>OZ004705.1:41255187-42455187 GCA_963924515.1 Vespertilio murinus
CTGAGTTTATGCATTATAGGACCCAGCGGAGGACATATTCAATAAAGAAAATATGTTCTTCATTGCAAGCTTGTCCCTAAAAATTGTGGGTCTTAGAGCAGGAGTCCAAATGGAGGCCCCCACACACGTCTAAATATTTAAGATTATAAGTACATGAGCAAATTGTCAAATAAACTATATTCTGTCCTCCCATCCAAAAAAAAAAATACATTCATGATGACAAAATAAGAAGTTGGCAAAATAGAAATTCAACTCAATTTATTATTACACATATCTGTTCTGTTGATGGGCTGGTGCTGTTTGGATGAGACATTTACCCAGCTGCCATGCGCCACCATTACAAATACTGTCCTAATTTCTAAGTATCTCCTGAGTCAGGAAATAGAACATGAAAAAAAGGAATGGAAAAGGAAAGACAGTACTCCTGGGAAATAATTTGGTATGCAGTAGAATACTTAAAGTTTCAAGTTTTTAGTCAGCCAGTGTACCTTGTTGACTGAAATAGAGCAAAACTTTAATATTTTTCAAATTGGAAAAGGAAACTTAACAGTTTTAAGAAAAATATGAAGTATATTTTGGCATTTAAAAATAAACACTAATAATAGAATCAATCTAAGAATTGTTTTCCTTGTAATCTTTTTAATTATAATAGATTCATTAGATTTTGTTACTAGTAATTATAGCCACATTTATTGTTATGTGTACCAGGCATTATATAAAGTGATTTATATGCATCATTTCATGTAAATGTTACAGGATTGGTATAAGTACTATTAATAATTCTCATTTTATATTTGAGAAAATAAGCCCAAGCTTATTTCTCAAATTCAATTCCTGGTTCTACCATTTCCCACTATGTGACCTTGGACAAGTACCTTGTCCAAATTAGAACTGAATCTGAGAAATCTGACTGCAGAGTCAACCTAATGCTTGAGATCATGATTTTACTTTTCTAGGTATATTGTACTATTTTATTTATTATATTTTATGTCATCATAATTACATTCTTATTTTTATAGTCAATCTGAAATTAATTTCATCCTTAGAGTTTGCTTTATTAAACAACTATAACTTCAGAAATTCAACATAGTTTTTCAAAATGTTGTTTGCAAAATGAAACTTTATTCTAAAATGTACCCCAAAATGCAAGACACAAGTACCACTGTACAAGGTAAATGCATATGCAAAGACAATGGTGCAACTTAAAAAATATAATGTTAGCATTTTTAAGAAGTCTTCCCCAATAAAACCCAACATAAGGATTTTTTTCTGTTTCAAACAATTTAAATTATACAAAAAAACCTCTAGCACAATTCCAAAAACATAGTCAAATACAAAACTATACACAACTGTGAATCCAAGTACAAAAACAACATATATATGTACATTTGTTGAATCTGCGCAGATATATAGAGTGCATCAAATTAATTGTAGTCTAATTCAGGACAAATTGTACATCAACTAGAGAGAAAGATTCCCAACAAATCATAGAATGATGAATTAAGACTTTAAAAAATGTCTGTCAAAGAATTTATTTCCAAAATCTCCCATATAATCTGGCAACTGTCTCCTCTTTCTCTTCCCCTACCTCCAAAATATATGATTCTGTTTACTCTGATGTTAACCATTGTATGGCTTATTAAGATTTTGGCCATTTTAATTAAGACCTTTTCATTATATTTGCTTTCCTGCAAGATTTTTTTCATCAATATGTCTTCTACATTCATATTCTAAACATCAGATACTAAAACCTCATTGCTATATCAGTGTATTATTATGTTCCTCAAGTGGACATTTAAAGTTCTCAGCAAATGAATGAAAAGTATATAGACAGCCTTTACATATGACTTCATAAAAATAAATTTTTATACTTTAATGCCTCAGTTCTTAAGATATTATTAGTTACCACGTCAGAGTTTTAGAGCTTAGATTTAATAAAAGTTCAGAAGAAGAGGACAGAAGGTAGAACTATAAAGATGTAGGCAAATATTTTTTATTCTTGTTAAATATGTGAATGGGTTTAATTGATTGGGCAGGGGATATATTTAATCACATTACCTTCAACTCTCATCACCTCTTGTTTCTTTTAAATAATTTCTTCTTTCTTTAAGAATCTAAAATTATCTGAGAAGATTGATATTATCAGACTATTTCTCTGGCATTTTCAATGAGAACTGACTGTTAACATAGGCAAGTGAACTAAAAAATAGTGGTTAATTTTCAGAAAAATCCCAAATCTGTTCTTATTGGAAGGGAAACAAAGATTTAAAAATTATTTTTCAGATTATTTCTCTACTTCAATACAATTTTCTAATTATTAACAATATCTTATTTTGACATCAACAGTGCTAGATATAGCATTATTTGTAGGATTATAAAAATGTAATAGAATTAAGAAGATATATTTTATCATTGTTACTTCTTTGAGAAATTTATGGTGCTTAGACATTTTTCAACTCAATATTGTTATTTTAGAGGCGAACAAACTGAGGGTCAGAGAGAACATAAATAACATGTTTAGAGTTGTATAGTGACAGCAGGATTGGCCCTATTCTGAGTGATGATACAGTGTCTGTCACTCTGTGATACTATCTAAACTGCTAATAAGAGGTCTTTTATTTCTTAATTTTTAAAGATTAAATATAATTTAATAAGCAAAACTAATAAAACTTTGAAAGGCAATATTTGAGTTGCTTTTTTTCATTGTTTGTAATTTGTTAGAGGTTATACATATTTCTCATTAGGAATATATCTCAATTTTTCTGTTTGGAATAAAATAGTAATGAAAGCAAAATAATTGAGGTTATTTCAAGCTACTCCATAGCAAAAGAAATAATCAACAAAATAAAATAGCAACCTATGGAATGGGACAAAATATTTTCAAATCATATTGTATCTGATAAGGTGTTAATATCCAAAATATAAAAGGAACTCCTACAACTCAACAGCATAACCCAATTAGAAAGTGAGCAAAGAACCTGAATAATTATGTTTTCAAAGAAGACATACAATAAACAACAGGTATATGAAAAAGTACTCGATATCATTTTTCATTAGGAAAATGCAAATCAAAACTACAATGAGATAGTAGGATCTGTTAGAATGTCACTTATTAAAAAAAATCAAAAGATGAGTGTTGACAAAAATGTAGAAAGAAGAGAACCCTTATATACTGTTGATGAGAATTTAAATTGGTAAAGAATTATGGAAAACAGTATTTAGGTTAAATAGAAATACCACAAATTAAAATAAAAAATAGAACTACCATATCGTCAGGATATTATCCATGGGAGTTGAAATTAGGATCTCAAAGAGAAACTTGTATTTTCATATTCACTCAAGCATTATTCACAAAAGCTAAGATATGAAAATAACCTGTGTCTATTAATGAATAAATAGATAAGGAAAATGTGGTACATACATACATACAAATAATGACCATTATTCAGTCTTAAAAAAGGAAATCCTGGCATTTGCAACAACATGGATGAACCTGAAGGACATTATGCTAAGTAAAACAAGCCTGAGACAGAAAGCCAAATGCTGTATTGTTTTAATTATGTGTGGAATCTAAAACAGTCAAATCCATAGAAACAAAAAGTATTATGTTGATTGCCAGTGGTTGGGCAGAGGGGATAATGAGAAGATAATGTTCAAAGGTATAAAATTTTTAGTACCAAAGATGAATAAGTTCTGGATATCTAATATACAGCATAGTGTCTATACTAAAGTTTTTCTAAAAGGGTAGGTCTTTTGTTAAGTGTTCTTAACACTAAATATGAAACACATTTATAATACTTGAACAAAGCTCATTTATAAAATATTAATAGACATTTGTCTCAGTGTTATAATATATGTAGCATAAAGAAGCAGAACAAACTCAGGATCTTCAAGAATCATATACTTACCTAATGATGTGCTGAACATGTATCAGTAGAAGCCAATAATCATGTTTAATAAGCAAAATACAGTCAGCTCATTGTTGAGCTCTTATTTTCTACTAGAGGCCTGATGCACAAAATTTGTGCAAGGGACTGGGTCCTTGCAGCCCCAGCCAGCCCTCCCAGCCCCTCCCAGCCCCTCTCAGTCCCTCCCCAGGCTAGGCTGGCCCTTGCAGCCCCAGCTTCCTCTGAAAGGTCATCTGAAAGGTCATTTGGCTGTTTGGTCTAATTAGCATATTAGCTCTATATTATGTTATAAACCTCTTTGTTTCTTTTCTTAAAAGCTGCTAAAACCCAGATAGTGAAGTTAAAAAAAAAAATCCCCCAAACAAAACCAAGCTAACACAACATGAACTATAAATTCCTAAAAACATTTTAATAAAGAATTAGAAGTTGGAAGTAAAATTAACAATTAGCTTACAAGTTTTGTGGTTGTCTATGGGAACTTACAGAGACTGTGGAGTTGGTACAGGGGAGCAGTGGTGTGGTTCATTCTAAGGAGCTGCTAACATGAGCTATATTAACATGAGCTAAATTGTTCAGACAATTTTTGCTCCACCAAACATTTCAGTTACCTTCTGCTGACACAGCGGTAAGTGTTCACTAACAGTGCTCCTACAATAGGACCCCAGGGGCCACTGGGGAGGGGTTCTAGCAGGAACAGACTGAGAAAGGTTACTGCTAAATTGATTGGATGAAGGATGGGTCTTATGGTAAAGATACCCAGTACAGTTTTCCCCAAAGCAAAATATCTTGGAAGACTGCTTAATGGGTAAATGAATTCTTTTATCAAGATGTAAACATTAGTTTTTTACATCTTGATAAAAGTTGTAAAAAAACAATCCCCCCCCCCCCCAGAAATTGTGAGATGCCATTACTATTTTCCATAGGAGCTTAAGATCTGTATTAACTTGCACTTTTAGTCTTTTTTTTGGTCTTAATAATGTTTCTCAAAAGATTGGACTGTGTTCTTCCCAGTGCTTAAGTTATTCCTTGAGGAATAAAGTCGGTGTTTCAAGAATAACACTAATTCTTTTTAAGCTAGTAGCTACTTATGAAGGCACATTAACTTTTTAATAATTCTAAATAGTACCTTAACTACAAAGATGAACCTTAGGTACTAGAGATAACAGGACTCCCAAATTCTCTCTAGAGAATTGGGGCGAGGGAGGAGGAAGAAAGAGAGAAAAATTTAAGGCAATTCAACTCACAAAAATTATGTGAATTTTGCCTAGGGGCTCCTGGCTGCACATAGTCAGGTGGGGCACAACAGGTCGCAGTGTTGAGGCCTCGGTGGCTAGTGTGGAATTGAGTCAGTTGTGAGATTGGATCCGGAGCTGCTGCCTCAGCGACATCGCTGCAAGTGTCTGTGTGCTGGAGCCATGAACTGGCCTCATCAGAGAGGTCAGCTGAACTGCCGTTGTCCCCAGCTCCAGCCAGCTGGGCTCTGATGGTGTCCGCCTCTGGGGCCATGGCCCTCGCCTCTCCCACAGACCTCAAACTCAAAGGCTCCTTCACAAATGTAGTCACTACAAATCTTAAGTTGTGAAATCCATCGTATAGAACAGTATGCCTCCAAGTGAAGACCACAGCACCTTTTCACTACTGCAGGAGGCCCGACAGTGGGATTACTGACCCGGGGTGACTGTGACTGCTTCAGTGATGCTACCTACCGCCTTTTGACTACGATCCCAGTGAAAAGAATAAACACAAGTTGATGGCACAGACCATTTTTGCTCCACCAAACATTTCAGGTATGGAGACGGTGTGGAAAGAGGCAAACCTGATGAGTTACTGGATTCTAAATTGAGATGTTTTTGAAATGCCCAATGAAAATGATAAATTGCATGATGTGGGACCTTGCAAAGCTGTCTCTCTGAATGCATCTGAATCAGGTGGACTCACACCAAAACCACAAAGTATCACTCAATGACACCGAAACTGGGAACTCATGGAAGAGTGTAAAGGACATCAGGGAGAGATGATGAAGCTATCAGAAGAAAATCAATGTCTGAGATGAAGGCTTACTGCTCAGAAAGGTGGCAGCCTTGGATAAGCCTGGATCACCCTCAACTGCATCCTTCGGAGACAATGTTGCCAGGCCTTTTCCTTTCCTTCTTGCTGTAATTGCAGCCATCTTCATTGGGTTCTTTCTAGGGAAATCCATCTCGTAGATTGAAGCATGCAGAGTGCTATTTCTTTTATTTTCTCTTGACCACAAAAAGAAATGCTTACCTACCATTTCATTGGCAGCATGGCCCATGATGACCACTCTTTCGTGTGTGTCCAGTGTCATATAGGCTTTGCCTTTCTCTTACGGTTAGAAAATACAATAAATAAAAAAAACAACTGTTCAGCTACTGGACTAAGTCTATATTACCAGATCATCACTAACAGATGTCAGTCCTTTATGAAATTCATGAAGAGTTGTGTTTTTTTCTTTGTGGTTTTAATAAGAGTTCAAGAATTTTTCAGTCTTCTAAATGTTATTTTAATAAACCCTTTAAAATTATTTGTTGCTGTTACCACTCGAAATATGACTTTTTTTGTTGTTGTTGTTAATCCTCACCCGATTTTCCCCCCCATTGATTTTTAGAGAGAGAGTGGAAAGGATGGGGAGAGACACACAGAGAGAAACACTGATGTGAGAGAGACACATCAATTGGTTGCCTCCTGCACGCATATCAACCGGGGCCAGGAATTGAACCTGCAACCAAGGCATGTGCCCTGACCCGGAATCGAACCCTGGATCCTTCAATCCATGGGCTAACGCTCTGTCCACTGAGCTAAGCATGCTAGGGCTGTATGATTTATTTAGATTGCTAATCTCATTCAGGAAGTGAGGGGAAATGGTGCCTCTTACAGTGTAAATTTGCTCCTTTACCTTTGCTAATATCCTGGTAAAATTTTTCTTAGCCCGTGTGAGGCAATTGCTGACTGAGTTTGTCATCCTTACAATCCTGTCCCATGGTATTTAACATAAAACAATACTGTAAAAATTTATGTGAATTTCTTACCAAGCAAGTTAGGTTTCAGCTGACCAAAATAATGCATGATTAGATGACTAATTCCTTCACCGACTTGTATGAGTATTTTCTATGTGCTCTTCATTGTGAAAGGAAGACATGCTTCTTCTTCTTTTTAAAAAAATATATTTTACTGATTTTTCACAAAGAGGAAGGGAGGATAGAAAGTTAGAAACATTGATGAGAGAGAAACATCGATCAGCCGCCTCCTGCACACCCCCCACTGGGGATGTGCCTGCAACCAAGGTACATGCCCTTGACCGGAATCAAACCCGGGACCCTTCAGTCCGTAGGCCTACGCTCTATCCACCGAGCCAAACCGGTTTCGGCAACAGGCTTCTTTTTCAGTCCCCATTTTTACGTTACAGTCCCCATCCCACTACCTGAATTTGTGCTCTTTGGCTTAAACATGGCTTGAGAACTAAGAGTTCCCATGATTCAGGCAGAAGTTGTCAAACTTTCAGCCCCCGGAAAAAGAGTGTTGTGCCCAGATTGGGTAAGCAAATGGATTTCATTCAAAGGAAGACAGAGGAACCAATTATGCAAATAAATTTCCAGTTCCTTTGCAATGAGACTCCTCCCCTGGCCTCATCTCTTCTGGATGTAAAGGTCAAAGAAAACCTCCCACATTTACCTTCAAATCTCAGTGCTTTAGCTAACTGCTGTATCTCAGGAGAATAAAGCTTCCCTATCGGGAAACGAACCTTATAAATCTGTGTTTGCATTCCAGAATTGTGTAGACTCTTTTCGTTGAAAAGAGTTCTACATAAAAACATCCTCAGAAACCAGTTCTTTTACATCTCTGACTGGTTTGTCTTATAATTAAAGAGTTAGGAAAAATATTCCACATACTCTTTTAACAAACTCATTGAAAATGAAAATTAGTGGTTAAGTAATTAAGGAATGTCTTGATTTTTATCTTTTAAATGGTAAAATCTAAATCCAATATATGAAATAAGAAAGCATTTATTCGAAAGAGCTTGAAAATTGAAATATATTAATAAATTACTATTTGCACACATATATACTCTCTCTGCTCAAGGCAAAAATTACTTAGTATTTTTCACAAATTTCTTTTGGTTAAGTTCCTAGTTTTCCAATTCTATAAATCTTTTGTGTATAGGCGTTTAATAATCCTTTTATTTATTTATTAAATATATTTTTATTGATTCCAGAGAGGAAGGGAGAGGAAGAGAGAAACATCAATGGGAAATAATCACTGATCAGCTACCTCCTGCATGCCCCCCACTGGGAATCAAACCTGCAACCCTGGCATGATTTATATATTTAATTGATAGTTAGGAATGAATTCTTAATCTAAATTATAGAATTTCTCCTCCTATATTAATTTTTTTCATATACTTAAACTAAAATAATAAAAAATCCAGACAGTTTGTCCATTTCTCCATCCCACTTCTGCCTCTTGTAACTACCAACCTGTTCTCTGTATTTATGACCTTGTTTTTTGAGTATTTTTAAAAAAGATTCCACATATAAAAGGGAACATACAGTGTTTTTCTTTCTATGTAGGACTTATTTCACTTATATTCTTGTTTATCCAGCAGTAGTGTGCAGAACCTACATCAGATTCTTCACGTGGGCAATGGTGAGCTGAGGCAACCATGTGGGCGAAATATCAGAAAGATGAATGTAGTTGATAAGCATAGTTTTGGACAAATTATCTGCATAATTGCTTCAGATTTCCATTATATGTACTTCTATTTGGAATAAAATACCAAGCTTTTATCCACTGATACCTATTTGCTAATAATATGCTTTTTGGTATTCAAAGTTTAGCTATCTGACCACACAGAGCCAACCACTCATCATAGCCTCTTCTTAAATGAATAGAAATTCTTTTATATTACAGACTCCTGATGTTTACATAATGTCTTTTTCAATTATATACACAGATGTCCACATTTGTTATATTTTGATTTAGCATTCAGAAAATACAGGGTGGGGCAAAAGTAGGTTTACAATTATTCATATGGAAAATAATACAATAATCAAAAAAACAATAATACAAGAATAAACTGGGTTTCGTATATAATTGCAAATCTACTTTTGCCTCACCCTGTATTTATGCTAGCTTCATGTGAACAATTTCCTTTACTTTTTAAATATGTAATAAAAGCAGAGGCTAAAATCTAAATGAAAAGAAGAGTAGAAACTAAATGAAAACTTGTATGTATTTTAAAATTAAATGTGAAAACATGTGCCAAATGAAGGGACATTTATGTACATATTTACGGCAACTTTCCCCATTACATGAATAGCTCAAAAACTTGTGCAAAACATGAAGTGATAATTCCTCTTGAGAATAAGTGCAGTAATGGACATGCAGTACACCCGCACACGCACACAGATGCAAAATGTACAAAATGTGTCAGCTGGTGGCCATGGTGGAATTAAGATTACTGAGAGTCATCCCAGATTTCAATTTATATTTATACATACATTGTACATTTATAAAAACCTTACAAATAATCCTATTTTTTTCCAGGAAGACAATATAGGTAACAGTTTAACACATATAGTAAGAAAACATCATAAATTCATAAAATCACAACGAGGTAAATTAAACAATGCAATAAGCTGATGGCTATTATGAATAAAGAATTCACAATAAAGACTTTTCCATTTTTCATGTTTGACACAATAGCATGTCCTTTATTTATTCCAACATGTAGTTTCTGTTAAGTTCTGAATTGTCTAAATGTAAGGAAAGTAAACCATTCTGAAATATGATCTGATAGAAAGCCATGTACACATTTTAATCAGTAGTTTATACTAAGAAAATTCCTAGAGTGTTGCTAAATTTAAAGTTTGTAAACTGGACTGATTATTTGAATTATTGTTTCCTAGTAAATAGATGGTTAATTACATTTTACTGAGAAATTTTACCATGACATGATAGAAATTTAGCTGACTATGTATTGTATTGTGTTCTGAGAACACTGTGAGGAATCCAAATTTCACTTTTTTGGCAATGCACTGAGGTCATTTGGTGCAAAAGAGAGTGGGAATAAATTTTAATATGAACTAGGAATAAACCCTATATATATATATCACTTTTCTAGAAATATTAACACTCACCTTTGTCATGTTAATTTCAGTTTATTTAAAAAATGAAATGCTATATATTCCTGGGAACAGATAATAACATTTCAATGACCAGGATCATCAAAATTTGTCCAATTTATCCTGAGGATAGTAAATCCACAGAGAGGGAAGACATAAACTAATTTTATACATGAAAACATTTAGTCCCACTTTAGAATTTACAATACCTATAAAGAGTGCTGTACTTAATTTGTAAGGATGTAAACAACAAAAATATTCACGTTAGGCTACGTACAGAAAGTGTGCTTTTCTGTTCAGAAAGACCAATTATACTAAGTTAACAGGGAAAACTTAACAGAGGAAACTCTGTTTAGGAGACTTATTCAACTGAGAATTTCTTTTTAAAATATAGTTTAGAAGAGTAATTAGTGAGGTCTCAGGCGTTTTTCATCTGTAGGTAATCTCTATCTGAATTACAGTTCCACGGGTAATGGTGAAATAAATTAAGAATGTCAATTCTACTTACTTATTGTAAACAAATGTCAACATCAAAAAACTACACTTAATTACTGGACGATGCCTGGCAGTGAAGTGACTAACTACGAAACGATCATTATCGATCTTACCTTAGATGCAGTGCCTTCATAAGGGGGCCTAATGTGGATGAGCTGACATGGGTAGGTTAAAGCCGGGCACAGGAGATCCATCTGCTCATGTCTGTACTGCTCTCTGTTCATCCTAAATCACTTCCATCACTTACTTTACCAATGAAATAAAAAGCAATCAAAGGAAAGAACCACGTTGAACAGTTACCAGTTGTGCTATAATAATGTAAATCATAGTGGGGATGTTTTGTGAGCCAACTTCACACTACCACCCCCAACACACTTGTGCGCACGTACACACACACACACACACACACACACACACACACACACACACGGAGTATGTAAAATGGAATAGTATTCCTAGTGGTTTGCCATTCTTTCTTTTATATTTCCAGGTATGGTTCACAGACCCAGGGAGCCCCTTACACATGCTTACAATTGGTTACTGCTCTTTAAAGCAAACACAGATTCCTGTTTCTCACAGCAAATAAGAAAATTATCCCACCTCGAAGGGTTAAACAAAAAAGGACTAATTCACTTTTTGGAAACATTCTGGGCAACTATTCCCCTTCCATATCGAACTTCTCCCTGCACCACTTGTATCAGTTTTCAAGAAAGAGAATTATAGTACCTAACACATCAAAATGGAGGGAAAACCAGTGTCAAAATACTATAATGTTTACCAAAGTGAAGAAGCTATGCTTTGTGGGTCTGTTTCTAATTAACCGTGATAATCAAGAAATGGAAATTGCAATGAATTCCCCTGGGAATACTATATACTCTATAAAGAAGAAAACTGTAAGGGCTCAGTAGGTAAAAATATTCAGTCTGCATCTTATTTCTACTGGAAGGTGCAGGGATTGGGAGGGAGGGAGGGATGGAGAAATTCACGCAAGAAACAATCAGGTCAAGTATGAAGGACTGGCAAACTCTCTGCCCATGGGGTTCTGGGTGCTCTGCTGCTGCGAGTTCCCAGAATGGCGATGGAAGAAGTGGTGTGGACAGATTTATGCTTCCTGTGTCCCGAACTGAACTCCCTTATTTCATTGGCTGTATTTCATTGGCTGTGTGAACTCCCTTATTTCATTGGCACAACTACAGGAAGAGTGGTAACCTACGAAATGCAAGAGTTCAGACATCTTAGAGAATCATAAAAAATAGAAATGGAAGTTTTCTCTATTTTATTCCTAGAAGGAAAGGGGGTGTTTTGGGTACTTTTTGTGACGCGGAGAGCAAAATTAATATATTAATCTTTGGCAGTAGAGAAAACTTAACCTCAGATTCCTAGCTGTGTAATTCGCATTCATCAGTGACGGAGTCCAAACTGGAACATTGAAAAGGAGCACAAAGATTCACCCACTGAACATGTGTGTGTTACCAGATCAATGGCCCTCCATAGCCTTTGTTCCCAAGGCAACTTGACTATAAGAAAGACCGCTGGTTGAGATTATACATACCTTAGAGAGGATCTGACATGTATTTTCAACCATGTGAGTTAGGCAGAATGCAAAGCAGAGTAATGAGAATTAACGGTTTCATCTATGACTTATTTTCACATTTCTTATGTGTTTTTTCTATGTTCAATGTAGGCAAGAATTGCTGACATTACTACTGTGAGGTGAAATATGTAGAAATAACTCAGGAGAAGGCATTATATATAAAAAACAAACAAAAACATGGATGGAGATGGAAAAAACAAGAGAAAACATTGTCCTCTTATAAGAGAAAAGAAGTTTTAAATGAATCATAACCAAAACAAAAATTAATATACAGATATAGTATCCTCTATTTGGTACATGAGAAAAGTATTTGATATTAAAATTAAGTATCCTTATTTTATGGTTCTCTTGAATATAATTTTTTCCTTAAAAATAAAATTTCAACTATTCTGGGAATTTAAAAAAATTGAAATAACTAGGTTGGGTTTCAAGAGAGAAAAGTAAATATTTATAATGAATTGATTGCAATACCCTGAAAAAAAATCAAATATTACTTTTTTTTTTAACCAAATAGGCTAGAAATAAGGGGACCCATATTGCTAGTTATATTCCAATATTACCCCGAAAATAAGGGCCAACTAAAATAAGGTTCATGATTCTTTGTGATAATAAGAAACAACACCTTCTTAGAAGGCAAATAAAAGGAATTCAAGATCAGTAACAATGAAGAAAAGACTCAACCAAACATTTGAAAATTCTAGATTGAGCTTAACCACAGGACTGCCGGTGCTCACACAGCTACCACAAACAGTGAAAGTTAAAATTATCCAGTAAATTTATGTGCCGGTCCAAAGCGTCATCTTGAAGCTGCCTTGGCTTGAGTCAAACAGGCCTTTTAGTTCGAATTCTTCATGAAAGTCCTTAAAAGCCCGAAGCTGTTCTCCGGCGCGCAGTCCTCGATTTCTGCACACGATGCAATGGCGGCTCCTTTGATTAGAACTTAAATCCGAACATACATTTAACCTGGCCTCTCTCTTCCCCTTCAACAGTTCTGCCCAGCACCCCCGTGTCATGCGCAGGCAAACTCTTTATTATCATAAGGAACAGATCACTTACACATCTTAGAGAAATAATAACCTGGGTCAGGAATTTGCAAACACACTGCCACATTTTCCTGTGAGAGACCATGAGCCTAAAGAAAGGAGGAGTCCTCTTACCGGCAATTAAACAATGCTCTGGAGTTTGAAAACATAGTGGGTGTTCATCAATGGTTATTTATATCACAATTCTAACAGAAAAGATTACCAACTTATCTTTCAGAAAAGTCTACAGTTAAAGATGTCACACTTTTCTATTATGCTTTTGGTGTTGGTACCTAGGATGGCACCCCAAAACATCCCCAACGATCTGGAAAGTGCCATGGGGCAAGGGGCTTTCATAAGAAAAGTGGTTAAAATTGTTTTTCCCTCCCTAGCATTTACTCTTTTTTTATTTTTTTTCTGAATAATGACACAATGTAGACGTAGGCTGCTGAAGTCAATGGCCAAACGAAATGCAGCTTCTCTAAATGATTTCAGTATCGGGCTGAGTCCTGGGCAGAGAGAGGAGCTCCCCAGCCAGGGAGCACGCTCAGCGGGACCCTGCGGTCCTCCTGCAGCTGGGAAGCCGCACAGGGCCGGCAGGCAGCCCGCCAGGGCCCTGGGCGTGGGGAAAACTCGTTCCTCCTGGTGCTGAAAATCTCAGTCACTGGCATGCATCTCTTCTGCCACGTCCATGCGGGAAATGTTCACAAAGGGTCAGAATGAAAATCAGATACCATTTCACATTAGTTTGTTATTTAAAATGTAGCTCTAGGATTCCTGGTGGGAAGTGAGAGATTCAAGCAAATGGTTTTTCTGATCTCTCTGGTTTTTTTATCGCGGTATAAAGGAATTATGTTGCTAAAAACATGACAAGCCCCGTCACTTTATTGCTGTGTCCTAAGCAACTGGTACTGATTAGGATTTTCTGAATCATTTAAGACAAACAAATCAAGAATTTCATCTAATGCAGTTATTGCAGAAATACACCGTTAGGTCCCAGTTAAGCTTTTGTTGATGTATTTTTTTTAAAACAAATGGTACAAAAATATTTCCACTAAAGGTAACTGAGAAATTGCTTGATTTGACATAAAGATGAAGACAGTTTCTTCTTCTCTTTTGTTTTTTTTTTGTTTTTTGGAAACAGTACACTTTGTGATTCACAGGTAACTTGCATCAGACGCGATTTAATGAAAGCTCTCAAATAAGCGATTTTATTCCTATCCATGATTGCAGACATTTACAAAACCATAACATCTGAGTTCACCTTAAAAAATAACTTATATAAAGCAGTGATATACACAGCACAAAATAGTTCAGGGAGGGGCAGGAGCAACTTTTAATAATTAAAATGTAAACGTGAAAAAAAAATAAAAGGATGGAATAAAAGTCCCTACTCATTTCTACTTAAGATGTCATTGTGATAGTATTTTACAATGTCCCGTGGGCCAATGTATGCATGTGTATATGTCCATACAACATACACATATACAATACATCCTCTTTCCCACACATATACATACACAGATAATTATTTGCAGTTCATTTTAGGGCAATTCTAATATGCCGCTCCGTACAGTTGTTTGAATCATGTTTGGACCCGCTTTCTTCACAAAATAGGGGAGAGAGCAGGAAATAAAAAGGTTGGTTTGGTGTGACTGAGATTCCTTGTTTAACTGTACACTGTGATGAATAATTTTCTTCCCTAGGAGTTCTGTGAAGGGCTGACTCACTGTGGTTTTCATGAGGAGACTTGGTAATGGATCACACACTCATTGTCATGCTAGGGGAATACTAGAAAGAAAGAAGAATCCATATTTTAACAACAATTCTTTTACAGACCACTAATGTTCTTCGTGGTAAACAATAGTAACTATGAATTTTAATGTCTTATAATCTTGTATGCTCAAGCTTTTAACCTCATGCAACACAAAAAATAAGAAAGCATAAAAAGAATAAATGCATCTAGAGTTGAACTGGTCCTGAAGTTTTTAACATTTCCTCTGCAAAGTAACCCTTCACGTTCTCTCCCTGGACTCAGGTGGATGATAATTACCCGGTTCCTCGGCTTTTTCCTTCCGGGAGATTCATGGGCATTTGTTAGAATTTGGGTGAATCCAGTCCAAGGCTGAACCATAATGAAATAAGGTGGAGGGACAGTCTGTGTTTACTGGCCATGCAAACTTGGGGGGTTGCCTAAGCTTTCTGCACTTCAGTTCCCTCACCTCTGCAGTGGGTTTAATGATACCATCCACTTTAAGGGGGCTTTGGGAGGATTAAATATATAACCCTTCAAACCAGGTACTGATTGACACTACACGGCAAAGACTCAGTAAATATTTGATTAACAGCGTACCTCCCAGCTGGCCCTAAGAAGCTACCATTAAAGCACTTGGAACATGTAAGAGTCTAGCTATACCTAGCATATAAGTATCTTCCCTGATCTAATCTCTACCCACAGTCTGTTCTGGGTGGGGGTAGGGGATTGTTGTTACATGTTTCTTGTCGGTTGGATGTGGGTGAGGTTTTCAGAAATCTGCAAGGGGTCTCGAAAATGACCGAGAGAGGAATCGAGAGGAGTTATTTGGATGATTATGCCAATCTACCCTCCTGTTCTTGAGGGACAGACTGCGATAGGAAAGTTCTAGAGCAGCACCTTCCAACAGAATTTCATTTAATGATGGATGTGTTTTAAGGCTGTGCTGCCCAACATAGAGGCCACTAGCTATGTGTGGCTACTGAGCACATGATACGTGGCAATGCCATTGAGGAACTAACATGCTAATGTTAATTTACTTAAGTTTAAATATCCCCAAATAGCCAGAGGCCCACATCTTGGTCAGCACAGTTCCACAACCTCTGACGTAAGGTTCCACTCCCAAGAGCGTTTCTAGATTAAAATACACACGTGTGCCCTGAAATACTACACATGTTTAAGTAGAAACCTATGAGGACCAGGGCAAACGGGAGTTCCTTTTCATGTGTTAATGATGATTGTGCCTTGTGGACAGAGGCAGGGAAAGTCAAGGGGGTTGGTCCCAGGTCCCAGGTCCCAGGTCCCAGGGACTTAACCTGGACCAGTGATGACCCCGGAAAAGGGAGCATACACTTTACAAAGGGGAGCAGATGGGAAGGCATGACATGAATTCCACATGAGCTGAGGTACTGAGGAACCAGAAACAATGTGAATGGTGTATACTTAGAAAAGGATGGACTTATTAATGTAGAAAAAATGAGGTTCCCAAGGAAGAGCAGAAGGTGACAGTAGCTCAGTTGGCAGAAGTCTGGACAGAAAGTCATTAGGCGTGAATCCAGGGCTCAAACAAAAAACACTCATTGATCCTGAGTAAAGGCGGATGACCAGGCCTGAAGACAGGGCACTGGGCCATCGGGGAGGACTGTGTTCATCTTTTAAACACAGGCCAAATCAAGAAAAATCTACTGGTTAGTCACGTAACAGCCTCAGATTTCTTTTCAGGATAAGAAAGCTAAATTATATGTTGCTGACTCTGTATGTTGTATTATAAGGAATAGGGTGATTAAAAAAAAAAGATTGCCAGGGAAGAGAAAGGGGATTCAGTTGGATAGAAAACTTCTCCCCTTTACCCTTGATAATGGCAGCAAAAAAAAGCAAAGCAAAGCAAAGCAAAACCCTAAACCAACAAGGATCAAGAACAAGGACTACTGAAATGGAGCTCAGCCCGGACCCGGTGCTGGAAGGGGGTTATGCTCCATTTCATCAGAAGGTACCATGCAAATCTCCCCTCGTAAACAATGGCAGCAAGCTTCGATGAGTTGTGCACAGCTTTGGATGAAATGGAATTATATTTCAGGTGTAAGAATAAACAACAGGAACATACATGGAGAGAAAGGTTTTATTAAAAATAGAAAAACTTAGAGAATATGGCAAAAAATGGGCATAAAAACTGTAATCTATGCTTTCTATAGTTACTGTGATTTACAGTGAGAATTAGTGACCCCGTCAGCGTCGCCCAATAGGACTTTCTGCGATTGATGGCGGGTGTCTCCGCGCTGTCCCATGCAGCAGCCACTGGCCACACATGGCAACGGGCTCTTACAAGGTAGCTAGTGCAGGGCAGGAAGTGAAATTTTAGTAGTATTTTGTTATAATTCATTTAAATTTAGGCAACACAGCCAAATTATTTCAAGTCAAATATTTTATTGGGCATATTGTGCCAATAATCTAAAAAACAGTAAACAATACTAAAGCATTTCAGGAAAAAACTTCAAAGGAAATGTCTGGAAAATAAAAATAAAAAAAAAACTTCTGGAGAAGTCATAATGAACGCCAGAGACCATCTCATTTAATGCACACCCTGGGTCATTGGGATTTTAAGAAATTCTTCAATCCTTTTTCATAGGATTATTCCAGCAGAGTCTCATGTCATATATGTCATGTCATGTTAGGGAATGCAGTTCTAGATATACTATAGCCTTCTTTCTAATATAACGCTGTCAGAAGTATAGGTGCAGGTAAATAAATATATATACACATTCTCTGCATGTCAAGCATGTTTGTTAGTTGCTACCATCTTTTCATAGTGGCAACTGTTAAGATTTTTTGCCCTGTGATATTTCAAACGTTTTACAGAAAAATGAAAACCTGTTACAGATTCACTGGGAAGTTAGGAGAGCGAGGTTTGTCCGGGGAGGAAACTAAGTGAAAAAAAAAGGCACACATACAAAAAAGGGAGAAAGTAAGGGTCGGTTAGAAAGGAAGAAAGCAGCAGCTCCAAGCAAGCAAAAATTAGCAAGCGTCTGCTAACGGTGTCTGCGTAGTGTGAGCAGCTGTGAAAGGGCGCTGTGTGTACGGGTGCGGGGTCATAGATGGCACGGGGGTCTGAGTGTCTACATGGCGATGTGTTTGCACGGCCAAGGCTACAGCCTGCTCTGCTGCTGCTGCTTTGTTGGAAATGCCTCAACTACGTAAAACGAAGGAACATCACAACATTTCTAGAACCACTCACAGAAGGTGCACGGAAAAAGGTATTCTGCTACTGGTTACTGTTCTTCAGAGAAGTGGCTCAGAGTTTTCCAGAAGTAAAGGAAGAGTTGGTGCCAAATGGGGTATCAGATTTAGATATTAAATATTCACGGTGTATTGTCCTCTGCCGTGCTCCTTGTGTGACCGCCTCAGTATGTGAAGAGACACTGTCGTGTGAGCGGCAGAGTCCTGGGATATCGGGTTGTCCTGTTTCAAACTGTCCTGAGTCTGGTTCTCCTCCCGCAGATGATAAAATGGCTCTGATAAAGCTGCCGACAGCACTAGTGTTTGGCTTGGCACCAAGAGAATGAAGCCTCAAGGTATAATTTTCAGCACATACCAGCTTGTTTTACCTTTTTATGTAAAATACATTTTGAAATGAACATGCTTTGGTATGTACTAGTGAATCGATGGTTTTTCCCTTTAGTATGCCCCTCTCCTGCACATGGAATGTGCATGATATCCATTAAATCCCAAACAATGTTTGTAAGTTCCTGTTTAATCATGTCAAGAACACCCCAGATCTCAATATATTACTACTTCGACATATGTACCGTATTTGCCGGCGTATAAGACGATTTTTTGGCCCTGAAAAATATGCCTCCAAGTGGGGGGTAGTCTTATACGGCGAGTATATAACAAACTCTGTATTTTTAGTGGAAATGTTAGGGGGTCGTCTTATACGCCCAGTCGTCTTATACGCCAGCAAATACGTATTTTTCAGGGCCAAAAAATCGTCTTATACGCCGGCAAATACGGTAGATTATATTTTCTTTTCTTAATGAGAGATAAGTATACTGCAGCTACTCTGAGCTAAACTAAAGTGAGATACATTCGGTGTGTATGTGACTGTATAAAACATTGGTCATATGGGATGTCTTTGCAAGAGCAGAAAGTGATAAAGGTAGTAAGGGCGTAAGAGATGATCTTGAAGTTTGCTTATGACTGCTAACTGATACCATGATTTTAATATCATGTTTGCTCAGTTGATTATAGTCTAATGCCATGGAGGAAATATTCTGCTAAGTTAATTCAAGAAATAAGGTTAAGTGTCTTTTTTACTTGAGAAGCATGAAACATTTATTTTTTGAACTAAGCCTTTTTGTATTCTGTATTTTCAACATCAAACATTTAATTGAATTTACACTAGGGGGCATCTTTGTTTCTTGAAATAGAGACTTGTTTAGGATCTATAGAGCAGGAGGCTGAAGGCACAGTGAAACATTCCCCGTTCACACGTTTCTGCGTAAAGAAAGCATGTTGGCATCGCAAGGTTTCTGCCTTCCGGTGGGGAATCTTTGTTTCCGGAGGAATTAAATGAAGCAGCACACGTGAAGGGACCAGGATAGTGTATGTACATGATAAACACTCAATAGCTGTTTGCTTCCTTCCCAGGCCTCTTTCTGTCCTTTAACTTCAGGAGAGACCAACAAATCTTCAAAAGGCAGACTGCTCAGCAATATGTGCTTTCCAGACTTACGGGCATTAAAAAAACCCACGAACTTTAAATGTTTATTCACTGGAAAATTTTCTTTTGAGAGTACGTTCTTTTTCTCTTTTCTTTTGAAAGTGCGTTTATTAAAGCTGGGGACAGTGAGACAGGGGAGGTCTTAGAAGCAGCAACAGGGGAGAGCCTCGGCGGGGCTGCTGTCAGCTCCCCGGGGAGTCACAGAAACGGGGCCTCTGGGCCTCCTAGATGTTATAACTCATTGGAGACACCTCGTCTTCTTCTTCCTAAGGCCTTCCACTTGTCAGCAAGGAATCGCATTTGTCTTCCTTCCTCTCTGCTCTCATTTCTTGATCTTTTTCAAAAACAGTCTAAACAAAAACGTGTGGTGATGTGATAGAGAAAACCACGAAACACAGTGACATCATTCCTAAGGCAGAATGAGCGGGAGAATGGAGGCCCAGGGGGACCTGCTGCCTGCGGGTGGGGTGCCCTTTCTAGACCACCACCCAATTACTCTGCCTCTGGGGCCTTTTCTGGTGGGGCCAGGAGAGAGGGAGGGGAAGAAAAGGTGGGGCCCGCTGTCCCTAACTCTGCAGGGCATTTTACCTTCTTCCAGGCCTCAGGGCAGGGGTCAGGGTGGGCGAGGCCTCCGGCTGCTCTTTCCTACGCTCACACTCACAGAAGGACCTGCTGTTGTACATGCACATACTCCCGTTGGGGCTGAGGGTGAGGCTGGGGTGCATTCTGCACAAAGACACTTTTAAAGTCCTGTCATATCTGATTCTTTGATCACCGTAGGGAGAATCTGGTGCCAACTCTGAGGTGGCACCCCTTCCCTGTGAGCAAGGCCGCAGGCAGGAATGCCCCATCTGGGAGGAAGGAGAGGGGACAGCGCCTCTGGAGTTCGAGTCATGTGGAAACTTTAAAAAAAAGTTTTATCATCCAATCTGAAATAAAAAATTTCCTATATGCTTTTAAAACACCTGGCTTATATCTATGATAGTACTTATTACTCTGACATATGGTTTAATTAGTTTTGTAAGATGTTCTCCCCATCTGATTATATTTTTTGAGGTTAGGGATGTGTTATATTTATGTCAGAATATTTTGTCCTTAACCTAGCGCTTTGCATAAAGCAGGCTCAATAAATGTTGAATTGAACTGAAGTAATTATCATATACCTCACTAATTTACAGCATTTTGTTGCTAGAAGAATTAGCATGAAAAATAAATGCATCTACTTAGATCAAGTAAACATTAACTAAAGATTTAAAATTAATTAATTGGTCCATAGTCTTGCAACAAACTAATGAAAGAACCAGGGCCTAAGAAATAATTTCCATAATCCTAAGCATTATGATAAACTACATAGTTTCTCATGTATTTCCTATTTCCTCATCATGAGTGGGCTATTCTTAGTTTCTTTATATGAATTTTTATGTATGCCTTCTTTGTCCTTACTAACATATACACAGAATGTGGCAAAAGTAGGTTTACAGTTGTTTGTATGGAAAATAATACAATAGTTAGTAAATAATAATAATACAGAAATAAGCTCCTTTTGCCTACTCACAACTGTAAGCCTACTTTCCCCAACACTTGTGTTTATATATCCTGAAAATAAAACACACAAACCAAAGATCAGCATAACTGCATTTCTAGTTTTAACAGAAGTCAAGTCCAAAAATGAGGGCCAGTCTTATCCCGTGCAGAGGTACTAGGTCAAGAAGTCAATCCCAGTTTTGGGTTCCATTTGGAAAGCACTGTTCTGTGCAAAAGTGGGGGAGTTACTAGCCACTGCTTCAAACTCTGATGGTGTCTCCTTTACTAAAGGTTGAATTAGGCCAAAATGAGGGTAGGTTTTCCTTTGGAATCTGTCTGCAGTTTGGTAGATCCTCCGTAATCGGTTTTAGAGATGGTGGTCATGTGGGGGCACTAGCCCTATGACCGTGAAGTTCGTCTGGGTCTGAAATCCTTCCTGCTGTGTTCCAGCCCCGCAGTTCTGAGCAGAGAATGCGCAGCAGCAGCAGCAGCACCTACAAAACTCCCGCACCTTCAGGTTTGCCCCGCCCTGCTCCTGGAAATCCTGATTCACTAGGTCTAGGGAGGGTTCCGGCAAATTCTATTTAAAAAAAATCCTATAGATGCTTTTAATGTGACACATTAGTTTAAAAGTCATTGTGTTGTATAATAACACCTTGAAAAAAGGAACCGCATTGTCTTTTTGGTCTCACCAGTGCCTAGCACAGCCCATTGCATATGCTCAGTAACTGTTTATTAAATGAACAAGTGAATTCTATTGCCTCTCTTTTTGTTCTTATCTGCCTCTATGGAGGATGAATGTTGAGTGTGAGTATAGTGTATATACTCACACTCAATAAAAAAGGTGGGTAGCCAGTTTAGGTTAAATGTAAAAAGACAGGTTAACAATGTAAAACCAGGGAGTGACGTCTAGTGGAATACAGATATCTAGATAATTTTTAGAGCCTTAAGGACAGACAGCACTAAGCACAGACCTGGGTTTGCAGTGATCCAAGACATTTTAGTAATGGGAGAACTTACAAAAACTATCAAATATGCAACCTAATTCCAGTGTGTTCTTGATGGTAGATGTTCTGTTTGAGAAAATTAGTATTATAATTTTTGTTTTTGTAATTATGCACATAGGAGTAAAAAAGAAAAAGTTTACTTTTAATTTTTTTCAAAGAAATTACACTTCATTTTCTTACTTTTAAAAGATCAACCTATTGAACTCTATAAACAGTTGTAATAATGGCTGTATGCATTACTTCTAATAGAAGAGCTTCAGAAATAAAATCTGGATATAATAATGTAGTCAAGGAAATACTTACACTCTCACTCTGAAAAGGATTTAAGAAATTTCCCCCCATTTCGCTATCATCCCTTGGAGTGCCCGGTTGATTACTCAGGCTCATATTATTGGGAGAGTTCTGTAAACAAGATTTAGAAAACAAGGCATTGTTGAAGATTTTAATTTCCCTCTTGCATTGTACTGTTTCAAAATTGGAATCTATACCAGCATCTCTACAGACAAAGCCGACTTGTGATTCTAATCTTAGAGCATGTTTTCTGGTTCATCCCTTGAACCTTGACAAGTACTAATGCTTTCCCAAATGAAAATTAAAAAACACACAGAACACCCGAAATAACCCACTACAGCTCCTTTTCTTAGTCTCAGAATCAATATTTATTCAATTTCCCACCCTCAGCTTGCAGAGTTCCTAGAACTCTGGAGAGTTGAAAACACATTTCCAGCAGGGGCACGGTGAAGAGCCAACCTACTGATCAGGCATGACGGAAGGACACCTTCTCCCGGTAATTTTATTGGTCAAACATCACAAGATCACCGTTTTCATAAACGTTTCCCTCTCATTCCATACACGGTTTGCACAGTAACGCTATATTAACCATTATTTTTATATGAACCATAAAACATAAGATAGTTAACAACTATAGTTCAGAACAAGAGAAATACCTTAGGCCTGAGAATTCAATATGTATTTTTAGAGGAAAAGAAGGCTCTGAGATGAACCTGCTTCACAACCTTTTTCTACCATTAGTTTAAGAGATGATTTATTTTGAAACTTTCCTTTTAAGATAAAATGGCTGACATTAGCAGTCCAGTCAAACACTAAGCAGTACATCACTTCCGGTTCTATTTGAACTTGCCAGTCTAATTATTTCCGTACAGTTTTAGCCCTGTGAGGGGTCTGCTGCTCCACGTCTAGAGGAAACACGAACCGAATGGCACTGGCGTACAAAGCACATTCACATTCACACCGTTCTGCGGCTGTGGCTGTGACTGAGGGGCTTTCAAGGGCCAATTTACAGACTTGTAAAAAGAAACTTCAAGGCTAAAATTTTTAATTTTTATTTCAAGTGAGAGAAAGATTTAATATTTTTCCCCCCTAAGCCATTGACATTGTACACCCTGTTTTTGGCGGTTTAAAAGAAAATTGCACTGGGGATTTGACTTAAGACAAGTTATGTCATAAAATTTAAATCTGTATGAGTGAGAATATGTGCTTTTTTAAAAATGAGGCTAAACTGCAGAGCAGACACGCGGACAGGAACCAGTGCCGTTCTGCTGGCATGTGGTTCCTGTACCCTTGTCCCCACAGGGAGCACCCGACACCCAGGAGCCTCTGCGCCCACAGGAGCTCAGTGTGCCAATGCACCATACCCACTGGGGAACTGTGTTTAAAAGCAGAACGAGAATTCTTTTTTTTAAAAAAATTAAATTCTTCTTTTAAAATGTTAGTTTCCCTACTATATTGAAAAGCAAATATACATTGAAATGAACATGGATAACTTGATTTCAAAAAAACAAACAAAAACCCACAAAAATGTGAGTAAAATTTAATCAAGTGCAACTAGCAAAGCTATACTTATTCATGATTAAAGTTACTAACTAATCAACTATGTTGGGAAAGTGGGAATGACAATGCTGACTTAGATAAAAAATAAGAGTAAATTTATACAAATATTTTAAGATTTACCCCAAATCTAGGACTTTTGGGTGAAGGCAGATTTCTGTCATTTCATATATATGGAGAAATGGGTAATCTTAGAATAAAAAAGAATCGAGCATCTATTTAAGGGTATGTGAGGATGCACCTGGGAGCTGACGACTTCTTCATATTCAAACAGATCTATGAGATAGGCCCTCTCCATTCCAGTGTAACACTCACGTCCCAGTGGCTCCCGAGGCGCCCGAGGAGCGGCATGTCTGATGGAGCCATGGCCTTCTCAGGCTCGGCTGCACTTTTGCCATACCTCATTTCTTGATTTACAGTTTTATCTAACTTAAAATCTGATTCCTGACTCAAAGTGTTGATTTTAAAATATTTGAAATTTGAAAGTAATATTGTACTGCTATTGAAATATCTAGAAAATATTTAGAAGAAGATTTAGAAGAAATGTTTTAAAAACACTCCCAGTGTTATTATTTTTATTTTTCGGCTGCTTGCACACTTTGTGTGTGTGTGTGTGTGTGTGTGTGTGTGTGTGTAAGGGGGGGGGTTATATAAGAACACCGAGAGGAAGATTAAAAGGACACATTCAACATACAAAACTGAACTAATATCAGATCTCTTAAACCTACTCCTTTCTAGTTTGCTGGGCATGTTTGAAAATCTTGAAATCTTTTTTAAAAATCTGAAGTAATCTCTACAAAATGCTGCAATAAAACAAGAGTGTCTAATGGGGAGGTCTTAAGGAGGTTGTGCTGTCTACAGTCGCTGAGCCATGTGATAGATGAAGTCCCTCAATACAGCCAAGACGGTTCCGAACCCCGGGCTGGAGCAGGTCATGGGGCGGGAGGCAGTGAACCGGGTGTATATTTCAGTTAACGGGGGGTATGTTGGTGTGCAGTGCGCAGGAGATTTTATCATAAAGGCAAGGATATAATGCACAAAAAGGGCTTAGGTGGGTCAAAAAGGCACTCCAGTTGCTTAAGCATATAATTAGGGAGTACAGAGCACAAGAGAATACAAGCAACATTTTACTTTCAGCAACAATAGGCCTTTTTGGTTGCATTTGCTACTTCAGTTAATGTGTACTTTATTCCTTGCTTACACTCTAAGAATTTAACTTGAAAAAACGATAGTTAAACTGATATTAATGCCATTTTCAAAGGATTTTATTTCATTCTCACTCACCTCACCCTTTTTGTTCAGTCTGGAATGCTTTCCCCACTTAGGCTATGACCTCACGTACAAATGCCATTTTACGTATACATGTAAATGCCTATGCGTGGGCTCACACACACCCAGATTCTTCTGGCTGACACATTTAATTCATTTAGCTCTCTCTTCCGTGATTTTTACCTTGCAAGTATTCTTCCATATCATCTCTTAGTTAGTTAGTTATTGTTCCTTCTCCTACTTATCCCCAGAAACTGCTCCAAAACTTTCAAACTGCTATTTAAAAGGGGAACACTGGTAGAGATTTGGGCTCTGTCTATAATTGGAAGAAAATAATGTTGACAGAATGTATTCTAAGCCCTTTGGAAGTGAATTTTGAATTGATTTCTCACAGGCAATAGCAAGGCTTACAGAGTGTCATTTTGACTCTGCCATTTGCCCAAAAGAACAAACTGCCAGTGCTGGTTCCCCCAGGGGGTTAAGTGAGCGAGAACTCAGGCTGGCAGCGGAGATGATGGCAGAGATCTGTAGTTGTTAATGGGCGATCCTGCAAGTGGTGCGGAATGGAACTAAGGTTCATGAGGTTAGAAAGCTTCAGGTTGGAAAGATTCCTTTGATAATTTATGCACGCATAGGCACATGTATTCTTAAAATAGCATTTGTATATGATGTCATAGCTTAAGTAGGGGAGGCATTTCTGTTTGCAAAAAGGGTGAGGTGAGTGAGAATGAGATAAAATGCACGACATGATCAGATTGTGCCTTCTGGTTTTTTTCAGACTAGAAAAATCTAAATGTTAAGTATCTTAATGTGAACTGTAGAATTTATTTAGGCGAATTCCTTCTAAGAAAACAACCATATGCTCCTCTCTAACCCCAACTCCTAAAACAACTCCAAGGCATAATAGTTTGGTTCCACTGATTCAATGAATGACTCCTCGGTGACAAAAGGGGTGACAAGAATTTTCCTTTTCATTAAAAAGGGCTTCTAGCCCTAGTTGGTTTGGCTCAGTGGGTGGAGCCTCTGCCTGCGGACTGAAGGGTCCTGGGTTTGATTCTGGTCAAGGGTACATGCCAGCTTGATCTCCAGTAGGGGGCGTGCAAGACTCAGCCAATCAATGATTCTCATTGATTCTATCTCTCCCTTTATCCTCCCTCTCTGAAATCAATAAAAAAATATTTTAAAAAAACGCTTCTAAATTAAAGGTGAATCCTGCATTATGAAAAAGATGCATATAAGTTTACTTGGTAATCCTCAACTGAGCAAGAGTCATGTTAAAACTCTTTGGAGCCCTGAGCTCATTCCGCCAGTGGAACGGTGCGGTCAAAGGGGAGTTGACAGTGTGGGTTCCTAGCCTTGCTCACAAAAGGTAGCACAATGAAAAGGAAAACATTTAGTATCTGTACAGTGTTTCATAGCCCTTAGCATATTTTTTCTCAACAACTTTATGAATTAGGTAAGAAATGAACTAAAAGCTCAATCTCTTGTTTCAGAGCAAAGAAAGCAAAGCCTAAGAGGAATCAAGTAATATGTTGCCACAAAAACTTCTAAGTAGTAGAACCAGGCTTTCTGATTCTCAATTCAGTCATCTCCACCTTATATGTAAAATTCATGAAAAAGGACATATTTACAATTTAAAAATAGAAAAAGAATTGAAATGGGACTAAAAGACAACACTTAAAAATGGAATAAGACATTTAAAAAATATATGTAATATTGATGCTTGATAAAATAAAAGATTTAATTGGGGATCAGGGGAGATGTAGCTCGAGACCTAAAAGGGCTTTTGAACCAAACTGCTAAGCAGTGCTGGTCAAGATTATCTTCTGATTCCCAAGCAAGGACGTCTAGGGAAAGAACAGGATGGGAGGGATCAAACCCAGGGGAAAGGCAGAAAAGCGTTTTGTGTGGCAGTCAGTGTTGGGAAGGAAAAAGGTGGGAAACTGAGTCGGTGACAATGTGTGTAGCTTAGAGTAAAAGACAAATAACTAGGCAGTAAATGGAAAGAGGTGGGGAGAAAATAATGGGGGTGGGGGTGGAGGTGGGGGTGGGGGTGTAATACCCATGATGCTGCTGACTGGAGAAAAGGTGACTGGAGACAAGACAGACTCTGATGGCGCCGTCACCCTGACAGGCTTGGGCAGGCTGGTGCGGGAAGGAGCTGCTTAGGAGCTCTTCTGAAGGTGGATGCAACTCGCCATTTCTAGTGCATTGCTAAGTGGCTCACAGATCACTTGGAGATGACGATTATGTTAATTGAAATGTATTTGAATTCTGATTTTAAAAAGTATTTCCTTATTGTCTTTGTTTGGTCTCCTTACTACATTGAGCTTCTGGAAGGCAGAGACCTGACCTCTTTTATCTTTGAATTTTGAGAGCCTAGAAGAACGCCGTGGCAGCACTGATGTTTACTGACTGAAGGAACTGCTGACTAAGTATAAACCACTGGAGGACAAAGATTATGTTTGTAGTTAAAGAAGTCTATCGTATCTCCCCACCGTGCACAAGGCAGTACCCAGTACACAAAAGTATACAATGGGTGGTTCATTGATGCTTAAAGGATAAGCAATACCTCATTAGACAAGGGAATGCTGTCAGCAGCATTTTTTTCCCAGGGGAAAAAAAATTGTCTCTGGGAATGGGAATGGGAAAATAAGCATAGAAAGAACAGCAACAGACCTGATATGGGGCAGATTAGAAGATGGTATTTAATTAGTCCTTGTGCCACCATTTAAACATTTCAAAATACTTAATAAATTACCAAGGACTCTCCAATATAGAATTATTTACAGCTACCTAATGTACAAAGTTATGGGTTGCAGTGGAAATTTTAGAAGATGGCCTTAAGTAGTTCGGATGATCCCACTTTTGAGATCTCCCATTTAGGAGTTTTTCTGTTCGTAATGGCAGAATAAAGGGAACTACTGTTAATATAAGTTCCTGTTAGTAAAATAATGGAGAGATTTATATATTCTACCAAATTCAAATTTTTATTATGTATGTATATATGTGTATCCATTTAACTAGAGGGCAAGAGAGAAACCTCTAAGTATATTTTGTGACATTATGTTTCTAAATCTGATAAAATATGAAGAATCCTCATCAGATACGAGGGTGTGCTACTGAAACCTAACTTTAGAAATTTCCCTGGTGACCACAAAGCGCCATGCGGCTGGTGTCAGTGGTTCGCACCGAAGGGAGCTGATGTGCTCACAGACAGGGAACTGGTGAGGAGCTGCCCAGAGGAAAGGCCCTGCTGGAGTTTACAGGGACTCGGACTTTGGAGACAGGCTTTTTGAAGGCTTACCTAATACTGCTTCTCACAGAAGTAAGCCAGTGCCGTTATAAACATTTACCTGATTTTAGAAAAAAAAAAAAGAAAGGCTTTTCCGATTGGTCCTAGACACGGAGATCTAAAGTGTATGTAGGACATATAAGCCAGATGTGTAGGTGTAATGTTAGAATGCCAATTAAACTATCTCTCACTCTACTTTTCTTTTCAGCTTGAAGTTTTTAAAAGGTTTAGCGGCTCAATCTTATTTTATTTTCCTTGGCATTGGGAATTTTACACCATTTTACATGAAAATAAATTAGAAGTAGAATTAAAAATTTAAAGTCATCCTTTAATGAATTTCTGTATTCATATAAAGTAGACTTCTAAGAGTCATTCTAGTGGTAGTTAATAATTAGTTCTTATCAGCCATTCTAAATATATTTTTGATCCACAGAGAACTATTTTAAATTCATCATGACCTAAAAAGTATTTAGGTACTCTTCTTAAAAAATATAAGGCATCTTAGCAAAGGATTAATTTTAGATACCCAGACTCTTGAAGAAAAATGCAGACACATGCTCTTTGAAGGCTTACTTTCCTACTTGTATTACTATAATTTTCCTCTAATTATTTTCATACTCTATTTTGGGGAACTAGAATAATGATTGGGGACATCAGCATTTCCTAAGGAAGGTTTGAAAGACAAATGAGATGTATAAACGCAATGGCCTTATAACATATAATAATCACTTTTTCAAATTTACCTCTTCTTATGTTTCTATAGACTTCTTTACATTTTTTAAAAAAATTACCTAAATTATGTCAGTTTGCTTTACAAATATATAATAACATAACATGATTAAATTGGCTATTACTTGGGTAATTAATCAGGGATAGTGCATACTGTGAGTGAACCTTAGCATGTTTAGGAACATTCTTGAAAGATTCTTATTTACCCTTTCCCACAGATTATATACATTAATATTTTAAACTTACAGTTAGTTAATTATATCTCGCCTTCTACTTTCACATTCTTGTTTAAGAACAAAATTCATCAGGTGACTCTAATAATCTTAATGAGAATTCTGTGTGAAATAAAATATAGACAAAAAACAATACAGAATACAGAGTACCCACCTTGGAAATACTGTCCATATCTCCCGAGCCTAAAACAAAGTAAAAAAAGAAAATAAAATAAAAAAGTCTTTATGAGGTACTGATTTCATTTATAAATTAAGTACTTCTTTAATATGCAAACTTTTGTTGTATTTCCCAGTGTACATCTCCTGAATTTTTAATCTTAAAAATTCCTTGTTTTTACACTGAATGGTAAGTATTATTTGATGGTAAATAAACGGAAGAGTTGCACCTTTAGTTCCTAATCATTTAGGAGTTTTTCTGTTAGTAATGGCAGAATAAAGGGAACTACTGTTAATATAAGTTCCTGTTAGTAAAATAATGGAAAGATTTATATATACTACCAAATTCAAATTTTTATTATGTATGTATATATGTGTATCCATTTAACTAGAGGGCAAGAGAGAAACCTCTAAGTATATTTTGTGACATTATGCTTCTAAATCTGATAAAATATTAAAAGGACGTTTTCAATAATACCCAAAATGATTCTGAACCACATTTTAGTACAATAACCAAAAGCAAAGTATTTTAAATATGTCACATATTTGACAGCAATCAATATTCATAGCAATCTATCAAAAGTAAAATGTCTTCAAAATATAATATTTTATTTGGATTCTTGGGAGAAATGAATAAACAATACTAATTTCTTATTTAAGCAATGGAATCATACATTATACTGGCATAAAGAAACAATAATCAGATCTTTGCCCCAGTATTAGTTTTATTTTACACTAAAGGCCCAAATGCATGAAGTTAATGTGGGTGGTGGTGAGGGGGGAACCTCAGCCCGGCCTGTACCCTCTCACAATCCGGGACCCCTCACTCCTAACCTCCCACCTGTTCGCTCCATACTGCTTGGCTTGCTGTTGCTTAGCGCTGCTGTGGAGGTGAGAGAGGCTCCGGCCACTGCTGCTGTGCTTGCCAGCCCTGAGCCCAGCTTCTGGCTGAGTGGCACTCCTCTGTGGAAGCACACTGACTGCCAGCGGGCAGCTCCTGTGTTGAGTGTCTGCCCTCTGGTGGTCAGTGCATGTCACAGTAGCCAGTTCTGATAGGTCCATTGTAACAGTCACTGGGCTTTTATTATATAGACTAGAGTCCCGGTGCATGAAAATTCAGGCACTAGGTGGGGTAGGGGGGTCCCCTCAGCCCAACCTGCCCCCTCACACAGCCCGGGAGCCCTCAGGGGTGGGAGGCAGCCGGGCAATCAGGGGAAGGAGATGCCCCCATTACACCTCTACTGCTACCATTGCTGACAGTGCAAGCCTCGGCCGGCCCTGGTTACCTAAGCCTGGGCAGCCACTATCCAAGGCTTGCCTGCACCCCAGACCACTCCTGAGTGGCTGAGGGACTGAGGGGACTGGGGGACTCTGGAGGCAGGTGTACAGAGCAGCTGGACCCAATGGGGCTGAGGGGACTGGGCACTGACATTTTGTGGCTGTGGGTGCTGCTATCTTTGAGGGTGTGACAGTCAATTAGCATGCTCCCTCCTTATTGGCTGTGGATGCCACCATCTTTGTTAGGGTTTGATGGTCAGTTAGCATATTCCCTCTTTATTAGATGGAATTAGTTTAACAATTAATCTTCCTGGCATAAAAATATAGTGTTTTATAGTACAGCATTCAGTCAACAGTCACAAATAAAGTTAGGGCTTGTTAATGTGATTAATTTATAAATAAGCAGGTATACTAGCTAAACACTGAATATACATGTGCAATTATGTACATATATAAATATGTACAATAAAGCTCATTATAGAAGGTGATAGATAGGCCACATATGTGAAGCTCTTCTGTAAATTTGATTGTAGTGAATAATATAATTGAGAACCCTTTAAGACCAAATGTCATCTTTTTTTGTGTGGATAATTCTCTAAATTAAAAGACTGGAAAGTAAATTATTTTGTAAGAAACTAAAATTCTAGAATGGTACTGTCTGGTAGGACTTTGTGTGATGATGGACATGTTTTCCTGTGTTGTCCGTTATGGTAGCCATTAGCTAGATGTGGCTCTGTGCACCTGGTATGTGGCAGTGCAACTGAGGAATTGGACTAGTACTTCATTTATTTTTAATTTAAAATTAAATAGTCACACATGGATAGTGGTTGCTATAACTGGACAGTGAAAATTAAGACTTTGAAATATAGGCAAAATAAGTATGCATCCTTTAAAACAGAAAAATCTACCAATGTGTTGCAAGTGATTTTTCTATTATTGAGGTTCATAGCTTTTCAAAGTAACAGAGGAGCTCATTTAGTGACCTTGGTGGGGTTGTGAATTCTGTGTATAATCTAAGTTACTCATGGCATAGTTTCTCCTTCTAAGTAAAAGAAGATTCATTAAAAAAAAAGATCACAAACCTCCACCTCCAGTAGAAACTCTTACATTAGTTTAGTACTTAAACACACAAACATAGAATATATATATATATATATATATATATATATATATATATATACACATATATATATATTTTGGTTTTGCATTTGGCCTGCCTATGCATGTGGGCTCATGACCTAGTCAATTTTGTACCTTTTGTTTCTGTCTCTCACTATGTGAAACTTTTGTTCACCTTATAGATACTTGGCAAAAAGGTATTGTTTACGGAGTAGGTTTACAACCAGTAGTCATACTACTTGAAATCAGCTCTATCACTGAACACACACAAAAAATGTGGGCAGTTTTCTCTCTTAAGAGAATCATTCAAATTATCCAGAATATACCAATTTTATTTTAAAAAAGAGACAAACCTTAAAATACAGATAAAAGTTAAGATTCTTGGAAAGAACTAGTTGCTGAGATTGTATCAATAGAACTTTGGAAACAGAGACACCTGTTGGAGAATACTGTAGTCCTGCAGGCAAGAATGCATGACATATGTCCAAATCAGCAGTGTTCCTTTTAACATTAAACACCCAGATTTGATAGGTTAAAGGAAATACCCGTGAATATGAGCTAGGTTAGAACACATCTCACATTTCTGATTTTTAGTTCATCTATAGTGATCATAAACAATACACTGTAGATTAAACTATCAGGATGAGGTAAAAGGTGAAGCATTTCAAAATTTCTGTATTCAGAAGAACTTTACACAGTGTGATACCCACTATGTAGAATTAAGGTTTTGTTTTGAATTTATTTGTAATATCCTTACCTAAAGAGCCATTCATGTGATGTGACTCCATTCCTCCCAATCCACCCATGGGTCCATCTGAACCAGGGCCCATTGGAAACTATTTAAAATGAAAACATTGAAAACAATTGTTTATATCAATGTTAAAAATATCTGTCTTAAACATTTTAAGATAATTCCACAACTTATGTTTATTTTCAAGTCATAGAGATTATTTTCCTAGATATTTTTCCACCTTATAGTCTAACTGACTGCTCTGCCTCCCCCCTCTCATACTCTCTCTGTTTGGATCTTCAGACTAATCCTTGTTCAGAACCACATTTTTCTTCTTCAGGTGTCCTCCAGCAGGGAGTATATACAGTCAGTGCAAAGGATAAATATTATCTTCTGTGCTACTGACAAATTGTGCTATTCTGATATGAACAAGAGGTGATTTTTATGAAGTTGCTAAGATGATTAATACCTTATTAATAAGAAGGATCCTACATTATTATACCAACAATTTTTTTTTAGCAGACAACCTATTTTTGTTCAAATAGACATAAGTAATATCATCTTATAGGTTAAATACAAGGCATAGAAAACTAGGTTTACTACTGTTTGCATAGAAAGTAATACAATAATTAATAAATAACAATACAAGAATAAACTGTGTTTTACGTACTTACAATTGAAAACCTATTTTTGCCCCACCCCTTACGTTCAGCTCCTTGGGGACAGCTGAATATAGCTAATTCTCCTTGGCAGTCTCAACTATGTCAGTTCAATAACAATCATTCTACAGCAGTTATAATTAACATTTTAAAAAGCAAGCGGCATTAACTTATTTTATTTTCAAGAAATCTTACTTTAGAAGCCTGGTAAAAAAAAACACCAGATGTGAACAGATGTGCTGCAGCAGAGCTGGTGGTGGCGAGCTCACGGGCTGCCCACTCCATCTTTCCCTCAGCTCCCTGAAATACTTTTGAGGAAACTCAGATCCCAGTTTGAAGATAAGCTATCCATATTATCTTATTTTTACAGTGAAGACAACCTACTGAAAACACTTGGCTCTTAAAATTTCCCATGCCAAAAGCATTTCTTCCATGTTGTATGGTAGAGAATATTGAATGTGATGTGTGCATGAGTATGTGTATTTATGTGTGTTGACCGGGCAGTCGCAGCTACTAATCACATGGGCTTTTGGGAGGAAAACAATTCCCCTCAGCAGATAACCTGTGTACCATCAATTGTGTGGAAATAAAATGGCTATCCATCATCTACGATGATACAGATCACATGTTATACATTTTCTCAAAATAATGTCAATTTTGTTTCCGAAAAATTTGTTGCCTAAAAACACATGGATTGATTTTTAATAAACAACTTGGAATGTGTATGCCTTAACTGATAAGTCAAAGAAATTAACTTCGAACTTACAATTGTTATTCACCCTTGTGAAAAGCATGGTTCTGGGCTTAGAAACTGGTGCTGGTGAGGCCAATAGTCCATGAACTTAGTTTGGTCTTTGTATCTGGTCCTCATAGACTATCACTATTTGTACTCGAAGCATATAAAACTCCAGGCCTAGCCCTCAGCAGGAATTTTTTTTACTACCTCTGGCTGAGATGAATGGCATTTTAAAAAGTGACATGTTCACCTACTGTTCTTGGATCTCTTATCTTTGGGTGGAATTAGAGATCCAGAGTGGAACATACTTGGATGATGTCAGCCTAGCTGCCCCCAGAAATGTCTTCAGTACCATATGCTCTGGGTTTCCTTCCTTTGCGCCCTGCCCTCCCTTTCAAAAACCAAGTTTTAAGATATAACATTGCAGTGTAAATTTTTTCTATTTTTTTGCTGAATTTCTAAAATGAACATTGTTCGTTATCATATTTAGTATTCTTTAAAATATCTGTGAAAACACGTTTAGACATAATTGATAGGAAATTGTTTATTTTCCTAAAAGCAATTTATATGATGCTATAAAGATAACAGTGGTAACTGGAGGCAGTACTGCTTAACAGGAACAATATGCAAGCCACAAATGTGAACTTGCATAAGTAAATTGAGATTTACTGGCAGCCATGTTTAACAAGTAAAAAGAAACAAGTGAGAATAATTTTAATAATATATTTTATATCAAAATTATTATCACTTCAACATATAGCCGATATACAAATTTTAATGAGATATTTTACTTTATTTTTTATACTAAGCCCTCAGTGTTATACCAACAGCACATCTCCTTGCAGACTAGCCACTTTCAAGTACCATCCCTACCGGACAGATTTATAGCTTCCCTTCTGTCTTTACTGCTAGGAAGCTCCATTATAATAATTATTTCATTCTCAGTACCTATGAAAATTCCTTTATGCCTTCTGCTTTTTCTTTAATTAAACTGCCCTATATTTATTATACATATCTGTATAGTCACTAAATTCTGTTAGAAATATTTTTTGTTATCATATAGGTCTTGTATCATAGATAAATAAAATATCATTTTCTTGTAAGTTTTTGTGGAAAAAAATCACAACCATATGCTTTATTAAAACATCCAAATTCTTTCAGCAGAACTGCCTCAGGTCCATATTTAAACTCCAGATTTCAAAATCTAGAGAAAAATAAGAATATCACACTTCCTTATTTCTTGTCAAGTTTCTCAGGATAAAAAAATAAATAAAATATGATCACAATGAAAAAATTAGTAATGCTAAATGAGGTAGCAATTATACATTACCTGTCATTTTCAAATAGTACTAATTATTAAGTAGTTGAGATAAAATAAGACTATACACCAACATTTTATAGTTAATTAGGTTCACTTTTACATTTAAATTATATTGATATGAAATATTTTATGTTATATTTTTTCAACTCAGAACATAGAATTTTATTTTGTTGATATCCATTAAGCACCTGGATTATAAAATATAAACCTTAAAGAGTATCCAAGAAATGGAATGCACTAAGAGTTTGAGTCTTTGGATACATTACAAAATTAAAAAAAAAATCCATACTTACATTAGGCCTGTTAGGTCCAGGAGGTACTGCGTTCATTAAAGTATACATGTTGTCTCCAGAGTTGGTTGAATCTGAAACAAAATATTACTTAATTAATATCTTTCTTTATAATCTATATCCAACTCATCACAGAGTAATAATCAAAGATAATCTGGACACCGCACTATTGTCTGTGTCCATGGGCTGTGCATGTTTGCATATACATTCCCTGGTTAATGGTTAATCTCTCCCCCCACTCTTACACCCCTGTCATCCCTCTGACATTGGTCAGTCTGCTCCATGCTTCTGTGTCTCTGGATCTATTTTGCTCCTCAGTTTATATTGTTCATTAGATCCACATATGAGTGAGATCATGTGATACTTGTCTTGCTCTGACTGTCTTATTTCACTTAACATAATGAAGTAAGGTACTCTGCAGGTCCCTCCATGCTGTCTCAAAGGTAAGAGATGCTTTTTTTTTTTTTAATACTGACTACTATTCCATTATGTAAATGTACCATAGCTTTTTTAATCCACTCATCTATTGGTGGGCACTTGGGCAATCTCCATGTCTTAGCTATTGTAAATTGCACTGCTATGAACATAGGGGTTCATATAATTCTTTCTGATTGATGTATCAGGTTTCTTAGGATATATTCCTAGAAGTGGGATCACTGGGTCAAATGGTAGTATGACATTTAATTTTTTTTTTAGGAAACTCCATACTGGTTTAATATTATAGGTACATGTACATCTATCTTAGTAAGGTAATAGATTGGTGGGTCAGATTTGCTGTATTAAAACCTAATGAATCCATGCATTTCATGTGTTAACTTATGCAGATTTTTTCTAAATTTTGAGATTTGGTACAGTCTCAAGGAATCTTTTAGTCAGATAATTATTGGACAATTCATACAGATCAATACAATTTGCATCCTGAGTATATGTTACCTACATAACAGAAATTTTCTAAATGCTTAAGGCAATTGGACAATAAGGTGTTTAAGAACATGGTTTCTTCCTACTTGCTATCCCTACTCTATTCCTTATCCATCAATGAGACAATGAATGCTACTTTCAGAACAATTTCTCTGTTGTATTCTAATAATCAAATGCAATGTGGCCAGTCTGATTACAATACCTGCTGGACTAGGCATGATGGGTGTTCCTGGTGGCCCTCCACCTCCCGGAGGACCCTAAATAATTATACAAAATTTCAGTAAAAATAAGGCATTTAATTGATAATATAAATATACACAGAAGAAAAGTTAGACTTATTTTAATAGTAATACAACTTGAAAATAACAGAGAAAATAAAATTTCCCCATAATTTATTTTCTTTTAATGTACAGTCATTTTAATCTTACGCGAAGTATAATTCAGTTTAAGTATGTTGAGATTGTTTTGACAAGTTTCCCAAAACAATGAGCCTGTAAACTGATTTATTATTCATGACTTAATCACACCAGGTATAATGAGATTAAGGAGAAGCCATTTAATCGTGGTTTTACAAATCCATAAAAGAGAAGTACTTCATGTATATTTGTGATTTAGTTAGTTTATTGTAATTTTCTCATGTTTTGTATCCGTGGCTCTTATAGGAAATTAACAACCAAAAGATATTTCTATGTTTAAGAAATACATTGATTCTATTTCTTTCTTCTATCAGTATCAATTGAAAACCTTCTGGAGCACTGCACCTTCATCTATCACATCAATCAGAAATGAGAGGCAATGCTGACTAACGCTGTGGGTTACTATGGCTGCAGCTATGCAATCCACCTGAAAAGGAGATAAGGTCATTCTAAAATTATTCAGTAATTTCAGATGTACAGTAGTCAAAATAACCAGGAAATGGCTAACGTTTCACTTCACTTGGAGTGTGCAGAGTCTATTAATTATTTCAAATGACATATGTAGTTGCTATTTAATAAGCAATTTAAATTCCTGTTCAAATAAACATCTTCAATTTCATAAAACTACAAGGTGTCCCAAAATGTATACACACTTTGAATAACTATTCATTTTAATAGGTGAAATCTGAAAATTAAAAAAAAATCAATTGAGCTATTAGCTATTAAGTGTGTATACATTTTTGGGACACCTCATATATATCAGGCTTATTCTTAAGTGATTTTGAGGAAAAATAGGTTTGATCCTCCATTTTTCTTACTTTCATTTTGGTTTCACAGAAAATGTGAGAAATATGAGACTTCTTTAGTTTACATAATTTAAGGGAACAAGAGCACAGGTCCAATGCGGCCTGTGCTTTTCCCTCTGTTCATACCACACTATTTTCATGGAGGGTAAAGTACTCCTTTTTCCTACTCCAGTTAGCCACCACTCCTAAAGATTTCTTCAGGAAAGATTTCCCTTTTTACAAGTTCATCCTTGCTTCCCTGTTAGGCAGTCGCCCTTAAATACAGGGTGGGGCAAGAGTAGTTTTACAGTTGTGGATATATGAAACACAGAGTTGATTCTTGGGTTATTATTTATTAATTAATATATTATTTTCCATATGGACAGCTGTATACCCCCTCAGTATTATACTTTTACTGCCCCCCCCCCTCAGTATTATAATGGCCTTGAGATGCAGCAAGGATTATATTGTAATGATGGGTAAAAGGTCTTTTGCAAGTTCAAGAGCTCATGTAAAATCTGCTCATTTGATGTGAGGTATATATGAGTTATTTAAAAAAAAATGTAATAAGTACTAAAAGTTAATAAGAAAAATAAGTATTTTAAATTTCTAAGAATGAAATAATAACTAAAACATCCCTCCTCATTACCAGTTATTATTATTATTTTTAGCTATTTGGTTATCTTAGTGATTGGGAGAGTTAAATGCCTTCTTAGTCTCTGTGTGTGGGAAGTGGAGAAGTAGGAGCGTAGATTATCCTCCTGAAGAACTGCAAATTCAAGCATATCATTGTGTAACTGAGGAGGGCTTTCTTCATGATCGGGCAGAGTGTATTGTACAGGTTTACAGGAACATATGCTAAAGTAAGACACAGTACTCAGGGCAATCTTGGCCAGATTGATAACTGTTTCACTAATGAACATCAACATATGTACTAAGGTTGGCAGACAAAACAACTCAATACAAATCAGTTTTTCACATCTTGGCCAATACACAGGGGCTCTTCTTAACATCTGGACAACAATTTCATTGCCCAAATAAAACGTAACATCAATTCTTATGAGCAAAGAAACCCAAATGTACTTACTACATAATTCCCAGGAGATGCTGAGGAGTATGGTATCTGGAACATAAACAGGACAAAAAAAAAGTTTGATTTTTGTGACAGTATGGAGAATGACCTAAAGTAAATCTATTTTCTAACTTTTATCGAGTTATTGTTTTTTAAAATTTTTAAATAGTTTTTTTATTGATTTCAAAGAGGAAGGGAGAGGGAAAGAGAGACAGAAACATCCATGATGAGATAGAATAATTAATTAGCTGCCTCCTGCAGGACCCACACTAGGGATCGAATCCATAACCCAGGCACGTGCCCCAACTGGGAAGCGAACTGTGACTTCCAGGTTCATAGATCAACACTCAACCACTGAGCCACGCTGACTGGGTATATATAGTTTTAAAATGTATCACAAAGGATAGTGAAGGATAAAGGCATTTTTATCTGAGTGCTAGAAAACTCAATAAATGCAATAGTTTCTTGAATTTACAAAAAAAAAAGAGTAGACTTTAGTCAAGAGGAGTTTAGACAGAATTACAGCTAGCTTTAAGTTATATTGGTTTCAGGCCAGTTGTACTCACTGCTTGATACTAATGACACAGTTGGTAATTAGAAAGATATATATTTGTGCAGCTAAAAACAAGAAAGCATAGTTTTCCAAATTAGTAGCTTTTACAGATGCAACTTCTGATTTACGTGTATTCTGAGATATAGTGTTTGTTTTGTTTTTTGTTTGTTTGTTTTTAAAGACAGGTTTCAGGTTACTACATTCATGCAATACCTAATATATAGACCTCATCTTTTCCCCTTGCATTTCTAATTAACACTAGAAAGTATTATAATAAATGCAAAATATCTTGTTACTATTAAGTCTCCAAAGACTACTAATTTGTGAGGACCGGACATAGGTAACAAATTCCCTCTTTTTCTTCAAATTAAGCTCTGAACCAAGTGCTTTTCTAGAGATTAAAAGATGTCACGATAACATTGCTATGATAATTTAAAATATAAAAACTGGAAAACATACATAAACATAGGTTAAATGCAAATAATTTCTTTCTTCACACAAGCTGACTCGCTCACTTACATGAAGATTCTGCCCACCCAGAAGAGGCATTTTTGCCTTATTCTGAATAAATTTCTATCTTCCTGCAGTCAGACAGCCAGGGCTAGAATACTAGTAGGACCTTAGCATAGCAAGCAGAATTTAGTGCCTGTAACCTGTAGCCTCCTTCCACCCCAACACCTTCCATATAATTAAACATAAAAAGAATATGAGATCATAAGTAAGCAGAAGGCAGCACAACAAAGCTATGGTTTTCTATTGGTGAATATGTCTTTGATTGGGAAACTTTTTAATATTGTTACTTGAAAATTCTCTCCTCATTGACTGGCGTCCTTGATTTGCCTTAAGCACAGACCACGTGTCTCTGAGGCCCATGGTTGGCCCGCCTATGGGTAACTCGGCTCTGCAGATGGCCATTGTGAGTGCCCAGCGTCACTGCTGATGAGTATGACTTCCACTGTGAGTACTGGGCAATGAAACAGTCACTCCACTCGGTGAGCGAACACAACTTCGCTCTCTTGGGCCCCCGTGAGTTCGTGATCTACTGTCCATCCTTTGCTTTGTAGTATTTTAAACGTGTGTGTCTGCCCTCTTCAAGGCCCAACTTGTCCACTGGCTCCAATTTTTACCTCCCTATAACCGGCTCCCGTTCTTCCCCTCTCTCTATTGCCTACCATCTTCCTAAGCAATTTCAAAACACACTCTAACCACCAATCTTTGGCAATTACATTTCACTGCCTTCCTTTGTAATATTTCAATCAAGATCTTCTCCCATCACAATTCCTCCATGTTTACTAAGTCCATTTTCTCCTACTGGCTTACTAATAAATTGCCTCTGCCCCTCCCCATGCCCCTGTCAGCATTTTATTTTTCTCCAGTATCTCAAATTCATTATCCTAAAGCCTATTTTGCTAATTTCCACTCTCTAGCTACCTTTTCTGTTTTACAGTAGGGATTTCCTGAAAAGAAACACAAAACAAACTTGACAAGGTCCAAAATGTAATCATGTTATCCAGCGTCAATCTTGTCTTCATGAGTATGTGGAAGCATTTTGGCTCAGCCTTTATGGAAACCCTGAAGCATTTCAGCAGTGTGCCAGTAAATCCTGCAAACCCCTGGGGGATGGTGGGTGAGGGCCCATGTTGTAGTCATGATGATTATACCATCCTGAGTTGGTACTTTCTGTCATACAGTAAAGGCATCAAATTATTGCTATGCCTTCATCTTCTGCTCAATACTTTCTTATTTATAAATTTTTTTCCATTTAAGTCTGGTAGAAAAAAAATACCTTTCTGTTTGTTTCCAAAGCTAGCCTCTCAAGTCCTTGCTCCTTTTATATTTTTAATTTTCCCCTCTTCATGGCTCCTTCAAATACAGTTAAATATAATAAACATTTAAAAATACTTTAAAAATTTATCTCATCTAGGTATTCAATGTATTTCCATTTTTACCCATTAAAACAAAAGGAGCATGTGGGCTCCTACCCCTAGCATTCTACTGAATATTTTTGAAAGTTACCAGCAGTATCTGACAGCCTAGCATGAGAGAAATAAAATGTAACAATATAGGTAGAAGTACTATGTGGGTACAGAAGGTATATTCGAGCAGGGCAGCTGAGACTTATAGAGAGTGGGTGAGCACCAGAAAGACAAAGAATAGCATGAAAGATGGAAGGAAGGAAGGAGGGGAAGAAGGAAGGAAGGGGAGAAGGGAAAAGAAAAAGACATGAAAGTGTATAGTTTATTAGGGAAATGATTATGTGATTTATTTTTATTTTTTTGTTAATCCTCACCCAAGGATATTTTTCCATTGATTTTTAGAGAGGCTGGTAATATAAATTATTTTTCCTCTCTAAAAATATGGCAATTACTTGAGAAGAAAGTGGTCTATGCTTTAGAATAGTAATGGACTTAGGATGACTTTTCCTATACCACACACGCTTCACTTTAAATTTTCTTGAAGTTTAAATTAACCTTATACATTGGTCAGTTTCATGTTGATTTGGCAGTAAGGCCACTGTTAGCCATGAAGGCAGCTCAGTGCATATTACAAAAGTCATCCCCTCTGGGCAGATGTTCATAGACTTCACAAGCTGTTTTTCAGTCTCTTGTTAACTCTCTTGGTTCAGGCACCTCTGTGAAGTGCACACACTACACATACATACATGGCAGACCTCGCTCACATAATGAAGAACACAAGATTTAAAAGTCAAGAAGGAGAAATATCTGCAGGATCATTAAATAAAAATCATATTAATTTTAAGATTGTAAATTTAATTTTCAACCTGTGCATACTTTATGTGACATTATTGAGAGAGAAATATCTGTGCAAACCACTGCCACAAAACATGTGAGGAAAATCCCAGAGAGATGTGTAAGCATGGCAATTTAGACCACAGGCCCACGACAAATGCACACTTGCTTCCTGGGGCAGCAATGGAGCAAACCTAGGTGTCACTAGCACAGAAAATATAACCATAAGAACCCTGATTGAGACTGATCTTCTCTGGCAACTTAGTGATTATATAGTTATTTTAGAAGATCAAGTCATTTTATAATAAATGATTTTACATAAGTCACATCATTTATAGGTTACTATAGTATACTTAAATCACACTATTTTATTTTTGAAGGTCTGTTAATCTATACAGAATGCTTGCTTACATTAAACCTTAAGTGAAAAAATTACAATTATGAATATACGATGTATAGTTTTGAACATACGATATATAGTTTTGAACATATGATGTATAGTTTTGAATGATTACCTTTTAAAAAGATTAATATAACCAACTGCAGGGCTTTCAAAAACAGCAGACTTTTGTTGTTAAATGCTAAAAAGTGCAAAGAAAATGTAAAAATACATATACTCACTGAATTGGCATTTGTTGGGTTTGGCCAAGGTCTGCCAGCACCTGGACCCCTATAAGACAATACGATAAATAAAATTTTAACTTATGCTTTGAATGTTTCACAATAATACCACAAAATATTAACATTTACAATACAGTCAGCCAGGAAGTTCTAGTTCAACAATGAAACTGCTCTCTTATTTTTACAGCTTTAAATTTTTTTCTAGTGTGTATGATATGAACATTTTTTACTTTTCCCAAGAACAACAAAAGCTATAGGGATTGTAAGTTATGAAAAATTTTATCATTTCACAACACAATTTTATTTCCAAATCAAACTACTTTTAATAAGCCCAGTTTCACTTTAATATTAAGTTCAGTTATTGTAATAACTACTAAAAGTTGTGATCACCTATATCAATAAATATATACATATACTTAAATCATTAAAAAAACACATTATTGAAGTAAAAAGTTTTAATTATGAAATAGATACTATAAGATATAATCTTGTTACATCAATATAAGCACCCCATATATCTCATTAAAAATAAAAATAAAATTATTTGTAAAATATCTAATATATAAAAATGATTGTTCATTTTAAGCTACAAATAAATGTGTACAAACGTGTCTAAATTTTCCCTTTTAAAAAATCAGATTATCATATATTACATTATACACTTATATATCAACCTATCTTTCAGTGATAATGACAATTTAGTTACTATTAAACAAGAGAACCCCATTTCTTGTTGTAATATTGTAGTGGAACACAGTAGACAGAGTAAATCTTGGGGAAAATAGGAGGTAACCTATACCAATGTATGTCAATATATTACTTAATTTTAGGGTGAAAAATGATTTATATTCTATAGTCTAAAAGAACATCACATTTTAAAAACAAAATCAATGTCTAAGTCAAAAAGGTTCCTTATTTTCCTACTTTGGTATTAAGTATACCTGAATAATACTGCCTGATAAAAAGTAGACCACTGACAGTCAGTCCTCTGTAATTAGGGTCACTAAAAATTCTTATTTTCCTCTAATCACAGTGAGAATTTTTACTAAGAAAATGTCCCCTTATTCTTATTCTGTGGCTTGTAAATTTTACCTTAATTACTTTTCATATTGTTTGTTTGATGTTAAATAATATACAAGAAAGAATTGAGAAATATTTATCTGAAAACAACATAAAATATACTATATCCACATAATGGCAAAAAATTGTATACAATTATGTTATATATTATGTTCAAATAACAACTGTATGAGTAATGTATATTTAAAGTAAAATATTTTATTTGTTAATACTTTTCATACATTCCAATTATTTGACAAATACCAACCTAATCTCGTGTGTTTCATATTCAATTATATTTTAACATAATTGGTTAAGTATTCATATGGATAAACTAAAGTTCTCCAACTTTACCATTGCATTTGAAAACATTTTAAGTTTCATAAAAGCACTAAATAAAGTGGGGATTACTGTAGGGAGTATTTTTATTAGGATAATTACTAAGCTCAGTCATTCCCAGTACTTTTGAAGGCCACCAGTATCATCAAGAAAATAATCTACAATCTATAACATAGGCATTATTTCAAATAAAAACTTCATTTAAAAATAAAGAGAAAAATGGAATTGAAAAAGTCCATATGTCTTAGTAAGGGTATATGGATGTTATAAAACCCAAGCAACCATGATTACCATGCAGAAAATTCCTCCTTTGTTTTGTAATTCAGTCATTTTATTTCCAGATAACAACTACACACACTTTATGATTCTGTAAGATATGAATAGAACAAGAAGGTCTAGACTCTTTGAAATACCTCATCCTTTTGTTTCTATAAATACCAAGGTATACGACATCTCATTAGAAGAGCTTTAATGCTGAATCCTAAATTCTTTGGGAATTTGTAAAAAATGTAGTTAATTAAAATATATAGTTTCCTTTAAAAACAATCTATAATGCTTTGAAAACACTTACATTGGTTTATAAATTCTACCTTAAGTTACTGAAATTGACATTAAGTTCTTACTTCTAAAGATATAACAAGTTATAGAAACAATAAAAGTATATATTATTTAATTTTTAGATGATACTATGAATAATTTATCCTGAGGTTAGAGCATGAAATATAAAAATTATATCAGAATAACCATATTTTTTGGAGATGACCAACTTTTTAAACAAAATTATTAAAATTATGTTTCTTCAATAAAGAGATAAAGTTGCTAGTGAAAATACAGTATTTAATTACTTTAGTGACCAAGAATTGGTATTTTTTCATTGTTATTAAACTTTCATGGCAAAAAAAAAAGTGATAAGCTAAAGAAAACTCATCCAGATAATGATTCTCTGAACAGGTCTCTCTGACCAACATTCAAGTATCTTAGACTATTAAAAATGTAGTGTAAGATAACACTGTTATAATGCCATTTCTTTTAATTTTTAAGATACCCAACATGTAAAAAAGTAAAATGAAGAAATAACAGAGACACTTACTTGTCAAAACACAGTAAGATCTATTTTGTTTAAAAGATAATAAATTATGAAGTAAATTTCAATAAAGTTTTCTCTATTGAGTACAGTAGAGATGATTTGTTTTTTAAAAATGTCTCTTTAAATTCACTTTGTTGGGGCCAATATCAACACAAAAATTAATCTCTCTGGTTTGATCTTCCATACATGAGAACTTTCCCTGTTAGAGGGACATACATACAAATGTAAACACATACATATATACACTTCATCATCCTTGAAGGAATCCTAATTTACAGAAAACTGAAAATGATGTGGGACCCTGAATAAAAGTCAATAACAATAAATAATGGAAATTCGAGTCTGTAAGGCTTAAAGGTTCTTTAAACATCAGAAATTATATAAGTAGTAACATATAACAAAAATACTTCAAAGTATCTGGGTATATTTAAATGAGAAACACAAATTCAAAGAAACAAAAATAATTATATTAAAACTAGAGTAGCCCAGGTATGACATTCGTGCACTGGGGCGGGGGGGGGGGGTAGTCCTTCATCCTTCATCTTGGCCTGCACCCTCTCACAATCTGGGACCCCCTCAGGGGATGTCCACCTAAGCCAGCAGGTAGATATCCCCTGAAGGGTCCTTAGCGCTGCCTTGGAGGCGGAAGAGGCTCCCGCCACCTCTGCTGCACTCGACAGCTGTGAGCTCAGCTTCTGGCTGAGCGGGCTCCCCCTGTGAGAGTGCACTGAACACCAGGGGGCAGTTCCTGTGTTGAGCATCTTCCCCCTGATGGTCAGTGTGTGTCATAGCAACCAGCTGTTCCACCATTTAGTTGATTTTCATATTAGGGTTTATTATATAGGATTTTCATCCATATTTTTAGTCTTCAATACTCTAGGGAATGAAATGTACCCATATATATCTTTATATCTATTTAAGTATGTGTAATAAGGGAACGAGACAATTTAAGCAGCTATTTGGGTCACATAATTATATGTGTGTATTTAATTATAACAAGGAATCCTAAAATATTATATATATTCTTAATGTTTAATGACAATTCTGGATTGATCATGGTATTAAAAATGTATATTCCTTAAAAGCTATTGCATTTTAGCTCTAGCCAGTTTGGCTCAGTGGATAGAGTGTTGGCCTGGTGACTCAAGAGTCCCAGTTTGGATTCCAGTCAAGGGCATGTACCTTGGTTGCAGGCACATCCCCACTAGGGGGTGTGTAGGAGGCAGCTGATCGATGTTTCTTTCTCATCAATGTTTCTAACTCTCTATCCTTCTCCCTTCCTCTCTGTAAAGAATCAATAAAAAATATTTTTTTAAAAAGCTATTGCATTTTAAAATCAGAATCTCAGGTAGGTAAATTTTATATACAAACCTAAATCTTACTGTTAAGAGCTTCAGCTTTGAGATCAGCACAAAATATCACTCTCACCTTTTTTGCAGCAACCATTAATAAAGGCTAAGCCTTTGAGGGACTTAAGAAAAGTCAGACTTCATGTCTATCCATTTTTACTTTAAAAGTGAAAAGATGTAATAGGAAAATTTGACCTACTTTCCCCCCTTGTTCTGTTAGTTTTCAGTCTGGCTGATACCCACCTATTAACCTATTTTCTATTTTAGGCAAAATTGCTTTACATGAAAATCCCTGTGTGTATCTCACAGTATATATTCAATGCCATTAAATGATGGCAGAGTTGTTTAATTTGTCATGTAAGTGACCAAAACATGGGTTATGGAAACAGATTAAAAAAGACTACCCACAACCCTATATTAAACATCTTTATCATTCCTGTAAGCTTTCTTTATGCCACATCATGGAACTGATCCCCTAGTCAATTAATCAACATCACTAACAAACACCTTGAAGGAATCCTAATTTACAGTTTATGGAAATTTGAGGGCAACTTGGATAAGTAAAAATTCCTTAACAAATTGCATGATATTGTCTTTGGGCTTAAAAGGCCTTTTCATAAAAACAAACAAACAAAAACCCCAAACTGTTTACTCCTTATCTAAGTGCACCTTGATTTTCCACAAGGAAACTCATCATATACTATGGAAGTTCTTTAATAGAGAAGATACGACCAGAGAGAACTCATTCCGTGTTGAAAGTGGGCCCAACAAAGCAAAAGGCACATAGAGAAGAGCTGGAAATGCCACTCAGGAATCACTAGGTACCTATTAAAATGAAGTTATTAATAAATTGTTCACTTCTGTAGAGTGAACAATTGATCTCTTCATACTTTTGTGTAGATGATATGGAGACTCTGTACTTATTTATTGCAAAAAAAACCCCTTAATTTTTATGATAATTAAATAAAATATAAAAGAAAAAAGAAACAGGCTAAAAGTTGGCATTTATGGCATCTGAAAATGGAAAAGAAATGAAAGGCACAAGGGAAGGAAGAAAACCATAGAGAATATGTTCTGAAAATGAAGCAAACACTACAGCTCATGCTTACTCCACTTTTACATCTCCCAGACTGAGGAGTTCAAACTACCTTACAAATCAGTGTGGCTTGTGAAGACGGAAAATAGGATAATACAGCAGTTTGCTTACATGTTCATTCCGGGCATTCCAGGGCCACCTAAAGCATTCAGTGGGGGTCTCATTGCACCTCCATAGTTCTGTAATGATAACCAAGGGTCAGACTACCACAAAACAAAAAAACAAAACCAAAGAGGAGGGGGGAAAGAAAGGAGAGCAGGTTAATGATTTCCCTACACAACTCCTGACTGGATAAGGCCTGTGCAATTCATTCTCTGAAGGGTCCACTCTTGTACTTTTGCTTCTATTTTAACAATTACTTTGGTTTGTGTCTTTAAAAAATTATGTAAATATGTAAGGTCATTGTAGCATGTTAAATGATTAAGGTATAGTTGCAATGATATTTAACATATCTTTATTAATTTGCATATCTGTACAACAGTGAACTTTAAAACATTTCACAAATTTCAAAATTGTTTTTTAAAGAAAATACTTGGTCAACATGTTTGAAATTGTCAGACCCAGAACATTTACATAAAAGTCTGGAAAAAAAATACCTCCAGGTGAACCAATAAAAGAAAGTTGAACCAAACTTCTGTTCACAAAATAATATACCCAACACAGAAATGCAATAATACCAATGTACAAAAATATATGCAAACTAAAGTAAACTCAGAATATGTATGCATAAATTATGATTCAATAGGTTTCTGTCATTCAAATTATAAAAATGTTTTAATATGCATATTATATTACCTTAATTTCCATAAGGGCCAAATCATTCTTATTATTTCAATAAATGTACATTAATGAGTAATTTTATCCGCTACTATTAGTTCAACAACTACTCCTCTTAGGAATCCCAAACCTTTTCTATTTTGTCATGACAGATCTCCGGAGTGCCTGGGTAACTCATAGTGAACTTCACATGAATCATTTCCACTTCATGCTCAGCGGGACGGAAAGTACACTGAATGGTCTCTGTTATGGCTGCCCTTTACATTGCTCTCCTCAGTTCTGTGGCATGACCTCCACACACCAGTCCCGGCTAATTCTCTCCAGGAGCTTTGACGCATCTTCCTTTGCCTTCAATTCTTGTATCCAGTGAGTTACCACAGGCTATTGATTCTACCTGTGAAATAACTCCTGAAGTAGGGCTCTCCTTGTATCACTAATGTTTGTCATTTACCGAGACTACTTTACTGCCTTAATTGGTCTCTCTGACTCAGCCTCTCTCCCTCCCAATCTATTCTCCGTAGTGCCCTCCAAAACTCTGGTCCTAAAACTTAATCTTCTTCAAATCATTTAAAAGCCATGCCTATCAAATACAGACCCAACTCCTCAGCATGGCTCTGTGGGGTTATTCACATATTTCCTGTCCTCATTTCCTACAATTCTTCCCTTCTTCCCCTCATCCCAACTACATCCTGCAACCTCCTGAGTATCTTGTGGTTCGGAAACAAGCAATACAAATGTACTCATGTTAACTCATGTGCTGTGGCCTTCTGTGTGCTAAGATGACAAGGAAATATTCAATGAAGAAAGTCTGTTAACTCCAGAGAGTAAGCCACAGTTTATAAGTAATTTATTTACTTACATGCTATTCTCATTGTTTATTTCTGTTACTTTCAGGAAACCTTACTTAAACATCCTGATTTTGTGTGCTACAGGTCAGCCGAATGGTTTCTATCTACACTTTGAGTCAGGGGTTAAAAGGACAGCTATTTCCTTAACCTCTGGATCAAGCCTGGTGGAGGCGGCGATAGTATTAGCAGGAGAAGAATGCCATTGGGGAAAAATCTGAATGGTAAAGTGCACCACTAGGACAATAGTAAACATGTAATTAATATTTATCGCATGGATGGAGAAAGAAAGTTTGCTCTAAATCCTGGCATATTTTTCCCACCTATTATTCTGTTTAAATCAAAAGTTCAGTGGTAACACATCATTTTTAAAAATGATATCACTATCATTTTCAGATAGTGATATGCAACACAAGGAAAGTTCCCCCTTAGTTTTGGTCTTAGAAGATCTGTGTTTTATAGTATCAGGGAAAACATTAGTGTTCCTCATAGCTCTGTACACAGAAAGACATTGGGCTGACTCTCTATTGCCCCTGCCCCATTTCCTCTGACCCTCCTTCTACCTATGTGATATTGGGCCAGTGATCCTCTCAATGATCCGCTCCACCTCAATTTCCTTGTCTATAGAGTGATAACACCTTTTCCCTTGTTAGCTTGTGGGAGGATAAAATGAAATCATATAAACACCTATGACAGTGCTTGGTATATTAAAGGCATGATACCTGGTGCTCCAAAATCATAGTTGCTATTTTTTTTTGGTCACCATTAATAAGGAACCTACTTTAAATGAGTTCTCATCAGCTTCCCTTGATCTCTCAAGCCTAACAGAATTACTTACTTCTTTATGTAATGACTCCCTTATAAAGTATGCATATTTCCTTTCTATATTTTTTTTCCTGCTGCATAATAGTTTTTCTTTATGTTTCTGCTCCTCCTGCTAAGCAACAAGCACCTTGAAGGCAGAGTCTGTTTTACTCTTCTTGGTATACCCACTGCTCAAGTGTCACAGGAAGTAAGAAATTATTCAACTTATAATTTTATAGGTTTATAAAATATTTATTTTGCGATTAATTTGAAGCAAAAAGAAAACAGGAATCTAAGAAAGAATAACAACTAGCTTTCCAAGTGGTATCAACAAAGGCAGAATAGAAAGAGCTAATTTAGAATCACTGAATTTTAAAGTTTATAGCAGCTATACAATTCCATCTGGTTTATCTCACTCCCAATGCAATGTTCCTGACAAAATGGCTCTTCAGACGCTGCTTGAAAAGTTTACAGAGTTTTTCCATGATTGGGCAGTTTAATTTCTAGAAATTTCTCCCTTATCCTGAACTGAATTCTCCCTGGATCTTATATTTGAAAATACAGAAATCCATTTACTCTCTCTTTACGTGAGGGCCCATCACGTATTTCCATCTCACCATTTCTCCACCTCAAATATCTGAGTTGGAAATCATGGTATGTTTTCATTTGTATGTAAATCAGTTAGCCTTTAGATTTCTAGAAGAACTAGAAATAGTTGGGTAGTCTTGGTGAATTTTACTGTTAATTACATGGCATCTGCTGAGCATAGAACACAGACAAGCTAAGTATTTATTAGCACAAAAGCAAGTAAAAAATGACTTCAAATTTTGGTATTAGGAAAGCAATTTTTCTTGATTAAATAGATAATTTTGCTTTTCTATTAAAAAGATAGTGATATCATTTTTAAAAATGATGTGTTACCACTGAACTTTTAATTGAAACAGATTAATAGGTGGGGAAAATATGCCAGGATTTAGAGCAAACTTTATTTCTCCATCCATGCAATAAATATTAATTACATGTTTACTATTGTCCTAGGGGTGTACTTTGCCTAAATTAGCATTGTATAAGAATCAGTAGATAATATATAATTCTTTGTTCTAGTAATTAAATTGTTCCAATAGATAACTATTATCCCTTCTCACCACACTGATCTAAAGCTCATAAAATAATAGCAGTAGTACCTATGATAAGAACAAGATGTATATTTTGTTTGTGTATAAAGCCAGAAACAACATTATGCTTCTATAATTCAACTACAAAAAAAGCAGGTGCATTCCACTCTTACGTGGTATCTGTATGATTAAATGTCTGTTATGAAAGTTGTTTTCCTATTTTCTTTCAAGAAACACAGCTAACCTTTACTACACATTTCACAGTTGATAATGCCTATGTTTTATATACCAGGTATGAGTAAATACCTCACAAGAATTCCCCATTCCAAATGATTTTTACCTCACTTTTTATCTAGTGTTCATTCATATGATTCCTGTTTTCATTTAAGTAAATGATATATATAAATACTTTCCTTAGCCTTTTATACTTTATATATTGTGCTTTACAAAATGAGTGTAGGTATTTCTGGCTTCTTAGGTAAATTCACACAAAACACTTTATTTCCCTCAGATTATATAGAGATAGATAGCAAGGATACCAATCCACATGGAAGAAATAAACTACTTTCTTTGGGTATGAATATGCAAAGAAAGAATTCACACTTATACGATAAACTTATTTATTAAAACTCATTAGTAAGAGATTATTCACCATAAATATACTATCTTACATTGAACTTTTTACTTGTAACAAAACATAGACCTACTTATAAACCAAAACACATACCAGTATGCTTTGTATTTCAAACACTGCAAAACAGACTCTTAAAAGAGACTCTAGTTTTCAAACTATTAAAAACATTGGTCTAAGAATGACAAAAGCTTAAAGAGCAGCTACCTGAAAAATAAGTGAACTGAATTAAGTCTGATTAAATTATAAGCATGCAATTTTGATGTATCTTTAAAATATATCTATTATGGAAATCTTCTGGGGAAAAAGCCTTTACATTCTGTGTAGCCAAATTGGTTGGCTTAGTTCATTAAATATTTAGTTTATTAAAAACTTCTGTATATTCATTCAATCTATGAAATATCCTATAGATTTTATGAATTCTAATTACTATTAATAGCTTATGATGGTTGGTCACAAATTATTATTGCTAACATGAGTAGTAACAGAGAAAATAATTTAAATATTGAAATCAGATTTTTATTAGATATTAAGAAAACATATAAAGATTGAGCCTAAATGTAAGAAATTATTATTTGTTCTGAGTATCTCACATATATTTAATTTAATGGTAGAAATTATTCTTTCCTGACTGAGCATCTCACTATCTCAAATAGTATTTTCCCCCATATAATATGGTATTTCTGAAAAATTAGGTTATATGCACTTCATGTTTCAATATAGTTTATACATTTATTACTATATGTTGGTTAAAAACTCTTAGGTCTAAGTCACATTATCTGGGTGTTAAATTCTAAATCTCTGATTCCTTTGGCCACACAACAAAATCTTAATTTTTTAAAAATAGATACATGAGACAATTCCTAAAACTGTCACTAATAATGCTTTCATTGAAAAGGACAAATAAAATAAATTAATTCATCCTTTAAACTAGCGTTATAACATGCTAACCTCTGACCCATAAGGTAGAAATTTTAATTTCTGTATTTGGATTAGTTTCTTTGAAATATAACATTATAAATTTAATTTCTACCCCATGTAGTTTTCGCAAGGAAGACAAAAAAGATATTTCAGCCAAAATAAATAATATCCTGGAACAGCATACTTAAAAAATGTCACCAACAGCTAGGATAGATTTGACCTCAGTGTATACTTCTGGGAAATTTTGATAGAGAAATAGGCTAACATCTGATGTTTACTGATAGCTATGCTTGTTCAGCAAGACAAATTTCCAATGGTTATTTCCAAATTACTCTCTATTATTTCCATATTCTATAAAGAAATATCATAGTATAAAATAGGCAATGACATCCTCAAAAAGACAGAAATATTTTATATTGCTTATTTTAATATTTTTAAACATTTAATTTATATGGTTATCTTTTATAACAATTTTCTATACATTTTTATATATTTCCTCAGTAAAACTGACAAAAGGATAATAGTTATCTTTTTATAATAACTACTATAATGTATTTTCTCAAATACTGAATGCATATGTGACAGCACCTGTAAATGTGGTTTGCTGCTACATCAATATGGACATTACAGATACTCTATTCTCAAGAGCCTAACAACTGTATTATATCAAGCCTTTAAGGCATACAACAAAAGCCAGGACAAACAAATATAGTTTGTTAATATATAGTAAAGACAAAAAACTCAGTGTTTACTTTCTGATTATTTACCTGTGGTCCTAAGGGCACCATTCCTCTCGGAGGAGTCATTCTCTGCATTGGCCCACCCATATTTGGATGTCCTAAAATGAAAGTAGGAAGGTATTAGCTAGGAAGTGAGCATGGGTGCCAAACCAGAGGGCAGGAGTCTCCTCTCTGCGTGGCGCTTAATTATTCTGTTTCTCATGTTATCACTGCCTTCATCATTATGCATAATTAAGACGTGGCTAAAAATATAAATCACTTGGCCATGCCATCTGCAAAAATGCAACTGGTATAATTATGGAAGATTTATTCAAATAAAAAATTCCTTAAAAAAATAAAAGATTTCCTTTGAGATTCTGCACATCTATTTCACTTTTACTTTAAACCAGTGTTTCCCAAACTTTTGACATGTGTGTACCCCTTCTATAATTTTCGTAATGCTGAGTACCCCTTGTCAAAAAAAGGATGTATTTTAATAACAATCAAAATATACTTATTTATTTATTTTTTGGTATATACACAAAATAATAATAAACTAAAAATAAAATTATTCATAATAAAATATAAATAAAAGTTATATTATAAATAACATTTATTTGCACACTGGACCATCTCATGCCTCATAAGACTGTCTTGACTCATGAGAACGTAGAATTAGGCACAGCTAAGCATGGTGCAGTGCATATCCCCACCAAACTCAGTGCAATGCATACCCCCACCAAACTCTTCCTGTACCCCTGGGGGGTGCGCATACCACACTTTGGGAAACATTACTTTAAACAATCACCTTGTTGTCGAGTTGGGTCCATTCCACTGGGAAGTAATGGCTGACTTCCTGGGACACCTCCAAGTGCCTAGCATTTTTAATAAAAACAAAATGAAAAAGCAATACTGTAAATATTTATAAAAGAAGGGCTTTAACAATTCTCTTAAAATTCCTATAATTACAGAATGCATTTATTTCACAAGATTTGTTATATTTCACATTCACTTATACATTTTATAGGCCTATAAACCTAATATAAGTTCTTAGTTCTAAAACTATTCTGTTTTGCCCAATTTTGTGGCAAGCAAAATCAGTATTTTTGGGGAACACACATCTAGGCAAAAGTTGTCCTACATTTTTCAAATAAGTATAATGCCTTTGCTCCAAATTAACTTACGAAGGGTACTGAGATAAGTAATTTTGCTTCTTAAATATAAGCTCTGTTTCTACAGATTCTTTTACTCATGTGGGATTGCAAGAGCAGCAGGACTAAAATGCCAAGGGGCTAATGAATACTTTTTTGTAGTCACATTTTCCCTAAGAAACTATTAATAAAAATAATATTCCAATTAAGGTCACACAATTTGGCTGCATCGAAAAGGACCACTAGAATGGAAAAAGATGGAGATTAACAGGCAGAGTTTATTTATGCGGGTGCAAAGCAGGATACATACTGAACTGCAGGCTTCCATGGTTTTCAGAGCAGCTGTTAGAGCTGAACAAAGCTGTAAGCGATTTAAACCCATTGATCTTATGAAGTACATATGTATACATATATATATACATAATCCTGACAATTGGCAAGATTTTATAAAGATTGGTTAGTTTAACTTTAAGCAGAATAAATCTTACCCAATTATTTAAAATTTCAAGTTATTTCCAAATAATTTAATATTAAAGAATGTATCTATGTAGATCAGAACTCTTTACTTAACAGTCACTTAGGATGCAGTAGAGACCTGCCATTTCTCAAGCCATTTTATAATTACTTGAATTTTTTTGCTTATAACCACACTCAATACATATTTATTGAATTCCTATAACCTTTCCAGCCTAATTTCTTGCCATTGCCACAATGACATTCTAATTTCCATCCATACCAAATTTTTTCCTTTTTTTAAAATTCATGCATTCAATCAACAATAATATGTAATTGTCAATCATCAAAAACAAAATAAAATAAGAACTAAAACTAGACAATCTCTCCTCTCAAAGCGCTCACAGACCCTTAAGTGCCTATTGTCGACGTATTTTAGATCCCAGATTCCGGATAATTCCTAAAATTCTTTCTACAAACCCAGTCTGGGTAAGTTTTCCTTCTATTTGCTTTAAAATATGTGTAATTGTTTTTAAAGTTCAAACTTACAGAAAAATTGCACAATTGGTATAAAGATTTCCATACACCCCGACACAGATTGCCCAATTGTTGACATTTCACCACATTTGTCCCATTGCCCTTTCTTCTTTCTCTATGCTTTTATTCTAAGTCTTTTCAGAATCAATTGAGAGCAAGTCACAAATATTATCTCCATCACATCAAAGTACTACAGAGTATAATTTATAAACATGGATATTCTCCTATGTAACCACAACACAACTCCTCAAGACACAGATACAATCCACAGATACAATACTACTGTCCAAGCCACACACCTCATGCAAATTTTGCCATTTGTCTAAAAAATGTTTCTTTTTTCTTTCTGGGACCAGGACCTCAATGAACACATGTTGCATTTAGTTGTCATATTTCTTCATGTGCTTCTAAGCAGTAATAATACCTTAGCCTTTTCCTATCATGTCCTCAACAGTTTTAAAGAGGATGAATATTAAAATTCTACAAGAGGATCTGATGTATCTTCATGACCTAAGGTAATGTTTTTGTTTTGTTTTGTTTTTTTCAATCAGGAGCACCACAGAAATGGGGCGATGCTCTTCTTGGTGATTACCTTCAGAGAGCACATGATGTTTACTGATCCCACTACTAGTGATATTGACTTTAAAAAATATATATATTTTAATTGATTTCAGAGAAGGAGAGGGAGAGATAGAAACATCAATGATGAGAGAAAATCACTGATCAGCTGCCTCCTGCATAACCCCAATGGGGATCAAGCCTGCATCGGGAGCATACGCCCTGACCTAGAAACAAACCATGATCTCCTGGCTCATAGGTCGATGGTCAACCACTGACCCACACTGTTGACTTTCATCACCTGATTGTGTTGGTCTCTGTTAAGTTTCTACACCATAAGATCATTATGTTTCCTCTTTGTAGCTGATTACTTTTAGTATTAGAGCTATTCCAAGTTGTCAATATCCCACTCATTATTTATCAACCCACCAACTTAGCATCCTCTGACAACTCCTAAGCATTATGATAGTTGCCAAATAGATTCTTTCTAGGCTTATAAATTGGTATTCCAACTGTAAGGAAGAGCTTTCCTTTTCTTCTTATTTATTTAGTATAGAGTTATTGATTCCTATTATATTCAATACATTGTAATCTATTACTATCATCGCTTATTTTAATATTCATAAATGCTCATCATATTTTGAGCATTTCCTTACTGGCAAAGATGTTCCAGGTTTATCTCATACATTTTCTGGCCTAGTTTTGGAATCGATCTTTTCTCCAAAGGGCTCTGATTCCTCCCAGTGAAGAAAGGTGAATAGGCATCCAGACATGGGTTCTGCAGAATGTGTATTGTTAGTTGCACGCACTGCTTTTAGGTCCCCTTTGTAGACTCAGAGCTTAAAAAAAATCTATGTACGTATGTGCATATGCGCACGTATCTACATCTATGACTAATATCCCTCCTGTCTGTGTGGTGTATATTCATACCAAAAATTCATACCAATACTGATTCAACACCTCCAATTTTAATCCAAAACCTTAGGTTTTTAGCTTTTTTCCTTTCTATGTTTCCATTTTCTCCAACAGTGAGAAACCAACTTTAATTATCTTCATTTTTTTTTTACTTATTTGCTTAGTCAATGTGTTTATTTGTTCAATAAAACCAATCTCACAACCACAAGGGCCATTTGTTCTTTTTGCAGTGACTGTGTGACTCCCCACTGCCTCCTTGAATGTTTGAGCACGCAGAGAAGGTAAAGTCTCTGTATGTGCTTTTGTAGGATCTTATACCTCACTTTATTAGAACTTAAATAAGATCATAATTTGTTTTCTTCTCTATATATTCAATAGACTATAAGCTCTGAGAGAGTATGGAACCCATATGTGCCTATTGGCTCAGAATAACCAATATTTATTTAAAGAATAGGGTGTAAATTGGACAATTTTAAGAATCATCAGTGATAAAATCATAAGCATGGAATAGACTTCAAAGAGAAGAAAAAATTATCAAATACATAATTATTTAGAAATACTAAAGGTAGATAGAAAAGGAAACCTAAAGTCAATAGGTATGAAATTAATAGGGGGACCAAGACCAACATTTCAGAAAGCATGAGGGGAGTTTCAAGAAGGAATAAATGGCCAACTCTGTCAAAAGTTATAAAGAAGTGAAATAAGTCAGACAGAAAGGTCAAGAATCATATGATTTCACTCACATGTGGGATATAAAACTGAAAACAACAAATAACAAACAAGAAAAGCAAACCATAGTATGGTGGTTACCAGAGGGGAGGGAATTTTGGGTTAAAGGGGTCAAATATATGAGGATGAAAGAAGATACAACTCTGGGTGGTGAACACACAATGCGATATGCAGATAACGTATTATAGAATTGTACATTTGAAACCTATGTAATTTTAGTAATCAATGTCATCCCGATACACTTAATAAAGAGAGACATTTTAGACAAAAAATGAATTAGGAGGACAGACTATGTATGACTAGTCAACCTTTATTACTTTCAATTGTGAGTTTGAAGTTCTTGCTTTTATAAGTCTCTACATGATTAATTTTATACTCTGGACTTCGATGCTGAGTTTCTAAATCTCACTGGACATGCCATGTTTTATCACAGGAAACCGTTTTCTTGCAAATTCTGCTTTCGGGTGTTTATCTTGGACTACCAGAACAATTGACAAGTCTTTCTCTGTTTCTAGTCATTATTTAAAAATATAACACAATCCTACAGAAATCTTGATCAATGTCATGTCTTTCAAAAGCCTGTCTTTTAGAATAAGTAAAATCTTTAACTTTTATCAGTCCTGGAATGACAGACAAGGGCATCAACAGGGCATAATTGCTGCATTCTTTAAACCATTAATATCAAGGAAAAAACAACTTTATACATCTTATTGTTGATATAATTTTCTTATTTTTAACATGTTAAATGTACTCCATTCAGACTTGTTTAATAAAAAATTTTGGCATACGTTCTTCGTTTTATAAAAGATCTTTACTCTGACAGACAAAATAACACTCATGATGGAGGTGTTTAATAATAACCAGCATATTATTAACAACAATGGACACTTGTGAGATGGTATATTTGTGTCAGGATTGTGTTAAGCTCTTTATATTTATTATTTCATTCAATGCTTACAACAATAATATGAGGTTATTAATTCTTCTTTATTATGAGAAACTGAGCTATAATACATAAGTAATCTGTTTATTTGTCCATAGTTATACTATTGCTGAGTAGCAAAGCTGGGGCTTCATTAGATCAACATACTCCAAAAGTTCTAAATGTTAAACTTTTAATTCTAGAATTTAAAAAGGATTAAATAATATAAAATTTATTAAAACAGAAATACTTAAATGAAGGAATTTCTTTTTTAAAAGATTTTTAATTCATTTTTAGAGAAATAGAGGAAGGGGGGAAAAGAGAGAAACATCGATGTGAGAACAAAATGTCTAACCGTGCCTCATTGATGCCCCCCACCAGGGATCGAGCCTGCAGCCTGGGTAGAATTGGCAACCCTTTGGTGCACAGGATGATGCCCAACCACATGAATCACACTGGCCAGGGCAGGAATTTCCTGATTCAAACTAGGATTAATTCATTTATAAAGAACATGAAATCAATGCTAAGCTTCTCAAGGAACTTGAGATTATGGTGCATATTTCCTTGAATATCACCATAGAGTCTACTCACAGAGACTAAAGGTTCAATGATGAGGGAAACCATTTATTCATTTTTAAAGTTTTTATGATATAATTCAGTTAACAATTTTAATGTACCCACATTTTTATTTTTATTTTTTTACTTTTATTTTTAAATATATATATTTTTATTGATTTTACATAGAGAGGAATTGAGAGGGATAGATAGTTAGAAACGTTGATGAGAGAGAAATATTGACCAGCTGCCTCTTGCACACTCCCCACTGGGGATATGCCTGCAACCAAGGTACATACATGCCCTTTACAGGAATCAAAACCGGGACCTCTCAGTTCGCAGGCCGACGCTCTATCCACTGAGCCAAACCGGTTTCAGCAATGTACCCACATTTTTAATGGCCCTCCTCAATTATATGAAATGAAATAGAATGATATAATCAAGAAAATTTAAACTAGAAGGGATTTTAGAAATACCTGAATCCACTCTCATTTGACTGGTAAGAAATACCAAGACCCAGGTTAAGTGACTTGCTCCAAAGTGACTCACTGGGCATTGCTAGCATTTGGACCTAAGATGCTTAACACAATTAAGGTCCTTTCAACAACATCACTGTCTTTTTTTATAAAAAGGCAGTATGAATAGAAAAGATATTTAAGTACAAACATGTTATAGTGAGTGTAGCAAGAGATTTGTCTCCATAGCACATCATTTGCTATATATTTACTTATTTTTCTTTTTTCTGTATTGTAGTCACCGTAACTGCACTAATACTTAGCCCTTTGCCACATGTGGCTATTTAAAATAATCAAAATGACTAAAGTTAAAATTTTTGTTCCTCAGTTACTCTGGCCACATATCAAATGCTCAAAGGACTAAAGGTACTGCATGTGACAGTGCCAACTCAGAACATTTCTGTCCCCCTAGGCAGTGCTGCATTAGAATGCCAGGTCCACGAGAAGAGAGATTTTCATTAGCTTGTTTACTGATGTGGCCCCACATCTGAAATTGTGCCTGGCACATAGTAAACCTCAACAGATATTTGTTGTATGATTGAATATTTCTAAAGGAGATTTTGCACAGCTCTATGACATGTCCAATAAAAAATACGGCCGTGCAATTTTTTCCCCATTGGCTTACATCCTAAAAGGATATAACAAAGCAGCTGTAAAAAATTAGATATGTTTTGAGAAAAATAGTAAAATAGTAACAAAAAAAAGTTCTATATAACTGTAACTTAAATTAAGACTGCACAGCATTCATTATGTAAATTTTCTTTGTTTGGGAAGGAGAATGAATTTCTTTTTGTCAGACACTGAATTTGTTAATTTCCTTTGTCCTATAATGGTACAAGCTGATTGGAAATACATATATCCAAGAAAACACTCATAATTCAAATTCGTAAAGAAATAATACATTTTTGTTTTTTTAGATTTCACAAGGTAACTTAAATACATTAATAGTATAATTATCACTAAGAAACAAATAAACAAGGAGATCCCAGTTGATACAAAGGGATATTTCTGAACTGGCAAAGAAAGCTACTTTATGCTTTCATCATTAACCACTAATTTATGTTAAACACATGCAACACATATTTAAATTTTAAAGTTAGTGATTTGCTCTAGTTATCCTCCTTACAATTTTAGCTACCAGACTCCCACTATTAAAAAAACACACACAAAAAAACTCCCACTATTTTCTCAATGTAGAACATATTTCTCTTTATGCAGCCGAAATCTTTCTCTTACGTTTCAGGATTATCATTAAGTAAAAGACAAATTCTACACATAAAAAATTTCACAAAGAAAATTATTAGTAAAGGAAATGCTAAATAGCATTTATTCTGGATAAGAGAACATGTGAAAAAGAGTAAGTATGTAAGTAGATAAGTTGTTTAAAATACCTTGGTTATATGGGGCTACAGCAAATTTACTTTCAGTGTAAAAGTAAATGTCCCAATGATTTTTTTCCCTGCTCAAATGCCTGTGGATTTTTTCCCTACCTGAAAAGTGATGAAGTAAAGCCTTTTTAAGATTTGTCTATACTCAGCATCCATTATCTTTTCCTTTTATATTGTAAAAACTATACATTCGATATTAATAAAGGATAATCTTACATATTACATGGAATAACCAGAACTAATATATTTTTTTAAATCACAAATCATTAGCTGCTCAACACAAACTTTAAAAATAAAAATAAAATCATTCATAATCTTACCACTCAGAAATAAAGAATTTGTTCCTTATACTCTCTGTGACAAATGAATGTTTATGGGTGGAGGCACATGAGTGGAGGAAATTTGCTGAGTATGTATAGTAATATAGCAAAGGTGATGTATTATATACATCTTGTGCTTTCTTTTTCATATTTATTTATTTATTTTTAAAATATTTTATTGATTTTTTACAGAGAGGAAGAGAGAGGGATAGAGAGAAACATCGATGAGAGAGAATCATCGATTAGCTGCCTTTTGCACACCCCCTAATGGGGATGTGCCCACAACCAATGCACATGCCCTTGACCAAAATTGAACCTGGGACCTGTCCGCAGGCCAACGCTCTATCCACTGAACCAAACCGGTTTCAACTTCACATTTATTAATAGATCATAAACATTTTATCATATCTATAAGTTTAATTCTATAGCATGCCCTTTAATAGGTGCATACTATTCACAATTTAGATATATCACAATTTATTTAACCATCTATTTATTACTAGAAGGCCCAGTGCATGAATTCATGCATAGGTGGGGTCTGGCTGACCCAGCCCCAAACAGTGATGGGGCAGGGACTGTGGGGAGGAGGAGACAGCAGGAAGTTGGATGGCTGGCCTGCCCTCATTGACCAATCAGGGCCAGGCTGGCTGGGGAGAAAGGGCTGTGGGGGATTGGCCGGAAGACCACACACCTGACTGGAGTGGAACAGCTAATTAAAGGTAGAGCTATCTAGGGGGAGGGGCTGAGGACCAATTGGGGTGGTGGGGGCCCATCAGGGATGGGGCTGACTTGGGGGAGGAGCCGCAGGCAGTTGGCTAACTGGCTCTGCCCCCAATGGGGTAGGGGGAGGCAATCAGGGGTGGGACTGGCCAAGGGGAGGTGTTGCAGGAGGTTGGCCTGATGGCCCTGCCCCCTATGGAGTGGAGGGGGCCGGCCGGCCCCCACCTCCTGATCTAGCTGGTTAGCTTGCCACAGTGGGCATCATAGTGACCAGTCATTCTGGTTGTTATGGCGTTCCTGTCACTGGCTTTTTATATATATAGATTGGACAAATATCTTTGAGAGTTTCAGCAAAACAGTTAGATGTTATGTGCCCAAATCAGCTTTTTAATATAAAGTTGTCATTAGCATTAATTATGTGTTATTTCTATTTGTACACCTGTTGACAGAGTTTTAGGAATGGTCAGAAATAGAGTATAAATTCTCAAAATTCTATAGGATCAATAAATCAATAGTTAATTCTTGGTGTCACTCATTAACAGTGTGTATTTCTGGCTGCCTTGGTTTTCTCAGCATGGTGTTGAATGAATATTGTGAATTTTTCTGATTGGACATTTTATTTATGAGAAGGACAAAGACCTGTTCTACTGCAGGTTGTGGACACTTCAACACCAGTGGCCCATTCTGACAGCTGAATCAATTCTGGTGTAAAACTATAAAGTTAAAATGATTTTTGGACTTAACATCTGTGCTATATATGTTTTCTCATGTATATTTATTCTTTACCAAATTGCATATTTTTGTAAGTTGACTTTCCTTTCATCATTTTAGAGATTTCTTTATATACTTTTTGGCATAGTGATAGTCCATCATATTATAAATACTCAATTCTATGAATATAGAAACAGTATAAATGTAAACTATTGTGAATTTAGTCCAAAACCATGAAAACCATCTCAAGAGACCTTCTATTAAAAATCTATAGTCTAATCATGAAAAATTCTGAAGGATCTGTTTATTAAAGGAATGTCTATTAACATACTCCAAATGAATAATCAACACCATTAAAGAGGTTAATTTTTCACTTTTTATTTTCTTAGACAAAATCTATCAATAAAATTTCATTAGTTTATGATCACTATAAATGAAGACCAAACAAAAACTATCCTACCTAATAAGAATAATATGCAAATTAACCATCACTATGCTATACCCACCAGCCATGCCCACCAGCCAATCAGAGCGAGTTTGCAAATCAATCCCAATCAAGATGACTGCAGCAACAGAGAGCAGTTGAGAGGCTTGGGTTTTCCCAGCAAAGGAGGAAGCCAAGCTTTCCATACACCCTGGTTGGCCTCGGCCTCCACTCAAGGACACAAAATTTCAATCATAGAAGGTAAACAAATCCAAACAGAAATGGGGGCAGCCACAGAGTGAGCAAAAGGCTTGGCTCTGCTCCAGGCTAAAAAGTTTCAAGTGTAGAAGGTAAATAAATTCCAGATACCAGGGCTTCCACTTGGGTCGCCAGGGGCATGGCTGGCCTGTAAACCACCACAGGCCCCTCGCCCAGGAGGTCCCACGCCCCAAAGGAACTCCCACCCTGATCCAGCAATCTTTCAGGGAAAACCAGCTGGCCCCCACCCCTGCACCAGGCCTCTATCCTATCTAATAAAAGAGTAATATGCAGATTGACCATCACTCCAACACACAAGATGGCTGCCCCCATGTGGTCAAAGATCCTGCCCCCATGTGGACACAAGATGGCCACCACAAGCTGGCCAGCAGGGGAGGGCAGTTGGGAGACACCAGGCCTGCAAGGGAAGGCAGTTGAGAGGGACCAGGCCTGCAAGGAAGAATAATTGGAGGTGATCACCCCTGCAGGGAAGGGCAGTTAGGGGTGACCAGGCTAGCAGAGGAGAGAAGTTGGGGGCAAACAGGCTGGCAGGGAGCATTTAGATACCAATCAGGCTGGCATGGGACTGGTTAGGGGGTGATCAGGCTGGCAGGCAGAAGTGGTTAGAGGCAATCAGGAAGGCAGGCAGGTGAGCAGTTGGGAGCCAGCAGTCCAAGATTGTGAGAGGGATGTCCAACTGCCCAGTAGGATCAGGTCTAAACAGGCAGTTGAATATCCCTCAAGGGGTCCCAGATTGGAGGGTGCAGGCTGGGTTGAGGGACACCCTCCCACCCCATGCATGAATTTCGTGCACTGGGCCTCTAGTTTAATATATTTGTGTGTGTTTTTATACATCATTTGAATTAATCACTAAAAACAGTTTTGACTAATCTATTTTAATGGCTACATAATGAAACTGAAGAACTATTTTGTTGCTTGAAAGGGTCATGCTCCTAAATACCGGTAGGTAAACATTTCCAAAACTGTATGTTTACACTATTAACAGAATTAATATGCTTAGTAAATTATTTTTAAAAATAGTATAACTGTAAATTATTATAAATTTGCAAGTTATATGTTTGAATTAATAAAGTTAACTAAATATTTGTTGTTGGGGGGACAAAAAAAGAAGCCACTCACAGAAGAGTACAGTTGTTTTAAAATATCCTTAGATAAAGACTTTGAAATTCTTGAGGAGAAAGAGCTTGTATCATAACTCTTTATTACCTTCAACTCTTTAAATATATATTGTATTGATATTTTACAGAGAGGAAGGGAGAGAGATAGAGAGCTAGAAACGTCGATGAGAGAGAAACATCGACCAGCTGCCTCTTGCACACCCCCTACTGGGGATGTGCCCGCAACCAAGGTACATGCCCTTGACCGGAATCGAACCTGGGACCCTTCAGTCCGCAGACTGACGCTCTACCACTGAGCCAAGCCGGTTTCGGCGACCTTCAACTCTTTAATTGCCTCTTTTATAAATCCAAATGAATTATAAACTTGTTCTTTAAAAAATTCTAGATTTATAACTCCATATGCCCACAAACAACCCACTCCTCTTCCTAAAGTGTATCTTGCTGTCGGTCTCTATAGATATGGAGCCTAGCACAGTGTCTTATAAATAGCCGACATTTCAACAAGGTCAAATGGATTCAACTTTAATGATTCTGTCAGATTTTCATCATTGATATGGAATACATGGAAGTCAAAAATTCTAACAATGTACTACTACAAGACATACAGATCTCTTTCAGATTCTCAGGAACCTCTTAGATGTATGTAACATACAAAGTGATGGATGGGAAGTCTGAAACACCATGAAGACACCAATAAAAGATGCAACTTCTTGTCTTTTGAAAGGAAATTTAAAAAGACTCAGGCACCTATATACACAGACCTGTCAATATATACAGGTTCACCCACAGAGAAGACAAAATTCCCGTATGTTCGAACACTTGGCATCTGTGCATGCCTCTTTCTTATTTCATGCATGTTCCCACAGCCCCATGCTCTGAATGTAAATCCAGTCTGAAGGAGAAAACTCCTGCAGCTGCTAATGTGAGGATTTCCAGCACTGCTTTCTGCTTAGCGCTGTCTCCAGGGAGTTAAAGGGGGAGCTGGCACTCCTTACTGTGCACCAGAAGCAGAGAACCAGCAAACTAGGATACTTCAAGGACTCTGCATAACTTCAGTTAGAGTTGAGAGAGAAGCAGACTCTGTTGCTATAAAATGTATTAGGAAGCACAACTTTCTTATCTTATTGGTCAGGAAGGAAAGTGAAAATAAAGCACAAGAATGAAAAAGAGAACTTGTTGTGATAACGGGCTTACTTTAAATCTGGGGAAATGCTGAGGTATACAAATAACAGCATTAGAGAAAGTGACAAAACAATTATCGTGACATAACCATTCCATGCAGTTAAACATTTAATTTATTTTTGTGTTATCTGTGTCCTAAAATTAAACTATATATTTCTTGCAAGTAAAAATTATACTTTATTTGCTTCAGCAAATAAATATTTATGTTGCTGATAAGATAAAAATAAAAACTATCCAAGAACAAAAGTTTATAAAATCTCAGAGCTTCTTTTTTGGTAAAAAGTTGGAAGATCCATTGTTAATTATTTATGAATAGATCTAACCCTTCTAGAAGCAGCTAATTATATGCCTGGTATGTCAATATAACTGGGCAAAATTGATATAAATGTTATAGCCATGATGCTGATAACATATTTGAAAAATAAACCAAAGTATGTTCATAGAAAAAGATTATTGCCATCCTTTAAATGAGAGTATAACTGGCATCTATGAAAATTATAAATATTTAAAAATTAGGTTCAAAGTACATGGTAGACTCCAAGATTCAGCAAACTTTGCATGTCTCTCTCATGATCACTTGATCTTCAAAGCCACAGACAATACATAAATGAATTAAGTGAGGCTGGGTTCCAATGAAACTTTATTTACAAAAAAGTCATCCAACCTAGTTGGCCAGCCCTTGAAGTAGATTATATATTATTAATAGTAGCATTAAGTGGGATAAAGGATAATTTAATATTTTCATAGGTAAAAATATTTGTGACATTTTCAATATCTTTATTGATTCTTAAACAAACAAACAAACAAACAAAAACTTAAGTAGCACATAAATCTTACCTGGTTAGGTATCCTCAATGGGGGCCTTGGACCTCCAGGGTACCGAGGTGACATAAAAGGCTATTGAAATAAAACAAACAAATAAACAAAACCAACCAAACAAACACATAAAAAACCAGCCCAGTGTAAAATACGGACCTGAAAATAAACTGCTTTAAAATACTTAGAATCATACAAAACATAAATCAATATACTTCCATGTATGATTGCTTTTAGTAGAATAAAAAATTACTATTATATTTATTTTTCTATAGCCTATCTGGAAAATTTTCTGAGAAAACTGTAAAAAACACCAAAATGACTAAAGTATAGTAAAAAAATTTTTAAATGTGAATTATTATTAAGGTAATGATATCTAATTGGCAAAAAGAATTAAGAAATTTAGACAACTGAAGCTCAAGAACTTCAGGAAGAGGCTTACTGGCTATATCATCATACAAATTGGGTTCTGAGTATATGCTTTTGACTGAACTATCCAGTTTTGCTATCAATTTCCTTTAATAATTTTAAAATTGCCAACTTTCTTCACTTTTTCTTTTGTAATTGTTTAAAATGATAGATACTTCTTTTCTAAAAGTCACTGTGGTAAAAAGAGCTTTCACTTTACTTCATCAAGGGTTTGTTGTGATTCAAAATTGATTATAAATGTTTAAAGTTGAAATTTTTAAATATATTTTGAGCCTAGCAGATCATGAAGTGTGTAACTTTAACAAAAATTGGTCTCATTAAAATCCTATTCAATTTATGTTGTTAGATGAATCAGAAGCTGCTGTGTTGACTCTGTTAGTCCAAGAACTGTCTAAAAAATATCCTAAAAGTGTCATTTTAATGATTAGTCAATGTTGAGTGGAAGAAAAATATTTTTGATCAGTCAGATTTGGGCACCAAATTTTTTGAAGTTATTCCGAAAATTGTTAAAAATTCAATGTTTATTATATTTTGTGTAAAATAATTTTGTCTACTTATATCACAATACTTAAATATAATATTATTCCTTATATGGAATATAAGCAAATTATTAACTATAAAGTATTGAATATTATAAAGTAAAATATTAAGAATAAACTAATATAAATAAGTCAGTTTAACAAAGGCTTGGGCAAGCCAGATTTATATTACTTTATATAATTAAATTCCACATTTATAATGTATTTTCTAGAAACATTTTTAGAAATTAAGTCTGTAGCTCATGGCTACATATATTACCCAGGGCTATTTTAAAAGTAGCATCAGAAAAATAAAATCCTAACATATTTAGGCTATAAAGCATTTTTTAATTTTAAATTAGTGTGCTGTTGTGACAAAGCTCTTAATATTCAGATTGATCCTTACAGTAACTTATCTGTTAACCTCCTACATCCTCAACTGCTTACTTGCTGAGTAAATGACACAGCAACAGAACCCAAAAGAGTTTGTATACTAGCAACTGAGAACATTCTATACTAAGAATATTTGTACTTCCTTATTCAGAAATAAATCTATTTTCAAATATAAAGTAAGATAGTACAACAAATTTAAATTATTTATGGTAAAATATTAATCTAAGAGATTTCCTGTAATTATAAAGTCCATCTACTGACAGATGTGAATACTCTCCACCTCAATAACCTCAGAAGAGTAGGTTCTTCAAAAAAAGTCCTTGGCTATGAAATGTGCTTACTCTTTATATTTGGTACAACATTTTCTTTTTAATAGTCTGGGCATCAAATACTTACATAAAGGGGTCATAAGGTGAATCAACATTTTAACTAGGAAAGTCTTCCCCTTGAAAAAGTTATTTCTGTGCGTGCAAAACACATTTGACTAGAAGTCAAGGCTCTGGATTCTAGCTTTTGCACTCCCACTAATAACAGAAGGGCCTGAGCCAATAACCTTTCAGCACTTTAGTTTTTTCAACCTTAAAATGAGCGAGTTGGACTAATCTCTAAAGTCCCTTAGAGAAACCAACAAAATAAAACCCATGATTCTGTGCTGATTACTCCCAGCATTACCTTTAAGTATAAATACTAGTATATTGTAAATATCTATAAGTATTTCAAGTGTGTGGGAGTGGGGAGAGGGGAGGGGTGAGATCATAAGCTATGCTCCTAAGACACAAACCATCTTTATTGAGGAGCTGGAAAAACTTATTTCCATGGTTTTCAGAGAAAAAGGAAAACCCATTTGAAAAAAAAAATACTCCCAACAAACAATTATGCTCTTTGTTCAGAGCAAAGGTCAATAGGGATAATTTAAAAAAGCTATACTTATTGATTAAAAGGTGTGCTTGAGATTAGTTCATTCAACAAATATTTATTAAATACCTACAAAGGCACTGTTCTAGTGGTTGGACGTATCAGTGAATAAAGCAGATAAAGATCACTGTCCTCTGCTGAGGATTTTTCAAGGTTCACAGTCTTGTAATTAATAGGAGAAAGAATTTTCTGGGAAAATTGTTTTCTACTATCAGTCCACTAATCTGGAACAAATAGAATGTTCTCTTCACCAAATGGCAAGTATCGATGAAAACTCGAAGAAAATAATATTTCAATCTGGTGCCTTCCCTCAAAAGTCACATTACATCATCCCTAGTTTATAGAGCTATTAAAAATTAGACAAAATTCATGGAGTAAGATTCTTTATATGATATAGTATAATTATCACTGTGACATATGGAAACTACATTTACAGGCACAAATTCTTGTTCCTACATTTTTTCGTTGTCTGCCCAGAATGAATGGGATAACTCAAAGTAAATAAAAATATATACAAAGTGAGAAAAATCAATAAATATTTGATGACAAAATGAAAGGGAAGAAGACAAATAAAAATACAAATCAAGTGTCCATCTCATTTCCTCAAAATAGTCTTTTAAAGAAAACAACACAACATTTATAATCATAACTTATTTCAGCATAAATGTCATTCAATTTTAAAAGACTATTAGTTTCCAGTATATTAGGAATTATTCATGGATTTTTACACTTCTGCCTTTCTTATTTTATTTTTTAGTATATTTTATTGATTTTTTTACAGAGAGGAAGGAAGAGGGAGAAAGAGTTAGAAACATCAGTCAGATGCCTCTTGCACACCCCCTACTGGGGATGTGCCCACAACCAAGGTACATACCCTTGACCAGAATCGAACCTGGGACCCTTGAATCTGCAGGCTGATGCTCGATCCACTGAACCAAACTAGTTAGGGCTGTTTCTGATTTTCTTAAATTCTATTTTCTAAAGAGACATTTTCCTTTCTTCAGTGTCCTTTCTGCTAGTGGGAAGTATTAGTCTCCCTCTTGCATGGTCTTCCATAAGCAACTTAGTGTTTTATCTCAATCCCTAAGATCAGAAGAAACCAGTCTTTCTCTTTCCCCACATTAGTTGGAGATAGATTTCTCAATCAATTCTTTCCTTCTATGAAGATCTCAGACCTCCTTCTAATGAATGGTTTCATAAATAATTTACCAGTACTAAAATTACAGGTGATAAGGACGATTTTTAGACCCTAACTCCTTACAAGATCAAAGTAGACATCTTACATTGCTCAAATGTTGTTAACATTTTCTAACATTAATAGCTTTTAAAAAACCCAATAAATATGATTTATCCACAGCAGAATAGTCTCTCTTTCTTGAGAATACTCTGTACTCTCCTTTCTCTGCCAAGTAAATTTCTACTAATCCTCCAAGGGCCAGTTTACATGTCACTGCCTCTTTAAAGAACCTTCCTAGGCTCCTTTCTCTCTACTTCCTTAGCACTCTGTTCACACCATTGTCATACAGGAGACATGTGCTTTGATATATAGAAAACTCACTTCAGAGGAAAGAGCACAAAACTGTATCAGGCAGTCATTATCTTAATGTGAGGTGGCAAAATGTAATCCTATCTAATAAAGAGGGAATATGCTAATTGACCCTCATGCTGTCGCAAAGTTGGCAGAGCCCACAGCCAATAAGGAAGGAATGTGCTAAATTGCCTGTGGCTGAGGCAACCAGGGCCATCCAAGGCTTACACTGCTGGCAGTGGCAGCAGCAGAGGTGTGAGGGAGGCATTGCCTTCCCCTTATGGCCGGATCATCTCCCACCCCTGAGGGCTCCCGGACTGTGAGAGGGGGCAGGCCAGGCTGAGGGAACCCCTCTCCAGTGCCTCTAAATCAGTGTTTCCCAAACTTTTGACATATGTGTACCCCTTCTATAATTTTCGTAATGCTGAGTACCCCTCGTCAAAAAAAAAAGGATATATTTTAATAACAATCAAAATATATTTATTTTTTCTTTTTTTGGTACACACACAAAATACTAATAAATGAAAAATAAAATTATTCATAATAAAATATAAATAAAAGTTATATTATAAATAACATTTATTTGCACACCTGACCATCTCACGCCTCACAAGACTGTCTTGACTTGACTCATGAGAACGTAGAATTAGGCGCAGCTAAGCACAGTGCAGTGCATATCCCCACCAAACTCCGATACAACGCGTACCCCCACCAAACTCTTCCCGTACCCCTGGGGTATGTGTACCACACTTTGGGAAACACTGCTCTAGATTATCCATAAAATAAAATTGGTATTTCCTAGATCCATAAATTGATGTAGCAATGTATAAGTCACCTTAAATCTTATTTTAAATATTTCAACATGACTTTAGAAACCCTTTGACTCTTAGGGTTTAAGAACCAGTTGATAAAAATAAAATTTAGTCATTAAAAAAATAAAAGTTTTTTTAAGTACCTCTTTCTATATACTATGTCTTATTTTATGAGCATAATTTAGAGCATATCAATGATGAAGAGAAGAATAACACTAACTTCTGTAGAGGGAACAAATATAGCATTTAGTTTATGCTTCTGAAAATTTGGAAGTCTAAGGTATATTCTAAAATATATAATTATATAAAATTTATGTAATTCAAAGTAACTTTGAACTATTTTGAGGAAAAAAATTATTCATGTGAAATTTGCTTCTAATTTTGAAAAGAATAATGAATAACATTTTTCTAAATGACTGAAAAAATACTATACAATTACCAAGTTTTAAAAAAAAATATAAACCTCAAAATAATTTAGCAAATAAAAATTCCTTGAAGTTTTACAAGTTCTTTATTGTACAAGTATAGTAAATTCGGAATTTTATAATTTTATTTGGGTATGCCTTTTGACACATTTGTAGAGTAGAAAGTTTTACTCTGTAGAGTTTAAAAGCTTATTTCATATACAACAGACCACATTTCTTAACCAGCACTTTAGTTTCCTTACTGCTGTGACATTCTGCTACAGCAATACATTTATAGAATAAAGGCAGGTACACATACTTCATTCTTACAACCAACTGACCACAAACAAACTGTCTGACTTCGCCCTTCTTCCTAGGCCTCCCAGCAACTGTGCAACCATTCCCTTAATATAGAATTCTTTACCCTGGCTACCACTCAACCATGAAAAGCTGAAGAGGCAGTGGTATTTCAGGTAAGCAAGTTAATTTGCATATAAAGCACTAATTAGCATGTGATCTGGATTTACTGGAGGAAAAGAAATGTGACAATTGAAATAAATACATTCACTAAGCTTTATCTCTCTTTTCTTGAACATTTTTTGGGGAGTTTTGATAGTATATGAAGTCTTTAGTCTGTGTTTTGAAAGTCCAATGCCGATAGGGAGTAGTGGAAACTGGGTGGGGAAATAGTGGTAAATGAATGCGGTATTATTAGAGGAGTATCACCATTATGATCAAACTGTTCATTATAATGTGATAACTTCTAATGAGGTCCAGGAAGGAAGCAGCACATTCTGGGAGAGCACACACAGAGTAGCATTCAGTGAATATTTGGTTGGTTCCACAGCTGGCTCACTGACCCAGTGAATGAGCTACATTGATGGAAGACTGTAAAAACCAGCAAAAGATGAAATAAAGCTTGGTTCTCGTGTATAGAATCTCACCTGACCAGTTTATTGTCTCATTAAAAACAGCTAGTATCTATTGATATTATAAACTGTAAGCCATAGTTATTGGCATAGTATATGTGGTTTTCTAGGGAAATGCTTATAAAATATGTAGAGAGGCAGAAATTGTGCTTGCTTAAGTAGGATACGTTATATCTTTCAGAGGACCTCATAAAAGTAGGCAATGAATGAGTGTTGGAGAGACCAAGAAGACACTAAGTTATAATTACAATACACATATCAACAACATATAAGAGAACTTACAATTTAGATGCGTAATAAGGCCTTTTATTCTGTTCTACTGCTTTTAGGATTATCTTACTATTTCTGGTGTGTCAGAGTTTAAAATAATAATTCTTAGGCAGTTTTATAGAGTACTAATATTTAGTCATAACTCTTTGGCAAAAAAAGAATGTCAGCTTAATTTATGTTATGATTTGGCAAAGGAAGTATGGTACCTTAGTGTTCTTTTTCTGAAGCATAGGCCAGCCATGGAAACTGCTAACAACCCCAGATAGCAGCTTATCTCACAGTTTGTCTCATAAAGTGCTGAGTTTATCCACAAGGCAGTCTTTGTAGACTAAACTATCAAAAAGCTGTAAGTCTTAGGTCTCCGAAACATGTTTTAGCTGAAAGGGAGCAAAGTTTGCCACTCCAAAATGTGCCTCTTCGAGGTATTTATGATTTTGAGCTGGTTATTTTTAAGAATCTGAGACTCAAGAATAGCCTTTGGTCTTCCCCCTAACTGCCTAAAAGAAAATTAGATGCAGGATCTGCTCCAGGAAGGGCGCTCTCATAGGTACCAATGGGACACAGAGGTAAGTTTAATATGAAGTAGTATGTGATAGGGAGGAATCTAGCAAGGCCCCTTTGATTAAAGTCCTTTTTGTCCCATTGTTAAAGATGGCCCAAACATTTATTTTTCCATCTCCATGGGAATTGGGAATTGCCTTCTGCCCTTGTGGAGCCTCAAGCCATGACCCCCTCCCCCGCCTCCTTCTCCTTCGCTCAATATGACATGTAAGACTCAACTGCCTGGCTTCCTCAGGTCTGCTATTGTTAGGGAACCCTTTATTTTATGTGTAGTAACTTGGGTTATTTTCATTTGTTAATCTGTCTCATGTCAATTTGAGTAGACCAGCCAGAAGAACAAGGAAAATTTTCCCTTCCCCAAAGCTTATATATTTTCTTTCCATTAAAAAAAGGTTCAGATTTGAGTAAGAATATTAAACATTCTGCTGTCTTCATATCACATTGTCTTTAGCACAAAACCATCTTAAGTCCAAAAATCTGTTACAAAATGGTTATTTGCCAAAAATTAATCAGCTTTTAGGCAGAAACACAAAGTACAAAGTGATAAAGAGCCTGAGAAAATATGGGTTATCTTCAGTAATTCCATTAATTACATAAATATCAAATATCTAGCTTATTTGGTCCTGGGCAGTCATAGCTTTAGACACATTTAATCTTTATTCTGGTATTTCTGATGTACTGTTTTAAGCAGACAGAAGGGAATAAGATACACTCTGTGACAAAAATTATTTCTAATATCTTTCAAGGGAAAAAACTCCCCAACATAATTTTAGAAAATGATACAAATGACAGGTTTTGATTATTTACCTATAGTCCTGGAAAGTTAATACAAATAATTCACTGTAAGATATACCCAAAAACATAAACTTAAAAAAAACTAAATATTACTTTTTATTCAGTCTGTGTCCATTTTTTTTAAAGTTAATGCTCAGTTCTTTTTGCTATGCGTGATTTTCTATATAGATTTCTATTTTCTACTTTGCTAGTCTATATTTCCCTTAGGAGACAATCTTTTTTTCTTAAGTGTGTTGTTTCTTAAAGTCGTGTGCTACTGAGAATATTATTTTGAAAAATCATTACAGAATGTTGTGACTTAACATTTCATTTCAGACATCTTATACATAGTAAGAACATTCACATATTTTTGTATTTGTAATTCCATGAGATATTTTGTAAGATTTCTTCATGAGTTCTTTTTTTTGTAGAAAAGTAATGAAGCCTAAATTATGCAGCAAATGAATTTTGTCAAAGTTACTTTACAATTTATGTATTTTAATTGGTCTGATTTCTTTTCTGTTTTTCCTGAAAATCTCCATCAGACATTACTGACACCCCAGTGAATAAGACACTCTTGATTAACATATTTTAATTCCAACTAGTATTAAACTAATTTAGCTCACAAAATGACATACTTGTGCTGGCATATTCTGCTGATAAGCATAAATATGTAGTTTATGTCTCATACATCTTAGATATTCTATCATCATCAACACAATTAAAGCAACTCATAAAGTCACTGAAAAATATTAACAGATCCAGTTTCCTAGATGTTATTTTGGTAATTCAGCACTGAGTTACACTTTTGATATGGATTTAGTCTAAGCATCAAAATTGCTAATTTACATTTTGGGCCTTTTCAAAAACATTCTATTTCTGAAGCCTTCGTTACTATCTGTTAGATACAGGTGTGTGACAATGGACTTGTGGGTTGTGAATGGGTTCTATGCTGGCTGCTGCTGGTCTAATAAATTATGTAAGTTTGATATTTTGCAAAAACTTTAATATTTTGTTTTAGATTAATTTATTCTCACAAACACACACAGACACATTTTTCTGGTGTCTGTGGGACAAGTAGCTGGAATCCTACACTAAGTTAGCTCTGTGCTGCCTCCCACTACTGACTGAAGTCACAAGGATAGATCGACCTTAGTGTATTAAAAAAACAACAACACTATGGGTATGAAAAGAAATATTTGAGATTTATAATTTAGGATAAATTATCACTGGTTCAACCAAAAAATAAGTTAAAACAATAATTTTTAAGCCACTCTTAGTTTTTCATTAAAGAATGCAAAAGTATACCCTTCTTTGTTTTCCTTATTTTATAGTATCTAAGCCAGCAGTTCTCAACCTGTGGGTCACAACCCCTTTGGGGGTCGAATAAACCTTTCAAAGGGGTCGCCTAAGACATCCTGCATATCAGATATTTACATTACGATTCATAACAATAGCAAAATTACAGTTATGAAGTAGCAACAAAAATAATTTTATGCTTGGGGGTCACCACAACATGAGGAACTGTACTAAAGGGTTGCGGCATTAGGAAGGTTGAGAACCACTGATTTAAACTCAGATGCAAGTATGTGAGAGAGATCATTTACCTAAATGTACCAAAAGAAAAATGCTACTTTGCCTGATCCTTTGAACATCATGATATGCTAGGAAAATTTCTACTTTAACAAATGATAACATTTGTTAAAGAAACTATCCTATGGGGTTGGTGTTCTGATACAAGGGGCAGATTGTATACAGGAGTGTGAAAAAGTAGATTTACAGTTGTAATACAAATAAATAATACAATAATTAATAAACAATAGAAAATAAACTGTTTTGTGTACTCACAACTGTAAACTTACTTTTGCCCACCCCCTGTATATTTTTACTTTCTTTAGAAATAATGTGATACTCTCATATTTACTTGGTTATTTACCTGTAAACACGAAGTCTATACTTGAAATTACTCATGTCTAAACTATGTAAAATGGTCTTTCTACAGAACAGAAAGACTTTCTAAATTACTAATGCACCAAAAAAATCTTTTGAAACTAGAGTTTACTCATTTGACTAATGTTAAAAAGTATAAAAAAAAAGCAAGATGAGATAATTCAACTTGTACAAACTAAAGTTATTTCTCCATCTCCAATTTAAAATATACATTTTGGAATGCATGTGTCTTAAGTAGATACATGTACACAAAATTTATAAGACAAATTCAAGTAGAAAAAATATTTACAAATGTCAAAAGTGTTTTTAATGTCAGAAATAGTTTATAGGATATAAAAATGACAGAAGACGGTTTTCACATTTGGGGGAATTCTAAGTAATCAATTATTTTTACTCTTTCTTGATAAATATCGTACTGTGCACAGGGCATCTGATTACTCTATTCCCTGGAATTATAACTTGGACTCCAGATTATACCCGATTGCTGGTAGATGGATGACACCTGGCAATGGCTACACACACTCTCTTCCCACGGGAGCCAGCAGAGCGGCCCCTCCGCGGGGATGAGCAGTTTATGACAGCTGACCCTTCACTCCCAGCAGCATTTCTCTGATCTCCCTGGTCTCCCTCCAGTGCCTCCAAACTCTAGTTTCTTTCTAGCTTATCCAAGTCCACTTTTGTGAGGGTTTCACCCCCATCACTCCATTGAAACTGCCTTATCAAGGCCACCAATGACCTTCTTGTAACAGCCAGTGGTCAACTGTCAGTCCTCAACCAACTTGGACTATCAGCAGCTCATCATTTCTCTCCTTGAAACATTTTTTTTTCCTTTTGGCTTCCAGGATAGCGCATTGCCTGGTTTTCTTCCAATCTCGGGGGCTGCTCCTTCTCATTCTTCTTTGCTGGCTCCTTCTCATCTCCCCGACTTAACATCAGAGAGTGGGGGATCCTTGTAGAGCTCCTATCTCTGCCTATACTCACTATCTTGGTGATGTTACCCAGGCTCACAGCTTTAATTATCATCCACATGCTAATGGCTCTCCAAATTACATCTCTAGCCCAAGCCTTAAACATAAAGTTCCAAATTTTGATACTTTATTCCCTATTTAACCTCTTGTGAATATCTAATAGCCATCTTAATCTTAGGTCCAAAATTAAACTTCTTATTTCCCCTTACACCTCCTCTTGAAGTTTCACCTACGTGAGAAATGTCAAATCCAAGTTTCCAGCTGAATAGGCCAAAACCCTTGTCCTCACCCCTTTCCCTCATAACCCAAGTCCCCAACCATCACCAAAATGTGTTGGCTCTAGCTTCATAATGTGTCTAGAATCCAATCATTTCCTACCACTGCTACCTCTTAGCCCAGGCCATAACAATCTCTTGTCAGAACTTTGCACACTGGTCTTCCTGTTCCCATCCTCCCCTCCTATAGATTAATCTGGACTCGGCAGCCACAATAACCCTGTTCAAATCTTCGAATCGGAGCCAAACCCCAAATCCCTACGATGACCTATAAAGACTACCTGATAAGGATTTCTGTTATCTAAGACCTTCATATCTAACTCTCCCCAGCTGACACTCCACTTTAGCTACCCAGACCTTCCTGCCCCTGCAAAAAGCCAGCCGTGCTTCGAATCCAGGGGCTTCCTGCTTTCCCGTCCCTCGCCCAGCACCTCCTCCCACATATGGAATGCATGCTCCTTCATTTCCTCTGGGTCTTCTCTTACGTGGCATTGGTCACTCTACCCAAAATTTCTGCAAGGCTGCCTACTTTCCTTTTCAGTTTCATTTTTCTCCCTAGCCCTGACTGACCATTATCCAGTTTTAAAATATTTATTTTAAAATAAATATCATGTTTTAAAATATTTATTTTGTTTATTGACTGTCTCCCTTAGTAGACCCTGAGTTCCATGTGGGTAGGGATTTCTATTTATCTTGTTTACTGCAGTAGTAGCTCTAGTAGGTGGGGGTGGGGGACGCAGAAATATTTGTTGCTGAATGCTCTCAGCAATTTAAGCCAGTGGTTCTCAAATTGCAGTTTGTAAGATTTATCTTTTAAAAACAACAAAACCTAAAAGATTTCTAGTCCTACACCCCCCACTCCCAAAAACTTGGACACACTAGGAGTGGGAGAGTTCCAGGACTCTCACACTCGGTGCACGGGATACACTTGGAGAAAGTGCTCTGGACCCCACCCGCTGGGTCTCTACAGACTATCGAGTGGTGACCATATTCCTATAGATCAGGAGGGGGCAAATCATGGCTCCTGGGCTAGCTCGGGCCCCCCACTCGTTGTTGTAAGGAATGTTTTACTGGAACAGCCATGCTTATTAGTTTACATAGTGCCTATGTCTGCTTTTTCACTTCAACAACAAAATTGAGGAGATGTGCATTTAAAATATTCACTAATCTGGCTTTCACATTTTGTGGGCCCCAGATACAGAATATAAAATAAGTTATTCCTGAGTACGACCTAATGATAAGCCATTTTTAAAAAATTGAAAGCATCCTAATATATATTTAAGACAAATCTATCCTACCTACATAGTAAATTTATATTTTCCCTTATCTTTAATTTCTCAAACAATAGACCATTTTTATTTCTATAACCAACCTTAAATAAAAATAAAATTGTGTTACAAATAGCTTTTGCATCTTGGCAATCTGGTATGCACATTGCCCCGCCCCCCTAAGGGGCTCTAATGAAAATTTTAGCACTCTGGGAAAATCTTCAGCTAGATGTTTTTCAAAAGAAAAACTGTAATTTCAAATTATTTGAAAAATAGATTAGCTCTCACCACAGGTATAATTTTAAAATATGGTGTTTTATTGCTTGATATTAAATATCTTGACACCTGTAGCATGAAAGTGAAAGCAAAACCAATATTGGTCTAGGATGGCCAAGCTAACTTTTCCCCCCAAAAGGAGAAACGCATAAACAAAAAAGAAGGATTTCTGAGAGAAAACTGTTTCATTCCATCCTGATGGGGAAACCCTGGTGAAGACGCTAAGCCCGGCTCTCCCTCCTCGGCTCTCTGTCCGTCCAGTCACTGCTGCTAGGACTTCAGTTGTTTGAAACTGCAATTTGTTCAAAAGCTCACTTAGGTGCTCAAACTGAGCAGTTTTCATTTATTTTAATAGTTGAGGCCAGAAAAAACTATTACCACAACTGCAGGAAAGCATTATCAAAGCCAGCAGCTGTGTTACGCCGCTTTTATCTTTATACTAGAGAGAGGCCTGTTCTATTTTTAATATTTAGAATCTCTGCCCTTTAAAGTTTCAAAATTACCTTTGTAAGAAAATTAAACTTAATTTCTATTTCTTGAACTTTGGTAAGTAAGTAAGCTTTCCCATCTCCACTCTCCAACTCCTGGTGCATTTAGTTCTGAGAAATGCCGTTTTAAATGTTGGGATTTTAAAACTATATATGCATTGATAGTGTTAGTTCAATAAGTCAGTCCTGCTTGGGATTTTCACTATCTTATTTATTCAAACTAAGAAAAGATATTAGAGCCAATCTTCTAGTTGGTTATCTAAGATCAAAGATAGTTTCTACAACTTCTGGGAGAGGGAAAGGGAGCGGTTCCCGAGGTTAGAGTATTCCCCAAGACTAATTTCTCAAACAGCCGTGGTCAGGAAGGAAAAAGGAAAGACAAACAAACCATTGGGAGCGAAGACAATATGAAGATTAATAACAACAGAGGGGAACTGAGAAAGCATGCAGACTATTTAACTATGTGTGCACACACAATCCAGTAAACCAGGTGCCACTGATAATGAAATAGTTGCTTTTTTCAGTCTGTTTTGGAATAGCAGAGCAGGTGGGTACACTTGGTTATGAAGGAATCATCAAAATGCAGGGCTTATTTCCAGAAACAGGTAAATAAATAGCCATCCAGAAGCATTTAACCAGGGCTTACAAAAACATTTCTTTCTATTTTTTCCCCTTTCAGTTCCAAGTGTAATCTAACATAACCATTTAATCAAAAATAACCATTTTTTCTCATTTTTTTTTACTCATTTGAACTTTTTCCTTTTGACATATTAAGACCATTACCCTAAGCTAAGCTTTGTTTTCATCTTCATTGTAAGTGGTTTATATTGAGCTTTTTCTAATCAATAACATCGCCGAGGAGAAAGGGGGGCATTTCCTTCTAAGTTTTGTTCTTGTTGCGTTAGTGCCATGCCAAAGTGTTAGGCCAGCCGGCTACAGAGCAGCCTTGCTAAAAATAAAACCTCTGGCAAACACACCCTGAAGAGCAGGGACATCTGCAAACCACCACTAGATGGCAAGGCAGCTTTACCATTGCCCACGGCACGCCTGGGGAGAAAACATGCCTCACAAGCCTGCCGCTACATGCTTCCGGCCTCATCGCAGTTGCGATCAATTCTGATTTTAAGACATGGATGACCACCTTAGTATGAAACTAAATTACTTGCTGCCCGTTATCTTTAATAAGTATTTATCATCTCATTCATGTCAAAGCCTTAAATTTGCAACCCAACATCAATAGACCATTCGTTTGCAATAGTTTCAGTTAAGAAAACTAAAGATCCAGGGACTAGAATACACTACGTGTATCAAGATGAAAATCAAAATAAAACATAATATGGTGACAATGAACAAAAGGCTACACAAAGATCAAAATTAGATATTTACAAGTATATCCCATATTAGGTCTATGCTCAAAGATATCTACATCGGTATTTATTAAAATATTAAACTGTGGTTTTATATACTATATATTTATTTAGTAGAATGATAAAAACAACACAAAGGCCCAGCAAATGTGGCTCTACGGCTGAGCACTGACCCCAGAACCAAGAGGTTACTGATAGGATTCCTGGTCAGGGCATACGCCCAAGTTTCAGACTAGATTTTAGTAGGGGGCATGCTGGAGGCAACCAATGCATGTTGCTAGTTGTTTCTATCTCCCTTCCTCTGTCTAAAATCAATAAAAACATGTTTAAAGTTTTAAAAAAGATATAGTTTTCTTCTTGAAAGTTTTCTTATGATAAAAAGGAGGGAAAAAAGTATTTTCATCCCTTTCCTCCAATTTTTTTTGTTGAAATGAGAAATGTTCTTTTTTATTTTTAAATGTGCAACAAGTTATAGTAAATTCATCAGAGTTTTCTTGTTACTCAAATCTATAAAATTATAGTATTTCATAAGGTAAGAAAGTTAATACTCTTAATTTTTTTTAAAGCATAAGAGAATGAGAACTTTTTTCTTTCATGCATTTTACTAAACTGTTTTGACTATTATACATAACTGAGAAGAAAATATAATTGGCTTAAGGAATACTGCTGCCTATGCAATAAAACTATAGGAATCAGACTCTGCCTCTCTTTTACTAAGAATGCTATGAGAATGAATAATAGCAGATTGATGCTTTTAATACATAATTCAGATTTGCTAGTAGACAGTGAAACTTCTGAATAAGATTCTAGCACAGGGACAAGAGCGGCAGATTACAAACTCAGCTCTGAGTGCACTGAGTCCACTATGCATATGGTCATGGCACCACCAAACTGTATTTTCTTCCACTAACATTGACAAATGAACACACAGGCCAATGGACATTTAAGTTTGAAGCCTAGTAGAAATTTAAGAAAATCTCCTTCCTCCTGACCCACGAAGCAAGACTTCCCAATTTAAGAAAGCTGCTCTAAAACCCTTCCCTAGTTCCATGGTAGGACACTTCCTTTGAGAATTTATAGGGTTTTGTATATTAATTATTCCTTTGATGAAAGAATCAAAGTAAATAAGTATATGTAACTTACTTTAAATGGCTTTATTTTAGTAAATTGATATCTCCTTTGTATGCCAAACTATTCCCATTGATTTTTACTTAATTGGTTTCCCACTCAACAACAGAAGCTCTCCCATTTCAATAAAAACATCAAAGTGTAGGAATGAACAACGTTAATATCTGTCACAAATAGAAAGACACTAATCTCCAGTCTGCCTTCTAGGATGGACTTGTTCAATGTATGAGGTATTAATCATAATTATTCATTTTAGAGTTTAATGAATATTATTCAAATGGAGTTGTTACATAATCACAAATTTAGTTTGTGATAATTCCACTTGGTAATATATTTAAGTTATAGATAGAAAAAAAGGGGCCTGTTTTGCAATGTTAACAGGGATAAAAGAAGTATGTTTGTCTATTTAAGAGAAATATTTTAATGTACTTCTTATGATATGATCACACAGTAAGTTAAGCTCCAAACTACTAAATCTAGAGTTTTATGTGCTAGTTACAAATTCTTTCTTTTAAACATGGAACTCTTCACGAATTTGCATGTCAAGCTTGCACAGGGGCCACGCTAATCTTTTCTGTATCGTTCCAATTTTAGTATATGTGCTGCCGAAGTGAGCACCAAATTCTTCTTTCTTTAGTTTCACTTACTCATTAAAATTCTAATAGGTTCAATTCTTCCCTGCTCTAGTCCCATTCCTGCTGCCCCCAAATAAGCTTTACACTTCTTAACTAAGGATGGGGATTTGAAACTATTCTTATAACTACCAGAGATTAATTTTTTTTTTGGTAACTGGACTAGAAACTGGTGTTAGAATTTGAATTATAATTGTTTGTTGCTATTTCTACTCTAACAAAGGGGATGGCCTTCCCTAACCAAGGGGATGGCCAGAATCATGCTGAAGTATGGCCCAATCACAGGAGGAAACCAATGCTGATATTTAGGAAATACTTGAGTAGTCTGATTCCATATGTACCAAAAGATACACCTTATTTTTTTTTAAACTGATAGTTTGAATTATTCAATATTTCAGAAAGATATTTCTAGGGAGACTGGACATATTTCATCCCGGTGAACAGGAAAAGAACACTTAGGATTAGCTGGAATGGTCTCCCTGAATAGAGGGATGACATGTATCAAACTCAAACATATCCAACACTTTTTCTAAGTCCTATCTTTCCTAAGTCAGATAAAGAAATCAAAATTTGCCAGAGGCTCAAGGTTGGAAACTCAAATTCATTATTTAAAAAAATTTTTTTTGATTGATTTCAGAAAAGAAGGAGAGGGAGAGGGAGATAGAAGCATCAATGACAATAGAGACTGCACGTCCCCTATTGAGGATCAAGCCTGCAACCCGGGCCTGTGCCCCGCCTGGGAATCAAACTGTGACCTCCCGGTTTACACGTCTCCATTCAACCACTGAGCCACGCCAGCTGAGCCTCAGATTCATTCTTGATTCCTCCAGTTCTTTTTTACTCCTAATGTGGTTAACCAACAGAGACCTAGCAAACACCACTATGAATTGCTGCTTCCTTTGCAATTAATTTTCAACAGTTTCAGTTAAGAAAACTAAAGGTCTAGCAACTAAACTATGTGAATGACACTGCCCTTAAAGATGTCCACAAACTGTCTTCTTTGGGCTACTGGAATAGCCAACCAACGGATCCCCCTGCATCTGGAATGGGTTCTGTTGCCTTTGTTCATATTTTGAGTGTTAGTGTTTTGGGAGTTCCGTTGTTTCCCCTCTCACTGTCTCATTCTGTACTTTCCTCTTGTACAGTTAATGAAGACACTGTGGACTCAAGTGCCCTTAATATGATGATAATCTTGCAATTTTTATCTCTAGCCTACGTCATTATCTCAGGCTTCAAACCTGTAAATCCATTGGCCTAAGAGATATCTCTTGGAGGTCCCGCAGAAACCTCACCTGTTCACATCAATCCTACTCCTCATTTGTGGTCTCAGAAAATGAAACCTCCATCTGCGTAGGTGAGAGCCAAAAACCAGACACTACTCTTGAATTCTTTCACTCATAATCTCACATTTATTTGTCACTCAAATCTGTTCATCTTCCTCCATACTCACTGACACTATCAGTCCAGGCCATCATTAAATTTCCCCTGGATTACTGTACCAGACTCCTCAACAGTCTCCCCACCCCCAGGCTTGTCCCGCTGCAAACCTGGCTACACACGACAACTGGAGTGACTTTTCTAAAAATGCAGATATAGACAAGCCTCTCTCTTGCTTAAAATCCTTCAATAGCTTACTGCAGCCCTGAAGACCAAGGTACTAATGCTTAACTAATCTATAAGGCTCCTCAAGGTTCCTCTGGAGACTCATCACTAGCCCTGTCCCTTTAGCTAATTAAGCCCTGCTTTTACATTTGGCCTCTCTGCCTTCCACTCTGGGTTTTTGAAATTCTTTTTCCTCTTCCTGGAATATTCTTTCTCTCTCTCCCTGCCGCCTTTGCCAAACTCATCTTTAGATGCCAATTTGGATTTCATTTACTATTTCCCTGAAATGCCCCTCCCAAGATTGGGTTTGGTGGCCTTCTGATTTGCTCTAAGAGAACACCCTATTCATTTTATATGGCCATGTTCTGTCTATACTCTAATTGCATTTTCCCCCCTCTCTCTCATTAACCATACCATGAGGTTTTTTTTAAAGGGCAAGGGTTTTGTATATAATGGTATCATAGGTGCCTAAGAAACCTGATTGCACTCTCTAGTTTGAATTCAGGTCCTTCTAAAAGATGTCTGACAGCTCTCCCAGGCCTACTGAATAAAGACCCCAGTTTTAATGTGGCATACAGGGCCCCTCTCGATGTACTAGAAGGTATCTTCCCAACTTCGTGTCCAGGAACTTCTGCCTATGCTCCTTTATGTGTACATTACTCCCGACGCCCCTGCACAGGGTTGTTCTGATGCCTCCACACTTTTGCTTATACTATACCCACTTTCAACTTTTCCCAAACCCCTCTTAGCTTCAATTCAGGCAGACTTAATGCCTCTCTTCTAAGTCATCACGGAACTGTATGTTTCCCTCTGTTATAGCACTTATCTTGCTGTATTACAGTTATTTCTCTTTAATGCCTGACTGGCTAGACAATGAACTTCAGGAAGATACATGTTATGTTTACACATTTTCAGATGCCTGCCACAGTGCCTGGCTTCTAACAGGACTCAGCTATTCATCACATTGAAATAATTAAAGCACATTTAACTTCTCTTATTAAGATTAAGGCAGAAGACAGGTAAGGGGAGAATAGTTCATTCTACAAAGTATAGAAAAGAAAATGTATAGTTGTATATACTTTGTTTAACCCTAGGAAGAATTTGGCTTCCTTTCCAATCTGCCCCTTTATGTATTATTGGCAAGAGGAGTAAGAGCATGAGGGGAGAAAAAATGAGCTAGAAATGTTTTATGAGTAATGATCAACTGAAACTTGAAAGGAAAATGTAAAAGCCCAGAAAGCCGTGATTTGAATTCCAGCCCCGTTCCTTTCTACATCTACCAAGCCTTGGTTTCTCCATCTGTGCATCAGCAATGGCAATAATACATATTTCACATCTAGGGTTATTGTAAGGTTTAAGAGTTTACATATGTAAAATATTTAGAACAAAGCATGGCAAACAGTAAGCAGTTATTGTGTTAGATATTGTTATTTTAGCATATTACATTTAATTCCTATAATGCCTTCAACTTTAGTTTTTAACTCCTAAATTCTTCCTAATTTTCTCTAAGGGTGGTATTAACCAGGTAGTAAAAATAAATGAATTTAAAATCTTTGTTGGTTTGGGTTTGAAAACTGTCAAATTTAAAATGTGGATGCCATAAAATTAAAAAGGGATGTATTTTAATTCTTAAATCACCATCATCATTGCTAAAATAAGAGTTCTTATTAACATTTTATAATACTAACATGTGACATAATGATATTAATAAAAATTCCAGCTTAAAAGCCACAAAGATGATTTTCAAATATTTTGATATAGCCTATAATTTTGATAAGTAAATAGATTATGCTTTAGCTATATATATATATTTTTTAAGCACAGCCAAATCTTGATTACCTTTAGTCTCTGGAGACATGGATAACTTAGATATTTAAAATCCATTTCAGAACTTCATCTTTAGCCTCTTCTCCAAAAAACCTTTACCACAGTTCACTTTTAGGGCTAATTTGCATTTCAATTCCCTTTTTTTGCTTCTTGAACAATGAAATAGCAAAATAAATAAATGAATAAAGTTTTGACAATAATATAGGAAGGAAGGGCTAATGACATTGAATAATCAAGAGTTGGCTGCACAGCATTATGTTTATCTTAAGAATAAAAATAGTCTCATTCTCCTTCATGTCTTTAAATAAAGTCAAACAGGAGTTCCTAGGCCTTAGCATTCCTAGTCAGAGTTTCTCTGAGTACCTGAAAGAACCCTGGTGGCACAGGACCTACTGGCATGCCATCTCCTGGGGGAATGTTTCCTAGCACTGGACTGGGAGCTGCTGCAGCACTCTGCAAAGAATAAAGGAGAAACAAACCTACATCATTACAGAGAAGGCACATATCCAAAGACTGATGATCATAGATTATAGGAGGGGAAGCTTTCCATTCCCGGGAATAAATATTGGTAATTTCCCCCTCTACCGAGGTAAACGAAGATACAACAGTTAGTTTATTATATGACTAACTTATTTGGTTTAAACATGCCTCTACATTTTCTGAAGTCACAAAACTGTAATAAGATGTTATATTTGAATGACATGTAAAAAAACAAAAAATATAACAAAATGATAAAAGTTTAAACAAATGTTTTAAGGCACAGGCATCTAAAATGGCAGCATCAGTAATAAAAGGTAAATATGTAGGCAGTAAATTTGAAAATGGTAGTTGTAGGAGTTGGAAAACAGAACTATCGTTTTAGATTATGCTTTTCTATATGTCATAAATAAATTAAGTTTCTGCCTATAGGTGGCAACACATTATTTATTCTCTTTCTGATAGACTACAATCAGTAGCTAAAACATATTTGATAGTAAAAGTAACATGGTGAGTGTAAAAAATAATTAGGGGGCTTAATAAGAGAAAGGAATTAGATTTGGAGAGAATAGTCTCATATAAACAGATTATTAAGAAAACAGGTTGAAAAATTAAGTCTACTTCACTTGCAAATTATTTCATAGAATCCTAGGGCTTCATGACATAGGAGTACAAAAACCTTTGGGTTTAGAGTTTGTAAACAAATCAAGGTTTTAGATTTAATTCTTACACAGAGCAGTAATATAAACAACTGTTCTATAACCATGGATTTCATCTCTCCACCTGAGTAGACATATTACAAACACTGAGAACAGTCAAGAAGGAACCAGAATATGCTAAAGACAGATTAGTATAAATCCAACCGTTCTGCTATGAAAAGAACTCAAAACAAGCACTGGATCTAGTGGATCTGTGGCACTACCCTCACCTACTCATTTATGTGCTAATATCCCAAAAGAAGATGTAATATCTCAGTATGTTTGTAGCATAAATCTCTCAGTATACAAACTGATAAAATAATAATGTTTACTCTGTAGTACTGGCAGTTACTAATAGTGAAGGCCAATGATTTTATTATTTCCTGAAGAAATCTAGGTGTAAAAGTGGCTGTCTAAAATGTTGCTTACATCTGATAAACATCTGATAAAGCATATAACTAAACATCTGATAAAGCATACAACTATAAAAGAAGTAATATTTCTTAAACATTAAGATGAAACGTTAATGTATTATTCTAATTTAAGCAAAAGCATGCAATTTAATGTAGGGTACATTAATTGAATACCTACCATTTGCTAGATATTGTCCTATATCATTTCATATGTCAACACTCATAGTTTTTAAAAACTGAAAGGCAAATTTCTTTTTTTTCATTTTAACTAAACTTGCCTAAAGACTAAACATAGAATGTTAGAGTAAGAGGAAAATTTATCACCTAACATGTGTTCTCTTTTAGTGTAAATGTATATGATTAAGGCAGATCTGGGAAGAAAGCTTTGATCTGCATCCTTTGTCAGGGGAAGCTGCTCTTAGTACCAAAAGCTAGACACTGGATGTCATTATTGTTCTAATTAATTGCAGAACAGAAACTTGTTTTTGCAACACGAAAGACATAAAAAGACACAAATTTGTAAACCACAATCGCCTATCTATATATCTAAAAACCTAAGCAACCGTCTGACCATTCAACCACTCGAGCAGTAGCTATGATGCACACTGACTACAGATGCTCAACACTCAGGCATGGAAACATGGAACAGACTAATGAATCTCAGAGGGAAGGGGGGGAGGGCAGGAAGAGATTAACCAAAGATCTTATATGCATACTAAAAGCCCAGTGCACGGATTCGTGCACTGGTGGGGTCCCCCGGCCTGGCTTATGGGGATTTGGGGCTGAAATTGGCAGTCCGACACCCCCTGAGGGGTTCTGGATTGTGAGAGGGCGCAGGCCAGGCCGAGGGACCCCACTGGTGCACGAATCCTTGCCTCTAGTACGTATATAGAAATACTAAAGTTTGATCAGGTTTATAAAACCAAAACAGAACTCAGTGAACTACTGCAACTTCCTAGTATAATTTGAAGATAAGATTTCTTCCTTAATTCTAGTTGCCTAGAAAGTATATAAAAGAAAATTTTGCTTACCCAAAGGTAATAAAAATGTTTGTTTGCAACTGAATTAAAATTCAAGAAGTAAAGATGTTGGGCCATCATTGGCTCCTTTACTTTTCTGGGGGACTACATAGTTTAAAGATATCTAAAATGCTATTTTATTCTTCCTAGTTCTTTATTATACATGTTTCTTATGTTCCCCCCCCCCCCAGGTATTATTTAAAAGTGAGGCATAGTTGTCAGATGAAGATTTAAGCAATCTAAATCCTTAAAATGACTTTAAATTTAATTTCATGACTTCAAAATTATTTAATAAATTCAACCAAAATATATTGTCAAGGACTCTTTTAAGCTGTGCAATATAACAGTTAACATCATTGTCCTTTATTTTTGCTTTTAAAAAAATGAAATATTTTTTAAAATAATAAATACATATTTTTATTGTTGAGAGGATTATAGATGTCTCCCATTTCCCCCACCTTTGTCTCACTCTCCCCAGCCCCTCCCCTCCCCCAGGCCTTCACCACACCATTGTCTGTGGCCATGGGCTGTGCATATAAGTATACAGGTTCTCTGGTTTATCTCTTCACTGCTCACCCTCCTCCCCCAACCCAGAGGTATGTCCATCTGTTCCATGCCTCCATGCCTCTGAAACATATAAAGTGGCAAAGAACTGGTGATCTAAATATTACAGATGATGTTTGCCATGCAGAAGGAAAAAAAGAGTGCTGTGATTAGCTGGTAATTTCTACAAAATGATAACTTTTTCATACGAAAGCCAAGAAGCATGGGGAAATTACAGAAAAGAGGAGGGAAGCAGCTACTGATGCTAAAAAATGTTTTAAGTACAAGAGAAATGCAAAAAGACCCTGCTAAACGCAGTGATGATTTCATTCCTAAGAATACTTCGGGAGGCAGCCTTTGATTCAGTTGTTAGTTTTCAGGACAGCAGCCTTATTTCCTGGTTCCTTGAATTCAATATTCAGCTTTAATCAGAAATAATAGATTGTAAGAAAAAAGTCTGACATAAGGGATTTGTTTTGAGGCCATTACATTCTAAATGATATACTCATAACTGTACATGCACCCCAAATACTAGGTGCCTAGTATATTTGATGACACAAAATTTTGAACTTGGTGCAAATAAACCCCAAAGTGATGAATATAAATTATTAAGAAAACTCATATTAATAGCACATAAAAGTTTCTGTTTAAAATGAAATGAAATGGGGATATTTATGATACCATTATCATCATTCATATATTGTATTTACTAGGTATACCAGTTAATAATAAGAATTTTTTCAATAGATGGAGTTACATATATGTTGATATATATGTAATTGGCTATGTATGCTATTTTGTATTGACAATAAGATTCAAAACTTGACATATGTCAAATTTTCTGAAGGTGTTAACATAATATATATTTTTAAACTTAAAAATGTCAAATTTTGTGCCAAAAAAGAGCATTTGTGGGAAGTTTTAATTCATTACTTTATTTTGAAGAAAAGTGCTGCTGAAAGTTATATACTTTGGGAAGCTTATGGTGAACATGCTCTATCTCAAGGTACTTGTGAACGGTGGTTTAAATATTTTAAAAGTGATGATTTCTATGTGAAAGACAAAAAACATCCAGGTCAACTGAAAAAGTTTGAAGACCAAATATTACAAGCATTATTGAATGAAGATGCATGTCAAACTCAAAAACAACTTGCAGGAAGATTAAACGTTGCTCAGCAAACAATTTCTGGTCATTTACAAGCAATGGAAAAGATTTTAAAGGAAGGAAAATGGGTGCCACACCAACTGAATGAAAGACAAATGGAAAACAGAAAAGTCATCAGTAAAATGTTGCTTCAACAGCACAAAAGAAAGTCTTTTTTGCATCGAATTGTGACTGGCAATGAAAAGTGCATTTATTTTGCAAATCTCAAATGCATAAAATGATGGGTTGATCCAGGTCAACCATCAATATCAACTGCAAGGCCTTTGGAAAGAAGGCAATGCTCTGCGTTTGGTGGGATCAGGAAGGTGTGGTGTATTAGGAGCTTCTAAAACCAGGTGAAACCATTAATACTGATTGCTACCGATAACAAATAATCAATTTGAACCCACTTTAATCATGAAATGACCAGAATGTTCCAGAAGACACAACAAAGTAATTGTGCTTCGGGATGACGCAACATCACATCACATTCTGATGAATGGCACACGCACTTTCTGAGCAGCACTTCAAAACATACAAAGAAGTAGAAAATTTGGGTCTCTGAATGGTTTGCTTCAAAACAAGTTCTATTGGAACAGTATCCATAAATTACCTGAAAGATGGGGGAAATGTGTAGCTAGTGATGGACATTACTTTGAATAAAGCAATTCTGATGTTTCTCTTGAAATTTTTGTGTTTTATTTGATTACAAAATCCACATTATTAACTGATGAACTTAGTATAAGTCCAGCCCTCAAGAAGCATTTATTGTGTTCATATGAACTTGTTATTAAGCAATAAGCCTGCATTATGGCCACATGACTACACCATAGGCCAGCGTTTCCCAAACTTTTGACATATGTGTACCCCTTCTGTAATTTTCGTAACACTGAGTACCCCTCGTCAAAAAAATGGATGTATTTTAATAACAATCAAAATATTTTTATTTTTTATTTTTTTGGTACATACACAAAATAATAAACGAAAAATAAAATTATTCATAATAAAATATAAGTAAAAGTTATATTATAAATAACATTTATTTGCACACCGGACCATCTCATGCCTCACAATACTGTCTTGATTTGACTCATGAGAATGTAGAATTAGGCACAGCTAAGCACGGTGCAGTGCATATCCCCACCAAACTCCGGTGCAACGTGTACCCCCACCAAACTCTTCCCGTAATCCTGGGGGTATGTGTACCACACTTTGGGAAACACTGCCATAGGCCAATCTGTGAGAGTTTTTCCATTAAACATCCCTCTCCCCACCTACAATCTAACATTTTAGTCAAGCACTTAATAAAGTGACCTTTGATGATATTTCAAAAACCATAGTGTAAAGAGAAACACAAGGAAAAAGTGTTAGGAATATTAATGTTGTACCCTCTTTCACAAGTTTGTAACTGTTACTATTATTGTCCCTCTTTTTCCTTTTATACCTCAAAGATGGAAGACTTTGTCTTTTTTCTACACTGTTGATTCAATGTAAAAGTCCCTGGGCTTCTACTTGAAAGTCTAAGTATTTTAACTTCTCTAACTAGAACCTTACAGAAGAAATTGGATGAGTCACCTTTTGAGGCAAAAAAAAAATTCTCCTCTGTGGTAAGCAGAACAGCCACCCAAAGATATCCATGCAGACCCCAGGGCCTGTGACTGTGGCAGCCTCTAGGAGCAGAGAGCAGCCTCAGGCTGACTTCTAAAAACACAAGGAACTGAATTCTACCAACAAACTTCATGAACTTGAAAGTGGATTTTTCCCAGAGCCTCCTGATAAGAACCCAGCTGGCTCACACCCCTTGATTTCAGCCTCACAAGAGCTGGAGTAGAGAAACCAGCACACTTACTATATATCAGACTCTGACCTACAGAACCGAGAATATAGGTACAGTGCTTTAAGCTGCTAACCTTGTGGCAATGTATGTCAGCAGTACAAAACAAATACACCTCTCCCCCAAAATGGCTATTTCATTTTGAAGGACATCTTTTAAGGGTGTCTAGAAACTAGGGAGTTCTATGGCTCCTTAGAGGAAATTGTACTTGACCTGTGGCACAGTATGCATTTGCTAGTACTCCCATTTTTATCACAGCAAGTGTCTATCAGGTTAAAAATAAAAATATCTCCTAGGTTTAACAAAGCTTGGTTCTATGGTTTACCTGGCCTCACAGTTCTATTGGTGGCTTTTACTTGTGTCCCCCTTCAGTAGTGCGGAGTGGGGAGGCATAGTGAGAATGGCATATACAGCATCTCTTCTTCAGTTACAACGGCCTGCCAGGCCTCTGACGCTGCTTTTCTCTTACTCACAAAGGAATTGCTCCTTAACTATTAACAGAAGGTTCTACCAATCCCGTCTAGACTACAGCCAAGTTCATTTCTAGGATAGGGAAAATATCAAAACAAATGAAACCATAGCTTGAAGATTACCACCATGCAAACTTTGCTAACGGTCCCTCTTCTGACCCTGTGCACTGATTCAAAGTTATGAGAATGCAGCCTCAATCCTTGCGCCAAAAGAGGGTTCATTTCTTTCTTATATTTGCTGGGCTGCCAGCCTCGGTTCCCACCTAACAAGCATCTCGAAGCCTCAAAGACCAAAGCCAAACATTCTATTGAGTCCTTTCCTCACATGACTTCTGAGGGGATATGTTCTGCCACTGGGCTTCCATTTCTCTAGCTGAATCCTCAATACCTGATGTTGGGCTCCCTAGTTGCCAATAGTCCCCCCGCCTAGATCTCCGCCTACCATTTCCTACCATGCTGCCCCTGGAGCGTAGTATTTGCCACCTGCCGAGAATTCCCATTCCTCATTCTGTAACATCCTAATGATGGCCACCTGCACATACCCTCTGCTGGCTGTCTCCCAGTCTCCAAAATCTCCAAGGCTGATCTACCAACTTGTCTTCACTCCTCAACTGTCTACTGTAGGACCTCTCTCAGCTGCTTACTCTGTCACCCTAAAAGGGCCTTGTCTTAGAATCCAAGGCTCACGTGTCCTGACTGCACGACCACAGAGCCTCTATTTTAGGAAGGTCTTTTTTTAAATCTTTGTCACAGAACGGATTAAAGCCATGGAGGTACGGCCTGTATCAATAGCATGAATCACTGCAATTTTTGTTGTTGTTGTTTTGTCCAGGATGAAGTTAATCATTAGGTACTCATCTTTTAAAAAGTCATATCCCTTATGAGACAGTTAAGTATTTATGCAAAAGACATATTTCTTCAAAAATACCTTTTTTCTTTTGAAATTTACAGCTTTTATAGGAAGAAATTTAAAGTCAATAATTGTCTTTTCCTTAAACAGCATTATTAGCACAAATCTAAAACAACATGTATCTAATACAACAAATTTCCAAAAACTCTTACATTTTATCTAGAACAAATGGTTAAATATGCTTAAGTAGGTCTTCTAATAAGTTTATAAAGGAAATTTCAAATCATTTCATTATATCACAATATTTTAGGATTATTCCCACACTAAAATTAATTTTTAAAGCTACAATATTAATTTTATTTAAAATATCTCATATCACCAAGGAGCTGTTATTATGGATAAAAAGAGTACTTGAAATTAACTTGAGCAGAAATACTACTGTTTAGTTTTAAAAGATGTTAATTACTGCTTTCTTAAAAGTGGCATAACAAATGGATTATAAGAGGCACAAAATAAAAATAATAAGACAACAAATAAAAATATGGTTTACATTGGCTTCAAACTGGAAATAGGGTTAAGGCACTGAACCAGTTTTCTAAATTATTTTTATAAATATATAGTAAAATTCTGTTCAATTCTGCCACTGGCTTTGAAACTTTTTAATTGGTGCCACAAGATAAAATAAAACATTACCACATGTTAGCACATATAAACACACAGATGAAGGGATAGCTGTAAAGCGTGCATTTAAATCAGTCTAATTGTTCTGGTGGCGAGATCATCTAAGCACACTTTAACAAAGATCCTAAGGATAATACATAATAATACAAATAACTAGGCTAAAAAAATGAGAACTTTATCTAACAACCGTTACTTTCTGTTTGAACAGAGAAACAAAAGGTAAAGACAGTAATGCTTAGAGAGATTCACTTTAAAATTTAAAAAGTCAGTTTCCTTCGACAGTGGTTGAGACACTTTTGTCCAAACTTCATCGACTACAGTGCTCTAGAGTACTCACTGATACCTGTAAGATAGTTAGTCACCAGAGGAAGATAGTTAAATACAGCTTCAACATAAAGAGATAGTGTGACTTTTTCAAACAGACGTACCATATGTTCAGACAGCACTCCCTCAGGCTTGGAGTTCTTAAAAACACACCAAATCTCCTACTGCAAAGGGGCACTGGGCTCTAGAGCATGCTGTCACTCCTCAAAACATCTGACAGTTCCTCTTTTAGAACTCTCTGCCTTCAGACACGGTAGCACAGATCTCGGATATTCTCAAGACAAGCCATCTTTATCCTCAAACAGTAATTTTACTTTTTGGAAGCATGTAAAATTCATCTGGTAGAGGGTCTTATGAATAGCGGGTAACCGGAAGGATAAAAGCATTTTGCATTAAAATTTTAAAATTATGACAGCCTTTTCATAGAAAATGGCATTAAACTCAAATGCAAAATTTTTTTAAGTCATTTACTTTTTATTTTTTAATGACAGATGACGTACAATAATATATTTGTTTCAGGTGTACAACATAGTGATTTGACATTTATGTGCCGTAAGAAGTCATCACCATGGTAAGTCTAAAAACCATTTATCACCATATGAAGTTATTACAATATTGTTGACTAAATTCCCTATGTTGTACACAACTAGTATATACACAGCAATTATTTTGTAACTGGATGTTGGTACCACTTAATCCTCTTCACTATTTTTGGCAAGCATCAATTTATTCTGTATGAGTCAATTTCTATTTTCTTCATTTGTGTTTTTTTAATATTTTTATTAATTTTTAGAGAGAGAAGAATGGAGAGGGGGAGGGGAGAGAAACATTAATGCCAGAGTGAAACATCCACCGGCTGCCTCCTGCATGCCCTCTATAGGGAACTGAGCCCTCAACTTTGGCATGTGCCCTGACAGGAATCAAATTAGTAACCTTTTGGTGCAGGGGACAATGCCCAAACAACTGAGCCACACTGGCCAGGGCTGATTAACTATATTTATTAAACATGACTTTTCAAAATGACTTTCTTTTGCCTGCTAACTCAATGCCATCTTATAAATAATTAAATTTAAAATGCCACAGTACCTTCTATAGAGTCTAAATATATACATACTTTTTCCCAAAAATCAGTCACACACACACAAAAAATCAGTCATAAAGAATGCTCTTAGGAAATATTGGAATAATGATTGGCAGAAATTTTGAGCTAGACTAATCATCACTTATACTTGGGGCTTTTAGAATATAGGGTAAATCTTGACCAAAAGAATAAGTGGAATCTATCAAGAAACATATGTTCAGACAGCACTCCATCAGGCTTAGAGTTCTTAAAAAATGTTTTAACTAGATATAATATGTATTCTGCCCAAACAGCACTTCCTGGTATTTGTATGAATTAAATAGAAATGAGTTAAAATGGGTCCTTGTCTCTTTGTCCATTGAATTTACTATTGCAAGCCATGAAATGTTTTAAAATGTATAATATTAAGAATAAAGTTTCAACTTAAAAAAAGTGTTTTATGATTTCAGAAAGGGAGTGAAATAGAGAGAGAAATATCAACGATGAAAGAGAATCACTGAAACCCAGACATGTGCCCTGACCAGGAATCAAACTGTGACCTCCTGGCTCGTAGGTCAACATTCAACCATTGAGCCATGCCAGCCGGGGTAATCTATATATATATATGCCTAAGCAACCAAGTGACCAGTTGACCAGTAGCTATGATGTGCACTGACCACCAGGGGGCAAACACTTAATGTGGGAACTATCCCCTGGTGGTCAGTGCGCTCCCACAGCCAACCTCCCATGGAACCTCCCCCCAGCCAACTGGCCAACCTCCTGTGGTCCCTTCCCCTGGTTGGCTGGCCCCACCATTAGTGCTGATTGACAGGGGGTGGGGGGTTGGCCAGTCAACTTCCCTTACTCCCTCCTCCTGACTGGACCGTAGTCCCTCCCTCTGGCTGGCCGCCCCTCTTTCCCCCATTGGCCTTGATCACCAGCCATGCCGAGGAACCTTAATTATGCACGAATTTGTGCACCCGGCCTCTGGTCTTATAATAAGGCCCTCATACTCTGAATCTGAATTGGGTTTCCAGACCTTATATCTACTACCTTCCTACATGTTTCCAACACCCTGTTAATTTTTCATAGGCATCTGCTGCACCAAGCTAAAACTATGAGCCTCTTGGTAAGAAGAACAGTGCCTGCCTCAATATCTTCCTTATACAATGAGATTTAAAAGTATCTATTGAAAGAATATATGAACAATTCTTATAAAATTATTTTGATTAAAGAGTTATTATTATGACAGTGATTTTACTGAACATGCTGACTCTATTAATCTTAATATGGCATTAAGATTTTGTTAAAGTACCATAAGAAGTCATATTCTTAAGGTCAATGGGTTTTGGTGTATCCATCCTCTCCTTTAATGCCCTTTTCCCCCTAGAGAGCAGTCTTTTCTCCAGACGACACCCCCTCTCCTTTTTTATGTTTTACTTCCCCTACTCTCCCTCACATCCCTCATTTTAAATACACATGTCCAGATTTTATGACCCAAAGAAATAAAAGAATACCTCTGATATAATTACTCCTGCTTACTAATGGACTGGCGAAACTTCAGGGTAAATGAATTTTAGCACTTAAACATTAATTAGTACTTAGCTTTATTTTATATTCCAAGTCCACTTTCTGACATTTGGAAAGCATAACTATGCTTATGATACTATATTTATCTTTGATATTATTCAACAATAATATTGTATTTTTGTCTAACTTCTCATGAGTTTGGGTCTTGATTCTCTAGTAAAATGGCAATTTCTTTGAAGACCACAATAAAGTCTTATCTAAAGAAACCAGCACCTTAGACTTAATAGTGAGGTGTGCTATAGATTGTTATAAAAACATCATGTTAAATTACCCAAAGGTTTTTACCAAAATAATTTTTATTAATGAGGAAATGAAAAGCAATAGTTTAAAGGTTTTAAAAATATGAAATAAAAAATAATCACACTGATCTATTATTTTTTTATTTTGAATTTGTACAAATAGTCTAAAACTTTAAAATAATCCTTAGTTGACTTTAACTGAGTGGAATGGGATGATTTGATTCTCAACATAAATTTAAAAAGATCAACAAATGTCTACTGATGTAACCACGTGAATATAATTTCAGGATTTGACTTCTTGTTCATATTCTATAGAATCATAGGTAAGAACTTATCAAGCTAGTTCTGAGCTTCCAAAACACAGGCATGGTATTTTATTATAAGAGAAGTATAGTAAGCAGAGAAAAAAGAAAACTCATGTTATTATAATTATGACTTTTCTTTTTATTTTTATAACAGCTAATTAACTAGCCTCTAAGATTTCTTTTCCTTCTATATTACCTCATCTGTATTGTAAAAGGCCTGTGACCCTAGCACCATAATGACCAAAGACCCACGGCAGGTGGGTGGGACCGCACAATTTCAAGTGCTGGGCTTCTAGTTACATTACAAAATACATTTGATTTCAGAGAATTAGGAAAACAGACCTTTTCTTAAATATATGTATCTGCTTCATAACAATAAATTTGATGATCTGTATTCAGAAGATATTTAACACATGTGTAAGCACAAGTTTTGTAATTAATGGTATTTCAAGTGAAGCATTGTAGGCATCCCAGTTCTAGAGTTTTATTATACTCATTATTTTCAAACTTTTAGAAATGCAAATGCTGGTTTTACACAGAGTTAACCTATAAAATCCTGGAAGTCTAAAAGCAGTCTTTCTCAATGGGAAAGTTTGAACAACAAATGTCTCTCTAAGGGAAAATTTTTACTTATATTCTAATATTAATTAAAATATATTTTTTATATAAATGTAACTGAATTTCCTTCAGTCAAGGTATTAATGTAAATCTTGCTTACATTTTTTATGGTAATGTTTCAATGAAAGGATTAGTAAATATATTTCAGTACTGAATAAATTAAGTATTTTAGAATTTAAAAATATGTAGTTAATCAAATTTAGAAAAAATTAGAATTTATGCTTGTTTTTATGCCATTGCTGTTTTGATATCATATATATTTTAAAAATACCAACAAGACAATTCTTTTAAAATGTAGACATTAATTTAAAAAATGTAAAATAAGTAAAAATGTTGACACCTATCAAGTATTTGTAAAGTAATTATACTTTATATGCTAGTTATACATTCCAGAGAATTTCTAAAAACCTGGCTATTTTTAAGAAAACAATTAATTTAATATTAAAAGATATGAGTGTTAACTCAACATTTCACTAACTACCTTCTATGTAAATATTTGTGATCATTCTCAGAATCTTTTTTCCAGTTATACTTACTTGGGATTAGGAAAAAAACAGATTTACTTTGTTTTGTAGCATGAAGCTAATAACATTAGCTTGGTCCTTGAATGTGTGAATATTTGTGCTGATTGCTCTATTGAGAGACACATAAGCAAACAAGGCTCTATAAACTATGTTGAGCACTAGTTACATTCACATGACTCAGTTGGTTTCACAAGTATATATCTTAATAAACATCTATATCTAAGAAGCAGAATAAGCCATATATTTAATTATAATCAGAAACTATATGAAGAAGCCAGAGATTTACACAGGAAAAACAAAGTAAAACAAGATTTGCGGAAAATAATGTAAAGGCGTGCATGTGTGGGAGGAGGTGGTAGAACACAATACAGTTTAGGATAGTTTAAATTCTTCAGTTAATTTATGACTCAAATGGTGATAGGCTTTTGCTAATTATAAAGAGCAGGAAAATGGCAAGTACTAGGTTCAGAATTTATAAATTTTTCCTCATCCATTTTTTCACAGCAATGTATAAAACACAGCGTGTAATACTATCTCTTCACTTGAAAAGGCAACATTAAAAATAGGTCACAGCTTCTGATGGAGGTTAGGAACTGCCAGGGGGAGGACTCCGGCACAGCAGGAGTTCAGGAAATGATAATAATGAGAAGGCAGGACTGCTGAGAACCAGACCGGAGGCCTGAATTCTCCCTCCGCCCTGTGGCCTACCCTAGGCCATATCTTCAGGTGGCGTGGGTGCCTCACTTAAACTCTCCGTGATTTCACAAACAGTAAGATTGAGTTTACCTTCCTTACAAATGTAAGCTCAAATACAGCTTTGATGAAATACGCATGCAATATATATTCCTTTACTCATGACCTTAGCTTTTGTAAACCACCTTTCAATGTTTTATTTTCTCTAAGACAATTTGTAGATTTATATGAATCACAAAAGCTAGAGATCAGTTCTAAAAATATGAAATTCTTTCAGAAAAAAAAAAATTTTTTTTAAGAAGGAAAAAGGGTGGGGTTGGTATTGAGCAGTGATTGAGCATTCACCCAAGAACCAGGAGGTCACCATTAGATACTCTATCAGGGCACATGCCCAGGTTTCAAACTCAATCCCTATAGGGACATGCAGGAGGCAGCTGATAGATGATTCTCTCTCATCATTGATGTTCTCTCTCTCTCTCTCTCTCTCTCTCTCTCTCTTTCTCTCTCTCTCTCTTCCTTTTTGAAATCAATAAAAGCATTTTTTAAAAAAAAGTTTTAAAAAAGAAGAGGGGAAAAACACTTTAAAATCGTTTTATTTTCCCCTCTCTTCATGTGAAACAAAACTTGAAAGCAAAGTTGTGAAAATGGACTAGAAACTCGATCTTTGACAAAGAGTGGAATGCAACTTAATATTTGTAGCATTATAATAATTTGGAAAGCCGACTGAAATAGTTTCCTTTCAAAACTTGAAGAATGATTTAGAAAGTGTCACTTTTCTATCTCAGAGTAGTAGTGTTTGTCAGTTCTTTAAAATCCATCTCCCTATAGGACTTTGTTGCTCTACTTCCTGTATATCCCTATCAGCTAAGATTTTCTTACATTTTATCTTCTATGTAGCTTTTAAACATAAAAAGAGTTATATCAAATATGTATTTTCAACTCCCTAAACTCTCTTTCCCCAACAAGATTTTTATGTATTCCCTCCTCCACCTTCTACTCACAACCCTACTAGCCATTCCCCAAATCCCAGTTTGGGCTAGGATATTTATTTTGTTTTTATTTGAAGCATTAATAAGTATTATTACTGAACTTAGAAAGCTATATGAGATGGCTAGCTATTTTCTAACAGTCATATGAAAATTCAGAAAAAGAACAACTCCTTTATGTTTCAATTACTTGGAAATTTAGCAATAGCAACATCATATATATATATATAATATATATATATAATATATATATATATATATATATATATATATGATATAGCTTCATTTAATTATATATGAATGAAATTATGTCATCAGAGCAGCAGGGAGTAGAAATGAAACAATGACAGGATCATGTTGTTTTAGCAGAACATTTACAATTTAATATTCATTTTTAAACACATGTACTAAATGTATAGTTAATTTCCTTGTGTTCCTTTTTTTTGTTTTTACTTCTTTTCTTTCTATCTCCTTTTCTTCATCCCTCCTTCCTTCCCATCCTCCTTTCCTTACTCCTCCCTTTAGCCCAACATTGGGTTTGGACTGAGACTACAATTTCAACAAAAAATAAAAACTGCATTATCCAGGAAGGAAGCTAAAATGTTTCCCTTCCCCCGAATGCCATTAGAGACTTCCTGAATAAATGAAAAACACATTAATTTGAAGAAGAAAAAAAAAAGGTGCTTGTCCAAGCAACAAAAACAGATTCCGGTCTGCATTATGATTAAAATCAACTTGAATAATAAATGTCCAATATGGATAAGATCTATTAGGACATTTGCACATCCATAGCTAATAGAGTTTGCTAGCAAGAAATATGTGTGTTTTGTCAGTATATTGTCAAATAACAAGCAGTGTGGCTTCTGCCACTTGCTTTTAAGATAGCTCACAACATAATGGATTTCATTAACAGGAAATTTCTTTTAAATATAATTATTACTGAACATTTTCACTCAAAATCATTCCATACTGTCATACTAATCAGTGGAATGCATGGATATAATCATATACACACATATACATATGTGTATGTGTTATATATATACACAATATATGTCTGTGAATGTGTATGTAATTATAAATATACTAAAGGCCCAATGCACGAAATTCGTGCAAGAGTGGCCTTCCTTCCCCTAGCTGCCGCCACTGGCTTCTCTCTGGCACCTTGGACGAGGGCTTCCCTCACAGCCTCAGCTTTGTCTGGAAGGACGTCCGGAAAGATGTCTGGTCTAATTAGCATGTTATGCTTTTATTATTATAGGTAATTTAATTTTATATAATTATTTACATATTTGACAAATGGGCTCATATTTTATATTTTATATGAAAACGCTATGTATAAACACATATGTTCTTGCACTGAGGTTCAATTTTTATTTATTTTATAAGAGCACATTGAAATTCCTCTTACAATTTATTTTTACTTTATGGTTAATAATTATCAGTCTATTTGACTCATATTTAAAGTGCAAATAAAACAAGGGTTTTTTTTTGGCTTTTTTGTTTGTTTTGCATGACAATTTATCAGGCAAGTCCATAGTTTGCACCCTAAGCTTCCATCTTGAAATTATTCTCAACAACTCATTTGGTCATTATAAAGGTAAGTACCACTCACAGTGATAATTGAAATAAAAATCTATTGACTTATAAGATGAGTTTTGATTTAAAAAAAAAACTCACCACAAGTTTCTCTTCTATTTCAATGACTCCTAGCATAGTGCAGCCGCTGAAATCAACTCAATGCTTGTCAAGATCCATTGAACTTTATAGTGAGCATCTGGTAGCACCACAGTGCAGATGTTGGAATAGAATATCACAGTAAAACAACTTCAAGTCTCATCTGGTTAATAACAGTACTTCATTGAAAAGATTACTTTCTGTAATTTCTGATGATCTTTGCTCAAATAAAAGCTGTTCACCTTTTTTAAAGGCATAGTGGAGACTTTTTTTTTTTTACAAAAGAAAGCTCCTTTAACTTCTATAATATATCCAAGTTTAAGTTTTACTTATAGCTAATAAACTGAATTAAAAAAAAAACAAATCGCTAATATTCAGCACTATATATGAGTCACAAAAGTAAAATTTTTTTCCATAAATTAAACTTTATAAATCTATGTCTTTGAAAATGAGGAACAAAGTCTAAAAGTAATTTATAATTTAAAAAACTATATCTTGCCGAAACCGGTTTTGCTCAGTGGATAGAGCGTTGGTCTGCGGACTGAAGGGTCCCAGGTTCGATTCCTGTCAAGGGCATGTATCTTGGTTGCAGGCATATCCCCACTAGGGGGTGCGCAAGAGGCAGCTGATCAATGTTTCTCTTTCATCCATATTTCTAGCTTTCTATCCCTCTCTCTTCCTCTCTGTAAAAACTCAATAAAAATAAATAAATAAATAAATAAATAAATAAATAAATAAATAAACTATATCTTCTCTCTTTTTTTCGGGGAAGGGAGGTTTGTTGTCATATCAGATGCTAGTTAAATTTAAGGAATGAAAGGACCTGAAAATGTTCCTAGGGCCATGATCAAAAAAAGTTCTGCAACTTCTTTGAGAAATTAATAAGAAGCATTTTCTTTATGTATCATCCAGGGTGTCTCACCTTAGCTTGACACTGCAAGATGCACTATTCTTCCCATTCTAATTTGCTTTTATGTTCTCATACTAGTCTGCTACTAGTTGGTTTGATTAATAATTCAGTAACAACATGTTCATTATAAAAAATAAATCAGAAAACATAAAAATCAGCAAGAAAATAAAAATCAAGTGTAATCTCACCATTCGGAAGCAAATGCCATTAAGTTTTCAATATAAAAAATTTTAAAAATAGAAATGAGATTAATGTACAATCTATATCAATGTGCAAAGTGTTATTTCCATTTAGTAATATATCCTAAATATCTTCTACTTTTCTAATTCCATTCACACTTTTAGTGTCCTAGTTTATCTTTCTCTCAAAAATTTCTTCAAAGACTTTAACTGCTTTATTATTCTAGATAAGAGGACAGCAAACTCTTTCTGAAAAGGGCAAAATAGTAAATATTTTAGGTTTTACAGGCCGTATAGTTTCTGCTGCAGTCATTTAACTCTGATGTTGTGCAATACCAGTCACAGATGTACAAGATCGCTCTTTCCTGCCCTAGCCGGTTTTCTCAGTGGTTGGCGTGTTGGCCCGGGGACTCAGAGGTGTCCAGTTTTATTATGATTCTGGTTAAGGGTATGTACCTTGGTTGCAGGCTCCATCCCTGGGGTGAATGCGGAAGGCAACCAATTGATGTCTCTCTCTCTTCGTCTCTCCCACTCCCTTCCACTCTCTATAAAAATCAATGAGAGAAAAAAATTCCTCAGGTGAGGATTAACAACAAAAAAGGCTATTCCCCAATAAAGTTCCAAATAAAATTTTACTTAAAAAACACACACAGGTGCTGGGATGTAGTTTGCTAATCCCGTAGACAACTGCATAAAAAGAAATATTGTATATAGTAATTATTATCAACTTTAGTAGAATATTTTACCCATTATCTGTATACTCAACCTTTTCAATCAATAAAAATTTAACCCAGCAATCAATACCAAGGAGTACATTCATTTCCTGTGATAATTGAAAATGTGATTCTTTTAAAAAATATTTTTTATTGATTTTAGAGAGGAAGGGAGAGGGAGAGAGAGATAGAAACATCAATGATGAGAGAGAATCATTGATCAGCTGCCTCCTGCATGCCCCCTGCTGGGGATTGAGCCTGCAACCCAGGAATGTGCCCTTGGCCGAAATCAAACCCGGGACCCTTCAGTCTCCAGGCTGATGCTCTATCCATTGAGCCAAATCAGCTAGGGCGCAAATGTGATTTTTAAAAAATGGTAGGAAATCCTCCATGCTGGAACAGAACCAGATAGCATTTCCCAGTTCAGTCTGTATCTTAGAAACCTGAATTTCAACAGCAAAGCAGAAGGAGGCTCTTCTTGCTCCCCTTTAGCTAACAGAAGTCCAAATTAAATGGGCAATAAGTTGCTGACAGAAAATTTTCATCCCTGTTTCAAATCTCTGAATGATAGTCCTAGCTGGTTAGGCTCAGTGGACAGAGCTTGGTGGCCTAGGGACAAACGGGTCTCGGGTTTGATTCCCGTGGAGGGCACATGCCTGGGTTGTGGACTGGATCCCCAGTGGGGGGCGTGCAGGAGGCAGCCCATCAGTGAGTCTCTCTCATCACTGATGTCTCTCTCTCTCTCCTTCTTCCTTTCTCTCTGAAAGAAATAAAAATATATTTTAAAAATATCTATGAAAGTCAGAGAAATTGAGATTGAAGGAACTGGAATAGCTGGAAACCTACAAATTTATACGCATCCGTATTCATGGCTTCCCTCTCTACTATGGCCATGAAAGAGGTCTCTCTCCTGTTAGGGACCCTCTATTTATATGTGCTATGGATTCTATTTCCTACTGCATTTTCATTATGGTTCAAGAGCTCTCTCTTTTTATTCCCTTTCTCCCCCACTTTGTCTCTTCTATGCCTCTCTCACTACTTGCTTGATCTCATCAACATTTAAATGTATATTAAGACTTGCTTATCTTATAAAACTCCTTAAAAAAACTTAAAAAATATATATTTTTATTGATTTCAGAGAGGAAGGGGGAAAGAAAAAAAAATATCAATGATGAGAGAGAATCATTGATTGGCTGCCTCCTGCACACCCCGCAGTGAGGATCAAGCCCGCAAGCCAGGCATGTGCCCTTGAATGGAATTGAACTTGGGACCCTTCAGTCTGCAAGCCAATGCTCTATCCACAGAGGCAAACCAGCGAGGGGCATAAATCTTAAACAGTACTTTCCTACTGTCTCTACTCTTCCTTTTTACACCCAGAATTTACAAAAGAATTGTTTACACTTACCTTTTCTTATTTATTTTGCATTCTACTCCAATCGAGTGTTTGCCCCCATTGACTGGCCTACTAAAACTGACCAAAGTTATCAGTGAAAACTTTATATTTAAATCCATCTATCACTTTTATTGCTTGCTGGTTAAGAGCTAAAATTATATTGACAAATTACATCAGTTCAAGTCTTGATTCTGTCACTTAGTAGCTGTGCATTTTCTTGGGCATTTTATCTCTCAGAACCTCACTCTTCTTATCTGTAAAATTGGAATGTAATATAGCTCAAAGAATTGTTGTGGTCCACTGTAACATCTATATAAATGCTAGTTATGACTGACCTCTCAGCAGCATTTGATAATATTACCCTCTCTCATTTCTGAAAACATTTCTCTCCATAGCACATTTTCTACATTTTTTTCCTTAACCCTTTGATTCACCCTTCCTAATGTCACTTTCATGTTCCTCTTCCTTATCAGGATCACTTCTCTACTCATATGGTATCCTCTCCCTAGTCAATCACTTCCATTCCCATGGCCTCAATTACCATCTGGTGTCTTTCCATGTATTATCTCACTTCAGTACTCTTCTTCTTATTGAGGAACCTGTATAAATTGGCTCCAGGACTTCACCCCTATCAGAAAGCATCTCAAGTAAATTAATTTTCTCATTTACTTGAATAAATAAAAGTATACAATGCTAAAATAAAATAACATACCATATAATATAATACCCTAATATTCCTCTCCCAGGAATATTTCCTTCCTGCTTATTATGAGAACATCCTATGAAACTGGGAAATAAAAGTTGAAGAGATAAGAATAGAAAAAAGAAGCAAGAGTTTTGCTAATAATCTTTAAAAAACAGCAATGAGTATTACATATGGATATCAATAACTTTTAAAATCCTGTCTTCTTATTCATGGGAGTAAAAAATAACAACACAGCATCTGAAAAAAGAAATCCATGCTTTTCGATTTGCTAATTCTAAAACAATAATTCTACTTAATAATTTCTAGTCCAAACCAGTAGCCTTAGGATATATGCCAACAAATAAATAGTGTTAAATAAATAAATACATGAATAGGCAAAGATAAAACTCTTCTACTAAATATGAAAAAAAAATTGGATTGAGGGGGGTTAAGCTAGCTAGAATCAACTGCATTTTGTTTTCAATGACCCTATATTACTGAGGAATCCTGAGTTTTGGCAATGCAGAAGGAAAGAAATCAATAAAGCACTACAGAGTAGAATTGCATCTAGATAGCAATTGTACAGTGCGAATGCCCCTCATTCATCATAATCTGCTCAAATTAAAGATTCATTTTTAAGGTCCTGAGAACTCACTAAAGCAATGTAACAACTCCTTTTTGAAAATCACATAAAATATAAAGGCAGTTCTGAACGGGAGTAAAACACTTAAACCTTTTTTATACTTATACTAAAGGCCGGGTGCACAGGATTCCTGCACTGATGGGGGGCGTGGCCTGTGAGGGTTGGCCCACTGTGGGACCACTGCTCATCCCATGGCCCTCCCAATATGGGAGCACACTGACCACCAGGGGGCAGCTCTTGTGTTGAGTGTCTGCCTTCTGGTGGCCAGTGCACATCATAGCAACTGGTCGACCAGTCATTCTGCCATTCAGTTGTTGGGCTTTTATTATATAGAATAACAGTGATGATGAACCCATGCACAAAGAAGTACAATTCTAGCAAAAAAGTATTTTCCATTTTCTTAATTTAGCTTAGTTCCCAACAGCAAGTAAAATTCACATTCTTTCAAATCCCATTAATGGAGAGGACTATAAGAAACATTCACTTCTGTATCGATTATTTTTCATGCAAACACATATATGAACTAGACAAAAATATGGAATTGTATCTGAAATGAGTGATTAAATTGGTTCCTAATGCCATATTAATGACATTAAAAACAACCAAGCAAAAAAAAGCCAAACAAACCATAAAAAATATTTAATCATATAGTATGCATGTAAGAGCAACCATTGCATGTCCTCATGAATAAAGCAACAAAATGTACTCCTTTTTAGTTATCCTAAATAGATACCAATGTGTACATACAAACTCCAAAAGAAACTACAAAAAAGCTATGAAAACTAAAACTTAGTAGTTTAGCAAGGTAGGAAAATGAACATCCTATATATGAGCTATGAACAATTAAATATTGGAATTTTTAAAGTAACTTTTATTATATCACAGATACCATAAAAATATTTTGCTTTAAATCTAACAAATATGTGTGCTAAAAACTATAACTTACTAATAAAAGGAATGGATGAAGGCAACCAAATAAAGAGATATACAGGATACAGCAAAAGTAGGTTTAGAGTTGTGAGAATATGAAAGACAGTTTATTCTTATATTATTATGTATTAATTATTGTATTACTTTCTATATGAACAAGTATAAACTTCTGTTTACCCCACCCTGAATACTGTTCTAGAATGGAAAGAATCAATAGTTACTATTTAAATTCTTCTTAAACTATAGATTTAACACAATTCCAATCAATATCACAAGATTGTTGTACAAAAATTAAAAACTGATTCTAAAACTTATATAGAAATGAAAAATAACCAGAAAAGACAAAACAATTTTGAAAATGGAGAGCAAGGTTAAAATCACACTACCCGATTTTAAGGTTTCAATAAAGCATAACAGTCCAGATAACATGGTGTGGTAAAAGAATATGATGATTTTGACCAAGATGCAAATGCAAGTCAATAGAGAAAAGAGATTATTTTCAACAAATGGTGCTGGAACTGGATATATCAAAAAATAAAATTGAAAAGAATCTTAATCCAAAATTGAACCACATATAAAATTAATTCAACATGGTTCATAAAGCAAAGTGTAAATCCTGAAACTATATAACTTCTAGGAGAAACATAGGAAAAATTCACTGGTGGAACCTAGGGCTAGGCAGATTCCTTAGATATGTCACCAAATGAAAAAAAAAATGACAAATTGGACTTCATCAAAAGTAAGAACTTTTGCTCTTTGAAGGACATTATTAAGAAATTATAAAGACAAGTCACAGCAAGGAGAAAAGACAAACAAAATTTTTACCCTGAATATGTAAACAACTCTCAAAACATAAGGAAACAAACAACTCAGTTTTAAAAATGAGTAAAATATGTTAACAGATACTTCACCAAAGGTATAGAAATGGCTGATGAGCACATGAAAAAATATTCAGCATCATTAGTCAATAGGAAAATGCACAAAACCACAGCAAGAAACCACTACCTACCTATTCAAATGTCTAAGACAAATGAACTGAAAATAACCAAAGCTGACGAGACTACAGAGCAACCAGAGCTCTCATACACTGGTGGTGGGAATGTGAAATGGTACAGATACTTTGGAAAGTAGTTGATAGTTTCTTAAAAGGTTAAACATAGCACCATGTGACATAACAATTCCACTCGTAGGTGTTTAGCCAGATGGAAAAAGATAAACAACAACAACAAAAATGACCCTCCACAACACTCCTATGTTTACATGAAAGCTTGTTCGGGAATGTTTATATTGGCTTAATTCATAATTGCCCCAAACTGGAATAACTCAAATGTCTCTCATAAATGAGAAATGGATATATTTATACAATGGAATGTACTTCAGCAATAAAAAGAGCAAATTACTAATACATGCAACATCATGGATTAATTTCAAATACATTATGCTAAGTGATTGAGGCCAGACTCAAGAGGCTATATGCTGTATGATTTACTAGTATATGATGATCTAGAAAGGCAAAACTACAGGGACAGAAAAGAGGTCAGTAGTTACCAGCAGCTGGGGATGCAAGGAGGGGTTAACTATGAAGGGGTAGGGAGAAGTTTTGTAGGTGCTGGAATTGTTTTTATTGTGGCGGTAATTAGATTACTCTGTGTGTCACAACTTGTAGAACTGAACACCGAAAAGAGTAAATTTTACTATATCTAAATTATGCATTAATATAAAAGGTAGAAAAACACCATAACCAGGCAATGAAAATATTCAGTAGGTTATGATTATGAATGTTGGTTAAAAAACATGATCTCATATTTCAGTGAGTCCTGGGTGCTATTCAAAATTGTAGAATTATAAGGCAATATTCCATTATTTTGTAGGTGAGTTAGCAATTAAAACAATAAAAAAACAACTGGGAGATTATTGTATATACAGGTGATATGCAATAAATAAGGCAAGCATGCCCTCCATTCTCAAGGCCATCTCATGCACTGCAAATATACCTACTAAAAGCAACAATACAAGGTAAGATATATCACCAACGTATAATCAAAGTAATAAGACATTATGGTGTGTTTAAGGGAAAAATCATGGACTTTGGGGACAGACAGATAAACAAGCCTAACTTCAAATCCCATTTATGTTACTCACTTAAATTAGAAATGTCACTTAAATTACCTTGGTTGATTACACAAGAAGTAACAGCTCCTTGCTTGCCTTCTAAATATTCTATGACTATGCCTTCTCACCACCCTCTTTCTCTCTCCTCCCCGAAAGCCCAAGGTTTTCAAAGAATGCCAGTCTGAGAACGTCAGGTAACTGTTTTTCTTAAGAATAGTGTTCTTATTAAGAAAATCCACATGAATTAGTCCTACCAGCTTCCTCTTCTCATTTATATTCCCACAGCACTCAGTTGGGGATGCACCATGGATCTATTATTATCAATGAGCAGTGACTGTCTCAGGAGCGGCCAATCTCTAGGCTAATCAGTGATCTGTGAGGCAAGCAGGCTTGAGAAGCTTTGGTTAGGAAAAGTGATGGTAATTTGTTTAGCCAGTCGAACTGAATAATCTGATATAAATAAGAGAAAACTGGCTAATCAGCAGCAAAAGAAGAGCCTATGTATACAGAGACAAGTAGAGTGTGAGTGATTGTGGGCATGCAAACGTAAGTGTGTGTGTGTGTGTGTGTGTGTGTGTGTGTGTGTGTGTGTATGAGCATGTGTATGTTTGTGTGTGTGTGTGCCTGTTTGAAATGGCTGCCGTATGAGTGCCTGTTTGAAATGGCTTAGTGATAAGAGATAGAGAAAGAAGCTGGAGCCTAGAGTGGCCTTGGTACCTGACAGTTTTATGAGTTCTTATAATAAAATTCCCTTTTCTTTAAATGGCATATTAGCCCTGGCCAGGTAGCTCCATTGGTAAGAGTGTCATCCTGATATGCTCAGGTTGTGAGTTCAATCCCTGGTCAGGGCACATATAAGAATCAACTAATGGATGAATAAGTAAGTGAAGTAAAAGGTATCTCTTTCTCAAATCAACCAATAAATAAAAATTTTTTAAATGGTATATTAAGTATCTCATTGCCTATTCCATCTACCCTTAAACACTTGCAGAAAGAATTGTCGTAGCTAAGGACTATGTATTGTTGATTGGCCCAAAGGAAGTACCTGTTCCAAAGCGGCTTACCCCTGTCAGATTCTTGTAAGACTATGAACCAAGTTACCCACAGTCATACAATGATTGATTTGCAAAAAAAACACACAAAATCATTCAGAGTTAGGATGGTAGCAATGTTGGCATGCAAACGAGGTTATGAGTTATCAGAACTCCAAAACAAGCGGATAAAAGAATGGCCAGTCATTTAAAGCTTTGGTATTAAAAAGCTCTCTCCCAGTTTCCTGCTCCTTCTAATGCCAAAACTTACCTTTCCCCATATACTCATTGCAAACGAATTAGCTCAAGAAACACCTTCCTAGTAGCTGCCAAAGAACCAAATCCTTACTTTTGAGTTCCTTGTCTCCTTAAAATTTCAAAAGCAATACCATGGCACCTAAAAAGAACCAGTTCTCAGGCTTTCTACCCCTACAATTTGATTAAAGTAAAACTTGCAATAAGCCGGAACCGGTTTGGCTCAGTGGTAGAGCGTCGGTCTGCGGACTGAAAGGTCCCAGGTTCGATTCCGGTCAAGGGCATGTGCATTGGTTGCGGGCACACCCTCGGTAGGGGGTGTGCAGGAGGCGGCTGGTCGATGTTTCTCTCTCATCGACGTTTCTAGCTCTCTGTCTCTCTCTCCCTTCCTCTCTGTAAAATATCAATAAAATATATTTAAAAAAAAAAAAAAAAAAACTTGCAATAAGACAAAGTACGCATTATCCCTTTCCATATGTGACGCTTAATTAATGATTTTTTTACCAAATAGTAGGAGCAGCTTATTAGTGTCTTCATTTTTTCTAGGATGATATTTCTAAATTAAAAAGCTGAGACTTTTTTTCTAAACAATCCAATAATGAAGCACAATATCTGAAATTAGTATCTCTTTAAAAAATTTAGACCAAGTCACTTAAGTAGAAGTTAATGTCTGTCAGTTATCATCTTATGATGGCTATTATTTTTTTAATTCTATATATAGAACATAGCAAAATTAACTTTACAAGCTGTAATAAACTCATTTTCTCACTTCACTAAAACAGAAGCCCTCTGGCCTCAAAATTTTTAAGATCAAAAGGTAATTTTTCAAATGGCTCACAAGCATTTTCTGAAGCCCCAAAATATGTAAATAATATAGGTGTTATTTTGAGTAATGTAATAACTGTTCCCCATTATACAGTAATGTGAATCTACACCAAATTACAAGCTTATGTGTGTTCCCGTGGCATTGTGTGCATTCTTCCATTATAGATATATCAAGTCACATTATACTTGTCTGAGTACTTGTCTCCTCATAGAACCAACCACATACTTCATCTTAGAGTCCTCAGCACCCATAATAGTGCTTACCTCGGAGGAGATGCGTTATGACAATTTGATGAATGAAATAAATATCCATTTGGAAATCATAGTAAAATGATTAAGCAACGATGGGGTACTAAGTCTTAAATATGTAACATTTCACACATTTTGAAATAAAACATTTCCAGCCAATATAGCCAGCCTTCTTCTTGATCTGGCTAAAAGGAAGGCTGTATGTTCATATTTCTCAACTTTCTTTCTTAAAAAAATACTCACCTCAGAATAATGCTTTCATTTCATCAACCATTTAAGTAGTAAAATTCAGGGAAAATGTCAGACTCAAGGAGAACCATAATAAAGGAAAACTCCTGAATTACTGAAATCATGTATGCAACTAAAAACTATGATGTGAGGGTAAGATTTGGAATTATTTATTTGTTAAAGACAGGCTGTAATACATTTATTAACCTATTGACACATTTACAGTTTGATAAATAAACTGTGCCTTGTTTTTATAATATTAATGTAGTGTATATATACATAAGGGCCAGGTTATAAACTGAATCCTTATGGGAGCAAGGAAAGTTGACTGAAATTGTGCACCATTATTCAGAAGGAAGAAGAAAGGAAATAATGTAGCCATCTACATGCAAACATCACTGCCATTATTAAAATAATATAAAGCAAGTTTTTAAAAACAATGAGCCATTAGGATGTGCATATATTTTTTAAATGCAACCAGTTAAAACTTTTCCTTTGTAAAGCATGACAAAATGAAATGTTTCTGTATAAATAACAAGCCAATATTTGAAGTTGGGTATTTGTCCTGTGTAAATGGTCTTAAGAGATCTGGCTTGTAGGAGAGTCTGTGTTATAAATACAAACATATATGTGAAAATACCATCAACAAAGGTTTGAACAAAAAGGCAGGAAACAGGAACGAAGAAAGGGGGGCGGAGGGGAGATCTTACAAAGTCTTGCCCAAATGTCAGCCTTCTGAAGCTCTTCTGAATCAGAGTCCAGTCAGAGGTTACTCATCTGGGTCTACTACAAATAAAGGCAGAAGGTACACCAAGTACCTTAATAATATCAAATTAATTTTCCTAAGAGGAAAAGAACAGCTGTGTGGCTTTTTAAAAAAATTTATTTTAAAATTATATACAATAAAATTCCCTCTTTTTTGGTTTACATTTCTGTGAGTTCTGACAAAAGCAGAGTGTAAGCATCACCACAGTCAAAATACAGAACAGTTCTAGCACCCCAAAATTCCCAATTCCTGCCTGCTGTCCTTATGTATCCTGAGTCTTATTCCAACATTTATCTTTAATTTTTTTATTTTTTAAAATCTTTTTTAAATTAAATTATTATCTGTGTACGTATCTTACCATTGCCCCCGCCCCCTCCAACCTTTATCTTTAAATGCAGGTATCTTTTGCTTAGTGAAACAGTTTAACAAAGGTGAACTGGGGAGTGAGGACGGGGAAGGAAACTACTGTTAGTTAAACTCTTAAAAATCATTAAACAAGAGCTACCGTTATATTCCAGAAGTAATCTTCCATGACTCCATGATGTTACAAAGCAAAATAAAATACAGAATCAGACCCCTGGTTTTCTCTAAACATTTGATTACTCTCCAATACTGGGAGCCTCTGCTGTAGTCATGCCAAATTGACTTTATTCCAGAGTTAAATCAGCAGTATCCTGAGAACAATTCCACTACTCTCTCCGTGTGAGCAGCAACTGATACAGTCACGATTTAAAAGGCTTGGGGTGGGGCGGGGGCTGGGTGGAGGAGGGAAAATAGGGGACATCTATAATAATGTGAACAATAAAAATTAAACTTAAAAAGGCACATCAGAGTGCTTTTTGGTGGCAGGTTTTGTGTTTTTTTTTTTTTTAATTCTCTCACAGGTAGAGCAACAGCTGTTAATGAATAGATCTAGTCACCAGAGAATTTCTTTTAGCACAGTTTGACATCATGGCCTAAATTCAAAGTGACATCAAATTAAAGCTTGTTATGGAAATAATCACGGCAGTGTAAAATGGTCTAGGAAAACCTCAAGTCGGAGCTTTCAGACATATCATTTCAATTATATCACTGTTGACTCCAGCTAGTTTCAAATCTTCCAGATAAAGGAGAAGGACTTAAAATGTTTAAAACTTTGATTAAAAAAAAACACAAAAAACCCCACACGCTTCCCATATATGGGCAATACATTAACAATAAACTCTCATTGAAATGGCACACGACTTGTCTAACAGAGGAAGGGGATGGTGTTAATGTCTGTTCAGAGGCTAGGTACCTAACTTTATGGTTTTCTCAAGTTTCCAACAGTTAAAAGATAATATACAGACTGACATCAGCAAGATGGAGAAACAGGAAGTCCCAGCCCTTGTCCCCAGCACAGAAACACTAGTAACAACCACATTCAGACCAGAATACCTTTATGTGAACCCCAGAATCCAGTTAAGAGCATGCAGCATCCAAGAACAGTGCAAAGCAGTTTCTCTCCACCTGTGTCTCCCTCCCACCCCAAGTCAGCACGGGACAGGGTGGAATGTGATTTCTGTCAGGGGGGAAGGGAGAGCTGGGGTGCGGTGGGGGATAAAGCCAATGTTCCCAGTCCTTTGAGAAGCTGCTACAGTCAGTCTCTCCTCACAAGTCCCGAAAGAGGCAGCACGTTGGAATGCCTCGGGGTAGCTAGCTACAAGGAAGAGGGGTAGGTGACTCCCAGTAGCCAGCGAGCTCCATAGGATCACACCAGCCAGAGGTCTGATCTCGGCAGCCACAGAGGATCTCTGCAGCCCGCCAGGTTCTCAGCAGCCTGTGTGGCTATGGGCAGCCCCTCTGGTTCTGAGCGCCTGGAAGAAGGCTCCTACCCCTGAAGGCTTCCTCTGAGGGAGGAAGAGGAGACAGAAGCGGACGTGGTACCTAACATCCTGGCATCTCACTGACTAGGGGAAAGGGACCGGTGGCTGCCAGGACCAATAATGGCTTTGTGGGATTGGGAGAGGGTGTGCAATCCTGAGAATTCTCCTCCAGGAGGGAGGGAGAAGAATGGAACTCCCACATCCACGCAAAATGTTTGAAAGACTCCCAGAATTTCTAGGTGGGCTCAGTGGTGAAGGTCTTTCCCTGCCTGAGTCAATCCACAAAGACAAAGAAATGACTATTTCAATGACTATTTCTTCAAACGTACAAACTTCAATGCAAAGCTTACAAAAACCCCCACGAAGAATAAGGGAAATATGACACCAACAAAGGAACAAAGTAAATCTCTAATAACATACCCTAAATAAATGAAGATCAATGAATTTCCAGACTAAGAAATGGAAATAATCACCTTAAAGAAGCTCATTCACACTGGATGGTTGTTGGTTCCTTTTTCTTTTTCTTTTTTTTTAATAATCAAAGAGAAAAGAGGTCAGTGCCCCTGACTATATGGTCAGGTCTCACGTGTTTTAAAAGTTATTGTGGCACAATGGTTGAACATCGCTGCTCTACTGCCCCGACTACCAGCAGCTGTGTACGGTTGCACAGGGTAAACGCATTGCTTCCTGCACAGGGGTATCTGGCTGAGAAATCAAAGGGACCTGGAGCCCAGCCCGCCTCACTAGCTAGGCCATGTTTCTGCACAGTGACCCACATACAATATAAAGGTAAAATATTTAGAAAATTTCTGAAAAATGTTCACTGTCCATCATGAAAGTAGCTCATTACAGTATTATCGGAGGGAGATACAGATAGAATCTTAAAGCCAGAATTAATCTTAGGTCATTACTCTCCCGCTCCTCCAAATGAAACCCATTCTAATCCATACTTAAGTACTTCCATGAACAGACATTACCACTGTTAAAAGGTCTTTGTTTTCCGCTAAATTTATTTCCCTAGAACTTGTGTCCTTTGCAGTCATTGCTCTTATACATGATAGCCCTGAGTGATTTTTGAAGACAATATCACATCTGTTTTTTTCTTCTCTTCATTGCAAAAACATTTAGATCTTTACTTCATTAAATGGCATATTTCTAGACAGTGGCTGCTCCAGTACTTCTACACAGGGCAGGGTAGAAGTGGCTTGAAGTTTCTTTTGCAGAAACACACAGTTTCTACTTAGCTTTTATATGACACTATTTTTGTCGCCCTAATAGTTGTCCAATTATGCCAAAGATAGATGATAGCATTTACTTGCTTTCTGCCATAAGTCAAGCTTTGGCACATTGGTTTGCAGGTTTTAAACAAACTTTGGTTTTCTTTTTTTTCTTTCTTTAAATTTTTTTTGGGAGGAAAACGGCTTTAGCGAGGCTTTGAGGGTCGGAGTGCAAAAGGCATAAACAAGTTCTGTAGCCCACTAATAGCACCATTCCCTTTAAAAAGCTGTGTCCGGGAGAAAAAAATCAAAACAATATAATGTAGAACCATGCCTTCTTATAATAACTGGAGTATTATACGTAACCTATAATAATTTTTAGGTCTCAGTTATATTTTCTCTAATGAGTTGTTGTCAAGTCAGGTCTCCTGATATATACATTTATTTTTTAACTTAAATATTGGCTTAATTTATGGAACTGGCTAATGTTGAATTATATATTTTTATAAAACTCAAATACATTAGTTCAATTAGGTGTATGAAAGACTCCGTTTCTTTTTTAGTTATCAGAACAAAGATTGCTATTTAAAATAAAGTATTTAGCTGAAACCGGTTTGGCTCAGTGGTAGAGCGTTGGTCTGCGGACTAAAAGGTCCCGGGTTCGATTACAGTCAAGGGCATGTACATTGGTTGCAGGCACATCCCCATTACGGGGTGTGCAAGAGGCAGCTGGTCGATGTTTTTCTCCCATTGACATTTCTACCTCTCTATCTCTCTCCCTTCCTCTCTGTAAAAAATCAATAAAAATATTTTTAAAAATAAAATAAAATAAAGTATTTAAGTAGCGTTAAGTGTCAGAAAGTGCTATAGGCAGAATGTTTTGTATTCCTCTGGATGTCTTTCCTATTAGAATTCCAACAAACTAAAAGGAACTTGAATTTTATTTATAAATAAAAAATGCCTCAGAAAAAAAATAAACTAGCTTTTATCTAATCACAATAATCCATTTAATTCAAAATAAACTTTTATACTTTTCTGTGCTTTCTAACTCTTCTATCTCAGTGAAATTTATTAGTTACATAATAAAAAATGTCAGCAAGTGTTTTTAATTTTAAAAGTTCCAAGAAATAGGAAATCATCAATTTGAGAAAATCAGCTACAAGTCTCATACAAAACATTTAATGAAAAGGGCATTCTACTTCTCACATAATTTTGATGGTCCAGTACATACTTACTTTTTAAGGATATGAATCAATGAGTTTCCAGGAAAATACTGAATTATCAATGAACCTGAAAACAAAACTGGGTAACTAGGAATGCTCTGAATTTAGAGCCTAGAGGACAAGTACTGAGGAATAAATCTGTTTTGGTTTCTAATGCCAATGAATTCCTTTGTGGCAACTTTAAACCACAGGAATTACCCCATTTGGAGACTATAATTCTCTTATAAGATGTGCTTTCCAATTAAGGACCACATCACAGGAAGGCATGTCAGTAAACATTATGGCTCCATGGATAAATCCAAAGGGAAGATTTAAATGGTCATTAACAAGGCAGCTTATTTACATTAGATTTACAAACTTACAAATAAATTCCAGCAATAAGGAAATGGCCTACTGGTGTGAAGCAGTGTTTCCCAAAGTGTGGTACTCGTACCCCCAGGGGTACGGGAAGAGTTTGGTGGGGGTACGCGTTGCACCAGAGTTTGGTGGGGATATGCATTGCACCGTGCTTAGCTGCGCCTAATTCTACGTTCTCATGAGTCAAGTCAATTTCATCCTTCTCATTGTTCCAAATAAATGTTATTTATAACTTTTATTTATATTTTATTATGAATAATTTTAATTTTTGTTTATTATTATTTTGTGTATGTACCAAAAAAAGAAAAAATAAATATATTTTGATTGTTATTAAAATACATCCTCTTTTTTTTTGATGAGGGGTACTCAGCGTTATAAAAATTATAGAAGGGGTACACATGTGTCAAAAGGTTGGGACACACTGGTGTAAAGGATATAACAATGGCTTAAAGTGAACCATTGGATCGATATATTTTGGAACTGAAAAGGATCTTTAGATATCATGAAAGAGGCACAGAGGAAAACCTTCCTTTTACAGAGATAAAGTCCTTGTCCAGACCACAAAGAAAATGTGACTTCTGCACTTTACCTCCTTTAACTTGCCTCCTCCTAACCAGACAATGCGACCCCCAACGTCTGGGTCACATAACTGTGTTTTCAGTATAAGAATGTAACATATGTACTTTGACCATCCCTGTCACCTCCATGAGTTAGTAGACCAAACCTATGTCCCTAGGCATATGGAATGATGAAAACTATACCTAGCACATACTAGTAAGTGTTCAGTAAATACTAGTTACCATTATTATATTAATTATGGTTATTAAAATATACTTCATGGAGAGTTCTACTTCCAGAACAGTAAAGAAGGTGCATTAGATCAATCCTATTTTAAGTATGACTTAAACTGATAGAATTGTTTTTCATTATGAGTGTATTTTTTAATTGCTGTTTTCAGAAAGAGAGGAAGGGAGATGGAGAGAGAAACATCGATTGTCTGTCTCCTGCACCCCCCCTACCAGGTATTGAGCCTGCAATCCAGGCATGTGCCCTGACCAGGAATCGAACTGGCAACTCTTTGATACATGGGACGATGTTCAACCAACTAAACCACAATGGCCAGGGCTATATAGAATTTTATTTTTAAAAATTAAGGCACCAGTGGCCACTGAGGTAGTAAAGAACTCTGGAGTCATTAATAGGAAGGGAAGTCCTCTCAGACAGGTGAGGCTGGCATTTGAGGGCAATATTGAGCTCAAAGCTTTGCCAGTGTCAAAGGAATGACCAAGCGGCTAAGAAGGAGAACAGAGGCTTTAATAAACTGATGGTGTTATGGCATAAAAAGTAGGATTCAGAGCCCACCAAGGAGAATATAAAGTTTGTTATGGGTTGGGGCCTCAAAGGTTATATCTTGGAGTGAATATGAATCCAGAAACAGACTGTCACTAATAGGAGCTAAAGGCTACTTTAAATCACCTCACTCCCTTGGCTGGTTTACAATGATCTGGAATTGCTAGAGCCTCTACACGTGTAGTTTGCCAGAGGCAAAGATAATCCTCTTTGGAATATCACTGAGATCCTCAAATTGTCTCTATTATTTTTACATACAACTTCTGGGGCACAATAAAAAATGTTCAGGTATAAGAAAAGACAATAATACAAAACACCTGAACACCAAGAGAAACAAAAGAAAATAGAAATCAGACCCAATGTGGATTCAATAGTAGGGATGTCATATATGGGCTTAAAAAGCATTATGCTTATTATGCCTATTAAATTAAGAAACAGTATTAACCACATCTACAAAAGGTGGAATAATAACATCTGAATGGAAATTCTAGAACTAAAACATAACAGTTGCCAAAATTAAAATTTTAGTGGTTGGATTTAAGAGCAAATTCTGTGCAGATTAAAAAAAAATTAATGAAATAGAAGATAGGCAAGAAGAAAATATCCAAAAATAATATTAAAAAAGTTTAAATATACAGAAAGAAGCATAAGCTATGGCAAAATATCTAGTACACAGATATTTGAAATCCCAGAATGAAAATATTTATTAAAAGAAAAAGGTAGAAGCAATATTTTAAGATACAATGGCTTAAAATTTTCCTAAACTGATTAAAGACACTAAGCAGTAGATTTAAAAAGCACTACAAACTCCAGCCAAGTACAAAGAAATAATACCTGGTCACATAACAATTAAAACTGACAAAAACCAAAGGCGAAAAATATAGTTTCTTAGTTTTCTGTTTAAAAATATTTTTCAATTATAATTGACAAAATATCTTAAAAAGCAAGCCCAGAAATAAAACAAAAAAGGATGTAAGTATGCTAATAGCTGAAATCTCAAGTGAATGGAAGTCAAAATACATGACAACTTTAACACACTCAGAGACACCTGTAAACCTAGAATTCTATATCCAGCAAAAAATCCTTCAAAAAAGGTGTAATAAAGAAAGACATTTTTCAAATAAACTAACAAAAAAAAACTGAGAGAATTTATCAGCAGCAGGACTATACAAAGTATGATACACTTACTAAAGTGTATTCTTCAAGTGAAAAGAAAATGCTTCTAGGAGAGAGCTCTGAGATGCAGTGGGAATGTTTTCTATAAAAACAAAGTTTTCAATGAGAATAATAAAATACTATCAATTTAAAGTACATAGAGATAGCCCTTAAGTGGGGGTGGGGTTGGGGGTGTAATGTCTGATTTGTTAAATGCACTAAGTGGAAGGTTCTTTCATAGCCCAGAAAGTGGTAATAATGCTACTTTATATTACACTTATATAAATCAAAGATGGATATTGTTGCCTCTTGACTAACCAATCAAAGAATAATAAAGTCTTAAATCTAACAAATTAATTGTGGGAAGTAGGAAGAGGGATGTCATAAGAAAAAAATGATCAAACCAAAATAAACCAAGAAGAAACAAATAGCAAAATGGGCAGAATAAATGGAAAATAGTAAAATGATATATTTAAACTCAAATATATCAATAACTAGAGGCCCGATGCATGAAATTCATGCACCGAGCTCAGCCCTGGCAGCTTGCCTTGGCCACTGCAGCTGTGGCTTTGTCTGGGAAGTTCGTCCAGAAGGACATCTGTTTGGCTGTCTGGTCTAATTATCATATTACACTTTTTTTATTATAGATTATATTGAATGTAAAGTGAATAAATGCTCTGATTAAAAATAAAAAGATATTGTCCCTGGCTGATATGGCTCAGTTCCTTGGGCATCCTTCGAAATGAAGTCAAATCAAGGCACATGCCCAGGTTGTGGCTTAATCTCTTAGGGAGCATGCAGGAGGCAGCCAATGGGAATTGCTCTCATAATGATGTTTCTCTCTCCCTCTCCCTCTGCCTCTTACTCTCTCTTTTAAAAAACTCATTAAACAAATCTTTTAACACAAGGTTGACTGTCTAGAGTTTTAAAAAATCTAACTATATACCAATAGAGGAAACAAGCCTTAAATGTAAGGATGTAGATAATCTAAAGTAAAAGGACAGAAAAAGAATATACTATGTAGCTATCAACCAAAAGAAAGCGGGTGTAATAGCAGATAAAGGAGATTTTTCAGCTAAGTATAATTGCTGAGCTCTGGGACAGCGTTCCATAGAAGTGATGGAAGAGGAGGCATAAGTGAAAAGGGAATTTGTACAAGAATTCTACATCTTTGCATTCTTGTCAATTCAATGCACATACCACATGCCTTAACATGAGACCTGAGATGCTAGAGATGCCAGAGTTCTATATGTAAAAGGAAGGAAACTGAGATTTCCTTTAGAGTCTCTCCTGAGAGATTAAGTATGCCCAGTTTCAGGTTACACAGCTAAGTTGCAAAGATGAGTTTAGTTCATATTAGCATATAGACTCCCCAGTGCTAAGCTACATGGTCCTGACATTTCACATTTCTACAGCTCCTTCCTACCACACAGAACTGAAGAATTTACCAAATATTACCTAAAGCCTATTTTAATTTTTTAAAAGCTAGTAAAGCTTTATTATGTAATTATATCCTTAACCCTAGATAAATGAAAGGAATACTAGGCCTCCCTAGGCAGTTTAATTATACGTTTCCTGATTACTGAATAACATAACTCAAATTAATATTACTATAAGAGTAAAGGGGAAAAAAACTATTAATAAAGCACAGGAGCACAGCCAGTGTGGTTCAATGGTTGATTGTAGATCCATGAACCAGGAGGTCATGGTTCAATTCCCTGTCAGGGCACATGCCTGGATTTCAGGCTCAATCCCTAGTATGGGGCATTCAGGAGGCAGCCAATAAATGATTCTCTCATCACTGATGTTTCTATCTTTTTCTCCCTCTCCCTTTTCTCTCTGTGAAATCAATAAAAACATATTAAAATAATAATAAAATAAATAAAAAGTTACGCATAGTTTTCTGCAATATTTTTCTGAGCAATCATTACAAAAGCATTTTCCCATTAAAAAGACAGTTCTTGTTTTTTGCTTCAATATATTTCTAACAGTGATTTCTGGTTGCCTCCTCAAATCTCTTCATCTCTTGCAAAATTACAGACATTTTCAATGGAACACATGTTCATGCAGCTCTAGACTACATTTCCTGACCTCCCTTGTACCATCCATGGCCAACATGGATGATCTGGCCAAATGGTCTGAGCTTAGTGAGGTGCTCAGCTTCCGGTGAGAGGAAGGTGGGTGCCCTCTCCTTTCCCTTTTTTCCTCTCTAGCTGGCTGGAATGGGAGTGGAACTGGACCGCTAGCTGGAAACTGTGTGGTGAAGCCGACACAGCAGCAAGAAAAGATTCTCTGATAATTGTGGGGTTACTGTGTCAGCCCAGTAAAAAAATAAATCTCTGTATCTTGTTGGGAGGGGTCTTTTAATTTCAGTCTCTGACCACTAATCCTAACTAATTTAGAACTAGAAAGTGAATCATCATGGAGTGGATTGTGTTTTCACACAAAAAGCAAAAATCAGAAAATATGTTCCTATCCTTAGTCTTAACTTCAAAACAAATATAAAATAATACAAATAAAAAGACCAAAAAAACCAAAACAGACCATTCAATTCCTTTACAATATGTTTATAGTAATACATGAATTAATATAAAATATATATAATATAAATATGCTCTTCACATTGATTAAACAAGGCTTATATAACCTATGCATATAAGCAAAAATATATGCATATATGCATCATGATTATATATGTTTTATAATAAATTTGACCTAACATTAACATAATAGCTATAATCTTACTAAAAATTTAATTCATAAGCTTGATTGCCCTTTTGGACTCCAATGTAGGAGGTTTTCCTTGTTTCTCTGTTTGTTTTTGTAATGATTTAAATTCCCCTGTTTTCTTAAAAGCTAGCTGAAGGAAGCTGAAACTATGTAACTTATCTCAGTTTCCCAAATGCAATCATTTTGTTGACTAGAGGGCTAAAATTCTTCTTTACTACCCTTTAGTTTGGCATTTGATGACAAACCTAATGTACGATGGGTCATTAATTCAGGATACTAACCAGAGTTCAAAACTCACTTGCATGAAATATAAGTAGTTGGGCCCACCTGGATTCATGTGTTTCTAAACACCTAAAGGAGGTTTTAAAAAATTCCTTTCAGAACTGAGAGAACCAAAAGAACTCCGAGGGTGATGTGTGCACAGAGTTATTCACCATCTTTCTCAAAATTGCGGTTTAACTACCAAACACAGAACTCTATATACTAGACTGTAAAAAGGAAATCTTTAAGGCACAGAGGCAAAGTCGTAGACGTGGCCTTTTATGATTCCTTCTTGGGCCACGCATCTAGACTTGCTGTCTGGATGCACACTGAGTTTAGGAACTTCTCACCTCCAATTTTTCCATTTATATGAGTCCACTTTGCAATGTATTACTGATTTCTGTCTTTGTTGTAAGTCTGGAGATTCCCTCGTCTTTTGTCTAGCTCTGACTCATGGCGTTTGTGCGGGAGAAACACTTGTCTCTGCTGAGAAATAAAAGCATTACTCTTCTATTGGAGCTATGTTAACATGGTGTTCCTTTTCCCAGAGTCACACCCTCCGCTAGACTAATCTGAGCTCTGTCTTGTATATGCTCATTAATGTGTTGGTCATAAAGAGACTATTTTTCTTTTCTATAATAAGTCTTTTAATACATATTTATCATATCGGTTATATGTTCATATGCCTTCAAGTGAACAATTTCCTAACATTTAATGATTACTTCTAAGCTGTACGTTATTTATGGAGGAAATAAAATATTATTTCTTGGAGAGAAAAATAATCTTGTGTAGCAAAAACGCTACTCTATTTATTTTTAGGTGGCTCTGAAATCACATCCTGACAGTGGCCATCAGTGACTAGTTATAGATAAAATAAGAATTGCAAAGAATAAACTTAAAATATTCTATGTAGTGGCTTACACATAGAATAAGAAAAGCATAAGAACAAAATTAGAAGGAAGGCAAAGTCATTTGTCTTAAAAACCCAATGAAACTCATTGATATTTTCCCACAGGAAAAAATGACAATTTCCACATAACTTGCCAAGCAAAAAGAACTTAGTAGCAACTCCACATAAATTATTACATCCTTTTCCCACTTCTTTTGCTTCATGTTGAGATTAACTTCTAAATGTAATCCAAGAACTTAATAAAAATCGTAGACATATTAGTTACAATAGTAATAAACCCATACTATATACCAGATTGTGCCATAAACGTTATATGGATTACCGTATTTAATCCTACTAACATCTCTATTAGGTACATATTATTATTAGCCACAGCTAAGAGAGAGATAAAAGATTTAGAGAAAGTACTGGTAAGTAACTTCACCAAGATGAAATAGCTTGTAAATGGTGCAAAGGGATTTAACCCCAGGTAGATAGATAGAGAGCATACTTTCACATTTTTCAAAAATATAGTGAGTACATGTCATAAGTCTCTAATTACTCATTTAAATTAAATCTTCCTTTATCAATAATTACACATGCCTAGACTAAATAAGAGGTCAAAGATACCACATTAGTGACTATTTCCAAAAAGTATCAGAGGATGCTTGCATTACAGAGCCACAAGAATTCCACAGTGGGTTATTCTATGGAGTGCTGTCTTTTCATTGTTTTCTCTTGCCACCCCAAAACCCCAAATAGTTTGATTCTTTCCGTGCTCAGAAAGAATCAAATTGGTTATAAAGCCACATTGATCTATTACATTAATTAGAAAATACATTTTACTTATAAAGAACTGCTGTATGTATGACTGACTTTACATTGCTTCTAGATTTTTTTTTAAATGTACGCAATTTAATGTCGACAAATAAAAAGGGCCAAAGATAAAATGCATTAAAGGAACAGAAAGCAATAAAAGGAAAAGAAGGAGACTAGGGGGTGGGGGGTGTAAAAGAAGGAAAAGTGGAAAAAAAGATAAATAGAAAAAGAGTATTTAAGAATGAGAAAGATTACAAAAAGTAAATCACATATTTACAAAAATAATTTACACAAGTGCTAGTAAATCATAAAAAGTAGACTGATAGCAAAAATGAGAAATTAAAACAGAAAAATCTGTGTTTATGAGCATTCTTCTCTAGCAAGCATCTGCTTACCTGAGGCCTCTTCATCACTTTTTTCTAGACTTCTGTTCTTTGGTAGCTTGTTATTTTGTAGGTCAGGAAAATAACAATGAGATATCCTTAATGATGATATTCCCTGAGTCACAGTTTCTTTGTTTACATTTTATTTTTATTTTTAAGTAGATATACTAAAACTCAAGAGCTTAAATGGTTATATGAAATGTTGTCTATTTGTTTATTGTATTTTAACTTAAATGTATTTTAATACACTATTAATCACCTTATATTGCTCTTCTACAATGTAATATTGGAAAGTATACTTCCTTTAAAAGTTAAACATCCATATTTCTTATAATAGGCAAAGTTAGAATGCTCTTTTCTACTTGCCAATAATATATTTGTTATGATGAAACTATAATAAGAATGGTTTCCTGTCTCATCATTTCCCAGGCTAAGATTCATTTATATAGATATTGCCACTTATCCTAAAATCTGGAATGCCTCTCTCACATCAATGTTTTTCTCTCTCTGTCTCCCCCCACTCCCTTCCATTCTCTCCTAAAAATAAAAAAATAAATGGAAAAAAACCTCAGGTGAGGGTTAACAATAAATACATAAATACATAAATAAATACATTAATTAACTAAATAATGAATTAACAACCCTATGATTCAGTGAGAAAAAACAAACACCTCAACAGGAAAATGGGCAAATGTTTTCATGCATATACACAGTATAGTATGCAGGAAAACTTGGCTGATATAGTTGGAAGTAGAAAAAAAGGAATACAGAGAAAAAAGCAGATAATCATGAAGCTGAGTGCCAGGGGAAAATTATCTGAATTTCTTCCTGAAAGCACTAAGAAATTATTAAACATTTTAAGTAGAGGAATAATAGGTAAAATGTGCTTTGGAGGATACTGGCAGAGAGAGAGAAAAGTGTCAAACATTAAAGTTTCAAATCATGGAAGAATCGGACAAAAATGGTATCAAAAATAGAATTATGAAAACTAGAAGGGGAAAATGAAATTCTAGTTCTTCTCTCAGTAGGTTTTTTGTTTATTTAGGCTTGACTTAGTTATTTAAGTTATTTTTAGAACATTGAATTTGAAGTGGCAGAATGATATCCAACTGCAAATGTTCAATGGGCCTATTGCAGAAGTAAGGATAAAGCTTGAGAGGGATTGGGGAATCAATCAGTCATTCTGATCAAATGAATTATAAGGGCAAAAGAGAACAATTAGCATAATAGCAGTTCAGCATGTTAAGGTATAAGAAAAGGAATGATAAAGGAAAAAGAGATCACATTACATTAAAACATATAGTCTCTGTTAATATGATTTAGAGATGAGTTACTACATTATGTTTTTAATTTTAATCTTAGCTGTTCCTATCCTTATCCACTGTAGGAATATCACATGATCTCACTCATTTGTTGAATATAATGAACAACAAAAAGTGATGAATAAAAATAGATACAGGACATAGAAGCAAAGAATAGACAAACCTCAGAGGAAAGGCACAAGTGTGTGCGTGTGTGTGCGTGTGTGCGTGTGTGTGTGTGTGTGTGTGTGTGTGTGTGCGTGTGTGTGTAAGAGATCAACCAAAGGACTTGTATGCATACATATAAGTATAACCAAAGGACACAGACAAATAGGGGAGTGAGGGCACGTACTGGGGGATGGGAGTGGCTGGGGAGAGGTTAATGGGGGGAAAAGGAGATATATGCAATTCTTTAAAAAATAAATAATTTCAATTTAAAATTTTTTTTCTGGTTATAAAAGTTATGGTATTTACTATATAGGTTCGAGTAGCTGACAGTAAAAACAGCACCTGGCCCCTCGGCACACACATATACACATCAGGCAATCAGATAAAGATTTCACAGGAAAGAGAGGAAGCTGTCAAACAGCCCTGGGTACTACCTGGTGAACAGTGTACAGTTCCTGTCCTGACCAACTGCCAGCAACAGTTTTCAAATTAATTAAAACATATGGTCATTAAATTCACAACAAGAATGCACTGCAAATAGGCCTCTTCTGCACCACAGATGTATTCATAAGAAGTTGCCAGTAAATATAACTTTTAAATTTAAGAGATGTTTTATCTTAATTTCTGATCTTAATTTGGCAGTGACTTTCAACAATTCAGTTTTCAGTTTATCTGCTCTCTGGTCCCCCCAGTTATGGGTTTAATGTTCTATAAATAATATTTAGTGTATTAAGAAAGCTTACTATTTCAAAAGGCCTTTCAAAGGGGTTCTGTAAAACAAATTAAAATTACTATCTTTTGGATGCCACTTGGAAAATTTAAACTGTGGGGAAAGGGATGGTACGAGTTTGTGTATAGAGGCTTTTCTGTAGGATAAAATAATCCCGTGTTTCTATTTAATTACAGTCTCCATGATGAAAGATATTAAAGCAGAATCATACAAATGGTTTACTACTGTTAATTTTTTTCAGAGAAATCCACCCAACTGTACAACATTAGAGAGGATTTACCTGAATGGGGGAGGGGGGAGGAAGAGGCCATATTAATAGGTGGAAGAAGCAGAATCACAGTGATATATCCTAATCAGTAGAGAAGCTGCATTAGGTCATACTCTTGGCATTGCTTAGGTAAAACCAGTAAAAGACTACTAGCCATTCAACTCAAGATCATGAAATGAATTTGAACAGAGTACCTACTGAGCCAGGCCTGCAGATAATAAATAAATGAGATAAATAAGTGGACAACTGAGCCAAAAGTAATGCAATGCAAAATCAAAATACATACTGGTTTTCCATTTAGTTCCAATTTCAGACTACAAATCTTTTTGGTTGAGAAACAAGTATCAGTATGTACAGTTTCCAATCTTGTAGGTTAACGCCTCTGTGTTTAATTGTTTGTTACTGCCCTCTATTAGAATTATTATGTAATGTTCATATATGGGTTTTGAATGGAAGATACTGGTATCTCATTACAGATAATAATAATAATATTGATATCCTACTATAGTCCCAGGCCTAGTGTATATCTGCGCAATGTCAAGGTATTTATGAGGCAAAACATTTTAACTGGGAGTTACTTCCTAAAACATCCCACATGTAGGTGAGAAAAAAACATGTTTTCTGGATCAAAGGCAAGGACATCAATGGCATCACATGCTAACACCAAATGCTGATTTTATAATGCTCAACCTCTAGTTCCACCATTATCCAAGTACCCTAGTTTTTAAGGCCTAAAAGATTAAAGGTAACTTTCAATGTAATGATATTCATAACGAAGGTCTTTAGACCATTTAACAGTGAAGGAAAAAATATAGACCAAATACAAAATATTCTGCTTTTCTACATAGAGCACCAAGTAAACCAAGAGAAAGTTAAGTAAAAGCACAGATATTATAGCTCAAATATGCAGTGCACTGCTCAGATTCTAGTGGGTATATTAATGGTCTGGTACCTAATAAGTACCAACTGGTTGCAAGTTAATTATAGCGTTTATTGCCAAGGTCTCTGAGAAACAGAGAGAAAAGGATTAGTGGATGAGGTACACTACAGGTGACATCAAGAGTCCTTACGGGTCAGAAATATGAAGCTGGAAATAACTATGAGCACATAACTCTGAGGATATGTAGCAATACTAGAGGCTGTGGGTTGGATAGAAGGTTTGAGCTGACATCTGGGTTAAATGTAAAATGCATGTCCTTGACTGGATGATCCAAAAAAAATCACTTTTAACTCTAAAAATCTGTTACTTTAAAATTTATACCTGACAATTTTGAGGAGGCTGTACCATATTAATAGGCACCTTCATAGCCTACAGAAAAGATCCAGTAAAAACAGGAGTAACTCTGCTAAGTTAAAATGTTCCATTTCAGCTTTAAAAAAATAAAACAGTAGAGAGAGAAAAATATGATAACTTTTCCCTATAGAAGACAGAGGAAGAAGTTTTTTGCTAGGGGAAATCTATCATTTAAGGTTACTTCTCTAACACTGAGTATAATGCGATGATTTTTTAAAGTATATGAGTATGGGAGGTAAAGTATATTTTATATTTTGTAGGAAAAGCTAAGAAGAGCAGCCTTTATAAAAAAATCTTTATTGTTGAAAATATTACATATGTCCTTTTTCTCCTCCATTGGCCTCTCCCAGCCGGCCCCCACCCCTGAGTCTTGTTCTCATAATAGAATCTCTGTGCCCTGTCTCCTCAATATTTCACACTTGGCTGCTTCCTTTTGAACAAGGATATAGATGGAAAAATGCAATGAAAAACATGAGGTCATATAATTGCTTCAAAAACAAATACCTTGAATAATTTAAACTTTATTCTAGCTATAACTTCTAAAAAAATTTTTTATATTCCAAAATTTAAAGTTTACTAGATTAAAAATATAGAAACAGCCTTATGGTGCTAGTCATGTTCTATCTCAGCTAAGGCCTTTTGCTTACACCAGTTTTTCAAAGGCCTCTTTTGTTTTTGTATTGTTAATGTACTTTATTTATTTATTATTTTGCTGTTGACACTATTACATACGTCCCCATTACCCCCACCCCCTTCCTTTGCCCGTCTCCACCCAGCCCCCACCTCCTCTTCCATCTGGTCATCAGCACACTATTGTCTGTGTCTATGGCTTAGGCCTAAAATGTTCTTTGGCTAATCCCTTCACTTTCTTTCAGCCATTTCCCCCTCCTCTCCCCTCTGACAGCTGTCAGTCTGTTTCACGTATCCATGCCTCTGTCTCTATTTTGTTTTTCAGTTTACTTTGTTCATTATTTTCCACATAAAAGTGCGATCAATGTCTCAAAGTAAATAGCTTTTCCCTTGGAATATAAGCTGAGTTTGTTTAAGCATTAGGTTAAAGCTCTTGTTGCTTTGTCTAGGAAAAGCTATCTTCACATGACAAAACTATTCCTCTTTGTTTGAGGCTGAGGTCTATGAGCTATTCTATTTTCCTTTACAAACTTAAAAATACTAACAATAAAATCAATACAATAGTTTAAATAATATTTTCTTTATTTTGATGGAATTACATTTTAGAAAATTTATAGTACAGAAGATGAGAATTTTTCCATTTTAATCATTTAAACAAGTTAACTAGTTCAATATTTATTCCCATAAACTCACATGTTTCTGAAAACAGTTTATATTAAGCCTAATGAATATTCAATCAATTTTTGTCTTCTATTTTACAGTTTAATTCCCTTCCTAACATATATTTCTCATATATAGAAGATATATAAATGACAATTAAATGTGAAGAAAAAATTCATGATCATTGAAATTTGATAGTAAACTCATATAATCAGATTACTCTTTATATATATATATATATATATATATATATATATATATATTAAAATATAAATAACAAAGGAACTATTTTTACAGCTTAACTGCATTGGAAACATAAATGGGTGCTATCTTCATTCTAAAAAGTTGACATTTTGATGCACTTGTCATCTAAAATGTGGCTTCCCATTGTTGCCCAACTAGTTTCAGAATATATTAGGTTACTGGTTATAGGTACAAAAATTACTACTTGTCTTTTAAATAGAACATGGCATTTTTGTTAATATTACTTATCAAATAGCCATCCATATAATTGAGAAATTTCATAGTTTTTCCATCTCTTACTTCAAATCCATCTTCACCAAATGCAATTTTCCATCAAACTAGGGTTATTACACCAGATGCTAAACATAGTATTTGTGAAAACTGTTTTTAATCCTCAACTGAGGATATTTTTTCCATTGATTTTTAGAAAGAGTGGAAGGGAAAGGTAGAGAAAGAAACATCCAAGTGAGAGAGACACATTGATTGGTTGTCCCTCGTACACACTGACTGGGGCCGGGGATCAAGCCTGCAACCCAGGTACATACCCTTGACTGGAATCAAACCCGCAACCCTTCAGTTGGAGGACCAACTAACCACTGGGAAAAACTGGCTAGGGCTTGAATTTTTAATGTAACTATATTATAGCACTTTATATGCTCAAAAACTGGTTTGAGAATCAGGTAAATTATAGTCAGTACAACACTGATATGTGTTTTTTAATAAATTTTAAGAGTGTTTCTACACACATCATGAATCCGGAGAAAAGTCACTAAACCAGCCAATCACTGAGCTATTCATTAATAGTTACGTGGTTTTAGATCAATTATATATTCAAATATTTGGTCTAAGATTTTAATATCTCATGCAGATATTTACTAAGAGTTTTGTTGTATTGGATACAATTATTAGCTGAATTTCTAGTAGTTCTTGCAATTTATCTTGTTTTTGAAAGAGTTGGAGAATATACTCAATTTTCACATTAAGGAGAATATTTAACATAGTTAAATGTGCCGAACAGCTTTAGGCTAGTCATAAAGCACTCATGAAATGTGTTCTACCTCTTATTAGTACAAAGAAAGAACTTTTTGTTTATATAGCTTTGCTATCCTGGACTTGACAACCCTTTAAAATTCTGTTTAAACCTTAGAAAATATCGCAAAGGAACAAAGTACCGAAGATTCATTCTTATAAGGAGTTGTTTTCCAAATGATTGAGTATGTGCCAGAGGACAGCACAGGAAGCAAAGATAAAACAAGGAACCTATAAGACCGGAAGGAAAACCAAAACCAGCACATACTGGTATATAAATGTTACAAGCATACACTGTAAAACAGGACAGCTAAAATGTTTAGCAGCAAGAGTACCCTCTGGTATGAATATTCAGTGAGGTGGTAGGAAAACAGGTAAGAGCAAACTGAGGAAGATACCTAATACTGCTGTGCAGAAATTCTAGACATAAAAAATATGTTAAGTATATGCATAATCTAACTCATTAGGATGAGGCAGTTATAACTTTTTAAAATAATGGCCATACTACTTTCGCATAGCCTTTTCACATATATTACCTTACTTGATCTTTAAAACAGACCTGTGAGATAAGTATTAAGATTAGGAAACATAACAAAAGAGAAATGTGTAATACTTATACCTCATACAAACTATTAAATAAGAAAAGTAGGTCTTCCTAGAAATAGTTCTAAAATCCACAAAAAACATATAATAAATGTAAGAATCAGGCATCTGTGTTCCAACAGCACCTACGCAAAAAATAATTGCTTCAAGGTAATAATGTATAATTATCTCTTCCCTCCATCTTCTATCTTCCTTAGTCATGGTATTCTGTCCTTTGTCAGAATCCTCTATCCTCTGTCCTTTTCCCCTTCTTTCTTTACAATACCTATCTTCAATTCAATTCCGGTCACCTCCTTGAGGCTTCCCCAGTGAAGCCAATGTAGTCTCATTTCTTCTTTCTCCATACTGCATATAAGAAATTCCTAAATCTAGATTTTACTCTAAAATTTTATTTGTAAATCATAATTTGAAACTTGGAATCGAGTTTTATGTAAGAAAACTTGTTATAAAATTTCCAGGTGCCTCACAAAAGCCTTTTAAGTTCATAATAATAGAAACATTTCTTGAGATAAAAAATATTTCATAATAATAGCTTATAAAAAATGCTAATGTTCAATTAGCAGCACATGCGGGAAGACTGGGAGGAGTGGGATTGAGTAAAAGAGAAAAACACTCATGGAGACTGTGGGGGCGGGGCAGGGAGACCTGGAGGAGTGTACAGGGGCAATAAATGGTGATGGATGAAGACTGACTTGGGGTGGTGAACACACAATACAGTGTACAGTTGGTATGTTGTAGAATTGTGCGCCTGAAACCTCTATAATTTTGTTAACCAATATCACCCCAAAAAAGTCAATAGAAAGGAAAATAAAGAAGAGTGGGGAGTAGGTGTGGCTACCAAAGAGCAACAGAAGAAATCTGTATGTTCTGTACTTTGACTATGGTGATGGATAAGTGAACCTACACAAGATAAAAATCACACAAAAGTAGATACACACACACACACACACACACACACACACACACACGAAGTAAAATGGAGAAATCCAATTTAAATTAGTGGATTGGTCTTGTAACCCAGAGGCTAGAGGACACCACCTGGAACACAAAGCAGTATTCCCAGTGAGCAGGGCTGGGTCTTGATCCAGGTACTGGTTGCATGTGCTCTGCTGGATAATCATATCTAGTTATTGTAATAGGGTTTTTCAAGATGTCACCATGGGGGAAAAACAGGTAAAAGGTCATTGGGATTGCTCTGTATTTCTTACAAATGCAGTTGATTCTATAATTATCTCAAAATAAAATGTTCAATTTAAAATTTTAATTTAGTACAGTCCACCCCATGTTCACAATAATCCACATCCATCCCTACATTAAATATACTCACTCCCTTCTCCACGACCCCCAAAGGCTCTTCCAAATTATAGCATTCGTTCAAAGTCCAGGATCTAATTATCCAAATCAGGTCAAGATGCAAATGATGTTCTTGGGTACCTCAACTCAAGTACAATTCATCCCAATGTGAAGGCCTGTGAACTAAAAATACAAGCTATCTGCCTTCCACACATTCAAAACACCCTGTTTTCACAAACAGTCACAATAGATACTCTCATTCAAAAAGTTGAGGTGGAGATATTGGCAGATAGGAGGTAAGTAAATTTCACTGGTCCATAATTCTTTTATTTTTCAATTATAGTTGATACAAGATTTTATTAGTTTCAGCTGATTAGACATTTATATAGCTTATGAAGTGCTCACCCGGATAAGTCTAGTAATGGTCTACAGTTCTCATATCCAGCAGGGCACATGCAACCAATACCTTGATGAGAGCTCAGTCCTACTCCGTGGAAGTATGGGTTCTAGGGTCTGCTCTCTAGCCTCTTGGTTCTACATCTTGCACATGCCTCCTATCCATAAAAAAGCTCATGTTTATAACTGAGAACTTTTCTTTTAACCACAGAAGTTCAGGGATCCAAAGGTCTCTTTGTTTAGTGTTGTTTCAGTCCCTTCAAGTTAAGGCTGATATAATTTTTTGTTTTACATTCAAAGTTAACTTGTATTCATTTCAGGTGTACAGCATAGTGATTGGACAAACAAATAATTTACAAAGTGATCCCCCAATATTTCAAGTAGTCAACCTGGCACAATATATAGATATTATAATATTAATGACTATACTTCCTGTACTGTATTTTATATCCCCATGACCATTTTATAACAGGCTGATATAATTCCTTTTATAACTTTAAAGTTCCTCGTGTATCAATTCATAAATCACTCATCAGGCAAAAGCCATGCCCACAGATCTCTTCAAAATAAGTCCTTCTCTGCCTTGGACTCTCTGTGAGGCTTCTGTGGGGCCAATCCCTGAAGATTCTTAAAAACCTTTATGCTTAACAGAGAGGAACGAGGGGGTATGCCTTGATTTATTTGGTAGCTTTTTTGCATGTCTGAAAGTCTATAAGCCCACCTCATTTCTTTTAAAGGTCTTAAAAAAGGTTTTACAGTTAGGCATTCATTTCATTTTTACTTTGAGACCACCATTTCCTAACTCCACTCTGGACTTCATCTTTGTTCGGAGGCTCTTTCTTACTTTGAGAACCCTTTGCAGGCTGGAAAAACTGTCCTTGGCCCTTTACATTCCCTCTAATTACTGCTTGGAAACAATACTCTTTTTTTTCTCTCATCTCTCTTTATCCATCTCCAGAGATGTGGCTAAAAGAAATAGCCAACAACACTTACACTTTTGGCCTGAAATCTCCTTTGCCAGATCCATCAGTTCATGAAGTATATTTTCTATTTCCCATACTAACCTGAGTGATAGCTTTGCTAAACCTTCTAGATAATAAAGATCATTTATTTTCAGCCTCAAATAATATTGTCATCACCTTTTAAGCCCTCATCAACAGTACCCATGAATGTCTTCCAGGTCTCATGAACTGTCTTCTTCACCTGCCAGCTTGTCTCATGTATTTTTAGTTTCTATTACAGCAACACCCCACTTCCAGATATTACATTCTGTTCTGATGAGTTATTTATATATATAAAAGGCTAAGCAATCATCCGACCATCTGACCAGCAGGTAGGTATGATGCACACTGACCACCTTCTTGTTTGTTGTTACATAACAAACCACCCACATTCAGTAGCATAAAAAAATAACAACCCTTTTATTATGCTCACGGGTTCTGTAATCCAGAACTTTGGCCACTGAACAGTGGAAATGGCTCTTTCTTCAGACTCCATGATATCTGACCCCAGCTGTGAAGACTCGAACAGCTCTAGGCTTCTTTACTATGTGGCTGGTGCCTGGGCTCAGATGGCTAGAAACATGAGTGACTGTTGACTTTGGGACTGAAACTCTCACAGGATGGTGACTAGGTGTTAAGAAGAAGCATCCTGAGAAGGAACAGCAAGCATTCCAAAAAACCAAGGCAGAAGCTGCAATGCTTCTCCTGGCCAAGCCTCAGAAGTCAAGTAGTGTCACTTTTATTGATTACAAGCAAGCCGTTAAGGTCAGCCCAGGTCCAGGGAAAGGAAACTGGACTCCATCTCTTGATGGGAGAGTGGCAAGACCACACTGCGGAAAAGCAGCTGGATATATTGTTGCTACCATTTTGAAAAATTAGAAAGCCCCAGTGGATATGAAAAGATTATCAGGTTCAAGAGGAAAATAGCTGAGGTTTCAACTAATGATGATTCTACTGAAGTGATAATAATTCAAACAATAAAATTAATACTAAAATAATTTCTCAAAAAACATAAAAAATAGAAAAATATGACTATTTGTTATTGGATTTGCCTTTTATGATAATAAAAACTGAGCCCCGGTCAAGGGCATGTACCTTGGCTGCAGGCATATCCCTGGTAGGGGGTGTGCAAGAGGCAGCTGGTGGATGTTTCTCTCTCATCGACATTTCTAGCTCTCTCTCTCTCTCCCTTCCTCTCTGTAAGATATCAATAAAAATATTTTTTTTTTAAAAAGCAAGAAGGAATATTGAGTGGATCACATAAGAGTAGTCAATATTTCAACAGGCACTTTGTTTAGAAACAGCATGCCTACTGCATGTACATTCTTTCATCAAATATTGAGTATAAATTAAGTACAAGTCACTAGACTGAACATATCTTTTTGCAGCTTTATACTAGTATATGTTTACTTTCTTGAGGTTTGAGAATTTTCAAAAATTTAATAATTTATTTTACAGGCAATTCAATACATGCTTGCTAAAACAAAACTGCAACGAAGAAAGAGGGCTAATATATTCAGATTTCCCTATCTATTAATCTCAGTTTCAAAAACTTCTGGAAGAACCCATGGATCATTTAAGTCCATTTAGTTTTCCTCCTAAATTTGAATCTACTCCCCCACCCCATATAATACATGACTGATTTCTAAAACGAAATTGTGGCTATAAAAATCATTCAGGCATGGTCAGAGTTTGAGTCTCAAGTCTTGCTTCAAAAACCATAAACAGCTTTTGAATATCTTAAAAAGTTAAGATAGTATATTAACTCCAAACACATTTTAGTAGTTGCCCTGGGGTATAGAATTCAAGCTGGAAGCATCCTTAAATAGTGAACAGATTCAGTACATTCACTGGGTTACAGAACACAACAGCCATGCTATTTACGTCAGTGTAGCTAGTGTGATAAGAATTTACCTCTCCTGTTGTATTTTTCCTGTCTTATTGCTAGCCTCTTCCGTCCTATCACTCCTAAATGTGAGCATTTCCCCCAAATTTGCAACCCAGGCCTCAATTCTTATTTTACCCTTATTCACACATTAATTTAAACAACTCATAGAGCTGAACCTACTTTCTCTATGTTCTTCCAAATTTCAGATTTCCGTTATGGTATCACAAGTCTTCAAGTTAACTACAAATTATTTTAAATTATTCTCTCTTTCTCAATGGATATACCTAGACAATCTCCTCCTTTTTATCCTTCACTTTAATTCCTTATTTTCCATTTTATTTGTCACCACCTTCATTCAAGGGCTTTTTAGCTCATACCCATACTGTCAAGAAAGCCTCCTCACAGTCTCTGCCTTTAGTTCCTTCCCTTCTTCCATTCGTTTTACACAGATTAATGACCCTCATATATAATTTACTATTTTTAATATGCTTAAAAATGACTCTTTCACAGATAGAACAAAAGTTTCACCTAGCCAAAAGTGGTTTGGCTCAGAGGATAGAGCGTCAGCCTACAGACTCAAGGGTCCCGGGTTTGATTCCGGTCAAGGGCATGTACCTTGGTTGTGGTCACATCCCTGGTGTGGGGGGGTGTAAGAGGCAGCTGATCAATGTTTCTCTCTCATCGATGTTTCTAACTCTCTCTCTCCCCTCCTCTCTGTAAAAAAATCAATAAAAATATTTAAAGAAAAAAAGTTTCATCCAGCATAGTTTAACAAGACAGTGTGGAAAACATGAGTTTTTCTGTTTAAACTTCACTTGATTTTTAAACAATAGCACATTCTGCCGAAACTGGTTTGGCTCAATGGATAGAGTGTCGGCCTGCGGACTGAAAGGTCCCAGGTTTGATTCCGGTCAAGGGCATGTACCTTGGTTGCAGGCACATCCCCAGTAGGGGTTGTGCAAGAGGCAGCTAATCGATGTTTCTCTCTCATTGATGTTTCTAACTCTCTATCCCTCTCTCTTCCTCTATGTAAAAAAAATTAATAAAATATATTTAAAAAATAAAAATAAACAATAGCACATTATTCTGTGAGCATCAAGTTACTTATCTCTCTATATAAAAGCCTAATATGCAAATTGCCCCCTCAGGAGTTCAACAGGAGACCAGGAATTTGATAGCTCACTATGACATGCACTGACCACCAGGGGGTGGTGTGGAACGAAGGAAGGCCCTGGCTGGCAGCTGGAAGACCCCAAACAGCCCTGACAGCCTGCCAGACCCAAGGACCCTACCCGTGCACAAATTTTTGGGTCACTACCGGTAGTCTAGTATAATAAGTAGGTTGGAACAAATAAGCAGTTTTAAAACTTTTTATTTAACATATTTGGACTGTTTTAGATTCTGAGGCCGTAAATATGCAAAACAAATATATATATATATATATATATATATATATATATATATATATATATATATTAGAAAACAGTTGCTTATTCAAGAGTTTTACCCAGAACCTTTGAAAAGGGAGTTCTTAAACCCTGAGGGAGCAGAGGGCAGACAGATACAGAAATAGCTGTTGAAATGGCGTTGCAACATGGCAAAGACTTGAACTAAGGCATTTGCAGTGGGATTAGAGAGAAAACATGTACAGGAAATGTTTAGGCAATGTAATTAACTGGTTTTGATGACCACTTGAAGATAACAGAGAAGAGTACTAAAGAGAATAAAAAGAAGATTCATTTATGGCATGAGTAACTGGCTAAATGAAGATACCATTTAATTAAAAGGAGAAAATAAAACAAATTGGGAAAGGGTAAGAATGGAGCTGCTTTATTTAAAATAGAAGTAAGTGCTTTTCTGGTAGTGTTCTCTCTCTTCTCACTAGCAGAGAAGAGAGAGAACACCACCCATGGCCCTTCCACTGCACCCCAAGAATCTAGAGAACTCAGCATGAACCGCTAGAAAGGATAACTTCATTGTTTCCTTACAGTTTTAAATTCTACCATCTGCTACCTAAGCATTGATCCTGTGTTTGATTTTTCTAATCTGGTCAAACAGGTCAGCTTACTATTCCTTAAATACATCTTACATTGTTCCAACATCAGCAGTTTCTCTGATAGACCTCCCCTCACATATCTCTTCTTATCTAAATCCTAGCCATCATTCAAACAGCAGTAGTCAGTGTCTAAACTCATACAGTATAGCAGTTATTATCTATATTATACTCACAGCAATTAACACATGATATACAGTTCGAATACATCTCTAAACAGATTATAAAGATCTAGAGGGAGAAATCTTTAAAATCTCTCATAGCTTCAATCAAATCAACTTGTACATAAATGAGTTCTCAAAAAAGAATTAATAAGTAAATGATATAAAAATGATCCTAGTTATGCTTATCAAAATCTCTTCCCTCATGATATCTTGCATAGAATTATATTTGTTAGTAGTTGGAACATTTTCTTCTTTAAAAATCCAGATATTTTAACAATATATCATAGACATTTTATTTTTTTCTAATGTGTATAAATTACAGCGTTTGTTCACTTGTTTAGAGATATAAGGTTTAACCTGATGTATCCAGAAGAGACTGACAAATTTTTTTAAATTTACTTTTATTGTTGCCTCCCCCCCCCCCCGCCCCATTAATGCCCTCCACCCCACTTATTTGTTCCACACCCTGCTCCCCAGGTCTTCACCTCACTACTGTCTGAGTTCATGGGTTATACATGTATGCATACAAATTCTTTGGTTAATCTCTTCCTGCATCCCCTTCCCTCTGAAATAAGTATAACATACATTTTCTAAACATATATCTTTATTGATTTCAGAAAGGAAAGGAGGAAGAGAGAGACAGAAGCATCAATGATGAGAGAGAATCATGGATCAGCTACCTCCTGCATGCCCTACACTGGGAATTGAGCTCCCAACCCGGGCATGTGCCCTGACCAGGAATTGAACTGTGACCTCTTGGTTCATAGGTCAATGCTCAACCACTGAGCAATGCTGGCTGAGCACATACATTTAAAAGTTGGGTTTTAGTTTGAAAATAAAGACCTTAAATCCACATTTAACATAACTGTACTTTATTTTTCAAAAGATTCTGAGACTTTCCTCATAGAGAGTTCAAAGGCTCAGAAGTTAGCAGCTGAGCTTTGGGAACTGATACTATCTATCTTGTGCTATGGCTGGCTGCAAATAAATCCGTGTATTACAGTTGTAGTCGTTTGTAGATTTAAAATCAAAAGCCAGAGGAAAATATCAGGCCAACTAATGTGAAATAAAACACAAACTTAATACTCAAAATAAGTGCAATGAAGTTTAGAGACATTTCACAAAGTCTGAAAACATATAACGGATTCTTATTAGTACAAAAGAATGTCACGTCATTGGAGCCTTATCCATTATTTGTAGGGCAAGTAATTATCATTTAAACTCCTATCATATATTCTGTTAAGACACAGTACTTAGAATTGTGAAGCATTTATTTATTTTAAAAAGAGGTATGGCCTCTTGACTTCAGTACCAAAGCTCACCGAAACCAGAAAACACAACAATAATTTAAAATGTGGATTGGTGCTAAGTGAAACCGAAGTTTTGCCAATATTTTTAGTTTCTTCAAATCAAAGGAAAAATAAAAAAAAGACAGAGACTTTCACTTTTTTTAAGCTGTCCAAAAACATAATAATATTCTTTATTTACTTTGATTCTTAAGTTGTAAGAGTCCTTTATATATTCTGGATAGAAGTCCTTTACAAGCTACATGGTTTGCAAATATTTTCTCCCACTGCATGAGTGCTCTTGCTTTTATTTATTTTATTTTCTTTTCCATCACCATTTATTCCCCTGTGCCCTCTTCCAGCTCCATCCACCCTCTCCCGAGCACTAACATGAAATCATTTTAAATGAAGTTGTATAATTTATAAAAAGCAAACAAAGTGACTATAGAAATATGACTTCAAATCTAAGGTATTTAGATATTTTTTCCTTTAAAAAACCTCCAGAATAACTTATTTTATATGATTTTTACATTTATGATTTTCATACCTCTAACAAAAATTAGAAATGCATGCTAAATGCATGAAAGTATCATACTATGGTGTATTGTTGTTGTTTTAATGCTCTGATGTTATGGGCAACATAATCATAAGTAGTGTAACATTAACATCAAAAATAGTAAGAAGTCTTTCCATAGTCATCGTTTCACATTCATCCAAAATTCTATTTTAATAAAAATAAATACATCAGTGTCAGTAAAGGGGCTTAAGATGACATTCTTTTAAAATAAATATTTTGAAACAATATATTTTTCACATTGAAACAAACTATTAAAGTCATCCTGTTCTGTTTCTTTTGTCTCTTTTCATTTATGTTTTATTATTTTATAATGTCTACATAATGCTTATATTATGCTAAAAAGATTTTAAGAAAAGTAGAAATCTTCCACAATGCTTTACACTGTCCTTCATTCTCTTCCTTTATTCATGTTGGCCATGGAATAACTGAAATAAGATATTGCCTTACAGGAAATCTCAGGAGCAACAGAAATAAGAAAAATAGCAGAGAGTCATTAGCAATACTTAGTTGCCACCCAGAAGCAATCCTAGCAAACCAATGGCATGCTGGGAGTAAAGACACACGTACACCACAAAGTAAGTGATGAATATATGCCAAAGCAACCACAGCTAGTCCCAAAACAAAATAAATATACAACTTACCATATGCTAGAAAGAATATAGGGAAGTTTGTAAGATTTATATATGGCAAAGGAAACTTAGCTGGAAATGAAAACAAGAGTACTAATAATATGACAGATAAGAATAAGGCAAAAAAATGAATCTCATATACCTACTGAGGTGAACAACTTATATATAGATGGATAAACGTTAATATATACCTACAATTGTTTTATCATCTTAATGAATTTTAAGTGTAGCTTCACTTGTTCTTAGCCTATTAAGATTTCTGGTATACATGGATTGTTTAGGAGAATTATGGTACAATTTTACACCATTCATCTATTTAAGCACTTACTAATGCCACTATATGTCAAAATCTATTCACATATCAAAAGGTATGTGTACTTACTCTCTCCATATGTATAAATTTTCACTGCTCTTGCAATATAATACTATACTATCTCTCTGTACATGTGTTCCTATTTGATATTTCAACCATCTTGAGAAAGCTCTCTGTTGCTAGCTGGCAAGCCCAGGAGGAAAGGGACTATTATCTCTTTTGCTCACTGCTGCATTCCCTAGTGCCATGCCTCCTGAGATATAAACCCTGTGCCACCTGCTTTGATTCACTTGTTTTGTCTTTACGAGTTGCTATCTTATCTTAATTTGTTTTGAAATAGAAAGTGAGTAAAAGTAGCATTCCCACAACTACATATTCAGTTATATTAAGATAAGAAATGACATATATTCATAAGATTATGTTTTATTTAATCATTCATTTATGCAAATATGTTTCCCAATGTGACTGGCACATCTCCCATCAGGTACCACGTTGAGCACCAGGAATGAAAAAGACAAGTAAGACAAAGCCTATTCCCTGAGGAAGCTCACAGATTATTAGAGAAACATATCTCGTGACAAACATCTAATCACAGGGACATTAAGGAGGAGCACAAAGGATGTTACAGGATCACAGCAAAGAATGCACCTAACTCTTTGCAATTGTTTCTAGAGAAGTATTTTCCTTAAAAATATATGATTATCTATTTAAAAAAAATCTTCTTGGAGGGTCCATAAAAGCATTTTTCTCCTATTATTTTCCGTATATATTATCACATGTTTATATATCATTTTTAGAACTATCCCATTACCATAAGCCTATAACCTAGTCCTTTTTAAATGTTATAAACAATCTCTTTGGCAAGAATACAAAAATTAGCCACATGTTATCAACAATTATGGTTTGAGCCTATCACTTTACTTAAATATTTCAAAGATCTGAAACATTTCCAATTTCCCTGACTCCTGCATTCTCATAGTATTTATTGACCATCTAGTATTTGACAGACCCCAGAGAAGAACAAATATAATTCTCTGCATCTCACTATAATAATGTGATTTCATTACCATTACACTAGAGCAATGATATAATTTTGACTCTGTCTTTGCTTTAGGACCATTAGGGAGTCTTCCATTCATATCAGATATCTAAAATTATAATCACTGTATATGTTTTCCATTAAAAATTTGGTAGCACATATTTATACGTTTCCTACATATTTTTAAATGAATGGAATAAAAATGAAATTGTTAAATAAAACAACTCAATATTAAGCGGTAGTAGAAAAAAATCTAGTGAATATAATTTAATTCCACATAAAGGCAATGCCTGCGATTTCAGAGTGAAATAAAAATACGACAATGGGAAGAAAAGCTATTATTCCTATACAAGGAATTTTACATGCTAATAGGTGTTATATTTAATCACTTGAAATAATGGTTTACTTTTTAATTATAATACTGTAATAGATAACAAGTTTATACCTCGGATGAACTTGGTTTACCCTGAGGATAAAAATAATAGGGCCAAGCTAGATAGCTCCCAGCTATGTGGCGAAATAATTGTTCTATAATAAAGTCTCTGTATTCTCTTTCAAAGTAAATTCCTAATTATTACTAAATCTTTTGCCAACATTTCTGATTTTACTCCCCTCTGGAAAATCAACAAAGAGATATACTTTACAGAATCTGTGATAACAGAGAAGAAACAAACAGATTTGTTTGGAGATCAAACCTACATTTCCTGCCATCAGTTCTCTAGGATGAACCACTATACCTGGAAACACATTAAAAGCCACTGTGCATATTCTGTTTCTAAAGTTAATCATCTTAACTGCGTTTTAAAACTCATTATTTTAAAAAATTAAAAAAAATATATATATAGAAAACCACACCAAATAAATGTATGGCGCTGCGACAGTTTATAAAACAAACTTGGTTATTATAAAGTAACCACCATGGCAGCCAGGAAAAACAGAGCTCTGCCAACCTTCTCAGAAGCCCTTTCTTCCCACGAGCCCCAATCCTAACCTCTGCCTACCTCCCAAGCCACCATTATCCTGACTTGTATAGTAATCATTTCCTAGTGTTTTTTATAGCGCTGTCATCCAAAAGTGCATTCTTACCCACTATTAACTGTTGATTTCTACATGTACTATTAATTTACATATAGCACTGCATACAATTGCTAAATACTATTCAAGTGAACATGTTTTACGGTACAAATGCAAGAAGATCAAAGTTTTACCCACCTTAAATGTTTTATCCATTTCTCATAATAAGTATGGACAAGATGATTTTCAAGGAAAAGGATATTAACACTGCATCTCTAACTATTTGGCAAATCTATAATAGTAAAAGGGTAATATGCTAATTAGGCTAGATATCCTTCCAGACATCCTTCTGAACAACCTTCTGGATGAAGCTGGGCTGCAAAGGAAGCTGGTGCTTGTAGCCAGGGGAACGAAGGCCTACTAATGCACGAATTTTGTGCATCGAGCCTCTAGTGAAATAATAAAGCAACAAAAATCCATTAGAAAGAAGCTATGCCCAGAAAACAAATCAAAAATATATTTTTTTCTAAAAACCAAAAGCCAGTAATGTTTCTGGGATAATAATTATCCAAAAAGGATTATTAAATTATAGAATGACTCAAAATTATATCTATTCAATTTTTATATATCTCTTTTAATATGTACACATACCAAAAAAAAAAGTATTTCATGAGAAGTGCTTAATGACTATACATAGAACATGGTGGTATGAAAACATTTTATTAAGTGTTTGATTTTCTAATTTCAGAAGAGAAATTGGAAGTCAATAAAAGGTAAATTTTAACCTGTTTTAAAGTAACTCTCCTGAATATAAAATTAATATTAACTATAAATATTTGGAAAACACAAAAATACTGGTTGTATATTGACAGAAATAATGCATAATATCAATATCAAAAGACAATCCCTTTAACAGTTGAGCTTATTTTTTACTAAAAGGATTATTCATTATTTATTTCATTATACCTCCACTATTCCTTCAAGAAACAATAGTTTATCTTTCATTATCCATTCAATCTTATAGATAAAGACTATAAAATAATAAGACTACTTTTTAAACATAGCATAATTTATACATGTATTTTTTAAAAGATACAGCTAATGAAAAAATTATTTTTAAGTAGGCTTCCTTGAGAACTTCCTTGAAATTCATTCAGTATACTTATTACTATTATAGAAATGTTCCCAATGGACTCTGATAGAGGAATAAAATGTTCTAGAATTTTACCAAAATCTTACTGTGTTCCTATTTCTCCTTTTCTTCCCTGAGTCCTCACACTTCTATATCTACATGTTAAAAATTAGTTATATTGATAATTTTCAGAAATTGTCTATTAAGAATTCAGAAAATCCAACTCATGAAAATTGCCATAAAAGTGTGCTACAGAAGACAAATGTATTTCTAAAAATCCAACTGTAATAAAAATTATGCAAGTCAAACTTTATCTTTTTACCAACCTCCATTAAAAAAATTTTTGGAGCTGTATTACAAGTGAAAATAAATTGGCTTAAAAGTATAATAAAATGCTATTTAAGAATAAATTAAATCTTTTCAATTAATTTTTAAGATAAAATTATAAAAACTGATAAAGCATGTGTTAATATTAATAATAAATTAAAGAATACTAACCTTTTTTAAAACTACATATTTTTAGGCCAAATTACGTGATAAGTTGTTCTTCCTTTAAAATCTACTCTAATTTCATTCCTACTTCTGGTCAATGCTCATTTCAAAAACTTGAAATACTGAAGTGGGTTTCTAAAGGGAAGTATGAATACTTTCTGAAATATTGAAAATGCCTTATAAATGCAAAAATGATGATGATGGTGGCAATGCTTAGAAGCATTCTGTAAATGATGATTTACAGAATGCTTCTAAGAAAGAGATGCTAAATTAATTCTGTAAGATTTCCATGATGAACAGTAGGGTGCATCTTTCCATACAATGGAATTTTTAAAGATTCCTGAGATAGTTAATTTCTTAAAATGTAGATCCACAGCCTGGCTGGTGTTGCTCAGTGGTTGAGTGTCATCCTATGAACCAGGAGGTTATGGTTCAATTCCAGGTCAGGGCACATGCCTGGTTGCAGGTTTGATCCCCAGTAGGGGGCATGTAGGAGGCAGCTGATCAACGATTCTCTCTCATCATTATGTTTCTATCTCTCTCTCCCACTCCTTTCCTCTATGAAATCAATAAAAAATATATACTTTAAAAATATATAGACCCACAAATATATGTCCTTTAGAGTAGAACACTGGTGGTCAAGGAATGGCGTGTGTTTGGCTTGATTTTCTTTTTCTACTTAAAAAAAATCCAGTCTCTAACTAATAAAAATAATTCCATCCAGTTGTCAAAATTGGTGGGTATTTAAAAAACTTTTCCCACCATGGGCAGGCCAAATCTAGGCATGTGTTTCCTGGTGTAAGAGAGAGATGAGACCAAGTACCCTTCTCTAGCCAGGCTCCTTATACTCCTCCTGGTTGGCCCTCTGCTTTACTTCTGCCATCGGCCAAAGGTAAGAAAAGGAAAACGAGGTAGTGTGTCCTGGGCCCCACTTATCTGCCGTTCTCTTCTTTTTCTTTATAGGCAGTAACATGCCCCACTCATCCTGTCCTGGAGAACTATGGTTTAATACATCGCAAGCTTAGTAAATACAATCCATATCTGATTAGGTAATCATTAGCAGTCACACTTACATCAGTTTAGTAAATGTCTCAAGTATTACACAGTCCCTGCCAGGGGCCAAGGGTTTTCACTTCTCTGAGGTCTGCCTGCTCTTCGTTGTGTTACTTCTGGGGTTATAATTCTGCTGGGTATTTCTATTCCTCAGTCTAATGCTGAAATATTCCCTTTAAAAGAACAGCGGGGTTTTTTCCCTTTTGAGTCCTGGTGCTGGTTTTTAAGGCTACTTATCCACTAACGCTTCCCTTCTACCAACTCAACCAGTATCCCCCTGGGTAAGTTTTAGATACTCACTATCAGATATTTCCTCAGGCTGAAGCCCCCAACTCCATTTCCTCCAAACCAAGGGAACTGGGTTTCCTTAGTCCCCAACTCCACCTGTCCTTTTACAGTCGGTTCTATGAACACCGTTATTTTCCAGCCTCTTCACTAGTAAATGCGGTTTTTCCCTCAAGAAAATCTTCCTTGTTTCTTCATCTCTCTCTTTTTTGAATCATTCTTCTCCCAGATACCTCAACTCTCTAAAATCACATCTGCAACCTGGCTGGTGTGGCTCAGTGGCTGAGTCTCGACCTACGAACCAAGAGGTCAGTGGTTTGATTCCTGGTCAAGGCAGTTGATAGATGTTTCTCATGTTTCTCTCTCATCAATGTTTCTATCTGTCTTTTCCTCTACCTTCCTCTCTCTCTAAAAAACTCAATAAAATAAAAATATTTTTTTAAAAATCACATCTGCTATTTAGTTCTTCTAAAAATGTTTTAATATACTAGTATATCACCCAGAAAAGGACAGTCCCTTCTTTAAGGATCTTTTATAAAAATCACATTTTCATTTTTGCACAGAATCTTTTGCTCTCTTATCTTATATTTCCTTTAATTCACATAAATGTTACTTGTGGGGCTGAATTCAGTGATGGGGATATTTAGCCTTATGGCTGCAATTACTCTTATTTTCGTGTTCTTGAGGCACTTCAAAGCTCTTATGATATGTAATGAAAATTAGCAAAAAGAGAATACGTCTATATATATTTAAAATCTTATGTGCAATATCATTTACATCATTCCTATGACTTTGTGAAATAAATAATTACTTACTTAATTCTTACAAATATAAAATCTCACAAGTCAGTCATGCTGAAGATTTAAAAAAAAATACCCTTAATAGTGTGGAGTTAGGACTACTTTCTTACCTTGAGCTTCGTCACCAAAACTCAAAACCCATTTGTAATTTAGTTTTTAAGCTATGAGTCTGTTTTTCAAGAACAAAAACAACAATGTCTTAGGCACCAAAAGAAAAGAATAGATGGCCCAATGCATTTTCAAGAGTAGCGGTAGCAAAGAAAACCGACCAAGTATCAGTAAAATTATATATGAACTTACATAGTCGTGGAAGGCTTTTGCTTCACTTGAATGTTCACATGTTTCCCGTCTTTCTGGAGCCGCACAGTAGAGATCCCAAAATACACTACAAAAGTAATTGTGGTAACATTAAGAAAATCACACCAAATGAGAGAGAACCATGCAAAAATAGAAGACATATTTTTTTTTTTTTATAAATGTGTTTTATTCAGGAGAAATAGTTCCTTCAAAGACTTAAATTCAGGCAAAAATATTCATGCAATGATAGGGTATAATGTAGTCATTGTTCAGAAATGCTAATATGATTTTTCTAAAAGGATAACATAATTTTTTGAAAATCTGAAACTGTCTTTCTTGTCTGTATACATGGCAAACATGATTGAAACAATTATAAGAATTTTCACATTTTCCCATGAAAAACTAAAACAGGAAAAAATATCCTAATTTAATCACTAAAGGATAAAGTGATTCATTAATTTTTTTCAAGATAATTCTGTTGTTCAACTCACAAGCCAATACCTTAACCATTAAATCACATTGGTCAAACAAATACTTTTTTTAAAAAAGTATTTTATTGATATTTTTTTACACAGAGGAAGAGAGAGGGACAGAGAGCTAGAAACATCGATGAGAGAGAATCATCTATCAGCTGCCTCCTACACATCCCCCTCCTGGGGATGTGCCCACAACCAAGGTACATGCCCTTGACCGGAATCGAACCCGGGACCCTTCAGTCCACAGGCCAATGATCTATCCACTGAGCCACCCGGTTTCTGCAAACAAATACTTTTTTTAATACATATATATATCCTCTTGTTTTCCCTTGCAATTAATTATCAAAATAGGTTATTAATTTTGAAAATTAAAAAAAATCATACTGGGTTTTTTTCCCTCCTATTCAAGAATAATGAGAAAAAGCAAGAAGAGATTGGTTGGGAAAAAATAATTATACTACTTACTCTGGTCATCCTTCCATCTATAAAATTAACTATGAGCGTGAGCAAGGAATTCCAAAATCAGGAAAGCAAATGTCTAAAAGTATTACTGGCGATAAGCCAGCCCTGCTAATTACTAGCTCAAGTTGCTTAAACAGATTGGAAACATAATCTCCTCCTTTATAAAATGGAGTTGTCTAGAAAATTAAATTATAAGACATAAGCACAGTATCTAATTCATATACTATCGATGCTCTATCAAAACTTATGGGATGCAGCAAAAGTAGTGCTAAGCGGAAAAATTAAAGCTATAAATACTTACAATTAAAAACAGAATGATCTTAAATCAACAACATAACTTTAAAACTTAGGGAACTAGAAAGGATCAAATTAAACAAAAAAGCTAACAGAAGGATATAATAAAGATCAGAGTAGTGATCAATGAAATAGAGACTAGAACAACAATAGAAAAAAATTACTGAAAACAAAAGTTAGTTCTTTGGAAAAATCAACAAACTTGACAAATCTTTAGCTAGATGGACTAAGAAAAATAAAAGACTAGGCAGTTTGTCCCAATGAATGGGCCTGTGGACTGAAGGATCCTGGGTTCGATTCCAGTCAAGGGCACATACCTCGGCTACAGACTTAATCCCTGGTCAGGGTGCGTTTCGGAGATAACCAGTTGATGTGTCTCTCTCACACCCATATTTGTCTCTCTGTCTCTCCCTCTCCCTTCCCCTCTCTCTAAAAATCAATAGAAAAATATCCCTAGATGAGGAGTAACCAAAAAAAATTTTTTTAAGATTCAAATTACTAAAGACTCTACCAAAAAAACTGTTAGAACTAATAAATAAATTCAGTAAAGTTGAAAACTATAAAAACCAATATAGAAAAACTGTTTAGTTTCTATACACTAACAACAAATTATCAGAAAGAGAAATTAAGATACAGAATTGTATCAAAAAGAATAAAATATCTAGGAATAAACTTAACCACAAAGGTGAAGGTCTATACACTGAATACTATTAAGACCCTGATAAGAGAAATCAAAGAAGATACAAGTGGAAAGATATTCCATGCCATAGATCAGAGGAATTGATCTTGTTAAGATGTTCATACTACTCAAAGCAATCTACAGATTCAATGCAATCCCTATTCAAATTCTAATGACATTTTTCACAAGAAACAACCACAACTCTAAAATGTGTGTGGATGGTAAACTATGTACACAGAAAATACCTTAATAAAATAAAATTAAAAATAAATAAATAAATAAATAAAAATAAATAAAAAAAAATAAAATGTGTGTGGAACCACAAAAGACTCTGGGTAGTCAGAGCAATCTTGAGCAAGGAGAACAAAGCTGGAGGCATCAAACTTCCTGATTTCAAACTATTTTACAAAGCTGTAGTAATCAATAGACACTGAATTCTTTTCTCTACAACCTGAGATGTTGGAGGCTAAGATGATTTTCAGTTCCTCTAATCCTTACACCTATTAAGCTTGAAACCAAACTATTATCCTTGAAATGTGGTGAATTCATCATCATGAACAATACTTTAGATTTACAGTCTCTATATTCTTAGGTAAAAACAAGTGAAAAAATCTGTATTTTACAAGTGACAGAGAACCAAACTTGAAAAATATAAAAATATGTGTTCTTGTATTATTAAAAGTTTCCCCACACAAATCAAAGGGCAGCACAGGATTCCCACGTTGAGAATTCTCATCCAAAGACTGTTTTCCTTCCATCCCGAGGATGTGAGAGAAATGACTTAGCTATGTATCAGTATCTCTAGGGATCACAAGTGGTTGTCAGAGAAGTCTACAAGGGTGAACACACACCAGACATGTCCCAGAAGATGGGATGCTAACATAAATATATAACCTACATGCCACTGGCCAGATTCAGGACTATCTGAAAATAAACAATGACAGAAGTAGAAAAATCTTTGGGGAAAACATTTATTTTCTGAGGAACAAGCCATATTATTATAAAATCAAGTCTCTTAATAACTAAATAAGTTATTTCTCTTTGGCCCAAAATTACATTATCAATGAATGAATAAAATTATCCATTCCTAAGATTAAGGAGGGTTTTCATGAAATATACATGTACCCGCTCGTCACCTTAGACCTTCCACATACATGTACTTGTCTTATTCCTTAGCGTTACTTAATAGTTTTTAAATTAATACTTTTTAAATGCAAGCATTAAATTTTGCCCCACTATCACAAAATTCTCATAATACTTCTGAGTTAGTAATAAATTCATATTTTAAAGTATCAAAATAGCTTGTATTAATAATAATAAGTATGTGCTAAATTCAAGCATCCCATACTAACTATTACATATTCCGCACTTTTGTTATTCTGCCTGTTATTCCCATTTTATAGATGAGGAAACTGAGGCTTAGGAAGGCTAAATAACTTAAGTGTCATAATTAGTGGAAGAGCTCTGTTTAAGCTTTTTAATTCTTACATTATTTTGCCTCTCGTGTGAATACGGTATTGAGAGTTCTTATTTCGAGATGCCTTATGCTGATTATGGGCAAGTTTATAAAGCTCTGGCAGTCTGAGCAGCATCAGTTCTCATGAAAATGTGGTAGGTACCTGTCCTAGCTGAGACAGCAAGCACTCTGTTATCCCACTTTCGACCCTTGCTCTCGAACTCATTTCCTGAGTATCCTATGGCAACCCTCCCTTCATGCTATCAGTGGCTGCCAGTGACCCATGGGTGCCCCAATGTAGACTAGACTGAGAAGAGACAACTTTCCCTAGTCCCATTTATAAACACTGTCTGGAATTAGTCACTCATGATGCTCAAAAGGGAACTCTAATTAATTTCTTATTAATAGTGGGCACTAAATTCTGTTCTGTGTTTAAGAAACAAATATCTGTTGCAGAGACAAGCACTGGCTGAAGTTCTAATTCTAAATCTGACCCTGAGGAAATAGTTTTGTGTCTTAGTTTCTTTATGTAAAAGAAGAGAAATATGGTATGCGTTTTACAGGGTTTTATACAGACACAAAGAAATGGTATATGCAAAAGTACTTTTATAGGTAGTACTAGAGGCCTGGTGCACGTGCACTTGGGGGGGGTTTAGGGAGGGTCCATCAGCCTGGCCTGCACCCTTTTGCAGTCCGGGAGCCCTCGGGGGATGCAGCTTAAGTGGGCAGTTGGACGTCCTCAGCGCTGCCGCCTCTGCGGCAGTGGCTCCCACCACCACTTCTGCACCAGCCTTCAGCCCAGCTGGTGGCTGAGCAGCTCTCCCTGTGGGAGCAGACTGATCACCAGCGGGCAGCTTCTGCATTGAGCGTCTGTCCCCTAGTGGTCAGTGGGCATCATAGCGATCGGTCATTCTGCCGTTCGATTGATTTGCACATCACTCTTTTATTACATAGGATGGCTAACAAAAAGTTTCTTATTAACTGAGTAACATTTTCTTCAATTTCCTTTTAAGCCTTTCCATTTAGTGAAGATTCCATCAGTTTTTTTTAGTCTTCTCCCCAGCACGCTTTGCTCTATATTCCACATTTCTTTCCCAGACACATTTTCCTCTTCTTCTATTGCCTGACCACCTCTGCTCTTTGCTTTCTCTCTTGCTACCACTTCTTTATTCCCTTCTCATCATGACTATACCCCTTCTATCCTAGTTGTCACCTGCATTATCTTATGTTGCTGCTTAGTTTAACTTAATTCAAATAAATCATTAGCTATGTGATACCTATTACAAGCCAGAGATACACAAGATGAGTAAGAACCAGCTGACAAGTGTAAGTGTTACACCATTCTAGTGAGCCAGCTGACTACATTAAATGCTGTTGTTTTTATGTAGATATTTGGTTATTCTTAGCTATTCCTGATGTCACCCATCACATCCTGTTAAGTATTAAAGAGTGCTAACATACTGCAAGATGTGACCTCCTAGAGCCAGGTAAAAAGACTGAATTCTCATAATAATCTTAGTTATTAGTTTATTTTCTCTGCAATGTAATAATATATTCAATTTCAGGATATACATACATTGGCCCAACGTTATTTCAAAAGGTGTTTTGTATCTATAAGTAAAAATGAGACATAATTTAAGCTATTTGATGTTTAAATAGAAAGTTTTTGAAAGTGTGTATTTTTAAGTTACATAGATTGGAAAGGGGAACTTTCTTGCCTTCCCCTCCCCCCAGAAATTCATTTAAGAGTTGGGAGTTTTTGTTAAAGTGTACAAACAAGATGTAAGTTTTCAAAGGGGATCTGACCAAGGTGAAGGTAATGAACATGGGAGGCGTGGGAAATAGTACAGCAATGGGCATTGTACAAACTGAGAAGAGAAAAAAATAGTGATAGTGGAAATCACATCAGAAACAAGACAAAAAGTTCCAGAAAGCAAAAACACACACTCCGTCCCTTCCTCCTCTCTCAGGCCCTGGCCTCTCCGCTCTCCAGTACTTTAGTCTGTATTTTTCTGCATGTGTATTTCCCTCTCCACATCTTCAACCTCCCCCCCCTGTTCCCGCAATCTATATACACGCTCAAAGCTATTCTATTTTAAAATCTAAAGTGTTAGGTCATGTTCTATTGTTAATCCTAAAACAGCTACACACGCCACCACACACTTCAACTACTCTCAGCAGCCCTCGAGCTCCACAAGTGCATCGCAGCAGTCTTCTTAATCTCACTTTCACCATTCCACTGAAACTGCTCTCCCAAGACCACCGCGTTCACCTTACCTCCTGATTCAGAAACAGCTTTGGGTCTGTTTACTTCACTTACTACAGAACTTAATCTTTCCTTCTAATGCCTTACCTGGTTCCCATACATTTTTCTCTCCCGATTACCCTCCTTCCTCTCCAATCATTTTCCTTTGAGGATCCTCTTCATCCATCCACACTAAAATGTTGACTTTCCTCAGGGTTCCAAGCCCCAGATCCTGCTCTTATGTGTGACACTGGGCGGTTTCAGTATGGTCAATGCTGATTATTCTCAAGCCATGAGGGACCTGTCTCAGAGCCACAGACCCAGGTCTCTGACGTTGTATAGGACATCTCTATCAGGATTTCTCACAGGAACCTCGGAATTCAGCCTCTCCCAGTTAAATCGTGGTCTTTTCTAAACCCCGTACCTCTCTATACTCCTCATTCAGTCAATGGCAGCCCTGCTCATCACACCATCCAAATCTAGACCCTGAGAACCTCCTCCTTCACCTCTAACTATTATACTCAGCGTTCACTATCTGGGATCCATCACCTAGTCACCTTAAAACTGGACAATTAATTACCTTTGTTCTAAACCCTCTTAACCCATCTCTATGTTGATGCCAAGTGAGTGTCTAAAAGTACAAATCTAATCATGTTATGTACTTGGTTTAAAATATTTGAGCTTTATTCCAAAACCCTCGATGTGCTCCTGGACTTTGTAATCTTGCTCCTGCTTTTGTCTCCAGCCTTATATTCCACCACTTCATAGTAGTGCACCTACAATTCAACTGGTCCAAGCTAACTGCCATTCCTTGAATGCACGATCATCCCTTTCAAGACCTCATACTAACTATTCCTCTGCCAAAATACCCTTCATTCACCAGCTCTCAGCTCAACTCAGATCCACTTTCTCCATTCAGGCTTTTCTGGTTCTCCCTAGCTAACGTGGGTATTCCTCCTGCACTGCTGTTATAAGCAGCACATATCTCACTTACAGTGCTACTGACTGTATTTCAGAGTGGCACCTCCAGATAGCTAAGACCAAAAACGCTAAAGTGTGACAGAAGCAAAAAGCCAAAGGATTCAGTGAGCTACTATCAACCCTCTAAAGTATGAGAATAGGTTAAATTCATGAGAAAGGGAGTAAAAGAGAAATAGGAGCAACGATGGAATTAATCCTATAATGGAAAACCTCACTTTGTTAGCCCACTAATCCAATAGGGACAGACGTCCAAATCGTTTCGTATGCCACTTTGTAGACCTATAGTTGGAAACATTCGAAAGGCAAGGGTGTCCACAGGTGAAGAGACTCAATTACATTCAACAAACAGTTAAGTGTTTACATTCTAGATCTAGGAATTATGGACAGGTATTATACAAAATGAAAAGTGGACTCTTATAATACTATATATTACAAGACGTTGGTCTCATGACCCAGGAAAGCAGCACAACGATAGTGCTTAACTGCAATGAACCGTTGTGCCAAATACAGGAACAGCTCTGAACCAAAGGCCTGCACCTGCTCCTGCCACACACACACGAGACAAACAAGGGAAACCCACAACCACAACTGACCAAGTGCGGTTCCATTCACCACGGAACTTCTAGGAAGGCACGTTTTCAGGAGAGAGGTGGAAAAGATGATGGCATTTAATAACGTACCAAGGAAATCACGTGCAGAGCACTAGAAGAGATCTTTAGTTTCTTCTTTTAAACACGCTGCCGAGAGATGAGCATATAAGATACTGAACAAGAAATGCTTCTAATTGAAGAAATGAGGAAAAAAAGGACGAAGAAGAAGAAGAAGAAAGCCTAGCTGGTTCATGCAAATACCTGCAGCACCTTCTGATTTCTGCTGCAGAAAAGTCATATCTAAGTATTCAGGTGCTGCAATGAAATTTGTAAGTTCTGATATCAACTGGGCCTTCAATACAGCCTGACAATCTTTTTGTGTGCTCTTGATCAGTTCCTTATCTCTGAGTCTATATGGAATTATCTTTCATATTTATTTATTTTTTACTATCCTTCCCTCTCCTCAAAACTCACCATCACCATCACCACCATTGGTATCTTCAGGCTTACATGAGGTCATGAAGCTGGGGCCCTTGTGATGGAATTAGGGCCATTATTAAAAGAGAAACCAGATAGCTAGCACCAACGTGCTCCCCATCCCCCTCTTTAGTACATGAGAACGCATAAGAAGGCAGCCATCTACAAGCCAGGAAGAGATTTCTCACCAGAAACAAACCATACTAGCAGCTTGATCTTGGACGTCTACCCTCCAGAATCGTGGGAACATAAATTTCAGTTATTTAAGCCATCCAGCTTATGGTATTTTATTACTGCAGCCCAAGCTGACTAATACAGAATCATACTTACAGCTGGAGATTCCACATACTGGCCCCAATTTCAGCTTGAGTCAATAGGAATATCTTTAAGTTAAGTAACACTAATGCTGGTTTTGAGTTTGGTGTGTGTGTTGTTGTTTTTTAATACTATCTTTCAGAAATAATTATAGAAAATGAGAAAGAATAAAGGAGAAGCCTGGAATGCCAAACAGCTCTAGTGCAGGCATCCTGGAATGTATGGTGAATCCGGTAAAAATGGAATAAGGACACTTACCACCACCAAGAATGTAAGAATCCCGGCGGCTCCCCCAGCGTGATGTTTTTTTCCCATCTTATCTGAAAGGAATACAAGAGACATTAAATACTTTTCAACTAACACTCTCCACACCTATTTCAAAGCAGGATTTTTCCATTTAAAATATTAAGGTAATATATAAGATTTTAATCATTTTCATAATATTCTTTACAAAAGTTTTACAAGTACTCATTTTGTGGAATAATGTGTTGACTGCATAGTCTGTGAAAGAAGATGCCACCATTACTTTTTTCTGAATTTGCTCCCCACTGTGCCAGAATTCCAGAAGGTATGTCAGGATCTTAAGGTACTTCAGCATGTTAAGGAACATCAAAACCAAAGGCATTACCAACATGAAAATCAGTTATCACCACTAACCCAGAAATTTGCAAGAGACTGGGCTTAATATGTACAGACTCTAAATTATGCCTTAAGGATTGAATTTTTGAGTAAGAAGGCATATGTCTTCCCTAAAATAAGAGTTTTTACAAAAATGCTGGTATTATCTTTCCAATTGCTTATACTCAGATGAGTCTAAGTCCACTATAATAAAAATTTAAAACTATGGCAGTTAATTCCCCCAAAATTAAAAGTCGTAAATATTGTTTACAAATTAAATTTAGAAATTGGAAAGCAGGGCGGGTATTTATACAGTGGTTTTTCTAAGCATTGGATATCAGTAAACACAAATGGTAAAAATCTTTGCATTCAGAGAGTTTCCACTTTAGTTAAGAAGACAGACCATAAGCAAAGAACCCTTCCCCCACGAAAAGATTGTACTTATATTAGAAGTAGAAGGTGACAGATGTTACAAAAGAAAATAAAGCAGTGAAGGAAGGATAAAGAGAGCAGGAAAACAGTAAGAAGTGACTTATAATTTTAAAAAGTTGATCCAAACTCAAAGACAATCTTATGTCTTTGCCTTAGTTTTTTTGGTTTAAATAACTAAAAATTACCTAACAGCACTCCAATTAACAAAATATGTCCACGGGCCCTCAACATTACTAGGAAGTAAACAACTATAATTATACAGCCAAGCATCCCTTTCCACCACCTACTATGGAAGATATTAAGACTTCTTATAGCAAAGGGATTTTTTTTTAAAGTATTAGAATAGGAACTCAGAAGGGGGCCCTAAATGTAAAAAAAAGAAGAAGAAAAAAGGAAAGGAAAGGAAAATGGGGGTGGGGATGGGGAAGGGAAAAGAAAGTCTTTAAGGAAGAGATGAAAAAACTTAAAAGCAATTACAATAACTGAAACTGGCTGCATTTATTAAGAGTTCTAAAGAATGCAACATGTAAACCAATGGGAACCTTAAAATAGACAAAAAATTTCCTCTCAAAAACACAAAGAGAAAATTGCTAAAGATTAGAAAACTATACATGTGATAGCCATTTTTTTAAAAGAGCTAAAAGGAGAGACTCTAAGAATTCATGAACTTAAGTTTATAAAGACTAAATAAGAATAAATCATATGTGTTATAGTCAATGTAAGCCAGATCCTTTCATTCTCCTAAGTAGTAACCAATAATTTTTATATTTATGCTACTATTTATCTGATAATTTCCACTGATCCATAATACATCTCCTTGCTTCATGAAAAAATAAGAAATAGTACTTAATGAGTCTTCTGAGGAGCACAACTCTGATGGATTACTGAAGTTGTAATTTAATCAAAAGCCTGTATCTCATCTTTCACTTTTTTCTTTAACCATTTTTGCACTAGTTGGTGTCTTTTTGAAAAGGTATAATAATGGTCCTTACAAATGTGCCCCCAAACACACTAATATTCCTAATCCCTCAAATCATCCTAATCGCATAAACAAGTTTTTCAAAGTAGCATCTTTACATTTCATCTCAGTTCATCTTGACTTTACATATTGTGACTGTTAAAGTAGACAGTGCTATCCTCAGTTATAAGGAGAACGACTAGGTCCCAATGCCACACTGTGCTGGGGAGGGCTTAGATTCAGTCTGAGCCCCACTACAACACATCTCCCTCCTGCACTTACACAATGCTCACAGTCAATCACCAGCTTCTTCAGGACATAAAGCACTAAGGAAAATACCTATATGATTTAGGTTTGATATGGTCTTTCATCAGAGAAAGTCTAATGAAAATACCGTAGTTTGCCTGAGAGCCAGATTCGTCCCGTTCCGCAGTTCTATCCAGCCCGCAGAGTCCAAAGAGGGGAGGGTTCTCTTGCTCTCCCCTCCGCTCCTTCACCAGCTGCCCAAGATGAGAGTGCCAGCATGGTCAAGTTGCTTTTGTTCCGGCCCTCTGGTCCAATTTAAGAACCCACTGTGGCTCTTGAGTCAAAAAGTTTGCCCACCCCTGGTCTAAAGGGAACGCATTTGTATTTTAAATAGTATTACATCTTACCATTCCTCAGAGAAACTAAAAATGCTTCACATACATCATGTTTTCATCCTCATAATATTCTTCACTATATAGTAAGTGAAGTTCATCTTTCTCACTTTGAATTGCAAAGCTGTGGCAGAAGCAGCTAAAACTGTGGTCCATCATATTAAATTTAACACAAAAGCTATTCTTTTATGGTTAAGGAATAAACAATAAATGCTTTGGGCATTTCTAAAGGAGAGAATTCTACATAGGAATGTTTCCATAGTGAATGGGTTTCATTTGTTTGTTTCTTTGTTTTTGGTCTCTAAACTAATTAATACTCAAGGTATTATTTACTTAGAGAAAACATAAAATCATAGGAACACAGAACCCTGATCTATAGAAAACCAAGGCACATTGATTGAGCACTGTTAGAAAAAAAACCTGAAAAACATTTACCAAAAGTGAATATAAATCAATTTTGATACATACTACACAACAGTGTGCCATCATTAAAAAGAATAAAATATATCTACATAGAAAAAGGATCATGCTATATTGGTTTTCAAGTTGGAGGTTTGGAAGGTTGGAGAAAAATATACATAGTATAAATTTATATATATATATATATATATATATATATATATATATATATATATATGCGCATTGGGTGTATTCATATAAAAAAATCACACCAAACTTACAACTATGATTTCTAGAAAAGAAAAAAAGGCTTTCACTTAAAATCATATTCATCTATATAGTTTAATTTTTTTTAGCTAAAATGCATTAATGTGGATGGGGTTGAGGAAATGGCCAGAAAATACTTCTAAATATCAATAGTCATTTTAGAAACAATTCTGCTATTTATGAAGAGGCATTGAATGTTGTACTGTTTCATGGGCTTCGGGCTTATTTAAGTGTTTGAGTGGCAGCTATCAATTTCTCTCAAATTCCAGCCTCAAAGTATCCAAGGGTTTTTAAAAAATTTTTTATTTAATCATTCACTTCTCTTCCTTCCATATTTGCCCAGCTAAAAGTTGTATTCTCCTGTAACTTGCAGGTAAATCTCTAAGCCCATTCCCACTGCTATATTCTGATTTGAAGGTCTCATCTCTGATTAAGCTATGTCTGCATCATATGATCTAGTCTTTTTAGCATTTCTATATAAATGCAAAACCAAACACCGAATCATCTGGGTGGAAGAAAGACATGCCATGTGCTTTATAAATAATAATTATAAATTACAAATGTATATACTATCTGATATAGCAATTCTTCTTCTAGTAATTTGTTCTAAATATATGGTCATTTGTGTAAATACACACACACACACACACACACACACACACACACACACACACACCCTATCTGTAATTGCAAAAGACTGGAAATAACCTAAATGTCCATAAGTGAGATCTGGTGAAATACATCATGGCACATTTCATAGAATAATATCCTATAATCACAAAAAGACAATTATGAAGTTTCACAAACCAACATAAAATGACTGAAATCTAACAAGTGAAACAAAAATCAAAGCACAGAACAGTGTTTGAAGTAAACTAACATTCGTGTAAACAAAGAAAAAAGGATAAACATACAGGGGCACACACATGAGCATATACACACACCTCTCCTTAACTTTTCATCATTATTTGCTTCCAGCAAGGTCACTTACCTATTACCTCTCAGCCCCACCCCCACCCTTCTCTACTCCATTCTACACTGGTGCTGGGATTCTGAAAATTACATTTCCTGGGCTTCTTGCCAGCTGGTTTCCTGTTAGGTTCTGCCATCAGGAGACACTTGCAGGGGATCAAAAGGCAGGAGGAAGAAGAGAAGCTTCCTGCCCCCGGCCCCCCCAATGAAGCAGTTGCTGGCCGCAGCAGCAGCAGCAGCCGGGGTGGGCACTTCTGGAGGTCAGCAGCACCTTTCTGCAGGTTCTGGTCTTGTCACTGTGGGACCCCTTAGGATGATCTGGGCCCCTTCCAACAGCAAGGCCAACTGCACAGCAGCGGGTTCAAAACACACAGGACCCAAATTCTCAGATTTTCCTAAGTCCTTTCATATTTTTGAGAACAAATAATACCATAAAAGGATAAAGCTAGTTCCTGTGTTAAGAGCTTGTATATCTATGTATACATTTGTTCCTAGACAAAATTCCCGAGACTTAATTTAGACATAACCTGCTGTTCCCACCAATTTTCTAAAAACTTTCATGTATAGAAGTATGGGTGCATCTATACACTAAACAAAATGTGTAAAAAAAATTTTTTTGGCATTTTAATTCAAAAAAATTAAAATAGATATATAACAGGAAGAAAAATCTGTCTCTACTCTGAAGCAAGTAGTCCAAAATATGGTCCTCAGTGACCATGATGTGTCTTTTTAAATTTCAAATTACGTTAACTGACTATTCCTCAATTGCAATAGCCACTTTTCAAATGCTCAATAGTACATGTGGCTAGTAGAAAACTTACTAGACAGCACAGAGTAGAGACCATTGTCATAATCACATAAATTTGTATTATTGAATAGTGCTGCTTTACTTTAGAAGGAAGTAAAAGTCATCTTAAAGAGAAGTATCTTTTATTGGAAAAGCTCCTTGATAAAATTCTTTCAATTTTTGTTTTCATTTTTTGACCCAGAGAGGCAGAAGCCTCCTAGGAATGGTTTAAAGTAGAGAACAAATAGTTAATATTCTACATAATGAAATAACAAGAGTTTAGGATATTGCTAATTGTCTCTCAGGAAGAAGTTGGGGAGGGGGGTGTGGGAGGATTCAGGAAAGGAGAAAATGGGAGAAGTTTTGAAGAGCCAACAAGATGGAAGGCAAACAGAGCCCTCAGACAAGAGCTAGTGAGAAAGTCCCTGTGACAAAGAGACCAAAGAACTTGTCTAATTATGTCTAATATTTATGTTATGTCTAATTATGTCTAATATTTTAGTTAATGTTGCTGTCTGTACTATACAATGCTTAATATATTCAATTTTCTTCCAACCTTCAGTAAGAATCTTTTATACACAAGAGCAATGAGTTAGTGGAGCTTTGAGACTGTAAGGAAATAGAAAACTTCAGGCAAAGAAGGAGAGGCAATGGGGAAGTAATACTTAGTAGGAGCAAGAAATTATAGCAAGAGAACCCAAAGCCCCTCCCCTGACAAGGCCCCGAAACATTAGAGAGGACTTGAGACAACCCATAATAGTAGGGATTAGAGCTGGAGCCATGTTGACAGAAGAAGTAACCCCAGAAGGTAGGAGGAATGTGTGCTGTCCAAATGACAAGACACTTGGACCACAGACAAAAAAACTACACTAGATAGAAAAGAATTGGCCAAGAACTTAAGAAATAACACCGTGAAAACTTAGTACATGCTACGCCCTTCTAAATACTTTATATACAGTATTTGCCGGCGTATAAGACGATTTTTTGGCCCTGAAAAATATGCCTCCAAGTGGGGGGTAGTCTTATATGGCGAGTATATAACAAACTCTGTATTTTGAGTGGAAATGTTAGGGGGTCGTCTTATACGCCCAGTCTCTTATACGCCGGCAAATACGGTATTTTTCAGGGCCAAAAAATCGTCTTATACGCCGGCAAATACGGTACGTATACTAACTCATCAAACCTCAGCACAACTTTTAAACTATTATTATGATTATCTTTTTTAAAATATAGTTTTATTGATTTCAGAGAAGAAGAGATAAGGAGAGAGAGATAGAAACATCAATGATGAGAGAGAATCATTGATCAGCTGCCTCCTGCACTCCCTACAATGGGGACTGAGTCATAATCTGGGCATGTGCCCCGACCGGGAATTGAACCATGACCTTCTGTTTCATAGATAGACACTCAACCACCTAGACATTCTGGCTGGGCTCAAAGCCTTCTAATTAATAAGTCAATAAGTTAAGACATACTAAACTTCTGTTTTTGATTTGAATTAGCTTTGAAATCAAAGTTTTATTACAATGAATGTATTCCATCTATGGTAAAACAATTGCCTTATATACTGTGAGCAAACTTCTCATATTCCATAATTGCAAAGAGGCCCTACTAGTTCAAATTTAATTAATTAGATACAAGATTGCAGGGCTGTGAATGTTTGTTTACTGTGCGTTTGTTTGGGAAACAAGTGAATCTCAAGAAGACTGAACCTCAGATGGGGCAACCTAAAGGGGGTGCCTGTTGTGTTCTTGATCTGGTAGCAGACAAACTGTGAGGTCACTAGAGACAACATGATTTTGAGCAGCACTGTCACACAGAAATATAAACATGAGCCACAAATGGGAGCTGTATATGCAATTTTAAATTTTCTACTAACCATATTAAAAAAGAAGGGTAAAATAAACTTTACTAACAATTTTTTATTTTACCTGATATATCCAAAATATTACCATTTCAGTGTATGATCAAGTTTTTAAAATTATTGATATTTTATTTTATTTTGTTCACACTTATTTTACGTCTTAATTGGATTAATCCTATTTCAAGAGATCAAAAAGGCATATGGCTAGTGGCTACCATGCTAGACAGTGCAGACACTAGAGGAAACCGGAGGCTTTGACACTGACATAGACCTAGGTTTGAATTCTAGTTCCACAACACACTAAGCTGTGTGACCATGAGCCAGTTTTATTAACACTTTAGACCCTGTTTGTTCTCACTAGTAAAACATATAATTTACTTTGCAAATCTCTTATAAGAATCAGAGATCATATATATGTAAAGTGCCTTGCACATAAAAAAACAAACAAAAAAACCTAAGTAAAATACTCAACCTCATCCTAAATAATAGAGAGGTAATATGCGAATAGACTATCAGGCCCTCACAAGAGGGCTGCCTATGAACAGGCTGGCAGGAGGGTTAGTGAGAGATGATGAAATGACTAAATGACTTAACAGCAGGCTGCGTGGGGGCAACCAGGCCAGCAGCGGGGGGGAGGGGGGACGCATGAGGGGCGACCAGGCTGGCAGTGGGAACAGTTAGGGACAATTAGGCAGGCAGGCAGGTGAGCGATAAGGAGCCAGCGGCCTGGGGATTGGGCCTAAACCAGCAGTCAGACATCCCTCAAGTGGTCCCAGATTGGAGAGGGTGCCGGCTGGACTGAGGGAACATCCCTCCATGCACGAATTTTGTGCATCGGGCCTCTAGTCATTATATAAATTGAAAAGAAAAAGTACCATTGCAAGAAAACTCAAATTCAATGTTTAAAAAAATGTGAAGAGAAATAGAAAGAGAAACAAGAACTTGAAATAATATTATTAAATGTTTTTTAACTGAAATCCATACAAAATTAAAACAAAACAAAAAATATATACTTTTTAAATTATGAATAATGCCAAAATAAAATATTGCTAGAACTAGAGACATGGTGGTACTTGCCTTTTTTTGAAAGCAAATTTGCTTTCTTGATTATTTTTGCCAACGCTAACATTAGCTTCCATTGCTAAGGCAGAAAATGGCTGGACAAGTGAATAGGTTATTGGTATGGAAATGGCATTTGGGGGGATACTAAACTTGTTTACAGATAATCTACAAAGATTACATTTCCATACTGATAACTGCATACTCATTATATAATATATAAGGATTAATGTCTTTAAAATAACTGTTACAGTGCATTTTTCATAGGTTATCAAAACACAGTGCAGAAAACATATGAAACATACCTCTGATAAAAATGTTTGGGCCGACTTCTGAGCTCCTACATGGAGCAGATATTCATATACGTAGAGTGCTAACCTGGAAAGTGAATAAAATATTTATTAAAAAGAGGAATATTTAAAATTAATTCTTTAAGTAATTATACACCTTTACATTACAAAAATATTTTACACACTTAATAGTGACACAAATCTTCCCATATCCTTTCAGTGGGAGTTTAGATATTATCTGTTCAGAAAGAACTTAAACTAATTAAAGTAGCACACAAAGAAAAAGACAAATACATCCTTTCTTGGCAAGAAATGTCAAAATATAAATTTGTGTCTTGTATCATCTCACCATAACCTCATCCCCTTTGTTATACCTTATATAATTAATAATTTATAACCAAACATTAATAATCATTATAACTTATTTTAAGATATAGTAACTCATTGGACCTTTCCAACAACTTTATGTCCTTCCAATATTTTGTAATGTAAACTTCAGCAGTTTGCACATCCATATGCCAAAACAGGTGTTGAATGTCCATTTTAATACCTGTTCTGCAACCTTTCTTTATTCTTTACTTTTGATTTTAAAGCCAGTAATATTTTACTGTACAAGGCATTCAAAGGAACAGGAAACCACAGTTTGAAGTAAACTTTAAAGGTATCAGATAGATCATATTAAACATTTGGGTGCTTATTGTTTAAAAGTTAACCCAAAATTACATATAAATTTATCACTCAAATACAGAATATTAAGTATGCAGTATATATAGTACTCTCATTATCTTGTGGATTCAGAATTTTTAAACTACACCATGTGGCTCAATTTCAGTTGAGCTGTTAACAAAATATTATTCATAAACCCAAATTAGTCTGAGGCAGTATTTCTAATGATATCTTGGACCAGTGCCCAGATAGCTCACAACAGTTCAGTTTCTGTTACACTATATTTACCAATATTGAGCCAGGTTTACAGTAAACAAAACAATGTAACAATGACCACAATTCTGTACAGCAACACCACTTCTCTTGCCAAGTGTATTTTTGATTGTTAAAGATTGATAGCACATGCAGAAATGAATATTTTTTTCATTATCATAAGAACATTTCATGTATTTGTCATCAAAAGAGAAAACCTGTGCAAATCTAGTTGCTCTGTCCATTGATTCTTTCCGCATTCCAAAACTGCCAAACACTCAAAATGAGAACTATATACTAAGCAGCATAAGAGAGTAGACATCCGTTGAAGTTATTCATAGATGAAAAGCATGTTGTTGACAGCAGATATGTATCTAATTTACTGGTAGAAACATCTCCTAACTTCAAGTTAAATTTTACTTCCTAGATCTATGCTTCACAACTCTTTCTCTACCCTAACACATATGAGGACTGTATCACGCTCCTTTTGGTAGCAGTATCTGCCTGTGGAGGTGTGGCTCATGCCCAGAGTATTTCATATGGGATGCAAAAATGGGAATATTCCTGTGATTTCAAACAAACAAACAAATCCTGGTGGTGATTCTTATGCACACATATCCCACACACCCTGTCCCTCCATTAACCACTCCCAACCATATCACACGAGTCACTGACCATGATGGCCAATTTCACCTCAAAAAACATGTTATTTGGGAGTTTTCCCCATAGAGACTGTGAAGCCTCATAACTGCCTGCTAGTGTCAGTATCACCCTACTGTCTACCTAAGAAGAAACAGGGCCTCAGGTGATTCCTTGTGGCTTTTAAAATCTTGGACCTAGCACCAAACCAGTGGTGCAGGCTAGACCAGGTTTCCAGGCCTCACTCCAAGTCTGAACAACAAGGATGCTCCCCAAACCTGAAGACGCTGGAAGTGAGAGGCAGAGAGTGAAGCGGAGGCCCCATGGTGGACCTGCCGGGAAGAAAGCATCCAAAGCCCAGAGCACACTTGTTGCTGTGTCCTCACAATACACATCTTTCCTTAAAGGTAAGCAAATCTTCCTTGTAATATCTTCTTTGTACTATTAAAGTGGCTCATATGTTTCTTCTGTGTTTCTCCCCTCCCCCCCCCCAATTAATTAGGTAACAGAAAGGATATTGCTTTATAAGCAGAATTAAAAGTAACAATCCCCACTCTTTCTCTATGGGTCTAGGACAGTGATTCTAAAAAATGTATCGTTAGGACACAGAATCACTGGGAAAAGGGGGTTTCAAACTACAGAACTGGATATTCTGAAGCATCTTCCAAAGGGTGTGGCTGTCCCCTACCCTGAGAATCTATAGCAGCACATCGTTACCCACAGGGTGACGCAGTGGGATAGGACTGAGGAAATCGATCTAGAATGCCACCTCATATGCCCATGTTCTGTAACCTCCCTTGAACAAAACTGATGTTTCCCAGGCAGTCAGGGCCTACGCTCCAGAGAGAGTCGCAGGGAACACTGCATGAGTGAACAATTAATTGAACTCGACTGCCACTATGACTCCTTAATACATCACCAGGAAACTGACAATATTACAACAATCGCCGTGTGCATAGGAGTCTCCAAATCTCTTTAGCCCTACCCTCTCTACCAAGCTCCAAATCTGCTTTTCCAAACTTCTGTTCAAAGTATCTAACAAGATATTTCTCTCTTAAATTGCCCATGTCCAAAGTTAAACCTGCCTTCTTTATCTGTGTACAGTACCTGTGCTCACCTTGAATGAAACACAATCTGGGTCTGTTTCTCCATTTGTAAAATGGGAAGAATACTACTTGAGTATAGCACAATAAGTAGTAACAATTATTATTATACTTTCAGCTAATTACCCCTCATCCAGTAGTATATTACCAAGTCATAGACTGGATTCTAATGCCACAATCTCTCCCACACCGACCATTCCTTTCTAGTCGCACTTCCTGCTCCTGAGGAACCACTAAGAGCCACAGTAAAGGCGGAGGAACATCTGCTCAGCTTCAGGTACAGACACTGCATATTTCCCATTAGCTCCCGACAAGAGAGGTACTAGGGCCAGAAATAAGAATCTCCAGAAGGTTCAGGGGGAAGTGGAGGGCAGGGAAGCCTTGCAATAAAAGATACTGTTTAAACAAAAATGATTCCAAGGGAGTGGGGAGATACCTGTCCATCCATGAGGTAAATAAAATCCCTTACCTAGTGACATGAGATCACCAAACACGAGAAGACAATATTTTATTTAGATCCAATTTCTACTGAACAGTAAAAATTTAAAGATAAATATCACAAATACAAATATTTATACTATGTATACTTTTAAGTTAACATTTCCTTTTTAGCATCCTTTAAGAAATTTAAGGGGCAAACGTGTGTACCTCCTCAGAAGCCTGGGGCAGCTCTGATCACAGCACTTATTGCCAATCATAAAGGTAGCCCTGTGTCTCCAGGTTAAAGCCACTCACACTACTTAAACATCTAAGATATTTAGCTAGAAAAGAATTAAACCTCTGATATGTTACCTGCAAACTCTTTCCCAACAAAAATTTTTTTTTGTTATTGGACTTAATTTTTGTCAGGGTTTTCAATTTTTTTTTTAAGCGGGGTGGGTTTGGTGTTGAGGGAGAGACATTTAGACATTTTGTATATTTAAATATAGAAATAACTAATATAAAAATTCTAAACTCTTATAGATAAATATGCAGAGACAATAATAAACATAACTAATTTTGAAATGTGGAAAATGTTAAACATAACTAGGAATCAAAGGAATATATATTAAAGCAGCTATGCAATTTAAATTCTCACCTTAATACATAATATGTAAGGAAATGGATATGTTGATTGCAATAAAATGGTATAATTCTTTTAAAAAAACCAATTTGGCAATAACTCATACATCAGTAACTTTTTAAAATTATATTTTTATTAATTTCAGAGAGGAAGCGAGGAAAGAGAGATAGAAACATCAATGATAAGGAAGAGTCATTGATCATTTGCCTCCTACATGTCCCCCACTGGGGATCAAACCCACAACCTGTATGTGCCCTTGACAGGAATCGAACCTGGGGACCCTTCAGGCTGATGCTCTATCCTCTGAGCCAAACTAGTGGACTGATGTGTATATGCCAACATTTGAGGTTCCACCACCAGTCATAATACATACAAGAAGCAACCAATATGCCCAGCTAGCATGGCTCAGTGGTTAAGCATTGACCTATGAACCAGGAGATCGCAGTTCAATTCCTGGTCAAGGCACATCCCCAGGTTGTGCGTTTGATCCCTGGACGTGCAGGAGGCAGCCAATCAATGATTCTCTCTCATCATTGACATTTCTATCTCTCCCTCTTCCTTCCTCTCTGAAATCAATAAAAACATATTTTAAAAAGAAAGAAAAAAAGATTCAAATAAATATAAAGCCCATCAACTAATGGATCACCATTTGTAATTTTAAAACTCTATTTGTTAATTCACTGTATGTGCAAAAGTGCAGGGAAGACAGGGTAGGATAATTTCAAAACCTGCTGTTTCTAATTTCTCTTGAAATAAAACTACACTAATGCCTTATCTACACTAATACCTTATCTCTCTTGTTTATTTCTGTATCTACAGCACCTACGACAGTAAGTACCCAATACATATTTTTAAATAAATGAATGACTCTCTGAGATAAAGCACAAAGCACTTAAAAATTCGTTGGTGTCATCCAATCAAGGCTTCGAAAGGAAAAGTATAAGATATCCCTTTAGATAACCTATCTAAGCATTAGCATCCTCTCAGTATCCTTAAGATGCAGCATCTCACGAAAAAAAAAACCACAAAAACACTTCACTGTTTAACATGCATGTTACCAAAACAATTCCTTCACACTGATTCTTAATCCTTATATATAAAGGGTGATTTAAGAAAGAAAGAAAAAAAAACCCTAGTCCATTTAGTTGAGGGTGATATATTTTTGTTGTTTTAGTTATTTTTGACAAAACAAACTCTCAAAAGATACTAACCTCACTTTCACCTTTTTATTTCCTTGCAAGGTGAGTGAGTAGACAATAAAAAGATGGTAGAGGGCCAGAAGAGGGGTCTTTTACAAAGTCAGTATAGCTGCTACGATTTAGCACTGTTGAGTAGCTAGTATTCAAAATCCCCCATCCCATGCGTGTGCCCTCCCCCCACCCTCCCCTGCATCTTCTGTCCTTAAATCCCAATATCAGTGACCAAAGAAACCTCAGGTCTTTAGAGTCCTGGATCCTTAAAAAAATAATAATAATAAATAAATAAATAATCTCTGTTTATTCCTGAGATAGTCACTGTATAATTCCAGTGTCGCCCAACGACACCTGTCAGTGTCCAAATTCGACTCCTCAGTTATAAAATGCCAATAGTTTGCTGGATCACAGCTAGCTAACAGGTAGCAAAGAGCACCTGGCCGCCACCGAGAGGCCGCTCCTGGGACCATCAGGAGTTATTAGTAGTGAAACTAGATCAGTCTGGTCAGATTTTCAGCAGAGCGCACAACCTAGTGCTAAAGAGGTGTGAAAAATTAGAAATCTGTTTCTAACGTTGTCTTTTTAAAGTTCTTTGTCATGAACAGTGAAGTTAAAAACCAAATTAACAGCATAAAGATGTGTCTGTGCAACCATGAAATACTAATACCCAGGCTTTGTCTTAAGCACACTTAAAACATTCATTGTTTTTTTGTAGAGTCTCAACATCAGTTTGAGAGAAATAGATACCTGAAAAGTACCACTAAATGTTCGAGGGCAGGGATAATTGCATCAGATAAGACAGGGATAAGAAGAAAAACTCTTTAACAATTCCATGAGTAGCGGGTCATAAAAAATACTGCTTGGCTGGTGTTTCATTGAGGTCCTTATCATAGATAAGTTATGCTAAGAGTATGAATTTGGAATGAAATGATTTGGTGTGCTTAGAAAAAGAAACATTTACCTTATATAGACAAGCAGTCCACAATTAAAATGACTACATTCAATTTTGGGGAATTAAAAAGGGCTAAAGCATAAAAGTTAAAATGCATAAAAAAATCTAATTCAACAACAGTTGGTAGAGATTTGATTATTCATAGAATTAGAAAAATTCTCCATCCAATCTCTTAGTTAAGCTACAGGCACTAGACATACAGCATAGGCTATACTTGATAAAGCTACTTACTCCACTTCAATCACCTTGAACACCATACTTTATACTCAGGCTCCCATTTGCCTATGAAATTGACATTAGTCGGCATTAGAAGGAAGTGCTACCAACCCATGAAAAGACGTGGAGGATCCTTATGTGAATAATAGTAAGGGAAAGAAGCCAATCTGGAGAGACTGTATGATTCTAACCACATGACATCCTGGAAATGACAAAACTATGGAGACAGGAAAGGGTCAGTGGTTGCCAGGGGTGGGGGGCAGTTTGGGAAGAAGGAATAGGTGGAGCACAGAGGGTTTTAGGGCAATGAAAGTATTCTGTATGATACCATAATGATAAATACATGCCGTTATACATTTATCTAAACCCACAGAATGTACAACAGAAGAGTGAACACTAAGGTAAGCAACAGACTGAAAGTGAAAATAATGTGAAAACGTAGGTTCATTAATTTGTATTGAATATACCACTCTATATGGCATGTGAACAGTGGAGGAACTCATGCATATGTAGAGCTGGGGGTATATGGAAACGCTCTGTTCTTTCTGCTCAATTTTGCTAAAAATAAGAACCTAAAACTGCTCTTTAAAAATACTTTTTAAAAAAATGTGATGACAATGGATAATGGAGCTTCTTACTTTATTCTCTATATTGTTCTATATTTTGCAAATTTTCTATCATCAGGAAAAAATTATTTTAAAATTTTAATATCTTCTTTGCCATGCTTATTATAATCTACACATAACATTTTTAAATACAGATGAACAGTAATAGTTTAATCTAATAACAAATTACTTCAAGATACTATAACCAAGAAAACAACCTCTTTCCAAATAATGTAAATTACATATCCCAAGAAAATAAGATGAGTAGAAAATGCTTAAATGCAGTCTAATATTTTTCTTGATTACCAAGAATAGCAAACACTTATTCAGAACTTACTGACTTTACCATTCCTATTTTTCTTAATTCTTTCTGTTAATTCTTTTCCCTAGTCTTTGTACATGCCATTTTGGGATTTAGATTTATTCTGCTTCATTTCTGCTTTCCTTTCCCTTTCATACTGCATTCCCTACTACTTCTTGCACCTTCATTTTCAATGTTTTCCTTTGTCTGACTTCACTACAGCCATATTTCTATGCTCATCTATCTACAATACTTTCGATGATTTTCATATTTAAAGTAATCACATTAATATGCAACATTAAGTGAAGCTGGTGCTTATGATCCATTTTCCACTTTCCCGAGAGCAATTCTGGAATTTCTTCCTCATAAGAAATTCCAGCAATATCTCTGATCTGTATTCCTTAGGGCACAGACAAAACAGGGAAGAAATGCTTCAGAAAAACACACCTCGGACACAAGGACCAGCGCTCTTAATGTCATCGAAGGAAGTGAGCAAGTGTTCAAAGGAAAACCACAACTCAGAAAAAACACAGGATAATTCTTTCCCTCTGATTTTCACAGGGAATAAATCTACAGTCATCTTTAAAAATCATTATTTGGAACTTTTTTTTTAAAGTTCAATATGAAATAATTAGAATCACGGGGTTTTATTTTCCCTCAGGGTTTAATGTATTTCCTAGTGTTAGTTTGAAACATGTAGACATTTACAGAAGTGGATCTTCCAGGCCATTTATTCATCTCTTTATTACACAACTGTTAGACATCTATTTTGTGTAAAGTACTAAGAGTCAATGAAGCATCATTAAGTTAGGACCCATTAATGCCAAATTTGTGGCAATATGGCCAGAAATAGACACCTAGACACTAAGAAAGAGTTCAATAAATTAGTAGTATATACAAAATTCTAAATATCTAATGTCAGAAACAAAAAAAAATATTTTTAACATCCTGAGAAACTTTATAAACACTTATACTTTAGTCATCATCAACACTTAGTAAGCTCCTGCTATTTTCTAAGTCTTAGACAAAAGTAAAATGAAGATACAAATTTTTGCCTCAAGTAATTTTCAGGGACAAAACATGCAATTAAAAGTAATAACAGGAATAAAAAGTAGCATATGATGGGTATGCAAACAATAAAAACATCAAAAATTCAGAATAAGAAGAGACCATTGTAAGATTCTTGAGAGACTGGCTTTAACTGACAGAGGAAATAGCACTTAAGCTAGGTATTAAAGGAAATAGGATAAGCAATAAGAAAGGGGTTTTTAAAGGAAAGGATAATGGCATGAATGAATTATCTACAGGCACATCTCAGAGATACGGCTGGTTTGATTCCAGACCACTGTAATAAGGTGAGCCACATGAATTATTTTGTTTCTCAATACATATAAAATGTATGTTTACATGATATTATAGTCTATTAAGTGTGCAATAGGATAATGTCTAAAAATGTACATACCTTAATTTAAAAATAATTTATTGCTCAAAAATGCTAACCATCATCTTAGTCTTCAGTGAGTCCTAACTTTTTGCTGGTCAGGGTCTTGTCTCACTGTTCATGGCTGCTGACTGATCAGGGTGGAGGTTGCTGAAGGCTGGGACGGCTGTAGCCATTTCTTAAAATAAGACAACAATGAAGTTTGCCACACTGACTTCCCCTCTCATGAATGCTGTCTCTGTAGCATGCAATGCTGGGTGACAGCATTTTACTCATAGGCCTTTCAAACTTGGAGTCAGTTCTCTCAAACCCTGCCATTACTTTATCAAATAGGCTTATGAAATAGTCTACATCTTTTGTTGTCATTTCAACAATCTTCACCAGGAGTAGATTCCATCTCAAGAAACCACTTTCTTTGCTCATCCATAAGAAGTAACTCCTTATCTATTCAAGTTTTATCATGAGATGCAGCAATTCAGGCACACCTTTGGGCTCCAGTTCTAAATTTTCCTTCACTGAAATCATGAACCCTTCAAAGTCATTGATGAGGACTGGAATCAACTTCTTTCAAACTCCTGTTAATGTTGCTATTTTGACCTGTTCTCATGAATCATGGGTGTTCTTAGTGGCATCTAGAGTGGTGAGTCATTTCCAGAAGTTTGTCAATTTACACGCCCAGATCCATCACAGGAATCATGATCTATAGGTACTATAAGGCTTTATAACATGTATTTCTTAAATAATAAGACTTGCAAGTCAAAATTACTTCTTGATCTATGGGCTGCAGAATAGATGTTGCATTAGCTGGCATGAAAACAACATTAATTTCACTGTACATTTCCATCAGAGCTTTTGGGTGACCAGGTGCATTGTCAATGAGCAATATTTTTAAAGGAATCTTTTTGTCTGAGCAGTATTTCTCAATAGTGGGCTGTAAACAGATGTGCTGACATCCAACCTTAGTTTTTTTCCCATTTCTTAAGAACCCTAGGATTTTAAGAATGGAAATGAGCAATGGCTTTGATTTAAACTCACCAGCGGCATTACCAGCTCCTTACAGGAGACTCAGCCTACCTTTTGAAGCTTTGCGGCCAGGCACTGACCTCCTCTCTAGCTATGAAAATCCTAGATGGCCGCTTCTTTCAATACTAGAGGCCCGATGCATGAAAATTCCTGCAAGAGTAAGCCTTCCTTCCCACGGCTGCTTGCACCAGCTTCTCGCAGGCACCTGGGACCCTGGCTGCTTCCTTTCATCCCAGGCTTTGTCAGGAAGGGCATCCGGTCTAATTAGCATATCACCCTTTTATTATGATAGAGGAAGTTGTCTCATCTACATTGAAAATCTGTTGTATAGTAACCACCTTCAGTGATTATCTTAGCTAGATCTTCTGGATGACTTGCTTCAGCTTTTACATCAGCACTTGCTATTCCACCTTGCACTCTAATGTTATGGAGACTGATTCTTTCTCTGTGTCATAGAGACAGCTTCTTTCCCTCATGAGCCAACCTCTGCTAACTTCAAACCTTCCCTCTGCAGCCTTCACAGAATGGAAGAAGGGTGGGCCTTGCTCTGGATTATGCTTTGGTTTAAGGGGATGTTGTGGCTGGTGATCTTCTATCCAGACCACTACAACTTTCTCCATATCAGCAATGAGGCTATTTCACTTTTTAGCTTTCATGTGTTCATTGGAGTAGCACTTTTAATTTCCTTCAAGGACTTTTCTTTTGTATTCACTACTGGCTGGTTGGCACAATACCTTTTCGGTCTGTCTTGGCTTTCAATGTGCCTTCTTCACTAAACATCATTTCTAGGAACTGATTTAAAATGAGAGATGTGCAAGTCTTCTTTTCACTCGAACACTTAGAAACCACTGTAAGGTTATTAACTGCCCAAATTTCAATATGTATCTCAGGGAATAGGGAGGTCCAGGAAAGGGAGAAAGACAGAGGAATGGACAGGTGGTGGAACTGTCAGAACATACACATTTACTGATTACTAAATTCACTGTTAAATAAATGTTGGCGAAGTGTGTGGTAACCTAAACAACTATAATAATAACATTGAATCACCATCACAGATATAATAATAATGAAAAAGTTTGAAGTATTGTGAGAATTACCAAAATGTGACACAGAGACCTGAAGTGAACAAAAGCTCTTGGAAAAATGGTGCCAATGGACTTACTGAATGTAGGGTTGCCACAAACCTTCAACTTGTAAACAACAAATAATCTGCAAAGCGCAATGAAGCAAAACACAATAAAATAAGGTCTGTATATTACATGGACACTGGCGGCCAAAATAAAATTCTCTATGTACCTAAAAATAATAAAACGGTTTCATAGAAGAGTCTATATAAAAACATGCAATAGAAAGATTTTACTCTATTATTTAAATACTAGGGGCCTGGTGCATGAAAGTGTCACTTAGCCTGGCCTGCACTCTCTTGCAATCTGAAAGTCCTTGAGGGATCTCTGACTGAGGGCTTAGGCCCAGCAGTCAGATGTCCTTAGCACTGCTGAGGAGTTGGAAGAGTCTCCTGCCACGGCTGCTACGCTTGCCAGGCATGAGCCCGGCTTCTGACTAAGAGTGCTCCCCCTATGGGAACACACTGACCACCAGGGTGCAGCTCCTGCATTGAATGTCTGACCCCTAGTGGTCAGTGCAATTCATAGTGATTGGTCGTCCTGCTGTTGGGTCAATTTGCATATGAGCCTTTTAATACATAGCATAATATAGTAATAATAACAACTTATATGTATACTGTCTTATAACTTATACTTTGTTTTACATTTGAAAGTGTAGTATTATTTAGCAGCCAGGCACTGACCTCCTAGTAGTTTTATTTTATTAAAAACTAGTGGCCCAGTGCCGAAACCGGTTTGGCTCAGGGGTAGAGCGTCGGTCTGAGGACTGAAAGGTCCCGGGTTTGATTCCGGTCAAGGGCATGTACATTGCTTGCGGGCACATCCCCGGTAGGGGGTGTGCAAGAGGCAGCTGGTCGATGTTTCTCTCTCATCGACGTTTCTAGCTCTCTATCTCTCTCCCTTCCTCTCTGTAAAATATCAATAAAATAAAATAAAATAAAACTAGTGGCCCAGTGCAAGAAATTCATGCACTCATGCAGGGGGAGATCCCCCAGCCTGGCCTCTACCCTGTCACAGTGTAGGAGCTTCTCGATCCATCACCCCAAAGAGGTAGGCCCCACCCATCTAGGGCTCCTTGATGGATTGTTCCAAAAAATGCAGGCTAGAGCCGGAGGAGATGCACGCCTGCCTAAGCCCTGCCATGGCCCCACACGTCCCCAAAGCTTCAAGGCCTCACCCACCCGCACCTGCTATGCATACCACATGCTGAGTGGTCATGACATCATGGCTTCCTGGACAATTTGCATATTCCTCTATTATTACCGTATTTGCCGGCATATAAGAGACTGGGCATATAAGACGACCCCCTAACATTTCCACTAAAAATAAAGAATTTGTTATATACTCGCCGTATAAGACTATCCCCCACTTGGAGGCATATTTTTCAGGGCCAAAAAATCATCTTATACGCCAGCAAATACGGTATATAGGATGTATTTACTAATTACTAATTACTAAATACTAATTACTAAACTAAAGGTAGTTCACCTTTAAATATTTAAACTTATATAAACATAAGCTAAAATAAGCCTTCTTATGTATATTTGTAATTGAAAAAAAGTGTTCATTACATGGCATTCCCTATGGCATTTCCTAATTATAATTTAGGTTACCATGAAAAACATGGAAATACAGAAATTTATTTTGTACCCAAAAACATAAGCAAAAAGCCAAAATATTTCTAAATATCATAAAATAGAATCAATATTTTTCAAATTTAAAGTTATTCTGATTCTTTAGTTTAAAATAAAAATAATGTATTTACATCTAAAATAGTTTTTAAATGTAATCAAATCAAATCAGATAAAAGATAAAAACAAATAAAGGGGGGTAAAAAAGGATTAAACACAACATGAACCTCTACTAAGTTAATCTCCAGATAGCCAATTTCTAATCAATTGCATTAAGAAGTATTTAGCACCCATGGCTGCCTAAATCAATGAAAAAAAAAGTAAGCTAAAAGATCTTAACTTCTTTAAGTCCAGATGTAAATAATTAAACTAAATCCTTGATCTTAAATAAGAAATCACAGCATAATCATCAAAACCAAAAATAAAACTAAGGAGATAATTAATATTCTCTAGATTCTTAAATTCATATCCCAAAATATTAGGCACTCAGAAATACTGCAGTAAATCTGATAAGATTAGCTTAATAAAAATAAATGTGAAATCTGTGCTTGAATCAAAAACCTTGTGCAGGATACACAAATATTATTTAACTAGAGGCCCAATGCATGAAATTCATGCAAGAGTAGGCCTTCCTTTCCCCAGCTGCCAGCACCGGCTTCCCTCTGGCACCCAGGCTTCCGTCACAGCGCTGGCTTCATCTGGAAGGACATCTGGTCTAATTAGAATATTATGCTTTTATTATTATAGATAACAGCCCCTTTGAAAAGACAGGTTTTGGTTGACTGCAAATTTAATGTAAATTAATAGTGTATTTGACTGCGCTGCCGAAAGAGCTAATTTTATTTTTAGATGAATTAATACAGTACAGAACCTTAAAAGGAGAGGTGATAATCCTAGAAGGATGAGAGGAGAAAAAAGATAAGTCGTGATCAGTTGTTGAAAGTATCAGTGATGCATATCCTGCAGAAAGAAAAGCTTCAGATAATAGGTTGTCAGCTTCTAGAGGGACAAAAAAAAAAAAAGAGTGGAACTAAGACAAATGAGTTACAGTGATAAGAAGGTAAATTGTAACTCCATGAGCCAAAGATATTTTTTGTAACCATTTCAGCTATTTAAAAATGTTATAAAACATTTTGGGATTGGGAAACGTGAGTGTCCAATAGGGAAATATGAATTTGAAGCTGGGAATACTGCAAGGGCTTTAGTCATTGAACAGAAGTTTAGACTATATCACTTTCCCAAGTATAAGATGAATAATCCTATTATTACTAAAATATGGCCCAGAGCAACCAGTGTGGACCAATGTCCCAAAAATTCCAAACCAAAATGTTAGATAGGAGCTATACCTTTGGGGAAAATCTGGACCTACCAATCAAAGATTGTTCAACTGACTCCAAGGAAGTTGGTTCCATGGGCAAAATCTGACAAGTAGAGCTTCAATTAGTAAATGGAAAGAGGCACTGTATAATACTATAAAACTCTATCTAAGAATATGCAATTTCTAAATATATTTACTCTTTCCAAATTCCCCCAGATGTTAGCTTTTCAAAGAGCAGAGAACTGCTATACCCTATATTAGTTTAGTCCTTTTAACCTAAACTACTCTATAATTAAAAACCATACTTTTATATTCAAAAACAGTTGAAAGGGATAAAGTACATTAATATTGACAGCAACAAAGCTAGCTAAATAGGAAATGTATTATAATAGGCTCACAGTACTAAATCAAATTACTATGCTATTTCAGTGTTTTCTTAGCATGTCAAAATATAAGTTATAGAACTTAAGTAAAATATGTTAGTAGGTTTAAATTCCTTAATTGATTTCCCTAAATATTTGCACAATTAAATGTGTTTGAAAGTAGAATGGTCTGCAGATCAAAACACTGTCAAATACACAATCTATTCCTCTATCTTTTTAAAAATGTTTTTATTTTTATTTATTTCAGAGAGAAAGGGAGAGAGAAAGAGAGATAGAAACATCAATTATGAGAAAGAACCATCGATTGGTTGCCTTCTGCACACCCCCTACTGGGGGTTGAGCCCACAACCTGGGTTATGTGCCCTTGACTGGAATCGAACCTGGGACCTTTCAGTCCACAGACCAACACTCTATCCACTGAGCCAAACCAGCTAGGGCTATTCCTCTATCTTTTAACAGTTTTCTTTTGATTATCCACAGAAATGTCCAGGAGAAATACCATGAAAGCTTCAAAACAACAGACTAACCAAATTTAAAAAGCTTTAGTAAGTGTCTATTCTCCTCCCCCAAACACACACACACACACACACACACGCACACGCACACGCACACGCACACGCACACACTCACACACATTCACACACACACACACACACACACACACACACACACACGTTAACCTCTTCTATATCAGAGACTGTTAGTTGCCTTCAAGGACTCTCAACTGAGTAGTAAGAAACCAAATTTTTTGCTGGACATATCAATATATTCCCCAACAAAAAGATAACATTCTCCTATTTCTCTTGAAGCTGAGTATTTTTTCTTTCCTGAACTTTGGCCAATAAGATATAGACTGAAGTTGGGAGTCTTACAAAGGAGGTAGATTCTTCCACATTCCCTTACCCTCCTACCAGTCAGTAAGGTGAGAGTGATGCTGGAGTTCCAGCCTCCAGCTTGAGCCATGAGAATGAGATCACTCTAGGAAAGCCAGAGGCAGGCAAGTAGAGCTTCAATTAGTAAATGGAAAGAGGCACTGTATAATACTATAAAACTCTATCTAAGAATATGCAATTTCTAAATATATTTACTCTTTCCAAATTCCCCCAGATGTTAGCTTTTCAAAGAGTAGAGAACTCACCCCAAAAAAATTCGTATGTTGAAACTCTAGTTCCAAAAGTGGTCATCGGAAATGGGGCCTTTGGGAGATTAGCAGGTCTTGAGGGTGGAATCTTCATAAATGAGATGAGTGCCCTGACAAGAACAGGCCAGAAAGCTAGCTAGCTTTCTTTCCTCCATGTGAGGACATAGGGGAGAGGCTCTACAAGATGAAACAGGGTCCTCCGATCTCAGACTTCCAGCCTCCAAAACTGTGAGGAGTAAATTTCTGTTCTCTGTAAACCACTCAGTCTATGGTACTTTGTTAGAGCAGTCACAGGTAGCTAACTAAAACACCAGAGAGAAAAAAAGTGGAATATAGATCCTTGATAACTGCATAGAACTGCCATTTCAGCCTGGGATTTTCAACCTTCATACTTCTTTCATTTAAGAAAAAATAAATTTTAATCTTATTACTACTTAGGGTTTTCAGTTAAGTGCGACCTAATCTATTCCTAATTAGTAGGGGCTGATAAGTCAGGCATATTCTCCATTATTCTCATATAAAACGTCCACATAACTCTTCCCAAACTGCTCTTGCTGCAGTGTCAAAAGTGGTCGCTACGCAATACTTCTCTCAGTTTACTTCTTTAGTGTATTTGATTCTGGTAATAACTCCCTCAGACTTAAAACATCAAATCACTCTCTACTCATCCTCCTCCATATCTTAAATCATTCCTGTTTGTCCCAGAAGCTTTTCTCTTCTACCTTACCCCTAAAATGTTAGCATTCCCTAAGATTACTTCATGGTCCTCTTCTCAGTCTACATGTTTTCCTCAGACCTACTATGCCAGTCAATGGAACACAGTTCGTATTTATACCACCAAACCTCAGTCTCCAACTCAGAATTTGCTAAAAGCTTCAGATTGACTTATTCAACTGTTTACTGAGGATAATCAGCTGAATATCCTCCAGGCAACTTAAATATCACATTCCTCTCCATTCCTCCTTTTAGTTAACAACATATCTCCATTCAGTCATCCAAACCAAAAACCTGATCACCACCCTCAAGTCCTTAATCTTGCCTGATATGCAGTTACGACGTATTCTAGAGCTTACTGCCCATGGCTCATCTCTGTCTACTCTGGCAGTGTCCTCACCATCACTTCCCCAGATTGCTGTAATAGTATTAAGGCTGGTCTTCCTTTCTCCTCACCTCTTTTCTCTCCATAGTGAAGGCAAAAGATTAAAAAGATTAATCTTTTAAAGATGTTCCTATGCTCACTGGTGGGTCAGACCAATTGGATAAAGACCAAATACCCTAAGTGGCAAATATGACCTGCCAGATTTGACAACTGCCTCTTTCTACAAACTCACGTAGCATACCCATGTAGAAACCAAACTGAAGAGAACAGTTCTGTGACTGGCAGTCTTTACATAGTTACACTGCATAGAATTCTCCCCTTCTGTTAAACCAGGAAAATGGTTTCTCTTTCCTGAAGAGTCTAACCAGGTGTTGGCAAACTACGGCCCGCGGGCCGAATCCGGCCCATTCGGCTGTTCTATCTGGCCTGCAGAGCCGAAAAAGCAGAGGGTTCTCTTGCTCTCCTCTCTGCTCCTTCACCAGCAGCCCAAGATGAAAGTGTCAGGTTGCTTTTGTTCCGGCCCTCCGGTCCAGTATAAGAACCCATTGTGGCCCTTGGTCAAAAAGTTTGCCCATCCCTGGACCCCATGTTTCTTAATTGTGAAACCTTTTCTGACCACCCTCTTCTCCTCTCAATTTTCCTTCACCTCTCTTTGTACCACCACTTGTACCACTGTTGTAGGAATTGTGCAAATAAGTGATTATGACAGAGTATTTTATCTAGTTTTTCTTTTAGAATTTGAGACTTGGAAAAAACATTAATTATCTTTGCATCTCTCTGGTGGATGTTAATAGAAAGAAAGACAGAAGAAAGGAGAAAAGGAAAGAAAAAGGAAAAGAGAAAGAAAAAAAGGGGTGGGGGGATTCTACTTGAGTAAACCTCACAACAAGTCAATGAAGAAAATTAAGACCAGGGAAAATGTTTAAATGTATTTAGGATCACTCATCAATTAATATGTAGGGTGAAAAGTATAATCATCCACTTTCTCTCAAGTGTACTTTAGTAATTCCCTTCCTTTCCTTTTCCCCCCAATATCTCAATATTCTCCACTTTCTCTAACTATAGCAGGGGATTTGTTTCTAAAATTAAAGTTCTCAAGGCATAAAAAGTTGACCATCACATTTCCGGTTTCCAATCTAGCAAGTAAGGATATAGATGTCTTCATTCCATCCTAACAAGTAAAAAGCTGAACAAACTGAAAAATCAACTCTTCTTCTCCCTGTAAAATCAAACCAGCAACCTAACTCTGTGCCTAGAATTGAACCCACAACCTTTTGGTGTCCAACCAACTTAGCCAGGGCCAAAAGTAACATTTTAAAAACCGATCCATGTATCTATGAACATTTAAATGGCTCCTAATGATATTACAATCAAAAGGAAGTGTCAATAAAAGGAAACCCTATACAGGCAGAACCTGACTTGCAAATGTTGATCCTGCAAATCTGCAGCATCTGAGAAATTCAAGCCCCTGACTAGGCAGATTGCCAAGATCCCCAGTTCCCTTTTTAGGCAGCTACTGTAAAACATTTCCCTAAAGTTCCTTGTTCTGCCACATCCAACCTACTCTACCCCACTTCTTTAATGGCAGCTTGACCATATCCCAATACTATTCCATGTCCCCTGACCTTCCATCCTTCCTTTCTAGGTGCCAAAGATTTCCACCTCCAGAATGATCTCTCATACCTGCGTGTCCAGGTACTAATACTTCCACCGTTTCCCTAGCTGCCAGAAGCCCATTCCTCCCTCCTGTCATAGCCGCAGAGGACACTCCTTCTCCTTTGGCCATTGCCTCCTCCACAGCAGGTGAAGAAACCTCTCACTGCCAAAGGGCTCAGAGAGGAAATGGAAACACTCCATATAGAGAGTATGGAAGTCAGGGGTGGGGGGACATGAAGGAACATTCTTCTGGTTATTGGAATTACTTGCAAAGCTAACTAGATTCTCTAAATTTTTAGCTTTAAAAAAATTGTTTATTTTTCAATTACAGTTGATGTACAATATTGTATTAGTTTCAGGTGTACGGCCCAGTGATTAGACATTTATAGAACTTACAAAGTGATCACCCCGATAAAGCCAGTACCCATCTGACACTCTATATAGTTATCACAATATTACTGACCATATTTATTCCCTATGCTCTAACTTCCCCATGACTATTCTGTAACTACCGATTTGTACTTCTTAATCCCCTCACTTTTTTCACCCCTCTCCTCGATCCCCCTCCCAATTGGTAACTGGCAAAATGTTCTCTGTGTCTGGGTTTGTTTCTGATCTGCTTATTGTTTTTTGTTTTGTTTTGTTTTGTTTTGTTTTTAGTATACCCACATAGAAGTTAAATCATACGGCATTTTTTTTTTCTCTTTCTGACTTATTTCACTCGGCACACCTCCAGGCCCATCCATGTTATTGTCGATGACAAGAATTCGTTTTTTAATGGCTGAGTAACACGGCATTTGTCAGTCGGAGAACTTCGATTTCTCATTCTGTGGTTAAACCTTCTACACAAGCTCCAATAACTGGGTATCAGAGCACTTATTTCATAGTCTTGCTGTTTGCTACCACAGACAAGCTGGTCATTTTAATGAGGGATTTTTGTCACACACACACCCTTTTATATCCCCAAATATCTTATTCAATATTCTTTGTGTGGTGGCTACTTTGGCAGTGAGAGGTTTCTTCACCTGCTGTGGAGGAGGCAATGGCTTTGTGTGGTGGCTACTTTAAGTGGTCCAATATTTAATTAAGGATTAAATAGTAAATCGGTTTGCCCGTTAAAATATAAAAACCTTCATTGTTTACAGAGCTTTTAAAATTATTTAAATAATTGAATATACACTTAAAATTTAGATTTAAAAGTGAGCTTTGAGGACACACAAGTCACCTCAAAAATATTAAGCCATGACAAAACACATGTACCAATAATGACAGAATACACATGTAGTGCCAGCAACCCAGGAGGGTCCCTAAAGCTCAGGCAGGCATCCTAACCAGAATGGCAATGCCCATCAGATGAACACAAAAAACTTGATGTTGATAAAGTGAGTCCCTGGGCCAGCAGAAGCACTTCGGGCTATCTGAAGAGCCCAAAGGAAAACACAATATGCATTTCCAGGAAAAGAAGTCAAAATCTTTTTTTTTAACTCCTCTTTTACTTGATTGTTAAGTACTAAGTCTAAGTCTTTCGTCTATTTTCCTAGGAATAGAAAACACTGTGTTTTTAATGTTCATTAATGTCTTCTATTGAAAGAGAAAAAGGAGCCTAATAAAAATCAGCTCATTTCAGATTATCTTTCGGCCTACATTAGTTTTGCTGTTGTTGTTGTTTATCCACAGATCAAGAATTTGGTGCCAAGATTTTCCTTGTTTACACAGTTTCCAAAATGTAGACAAATTCTACATTTTGTTTCCTTACTTATTATATTTTTCTGTGTAATAAATATACTGATGTAGAGCTCAAAATATTTGCTACCTAAAATGAATAAATGCCAACAGCACCTGGCTATGGAGCTGTCCTGCTGTCCAATATGTGAATAGAAGAAACTGAGCTGAGGCAGGGAGTAAACCCAAGCCAAGCAAAAAGCCAGGCAAACTGAGTAAAGAGGTATGGTCACAGAGCAGCATTGTGATTTGTCCTTCCTAAGCAGTGAGGTGAAGGGCTGGGGATTCTCCTTCTTACTCATCTGGTGCCCTGTTATTCTTTCTCAATCCTTCCACAGTGGTATACAATTCATGGTAACATGATAGTAAAAGGTATTGCAGGCTTTCACTACTATCTCTAGTTCACCAACTCCTATAAAAACTATAATCTTATGTATGCTTTCCCAGTTACCTACAAGTCTCATGAAATACTAGGGGCCCAGTGCATGAGTTCGTGCACCTCGAAAAGGAACTGTGGGCCATGAGGCTGTGGTGGGCACAAGGATGGGTATCAGCCCATCCTCCATGCCCCTGGCCCAGTCCTTTCCACTGTGCCCCACTCCCCTGTCTTCTGGCAGCCCCACTCCCACCGCCGCCACCCCCACACGCTGACGGCACTGTCCCTGCTCACATCCCATGATGGCGCAGAGAGATTGGGTCCAGCACCAGCAGTGGGTATGAGCAGCGGCTGCTGCTCTGATAGCCCCTCAGGAGCAAGGGGAGGTGGAGAAGCCCTCAGGGGTGATCCGGGCCGACAGCCACTGCTCACACCTGCTGATGGTACTGAGCGATCAGGGCCGGTGCTGAGCACTGGCAGCGGGTGCAAGCCGCAGTTCCGGTGCCAGCAGCGGGTGCAAGTGGGGCCAGCACTGGCAGCAGGTGCAAGTGCCAGGTGGTACAGCAGCATGCAGGAGCAAAGAATATTCAGTAACCACCAGAGGCTCACCCAGATGACAGCAATCGGAGCCCGCCTTGGTCTGGTGCCCCTGCTCACCTGCTCCAGCATCCCACCGTTGCCTATGCCGATGCCATGGTGTATGCCCCCTGGTGGTCAGCACATGTCATAGGTTGTTTGATTGTTCCACTGTTCGGTCTATTTGCATATTAGCCTTTTATTATATAGGATAATCACCAGCTCCTCCTACTTCCCTGCCACACCACATCTGTTTCGTTCTACCACTTATATTACATACAAACCCACAATTTTCCAAATTTTGTATATACATACAGTCACATAAATGCACCCACAAACACTCCATACACACACACACACACACACACACACACACACACACAATTTAGGACTTAAAATGTCTTAAATGTTTGCCATCTTTTCCATTTTGGAAATTCTGAGCCAAATTTGAACTAGTTTCTTTTTCGGCTGAAACACTCAAAACCCTTAAAATGCTAATTTATATTAAGAATTTGTTGACATAAACATAATATGTCACATTTTCAAATATATGTGACTAGAAAGACTTTTTTAATGAAACATTTTCACAGCACACTCCTTGGAAAACTCTTATCCAAACTACTCAAAACAATATGCTATTTTATAACTTTATTTTATAAAATATGTATATTTGTATAAATTAAGACACAATATAAATATGTATATAAAACAAATCTAAATATATGAATTTATTCACTCATTCACTTACATACCCATCCCACTACCAGGGCTGAGCAAACTACGGCCTGTGGGCCGGATCTGGTGAATAAAACTATTGAATTAAAAAAAAGAAGAAAAAAGACCGTACCCTTTTATGTAATGATGTTTACTTTGAATTTACATTAGTTCACACAAACACTCCATCCATGCTTTTGTTCCAGCCCTCCGGTCCAGTTTAAGAACCCATTGTGGCCCTCAGGTCAAAAAGTTTGCCCACCCCTGGCTATAAAGCAAGTCAGGTTTCTGGGCTGAAGAAACTCCAAGGAGGCTAGTCATTGTTAGGAAGAGGAGGCTGGGTGTTTCTATGTGACTTCATTACCTGGCGCTCACAACGACCATTTCCGTCTGGGCTGGGCTGGGCTGGGCTGTGGGCAGCATTTTGCACCATGGGATCTCTGCAGCATCAGCTGCGATTTGGTGGGCTGTTGCTCAGGGATGATGGTGGGGCCTGTCCTACTTGGTGGGAGTCAAGTATTGCTTTGTAGGTGCCAGGTCCACAGTGCCGTTTCTCTTTGTGCACCATGGCAGCTCCTGTGTTGAGCACCTGCCCCCTGGTGGTCAGTGCATGTCATAGTGGATGGCAGGACAGTCGGACACTTAGCATGTTATATATATATATATATATATATATATATATATATATATATATATGATTCTACCCAACAGATAGATCTTTGTCAACCACCTCAGAATGCACAGTATTTACGTTACAGCCTGTATCGCGGCATGCGTTATGTTACATCTTGTGTTATTACTTTATACTACTACTTAACTTTTCACATATTACAGCTTCACATCTCTGTATATACTATAACCTTTGAAGACAAGAAACATTTCTTTTCCTTCTTTGAATCCTGCACTACACCTTCAATGCAGTAAGCAAATAAATTATGTCATAGAGTAATAAAGTTTCACAGCTGGATCTGCACATCTCTCATTTTACAGATAAAAAGGAAGCCTGAAAAGGTGAAATAACTTGCCCAAGGTTATTCGATTAGTTGGGAACTGAATCACAGCAAAACCCAAGAGTGTAAGTCTAATCTAGTGTTCTTTGCTTTAGCCCATGTTAAAAGAAAGATAGTATGCTAAAATACACTTGTTCACTTTCTGTTTTTAATAAAAATGAAAAGCTAACATTTGTGTATAACAAGAGTTTTGCATTGTCTCAGAATTACCATTTTCTTCAATATTAATCATTGGACCACCCTGAGAATGATGATGATGGTGATTATACATGTTATAATACATATAATATGTATGTGATTTGGTCAAATGTCTACTGACCTAGAACAGCCTTTATTTTGTGTAAACTTCTTCCTTTTAAACCATGATACAGGGTTTGGGGGTTTGGATGGAGGAAGAATTCAATTAAACTAAATAGGTCTGTTACTCAAGTTCTAGTAATTCAGGATTTTACCTAAATAACAGCAAAGAGTTCCTTGTCTCCCTCTGAATCTTCCTGTCCAATATGTCTTCTCCCCATTGGTTTATGGAATAATATTTTTTAAAACCAGCTACTTGATAGCCTGATTAACCCAGACTTGCCTTCAGAGACTCGCCTATCAGCTACCTAAGTCCTCAAGGGGAGTGGGGCCACTTAGATGCACACAACAGCTGGAGCATGAGGTGAATGCAGATTTACTCCAAGAGATTAGCCCCAAGAGAAGTGCTTAGTTCTCAGTTAACTGTGCATGGTAACGTAAGAAAATTCCTGGGAAATAAAAAATATGGGTATTTCCACAAACTAATCATTAGACAACTCTATTGCTCTGAAAACTAGCACACGTATAGTTCTGTCAAAAATGCCTTCCGCTATCATTAAATTAATTACATCTGAGGCAACAGAGCAGTGAGGATCCGACGAGTTTCCATTAAGTTGATGGAAATAAAAGTCATCTTTTCCACATCTCCAGTCAGACTTATCTTTTTAATTATTTCTTATTTTTTATTTTTATTATTATTATTTTTTATTTCCCCATCAGGCTTTTATTATAAAGAAGGTTCCAGAGCATCCTGGCCACCCGCTCCGGCACAGGTCCTGCACTGACTGGGTCTGCTGAAGGGGAGTCAGTGAGCTGAGGGTCACTTGTGACAGGAACAGAATGGGTGGTTTTCTCAGGGTGGCGAGGGCTGCTTTCCTCTGGAACAGTCATTTTTGTGTTGCTTTGGGAACTCCACGGTCCCAGACCCAGGTCCTCTGCACACAAGTGGCAGCTATTCACAGCTGTCACATAATACATAAAAGCTTTCTTTAAAAAACAAAAAATGCCTAGCCAGTATGGGTCAGTGGTGCATGTCAGCCTATGAACCAGGAGGTCACAGTTTGATTCCTGGTTAGGGCACATGTCTCGGTTTTGGGCTTGATCCTCAGTGTGGGGCCAATCAATGATTCTCTATCATCATTGATGTTTCTATCTCTCTCTCCCTCTCCATTCCTTTCTGAAACCAATCCTACCTAATAAATTAGTAATATGCAAATTAGTCATCACTCCACTATATCCACAAGTCACACCCACCAGCCAATCAGAGTAAGTATGCAAATAAACCCAACCAAGATAGCTGAGAGCAGAAGGGAGGTTTGGGTTTTCCAGGCAATGGAGGAAGCCAAGCTTTCCACACACCCTGGCTAGCCTAGGCCTCCACTCAAGGCTACAAAGTTTCAATTATAGAAGGTGAATAAATCCCAACATAAATGGCTGCCGGCCATGGAGCTGGAAAGAGCAGGAGGCTAGGGTTGCCCCCAGCAATGAAAGAAGCAAAGCTTTCCACACACCCTGGCCAGCCCAATCTTCCACTCCAGGCTACAAAGTTTCAGTTATAGAAGATACATGAACCCCATTGCTACAAAGTTTAAATTATAGAAGATACATGAACCCCAACAGAAATGGCTAACAGCCACAGAGCGAGGAGGAGGCTTGACTCTGCTTCAGACTACAAAGCTTCAATTGTAGAAGGTAAATAAATTCCAGATTCCAGGGCCTCTGCTTGGGTTGCCAGGGGGCGTGGCCAGCCTGCAAACCACCACAGGCCCCTCGCCCAGGCTGCCCCATGACCCAAGGGAACCCCCACCCTGATCTGGGAAACCTTTCAGGGCAAACCAGCTGGCCCCACCCATGCACCAGGCCTCTATCCTATCTAATAAAGGAGTAATATGCAGATTGAGCATCACTCCAACACACAAGATGGCTGCTCCCATGTGGTCAAAGATCCTGTCCCCATGTGGACACAAGATGGCCACCACAAGAAGGCCAGCAGGGGAGGGCAGTTGGGAGGCACCAGGCATGCAGGGGAGGGAGTTAGGGGTGACAGGCCTTCAGGGGAGGGCAGTTGGAGGCGATCAACCTTGCAGAGGAGGGCAGAAGAGGGAAGTTGGGAGCAAACAGGCTGACAGAGGAGCAGTTAGACATCAATCAGGCTGGCATGGGAGTGGGTAGGGGGTGATCAAGCTGGCAGGCAGAAGCAGGTAAGGGAAATCAGGAAGGCAGATATGCGAGCACTTGGGAGCCAGCAGTCCTGGATGGTGAGAGGTATGTTATAGGTTACACTAACAAACTGGATATCCCATATAATAAAAGCCCAGCGACTATAACAGCAAAACAACCAGTCACTATGAGGTGCATTGAACACCTCTCGGTCCCTCCCCACATCCCTCAGGCTCCGATCACTGGATGGCAAATGGGGAACCATGAGAAACCAGAGTGGGTGGGGGGGGGGCAGGCCTGGGGACATGGAAACAGGTAGAAGGCAGACCTCTTGGTCCCTCCCCCTGGCCCACAGCTCCCACTGCTGGATGGCAAACGGGGAACCACAGGGAATTAGGGTGGGCAGTGGAGAGGTGGGACTGGTGAGATGGCCCTGATCATAGGCTAGGCCTGGGGACCCTACACAGGCACAATTTCATGCACTGGGCATCTAGTTTATTTTATAAGAGAAAACCAAAAAATTAATGTGTCAACCTTTACTGAAAAGGCTTTTAAAATATTCCCATACTTCTCTAGTTTGTATGCATGGGCAGGGTATCCCAACTAAAGGTGTCTTTAATGGCTAGGGATTTTCCAGGCCCTGAGGAGTTAGCTGAATATCACTGATGCAGGCATAGTCCTTTAAATACTGAAGGAACAGTAAACTGTGTTAATCTTTACCCCTACGTGGAGGATAGATAGCTGGGAGAGGCAAGGGATAAAAGTCAATTTAAAGGCAATTAAATCCACAAGAAAAAACACTTTTATTGTAAATTGCCTTTTTTTTTTTTTAGGAAAAATAATATGTGAGATAACTGATCCATTTGAAATCTAAGTTAAAGGTTGATGATGAATAGTTTGATCAAAGAGCCAAAACTACACATGAGTGTAAAAGTAAGCATCAAATAGTAAAATGACTTAAAAAGTCTTTATTAACCACCCCCCTTGTTTATTTATGTGTATGAAAACTTGAAGCTATATTTGTAAAGGCTAAAACACAAATCAGATAATCTCTCAATGGATAACCAAGTTAACACTATTAGGATCTGGAAGTTGCAAAGCAGCAGAAGCAACAGTTACCATTTTCTGGAAGTTTGAAATTCAGTGAGAGCCTGGCCAGTGTGGTTCAGCTGGTTGTAGTGCCTTCCCATACACTGAAAGGTTATGAGTTAGATTCCCAATTGGGGCTCATTAGTCTCTCTCTCTCTCTCTCTCATTCTCTCTCTCTCTCTCTTTCTTTCTCCCCCCCCCCCACTTCCTCTCTCTTTAAAAATCACTAGAAACATATCCTCAGGTGAGGATTAAAGAAAATATGTATATATTAAGACTGCTACACACTGGAGAATCAATCACAGCAGGGGAACATGGAGATCCAGCCCCCATGCTACTTAATCTTTTAGATTGGCTTGAGAATCACAGGATCTAAAAATATTCCCAAATGCCTCTCAACTTCTGGAGAACTCTTCCAACTCAGATAACAAACAATGACATTTTCTAACAGACTGTGATATAGATGCGTTTTGGTTTCCTGAATCAGTGTAAGAAATCAAATACCTTAGTAAAAATGAAATCAAATATTGCCTAAGTTCACTGATGAAAAATGGACAATTGGTCCAACAAAATCTGACTCTATGCCCATGGATATCACTTTCTCTTTAGGGTTTTTATCTAATCCCTGTGCTCTGCCTCTATACTGGTCCATCTGGACATCTTAATCCTCCTTAAAAATTATGGTCTGAAAAAAGAAGAAGAAGAAAAAAATCCATTCCTTCCCTCAGTTCTCAGGACTGCTGACACATTCATTCAAGTATTCATTCAACAAACATTCACTACACAGATAATGTATGCCAAGTCCGATATTATTTACTGGAGCTTTCGAATGTTAATAGAAAATAAGAGGAAATGAACAACAAAAATAATATAAAATATCCTGCCTTATATTCTAATTAATCATGAGGAATTTACTAGAGCTAGCAGGTACCCTGGCATGGAGGGCTTGTCAGAATATGGCTAAGATAACTGCACTGCAGCCCTCCAGAGCTGAGAGGGAACTGTAGAGGCACACTGTGGCTTTCCAGCTGAAGGTCAATCTCCTTACTCTCTTGGGCACGATTTCACTCTCCCCACATCAAGGCCAAGTGATTCTAATCCTGCCATTTAACTCTCACTTCTGGACTAGAAGACCTACCTTCTTCCTATGTGACAACAACACTCTCTCACAAGAATGGCACTCCTTACTGAGAAGAAGCAGTGGAGAAATGAGCAGAGGAAGGATGAGGCTAGAGGGCAGAGATAATAGCCTTCCACCAGTGGTTGGCAAACCCTTTCATTACTTTTTTCTTTATCTAATTGACTTTCATTATAGCACACGTAACCAAACAATGACAGAATATAGGTAATTCTCAAGTATATTTAGAAAATCCACTAAGATATACCATATGCTGGGCCATCAAACAAGTCCCAAACACGTCGAAGGATAGAAATTATACAAATGATTCTCTGATTACAATAGAACTAAACTAAAATTTCAGAAAAATCTCAAATATCTGGAAAAACAATCATTTCAAAATAAATCGTTTTTCAAAGAAAAAAAGGCAGATGTAATCAGAAAATATTTCAAAATGAAACACACCATATCAAAATTTGTGAGATGCAAATAAAAAAATGCTAAGAAACAATTTTTATAGCATTAAAAACTTACATTTCCAACATTTTCATATGTCCAAAATCAGTTATCTTAGCTTTCACCTTAAGAAGAAAGGAAATTAAATCCAAAGTATAAGGAAGCAAGCAATAAAAACTTTAAATCAATGAAATGAAAAAGAAACAAGAGAGGAAAATCAATGAAACATAAACTTCTAGTTTAAAAATATTTATGTAAATGATAAACCTCTAGCTCTACTAATCAAGAAAAGAAAGACAAATACTTTATATAAAAAAACAAAATAGGATGTCACTAAACATTTTCTAGAAAATTAAACAGATAATAATAGATTATGAGTAATTTCCCTGCCGACAAATTTGACAACTTGAATTAAATAGAATATGTATCCTATATAATAAAAGGCTAATGTGCAAATTGACCAAAGGGTGGAACAACCAGTTGCTATGATGTGTTCTGACCACCAGGGGGCAGACGCTCAATGCAGGAGCTGCCCCCCTGGTGGTCAGTGTGCTCCCACAGGGGGAGCGCCACTCAGCCAGAAGTCGGGCACATAGCTGGCTAGTGCAGCAGCATTGGCGAGAGTCTCTCCGCCACCTCCGCAGCAGTCAGACTTCCCCTGAAGGCTCTTGGACTGCAAGAGGGTGCAGGTCGAGCTAAAGGAACCCCCCTCCTCCCAGTGCACAAATTTCATGCACTGGGCCTCTAATATATCTATATATCTATATATCTATGAAAAATAGATATCTATCTATCTATCTATCTATATATCTATAGATATATAGATAGATAGATAGATAGATATATAGATATATAGACATATAGATATGTAAATATCTATATATCTATAGATATATATCTATAGATATATATCTATAGATATATAGATATATAGATATATAGATATGTAAATTCTTGACAGTGTTATAGATATATCCCACCCCCCCCTTGACTCTTCTCGACCCAGACCCTACCCCTGACACCCAGCTCTTCACACCCCTACTGCCCATGTCCATGGGCTATGCATATACATATACAAGTTCTTTATTTTCTCTCTCCTCATGCCCCCATCCCACATTGATGTATGTCAGTCTGTTCTATACCTCCATGTTTTGGGTCTTATTTGTTGGTCAATTTACTTTGTTCATTAGATTCCACAAACAAGTGAGATCATGTGATATTTATCTTTCTCTGGCTGGCTTTTTTCACTTAGCATAATAGTCCCCAGGTCTCTCCATGCTGTCCAAAAGAGTAAGAGATTCTTCTTTTTACAGCTGCATAGAATCCCATGAAGTAAATGTACCACAGCTTTTTTATCCACTCATCTACTGACCCGCACTTGGGCTCTTTCTAAATCTTAGCTATTGTAAACTGTGCTGCTATGAACATAGAGGTGCATATATTTTTTTTCTGATTGTGAAGCCTTGGAATCGCCTCCTGGCAAACATTTTTAAACATTAAAAGTTAGAAGAGGCTTAATAATAGTTGTGGCATTGAGAACAAGTCTGTGTATTATTCTTGAAGTAGTTATCATCTTAACTGTTCTAGAAACATTCAGACAACAGCTAGCAAGTGGATAGCCTAAGATCATTGTAACAGAAAAAACAATTCTAGGCACTAGTTACAACACACTGAGCAGGTATTTTACTTCTCTAAACCTCTGTTTCCTCATCATAGAATGTTAATAAAATGTATTTAATATTGGTTGTTACAAGTGTAAAGTATACCAATGTTAATGAAGGACCTGGCTCATTGTGCTACATGGTGGAAGCACACAGTAGGTCTTCTTTGCGTATGCATAAAAGGTACATTATAGAATGGATAAACACTGTGACTACCCATATTCTCATGTGAATGCACAATTACAATATTCTACTTTCTTTTAATTTTTAGAACTCAGCTCTAGTGCATTCTTCTCTAATGTATATGACAAAAGTGCTTTCTTCCACCTTTGAAACTCCATAACACTTTGCAACATCTCTCTGGTAACACTGTGATTATTTGTATGCATATTTTATCTCTTCTATGTGGAAAAAAAATCAAAGTGAAGCCAGAAACTCTTTTTTCTTTATATCTACTAATTAAAGAAGTTTTTTTAAATAAAATAAAACAAATATGGTTTTAATGCTCATCCGTTTAGAAAAAGGGGGCTTCTCCAAGTAATAAAAGCTTATGTACAAGTTACAACTGAGTAATTAACTCCTTATTTGGGATCACATAACTCCTTCCCAAACTGTTATACAGTGTAATATATACGTATGTATAAATTTATCCCCTGAGAAGATTCTTGGTTTAGACAAAGAAAAGATTCATAATAACCAGTTAATACTAGTATAATGGTGTCAATGCGGTTGATTATTGTTAGCAGTAGAGTATAGAGGTTCATTTCCCTCAACTCTATTTTTCTTCAACCTGCAGTCGCCATTAAAACATAGAGTGGTTTGGAGAAGCAAGATGGCAGTGTAGGAAAATGCCTATACTCGCTGCCTCCCACAACCACATCAAAATTATAGCTTAAAATACAGAACAACCATCATCCAGAACTGCCAGAAAGCTGGCTGAATGCAAGTCCTACAAACTAGAGCAGTAAAGAAGAAAGCACACAGAGACTGGTAGGAGGATCAAGGTGCGAACGGGCTGGTCTGGCACCCACATGGGCCGCTTTTCACCTCTGCCAGGGGCCACCCAGAGGAGCAAGGGGTCCCAGCCCCACACCAGACCCCCTAGCCCAGGGTCCCAAAGCTGGGAAAAGAAGTCCCAATGGGTAGTAAGAACTTTTTCCATCTTCTCTCTTTCCTGTTTTTCTGCTGAGAGTGCTACTTGCTGCCTCCACCACAACTTCTAGCAATGCTAATCAAAACACTCTTCTCTGCTGCTGGCTTCCCTCTTCTCTGCTGTCTCAAATCACCTGCACATCCATGAGAATGCAAACTAGTCACTGAAAAACAATATAATTGGCACATATATGCAAAAAGTTCCCACATAAATTTTAGAATAAATGTGTTGAGATCTGCAAAAATCTTACTAAAATTGTGATTTGCAGTTGCATTATATTTATAGATCAACTTGGGGAGAACTGACATCTTATAAAGTTAAATCATCTCAGGAATTTCTCTCCTACTAGTTATGTATTCTTTTATGCCCTTTAATAGAGTTTTAAAATTCCTCCAGGATTCAGTCATGTGCGTTCTTTTTTAGAGATCCATTAGTTGATTGTATTTGTTGCTATTGTGGGTGTTGCTAAGTTTAGTTTTTAAAAAGAGGGAGGCCTTGCCCTACCAGACTTGAGGACATAACGCAAAGAGCCACTGTCATAAAACCATCATGGTGCTAGACAGAAATAGACAACAGATTAATGAAATATGAGAAAGAACTCATATATGGTAAGGGGTTACTATACATCAGCAGAAAAAGTACAATCTGTTTATACTTTACAGGAAGAAAAATAAAACCAAACACTACATTTTATATCCTATACTAAGGTAAACTCCTGAAGAATTAGAGGACCAGATGTAAAATATAAAACTATAAAGCAAATAGAAGGAAATGTAGGGGGATTTGTGATAACAGGATAGAAAGGATTTCTTCAGACCACAAAAACACAAACTACAATTATGTTGATGTATGTGTTGCAATGTGATGATTTAACCACTTGATAATGAAGGATTCCTTATCGAAGGAGAATAACAGACAAAATTAACAGATTACATTACAATGTCTAATATCAACAAGGGTTAAATGTCCAAGATATTTAAGCAACTCCTGATAGTTGGGGAAATACCAAATTCACGTTTGTCCACTCAGCAAATATTTAAAGTACCCATTTTTTAAGTGCTAGGGTTATGTACAACACAGATAAGATCTCTGCCTTCAAGAAACTTGATGTAGAAACAAACAAATAAATGTTAAAATTCATATATTATGTTTTTATGTGATAAATACTATAAAGAATGATAAAGCAGACATAGAAGGTGAGGAGTAATAAGCTTTTAGATAAGATGGTCAATGATATGATATTTAAGTAGACATCAAAAGGATCTTCTAGGCAGAAGAAACAGCAAGAACAGGAGATTCTAAGGGTAATAGATAACACTGTTTGAAGAGATAACCAACCTTACTAATAATCTATACTAATAAAAGGGTAATATGCTAATTAGACCAGATAGACTAGAAGTCTTTCCGGATGTCCTTCCTGACAAAGCTGGGGTCCCGGGTACCTGTAGCTGGCTGGATAGAGGGAAGCCAGGCTCTGGGTGCCTGTGGCCAGCCAGAGGGAGGGGAAGCCCAGGTCCCCATTGCCTGTGGCCGGCCAGAGGTGGGAAGCCTGGGTCCCATGTGCAGGGGCAGAGGCAGAGGCAGTTAGGGGCAATCAGGCAGGCATGCAGAGTGGTTAGGGGGGATTAGGCAGGTAGACAGGTGAGCAGTTAGGAGCCAGCAGTCCTGGATTGTGAGAGAGTGTAGGCCGGGCTGAGGGACACCCCCCCCCCATCCCATGCATGAATTTTGTGCACCAGACCTCTAGTCAGAAAAATAAAAGTGTAAGTAATGAAATACTACTTTACATATATCAGGCCAGCAAAAATATAATACCAAGTATCAGGGGAAATGGAAGGAAAGGGAACTCTCACATGCTGCCAGTGAGTGCAAAGTGGTACAGCCACTGGAAAGCAAACTGGCAGTAGTTGGTCAAATGTAATTGTGCATGCATACCCTATGATGCAGAGAGCTTCCTCGGGAAAATCAAAATTCACCTAAAAGTGGAGGACATGTATGAAAATGGAAATCACAGAGTTGTTTGTAGTAGCAGGAAGTTACAGGCAATCTAGGTAGCATGTGATCTACCATACCTGAAATACTTGCAGCACTTACAAGTTTATATATATATATATATATATATATATATATATATATATATATAGAGAGAGAGAGAGAGAGAGAGAGAGAGAGAGAGAGAGAAAGAGAGAGAGAGAGAGAGAGAGAGAGAGAGAGAATCATATGGATAGTATTGAGCACTAAAATATAGAAAAAAATATAATATTTGCTATGGAAAACTACAATTTATAGAAGTGGAGCTATGAGGAGGGGTTCCCAAGGTGAAGAGTGGTTAGAAATATGTAATAAGCAAGGTTAGGTATGAGTTGATAATTGTAGATGCTGGACAATTGATACATGGGATTTTGTTGTACGATTCTCTCCATATTTGTGTCTGTTTGAAGCTTTCCATCATAAAATGAATTTTTACGGTGTTGAGTGAAAAGAAACATGTATAGCAGAATATCATTTATATAAATTAAATTAAAACGCCACCATATTTTTTATGATTCAGACATATGGATGTCTATGAAGGAAGAAAAATGAAAATGGTGGATAAATGAGAACTATCTACACTAATAAAAGAGAAACATGCAAATTGGCCATCACTCTGCTGCACCCACCAGCCAATCAGGAGCAAGTATGCAAATTAACCCAACAAATATGGCAGCGCCACAGAGCTTGAGTGAGCAGGAGGGTTGGGTTGACCCGGGTCACTTGGCAAAATGCTACATCCCCTGAGGGGTCCCGGATTGCAAGAAAGCACAGGCCGGGCTAAGGGACCCCTGCTCACCTCATGCACAAAATTTGTGCACCAGGCCTCTAGTTTTAAATAAAACGAGGAGCCTTATACTTGCCAAAGCTGACAATGTGCCATAATCTGAGGAGTTCAGTTTAATTTTTTTCACCTGGGCTTAAGAAAGAACGCACTGAGTAAATACAATGTGCTCTAGGTTCACGGAGCAGCAATAACTAAGTCTAACTTGGAAGGAGGGGTATCCTTGCCCCACACCATAGACACGTTGAATCAGATTCTCTGATACTAGGGAAAAGGTATGACTGTTCAAGTCCCATTTCACAGAGGAGACACTAAAGGACAGTAAGTGCAATACATTTGAAGCTCATAAGCCCACAAGTAGAGAAGGTAGAATTCAAGCGCAGAGCCAGAACTGCCATTCTTAACTCTCTGTGCTACCAATGCTGCATTAGTCTAATTTAACACCTGCACACTGCCACCAAAATGAACTTCTTAAAATACTACCTTATCCAACAATGCCACTGTTCTTAGCAACCACAGGAAAAAATTAAATTCTGTATAGATTATGTACAGCCCCCAATCATTCCTCATCTGCTTCTGCTACAAATATCCTACTTTTCTCCAATATAAATCCTCTCTTCCAGTCAGATTAGTCCTCCTTTCAGAGTACCTACAACACCTTCAAGCCTCTAAGCACCTTTTCCAAACTGAAATACCTCTAATTCCTCTATATTAGTGGCTCTCATGTGGGGCACACTCCCCACAGGGGGGGGGGGCAATTTGATTTTTAAGAGGGGGCAATTTGAGAATGAGTTATTAACAGTTAATTTTTTTGCATTTCTTATGGTCCCAGGGGCCTCATACACAGTATATAAATATATATTGTGACGTATTTATGCATTTCAGTTCTCCATTATGTTTTGAAACTTTATTTGCTATTTTTTCATATTATTTTTTAATAATTTCTTAGTGATTTCTTCCTCAGTACTTCAAACTGTCCTTTCGTTCTTTTATTTTTCTCTTTCATGGATGCCATGTTCTTTGCAGGCTTGTTTAGACCAAGTTAATGGCCTTTCAGACTTCCTCCACAAGTTCACTTTTTGAATAAGAATTATATATCACAAAGGGGGGGGTGGGCATCAGGATTTTAGAGATGCTTAGGTAGGGCATGGCCAAAAAAGGTTGGGAACCACTGCTCTATACTTATTTGTGTCCCATAAATCCTGCAAGGTCCAGTATTCTACTCTTCTGAAGCATTAACTGAACTCCCACAGCTACTCCAAGAAGCATCCCTGATGACTTCAGCACACACCTTTTCCTTCTTTAATTTCTTTTGCACTTACTCACTGTGCTGTTCTATTAGCACCTATTACAGTAGCACCTCGTTTATCCAGCATCACTGGGAAAGGAAAGTGTTCATCAGAACAAATTTTCCAGACAACTTAAGCATTAATTTAAGAAGCAATAAAAGAGAGTGAAATTAATTTAGGAAGCAGCAAAGCACAGTGTGCTGACTTTAGTTACGGATAGGTTTAGGCTCAAATCTCAGTTCCTCCATTTATGAGCCAAGTGACTTCAACAAGTTGTTAACTCTGTGTTTCATCATCTACAGCGTTGAGGATAGACTACTAACTTCACAAAGTTGTTGTGAGTACAAAAGAAATCACATGCAAAGAATGTGGTACAACGTTCTTTAAATCATGGCAACAACGGTATTCCAACTACTATTATACACTGAAACAAATCATTTTTATGGAAATATTTATCAAATATAGTATATATTTTCAGATTTTTTTCAGAACACAGTGAATCATCTCTTGATAACTCATTCAACATTCACTCATTCCATAAATATTCATCAATTCGGTAAAGCTTGTAAGACACAATACCAAGATACAAAATTCATTTCTATACATCTTTAACACATTATGTATCAATTATATCTCCATAAAACTGGGGGGGGGGGAACTGCATTACTAACATTGGTATAACATTACATGTAAAAATAAATACAAGTAAATATTTATCAAGGGTCAATTATGTGCCAGGTAACTTAAGGATTCAATTGTGAATTCAAATACGGTTTCTGCAGTCATGAAGTTTAGAGTCAGCTAGTCATCAAATAATTTCACTTTGTGTTTTAGAATAGAGAATTAGGCAAGGACTAGATTGGTAAGCATTCTGCAGGCCACAGTAAGGATTGTGAGTTTTACTCTAAATGTATGGCAGGATACATAATGTAAATGCACCAGATATTTCAGGAATTGTAGACTTTTCCCCTCCCTTTTTAGAATTAATTTGTCTAATCTGATTTACAGCTTTCATATCAAAACAAAGCAGCAACAACAGTGATACAAGAGCAATGATTTTTAAAGTTTTATTGAAAGGAGTCACATTTTTTAAATAAAACATTTCTTATACCCCATTATACAAAATATTATTAATGGAGTTACTCTAAGAGAGCCTCATTTCATATTACAGTTTGATTCTCACTTCATACTGTCACCTACTTCAGTTCTTTATGGGCAAGAGTTTGAACTTATGGGTATCGGATTAAGAGCATTAGCCTAGGAATCAGAAGATTCCAGTCCTAGTCCTGACTCTAACTTCACAACAAAGTAACTTTGTGCAAGCCATTTAATGTCTTTATTCTCATCCTTCTTAAAATGGAGATAGTAACAGACTTACCACACACAATAGGAGTATGAATCAAAATGATAATATTCATGGGGGAAGGTAGTCACCAACTGCATTATAAACTAGAAAGTACATCTTTTATTGTTTTTGTAATAAATTAATTCTGTTTGCTTGAATGACATCCAAATCATATTGAAAAATTCGTGCCCCCAAGCATAAATTGACATTTACAAATGGCCAAGCCAATTTACAAAGTGGTAGGTGTAGCATCAAACAGAATCAACATTTTATTGAATCCCTACTATATTCGAGGTCCTATGGAATGCAATAGCCAATTGTAAAGAATAACTAAATTTGGTGCTTAATAGAAATGAATTTCATCTTTTAATTACTAATTGAGTTTTTAAAAAGTCAATGAGTTAAAAGAGTAAATAATATATTCCCCTAGATTTCTTAATGCTTTCAACATGTTAAACTTACTTTTTATAAATCGCTGAATTAGGTTATTTTATCCTGAAATAGTTCACCTGAACTAGCCTATTTTCAAATCAGTTGGAGTCTCTCTTTTTAAAATTAAGAAAAATAGTACCTGAAGCAGTTAGACAGTAAAAAATAGTCAATCTTCAATGCATTAGTTAGAACTAGGAAAGAAAAAAAAAAGATAGATATACATGAAACAAGATGGATACACCTAAATCAATTTCCTATGGGGCTGAAGACTGTAGAAATGGTGAATGGAAGTAGATAATTTAAAAAACCTAATTATAAATGATTAGCCTAATCTCACTTCTTAATCTAAAAGATAAAATGGTAATAATTTTAGAAAATATAGTTGCATAAGATAAATTTGGACAGACATAGGAGACCAAAAAAATAAAAAATAAAAACCCCACTTTTTCCAGTGATTGGTTGTTTTTAAGTGAACAGTTGTATTTTTATCCTGCTACATGAAAAGCCATCACATTTTACTCTACTTTTATAACAAATGCTTTACACTCATTATTGAAAAGCCTCTACAGGATAACTGCATATTTAAAAGACATATTACATAGTCAAAAACACATCTGTAACTCTCAAAATCTGCAGGCTTACTTGAATTTTATTTAAACTCTACTGAAAAGTGAAATTCTCATTCAGAGTGACAAACTGAAATCCACTTATTCCTTGTTAACATAATTATAATTTATATCTTAGCTTGGCTTTTACATCATTGACTGTATTTTTCTGAAAGAAATACAATTTTCTCACAGTAAGGAAAGAGCTCAGTCCAAATGTAAGGAGAAACTCAGGCTTCTCTTAAGTGGTAAAATTTCAGAATTTTCATTTTGGATTACAAAATAATGAACATTTTATCTCCTGTTATTCTTTATTAAAATGTATTTAGTAAGTAAACAAAAATAAAATCACTTCTAGTAGTTTTCATTGGAATAAAAAAAAACATAAAATTTAGCATCTTAACCATTTTTTTAAAAGATATGTTTTTATTGACTTCAGAGACAGGAAGGGAGAGGGAGAAATAGAAACATTAATAACGAGAGAGAATCATAGATTAGCTGGGTCCTGCATGCTCCTTACGGGGAATGGAACCATGACAACATGAGCCACACCGGCTGGGCACCTTAACCATTTTTAAGTGTACAACTCAGTAGTGTTAAGTATGTTCACATTGTTGTGAAACAAATCCCCAGAACTTTTTTATATGGCAAAAGTGAAACCCTATACCCATGAAAAAATAAATGTTCAGTGGTTCAAATATAGATTCTATAAATATTGAAATATTTTACCTTAAGTTTCTAACTGCTTTTGCCTGAGTCTTTGTCTATAAAATAGAGTAAAACATCTACCTCATAGGGACTTCGTGATAATGAATGAAGTTACTGATTTAACATCCTATGTTCCCTTAGGTCATTCATATATGTTAACAGTTTATTAAGAAATTACACATTAACTCTTCATCTTTTTTAGATGACCATAGGTTTAAAGAATACTGGTAATGACTAATATTTCATGGAGAATTATTGCCCTCAAGAAGTAATTATAAAACAGTCTATGTGATTACCAGGTTAAATGAACCTTTGGCAATATCCTATGGAAAAAAAGTATCTTTGCTTATGCCAACTCAACGAGAAAGATTTCCTGGCTGCCTTAAAAAGCTTCAGGCAAAAATGCTTATCCATTTTAAGTGTTCCCAGTAACCATTACAAAAAAAAAGAACCTTAAAAAACAGAGAGTCAATTACCTTATCAAAATAGAGTTCAATTTTTTTTCAATTTCCAGGTTTCAACACATCTATGTAAGAGATCATCCAAGTTAGCAAATATCCTTTTCCTTTCCTTTAAGAACAATGAACCATTTATTTGTAGATAACTTGGTAGGCATAGTACCCAAAACTTTGCTTCTCCTTGTTGGTTCTGTGTAACTTGGGAGGGTGATAAGATAAAACTCAAATTGAATTTTCTTGTAATATAACATTAATTTAAATGGAGAAGTAAAAAGGTCTATCTTCAATTACCGTGTCAGGAGGAAAAAAAATGTTGCTGCATTAACTCTGCAGTGAATTGGAGCATCGGATTTCAAAGTCTTACAATTGGCTTCAAAAGATAGTCATTGATTTGCTGTCTACGTCAAATCGAGGTTATCTCTGATATTATCCACTTGTGTGAATTAGAAAATCTCCCTTTTTTTTAGAAAATCTTTTTAAAAATATGTTTTTATTGATTTCAGAGAGGGAGAGAGGGAGAGAGACAGAAACATCAATGATGAGAGAGAATCATTGATTGGTTGCCTCCTACATGCCCCTTACTGGGGATTGAGCCAGCCACCCTGACAGGGAATCAAACCATGAGCTCCTGGGTCATAGGTCGACTCTCAACCATTGAGCCACGCCAATCAGGAAGAAAATCTTAATAGTAAACCTTAAAATGCTACATCAAAAGTAGAAAAATATACTCAATCATAATATAAATTTAATTAATAAGCTGAAATATGCAAAAATAAATAGCATATGATATTAAATCATCTGCTTTTTCCATTTTTTTAAGATTCTTTTTTCTAAGTTTTTGAATATGAAACCTATAAGTCCCTTTTTTCAAAGTAAAGTGGTAATCCATCACCCATAGTATGGATAAATACTTCAATAAATACATATTAAAAATTACTGGACTTGATGAAATAAAGTAATAATTTTGCAGCCTGGAATTCAACACATGCAATAAATAGTAACACCAAAGCACTCTGTAAATTTATTCTTAGCATCTGGTAAATAATATTTTTAAGATTTCAAATAAAATAGTTTGCTTTTATACATTCAACTTCCCATCAAAACTCTAGCAAGATTAAATGGAATCCATCAAACTTATTTTTTGAACTAAACTCGGAATTATAATCTATCAGAACAAATGATAACTTGCTTTTTTCCCATGTTTTATTGCTTTTTATAAGAATCTCCCTTTTTATAGGTACAATAAATTACATATGCAAATAAATAAAAGGGAAATAAGCAAGCTGAATATTGCTTTTATATGGGACATAAAGCTCTGCACAGCCTGGTTACTTTGGAGTGGTTCCTATAGGAGAAATCCTAACTACAGATAAAACTGAGGTTTTTTTTTTGCAGATACTAAAATGGAGTATTTTATGCCCTTTCTAGAAAACATTAAAAAGACACCCCCTGGATAAGTGATCTCTTATCATTTTAATAGAACTAGAAAACAGCACATTCAAGACACATTCAACTCCCAAATAATTATTTCATCACTGCAAGGAAAAAGGTCTTGAAAAGTAATTCTAAATTATAAGACTCCAACTTGGATAATTTCAAAATATTTAGATTGGTAAAATACTCTAGTAGACCCATTAATAGTGAAGCCTTTGTTGTCTAACAAAATAAATATGCCCAGACTCTCCCAATAATAGATACAGGTCTTAAGCTCATTTAAATGTCAATCAGCAAGTTAAAATACTGTTGGTCATCAACAGGAAAAAAAAATAGGAAGGCCCAACAATCTCAGGATTCTAATAAATGGAAATATAATTTGAAAGTCAGAAAGAAGAGAACAAGTCATATAGCAATAAACAAATATAGTGGAAATAGAGAGGGCTTCCATGACTTTCAAATACCAGAAAAGTGAGTCGCCCTTAGTCATAGTAATTTTGGTGGTAGGGATCCCTATCAATACATCAACAGCTGGAAGAAAAGGGTCAGAAACACTCCTGATAGCCACACAGGTAGAGACTCTTTAGACTTAACACTTAAGTACTGTTACTGATAAACTATATATTTCATATAATATGAATTTATTATCATCTACCTAGATTAGATTATTTAATATCAAACAGGCCCAAGAATTGTCCATTATAGTCTTCCAACTTGTTGACAGATCATATCTGTTAGGAAATCTAAGAAATTATTAACCCTAAATTTCACTGAATCCTTTTTCTCTTCCTATATTAACTCACCTTGATCTGGCCAAATGTCACAATTAGATAGTACTTGCCTGTAGCTATGTAATTCAGGAAACTGCAAAATCTCCCATAAGCCTGTCATAATGGCTATTTTTATCTAAGTAGGTCCCTGAACATTAAATAGTAATTATTTCAACTTGTTACATTTCCATGCATTAAAAAAGATATGAAATTAGCCCTGGCCTGCGTGGCTCAGTGGCTAGAGCACTGGCCCGCACACAGAAGGGTTGAGGGTTTGGTTCCAGTCAAGGGCACATACCTGGGTTGCAGGTTAAATTCCCAACCCTAGTCATGTCTCCCAGGGCTCGTGCTGGAGACAACCAATCAATGTGTCCCACATCAGTGTTTCTCTCTCTCTTTCTCCCTTCCACTCTCACTAAAAATCGATGGGGAAAATATCCTGGGCTGAGGATTAACAATAGCAATAAAAGACCTGAAACTGGCCCTGGCTGAGTAGCTCAGTTGGTTAGAGCATCAACCCAATATGCCAAGATTGTGGGTTCAATCCCTAGTATGGGCACATATAAGAATCAACCAATGAATGCATAAATAAGTGGAACAATAAATCAATGTTTCTCTCTCTCTCTCTAAAATCAGTAAATTTGAAAAACATACTTTTTTAAATAGAGCCCTGACATGTGGCTCATCTGATTGAAGCGTCAGCAAAAGGCTGTGGGTTCAATTCCTGGTCATGGCACATACCTAGGTTTCAGTTTCCATCCCTGGTGGGAATGCATACATGATACAACCAATTGTTTCTCTCTCACATCCATATTTCTCTCTCTCTCTCTCTCTCCAATAAACATATCATATCCTTAGGCGACAAACAAAAAATAATGTGAAACTATTCTCTGCCCTCTAAAAAGAAAGGAAATCTGAAAATTTTTTCAAACATCATCAGTATTGTCATTTGGAAAAAAAAATCAAATGTAACTACAGAGCCATCAGAAAATGTCCATGTTATATCACCAATACCTAAAGTAAATGGACAAAAAGATGTCTTTTTATTAGAATTTAGAGTTAAGACCCTTATTTTATTTGGATTAAAGCTACTGAAATGAGTTGGTGGGTGATATGGAAAAGAAATAACAACCTATACCTATTTCTTTGACTTTTATAATTTTTTAAAATACACAGATTTACAAAGGTCATTGTTTAATTTGTTAGATCACTTCCATATTAATAACTAAGAAAAATGTGATAAAATAGACAACCTAAAGAATCTCTAAGCAATCTTTAATATTTTAAAGGTCTGCAAACCTAAAATAATATATTTTTATCTTGGTTTTTGTTTTCAGTTTGACACAAATATCTATCTCCCTCCCTTGACTTCATGCTAAATGACAGTAGGCAACTATAAAATATACCTAATTAATATATATTCCAAACCTTCTAGCTTTGCCAAGAAGACAAGCAAAACAGTTGAGAAATATATACATAATATAAGCAAATTGTCAGTACACACCATAAAGACAATGACCAGCAAAGGAATATTGGCTTATTGAGCCTCATGAATTTGTTAAGTAGAAAGATGTTTCTATTTTTAAGAAGTATTTATATGGAAAACATTTAAAGATGGTATAATACTTAAACAGTACCATCATTGCCTCTCCAATCAATAATTGGATATTTTACAACTAATATCAAGACCATTGCCCTCGAAAAGTGTGTACAGAATGTGCAGGCATGACTGGTCATGAGATGCTGGTCTTTTTACTCTGATTCCAGGCTTCAGGATGGCAAGGACCACATTTGCTTCATTCACTGACAAGTACTCAGTGCTGAATAGATGCTCAGTGCATATTTTTAGGATCACCTAAAGCAAGGAGCTTAAGTGCTGGAGATTGCCTAGAGAATAATGAAAAGCTGGGTCATTGCAATCACTGCTTCTCCAGATGAACCTGAAACTCTAGCGGCACACAAGCCTCAGAAAGATAGCTTGAGCACATCTGAGAAATATATACATAATATAGCCCATGAGCTCCAGGATAAAGTCCACTCACCTTAACTTGAACTGCACATGGTCATGATCTGGTCCCTTCCTACCTTTCCAGCTGCATTTCCTGATAGTCCATACACTTTCCTCTTTGTCAGAACCTCGCCTTCTCGACATGCCCATCATGGCCTATACACAGGACTAGCTACTTAATGCACAGCCCCTCATTCAAAAATTATTAAGAATAACAAGATAGCCGAAACCTGTTTGGCTCAGTGGTAGAGCGTCAGTCTGGGGACTGAAAGGTCCCGGGTTCGATTCCGGTCAAGGACATGTACATTGGTTGCTGGCACATACCCAGTAGGGGGTGTGCAAGAGGCAGCTGGTCAATGTTTCTCTCTTATTGACGTTTCTAGCTCTCTATCTCTCTCCCTTCCTCTCTGTAAAATACCAATAAAATATATTTATTAAAAAAAGAATGACAAGATAGATCATATGTTAGTACACAAAACAAGTCTCTACAAGTTCAAGAAGATTGAAATCACATCAAAATTCTTCTCAGATCCCAGTGGAATAAAATTAGAAATCAGCTACAGTAAAAGCACCCCAAAATATTCAAACACATGGAGGCTAAATAGCATTTACTAAATAATAAATGTGTTACCAATGAGATCAAGAAAGATATAAAGCACTTCCTGAAAACAAATGCAAATGAACACACAACAACCCAAAATCTCTGGGACATAGCAAAAGCAGTCCTGAGAGGGAAGTTCATAGCACTACAGGCATACCTCAAAAAGAAAGGGGGGGGGGGCACACAATAAGCTAGTTAACCCTACAACTTAAAGAATTAGAAAGAGAACAACAAGAAAAGCCCAGAGTAAGTTGAAGGAAGGAAATAACAAAGATTAGAGCAAAAATAAATAATATAGAAACTAAAAAACAATACAAAAAAATCAATGAAACCAAGAGCTGGTTCTTTGAAAGGATAAACAAAATTGATAAACTGTTAGCCAGACACATCAAGAAACAAAGAGAGGACCCAAATGCATAAAATCAGAAATGAAAGTGGAAAAGTAACAACCAACACCACAGATATACAAAGGATTGTAAGAAAATACTATGAACAACGATATGCCAACAACCTGGACAATGTGGATAAAATAGACAAATTCCTAGATAAAAATAAACTCCCAAATTTGAATAACAAGGAATGAGAAAACCTGAATAGGCCAATAACAACTGATGAGATAGAACCAGTAATCAAGAAACTCCCACCAAAGAAAAGCCCAGGTCCAGACAGCTTCACAGGGGAGTTTTGCCAAACATTCAAAGAACACCTGTACTTCTCAAACTATTTCAGAAAATCCTAGAGGAAGGAACACTTCCAAACTCTTTTTATGAGACCAGCATTATCCTAATTCCAAAATCAGATAAAGACACTACAAAGAAAGAGAATTATAGGCTAATATCCATAATGAACATAGATGCCAAAATCCTCAACAAAATATTAGCAAATTGCATCCAGCAATATATTAAAAAGATCATACACCATGATCAAGTTGGATTTATTCCAGGGATATGAGGCTGGTATAATATTCACAAATCAATAAATGTGATACATAACATAAACAAAATGAAAGACAAAAATCACATGATCATATCAATAGACGCAAAAAAAGCATTTGACAATATCCAACACCCACTTTTGATAAAAACTCTCAGCAAAGTGGGAATAAAGGAAGCATACCTCAATACAAAAAAGGCCGTATATGACAAATCTACAGCCAACATCATACTCAATGAGAAAACACTAAAAGCATTTCCCTTAAGAACAGGAATAAGACAAGGATGCCTACTTTCACCACTCCTGTTTGACATAGCACTGGAAGTGCTAGCCATAAAGATCAGACAAGAAGAAGAAATAAGGCATCCAAATCAAAAAAGAAGAAGTAAAATTGTCATTATTCACAGATGACATGATATTGAACATAGAAAACCCTAAAGACTCCATAAAAAAATCTACCAAACTTAATAAATGAATTCAGCAATGTAGCAGCATACAAAATTAACATCCAGAAATCTATGGGTTTTTAAAAATATATATTTTATTGATTTTTTTAAAGAGAGGAAGAGAGAAGGATAGAGTGTTAGAAACATCAATGAGAGAGAAACACCAATTAGCTGCCTCCTGCACACCCCCTACTAGGAATGTGTGCACAACCAAGGTACATGCCCTTGACTGGAATTGAACTTGGGACCTGTGAGTCTGCAGGCGGCGCTCTATCCACTGAGCCAAACCAGTTTCAGCCAGAAATCTATGGCTTTTTTATATCCCAATAATGAACTCACAAAAAAAGAAATTAAAAAAAAAATCCCATTTACCATTGCAACAGAAAATTAAGACAATGGAAATTAAGAAAAAAAGTAAACAAATGGGGACTACATCAAAATGAAAAGCTTCTGCACAGCAAAAGAAACCATCAACAAAACAATAATAAAGCCCACTGCATGGGAGAACATATTTGCCAATGTTATCTCCGATAAAGGTTTAATATCCAACATTTACAGGTAACTCATACAAACTTAACAAAAGGAAGATAAACAACCCAATTAAAAAAAAATGGGCAAAGACCCTAAATAGACACTTTTCTAAAGAAGACATACAGAAGGCCAAGAGACATATGAAAACCTGCTCAAAGTCACTAATCATCTGAGAGATGCAAATCAAAACAACAATGAGGTACCATCTCACACCTGTCAGAATGGCTATCATCAACAAACAACAAGTACTGGCAAGGATAAGGAGAAAAAGGAACCCCCCTGTACTGCTGGTGGGAAAGCAGACTGGTGCAGCCACTGTGGAAAACAGTATGGAGTTTCCTCAACAAATTTAAAAATGGAACTTCCATTTGACCCAGTGATCCCACTTTTGGGACTATATCCCAAGAAATCAGAAATACCAATCATAAAGGATATATGCACTCCTGTGTTCATAAGCAGCACAACTTACAATAGCAAAGATTTGGAAACAGCCTCAGTGCCCATCACAGCAGATGAGTGGATTAAAAAATGGTGGTACATCTACACAGTGGAATACTACGCTGCTATAAAAAAGAAAGAACTCTTACCATTTGCAACAGCATGGATGGACCTAGAGAGCATCATGCTAAGTGAAATAAACCAATCAGAAAAAGATAAATATCACATGATCTCACTCATTTGTGGAATATAATGAACAATATAAACTGATGACCAAAAATAGAGCCAGAGGAAAAAAATATTTTATAATATACTAGAGGCCTGGTGGATGAAATTCGTGCATCGGGGGTAGGGGGTATCCCCCTCAGCCAAGCCTGCACCCTCTCCAGTCTGGGACTGCTGGCTCCTAACTGCCTGCCTGCCTGCCTGATTGCTCCTAACCACTTCTGCCTGCCCGCCTGATCACCCTCTACTTAGCCTTCCCTTGCCAGCCTGGTCGCCCCCAACTGCCCTCCCCTGCAGGCCTGGTTTCCCCCAACTACTCTCCCAGCTGGCCCAATCGCCCACAACTGCCCTCCCCTGCTGACCTGTTTGCTCCCAACTTCCCTCCCTTGCTGGCCTGATCACTCACACCTGCCCTCCCCTGCCAGCCATCTTGTGGTGGCCTTCTTGTGGGGGCAATCCTGTGGTGGCCAGATTTTTGTGGCGGCCATCTTGTGATGATGAGAGGGCGTCACGTGAGGGCATGAGGACCACGTAGGCTTTTATTAGTATAGATAGAAGTAATTCTGTTACTTGCAGGTTTTTAATATTTCCTACAACTATTATGATATTATACTATGTTAGTACAATTTTTGTAATAATATATTTAAAATCTTTCTTGAAATATCAAGGTTTATTGCACGTAATATTATTACATTTAAAATAATTTTTCTTGAAATATTAAAGTTTATTGCATGTAAATGGCTAATTATTTTGTATCTACAGTCTGATAATTGCTTATTTTTTACAAACAAACAAATAAATAAATAAAAACCACTGCTCTTATTGGAAGATTTTTCAAATAAATACCACTTTATTCGAGTTCCCAAGAGAAAAATCATATTGACCTGCACATGCTCCTCATTGTTGATTTGAAATGAATATAAGCATATTAAACTAATGATCAACTGAAAGTACTTAACAAATTTTGCTTAGAACAGCAACGGTTGCAAACTTTAGTTACTTCATCTCATGCTGGATGTTGCAAGTTAAATTAAATATATACTGACAAAACTTAATTTATTGCCTTTTATAACTATATGACAAAATGTAAATAATAACCCTGACCTTGTCAGCTACATTTTGAAGCTCTAATAAAACAGTCATGAGATTTATTTAAAGGGCAAATATGCCATTAATAATATTACATAGGACTCATTCTAACTTATACTTTAAAATGTTTTAATTCAAATATGCTTTTTCAATAAATGATAAGAAAGAAATAGCTTCTACCATCTTCCAAAATCATCCCTCCCCAAACATACACACGACTGAAGTGCTTCTGAATTTCTGTTTCTAGAAAGGATGACATCTCTCTCTTCTAGAGTCTCCCAAGCACAAACTGTCCCCTGTGTCCTGCTTACTTCTCTAGCAGGGTTTATCTTGCTCACTGCTCCATCTCCATTGACTTATACAGTGCCTGGGAGAGTGAAAGAAGCAAATGATTTTAAAAGTTGTTGTGTCTGAAGGAGAGATTTACTGGGAACTTGGAAAATGACAAATGTCCATAAATGTTATCTTTTGTTGCCTTCCCCTCCTCTCATTTAAAAGGGTCCTTTTTGGTCAGGTGGTTTAATGTTTTTCTTTGTAAATAATATCAAAAATTTTACATACAGGTATGAATACAGAAAAGTCAGAAATGTTATATTATTATTTTTATTTTCATCACTTCATTTGTATTTTAAATTTTTTTTACTTTGAATATTTACTACTTAATAATAACTATTTTTAAGAACAGCTTTATAAACATGCAATCATACATTGCACATAGCAAAGTGGGTTCTTTGATACATTTTGAAATGTGTATACATGCATGAAACCATCATCACAATCATGATAATGAACAAATCCATCACCCCCAAAGCTTTTGTAATCTCTCCTTCCCAACCCTTTCTGGCCTCTCCCACTATGCCTAATATATATGGAAGCCTAATATGCTAAGTGTCCAACTATTTGGTCAACCACTCGACCAGTCACTATGATACACACTAACCACCAGGGGGCAGACACTCCAACTTGTAGGTTAGCTTGCTGCTGGGGTCCAGCCAATCGGGACTAGGTGAGATGGGCTGGACATGCCCTGGAGCCCTCCCAATGTCCCTCCCTGGCCAGCCAACCTCCCGTGGTTGCCCTTGGCTGGCAGGCCCCAATCGGCTCTGATGGGGAGTGGGTGAGACAGGATAGATGCACCCTGGAGCCCTACTGCAGCTCCAGCCTCTAAAATATTTCTTCTAATTAATTTCCTTTCAATGTGTAAGAATTTGTGCACTGGGCCTCTAGTTGTACATAAAGAGACTCAAACAGTATGTACTTTATAAAAAGTACTTTAAAGAGTAATATTCTGTACTATTAATAGGGATTTTACTCAAGTATTCTCATTTATCCCTTCTATCAACTTAAATAGCAGAATGGAATTTTAGAGATAATCTACAGCAAGCATGTGAAACTCTCAGCCTGCAGGCTACATGCGGCCCAAAATGAATATTTTTGTGGCCCAGCCAATATAATGGTATGTAAGAAACATTTCTTAAAAATATATATTTTATTGATTTTTCACAGAGGAAGGGAGAGAGATAGAGAGCTCGAAACATCAATGAGAGAGATACATCAACCAGCTGCCTCTTGCACACCCCCACCAGGGATGTGCCCGCAACCCATGTACATGCCCTTGACCGGAATCAAACTTGGGACCCTTCAGACCACAGACAGATTGCTCTATCCGCTGAGCCAAACCGGTTTCAGCATAAGAAACATTTTATTAATTTTATAACATCCTTTCTTTTTACAATATCCTGTTATATATAGTTATTAATAATGAACTACAACGTTCGCTAATGACTGATTACTACAATCATGTTGCATTCATTTCCCTTACGCACCTTACGCACAGGTGCACCATTTCTCTCCACTAATACTAGCAACGTACAGCAAATATTTTAGCAGCCAATTGTCATGTCATTAGTCTTGTACTGACTTGTTTGGCGTGTGCAACAGGAAATATTTCGCTTTGGGAGAACAAGAAAGATAGATTTGCATTATGCCTATTAATTTGTGCAGTTATTCAGTGTCTGGTAAGTTAATGTTCAAGAAAAACATTAATTTTTATTAAAATTTTCCATTATTTTGTTAACGATTACTCATTTATTTCAGCCCTTTGTATTCAGCATGTCTCTATTGAAATAAACCCTCATTTCTGTGAAAACTGAAGCTTTTGTTTTTTTGCAGCCCACATAAACTTAAACCTTGTTTATTTGGCCCGTGTTAGCCTTTGTGTTTGACATGTTTGCTCTACAGGAAGGAGTTAAAGTATGCTAACCAGGAGTGATTTTTAAAATACTTTCCCACCAGATTTTTGCTTTAAGTTATGTGCAGCCAGAATAGACAGCTATTAAGCTTTTCAACTATTCCAAAATCATTTCCCAATCATCATTTGAAAATGTCTCCCTTCTCCCAATCACCTGAGTCATAAAAGCTTTTAATAAACAGCTGACAAAAGCTAGCAATGTAACCCCACCAAAGTATCTTACCTCATCCTAAAAATAATTTTTAAAAACTCATAGTCACTTTCTAATCCCATCTACTAAAGCTAAAACCACTTTACCCACTGCCTTCTTTTCCCCTTCCATGTCCCCTAGAGCATTCCAGTACTGTCATCTTTAATTTAAAAAAAATAAATAAATAAGGTTCAAAGTAATTGACAAAACCTCTTTACAAGATGATAAAACCAAACAGTGTTTCCCAACTAATGCTTCACTTCATTCAAAATGATCCAGGTAAAAATCTATATCCTCTTCTAGTTTTCTAGTTAGTCTTCTCTCTGTGTTTTCCCCAGTGGAGGCTGTCCACATGTGATGTCTCCACTTCCTTGCCTGATAGCCAGCTCCAGAAAGCACCGCATGTGAGCATGGGTCCACACCACTGAGACTGTCCTCCCTGTGGTCACGGATGATCTGTCTAAAACGTCCTCTTCCTTGACTTCTGTGATGCCAATCCCCTTACAAGTTTCCTTCGTATCTCCCTCGTTCCTTTTCAGTCTCAGTCTCAAATTCTCCCACCAACCCCTTAAGTATTCCTCGAAGTCCCACCTTTATGTCTTCACACTTTCTCCCTTGACATTCATTCCCATAGAGATGACTTCACTCCCATCTGAGGGCTTCAAATGATGGACAAGCAAAGAAAAGCGGGCCATACATAAAGAGTAAGGCAAATTAATTAATCTATGTGCTTAAAGTTGGGGAGGTAGAGGGGCATAGCGTGTGTGTAGCTTCTGGAGCGTTGGTGATGTTCTTTTTCTTGATGTGGGTGCTTGGTTAAACTGGTGTGTTCAGTTAGTGAAAATTCAGTCTAAAGACTTATTATATGTATACTTTTCTATATACTCTAGTACATTTCATATTTCAATAAAGTTATTTTTTTATGTTAGGATTCTTTTTTTTTTAATCCTCACTCCAGGATATGTTTTTCATTGATTTTTAGAGAGAGGAAGGGGAAAGGGGGAAGGGGAGATGGGGGAGAGAAGAGAGAGAGAGAGAGAGAGAGAGAGAGAGAGAGAGAGAGAGAGAGAGAAAGAGAAAGAAACAGTGATGTGAGAAAGAACATCAACTGATTGCCTCTATCATGTCCCAACCAGGGATGGAACCTGCCACCTTTCAACCAACAGAGCCACACTGACCAGGACAAGTATTTGTTTAAAAGGGAGAAAGAATGAACTAAACTTCAGTTCAGATTCCAGGTCTGACAGGTGTTACTTGGCCAAATTACTTATCCTATTAAAGCTTTTGTTTTCTATCATTAAAATGAAGCCAATGTCATTAAAATGCAGATGACAACAGCTACTTCGCAGCACTGTGAAGAGTAACTTGCAAACAAGGTGCCTGGCACACAGGTACCTGCTGCTTACAAACATTATCTCTCTTCCCCCTTCCCTCCAGATGCTGTATCTCCAGCCTAGACACACTTCCTCCACACCCCAGCTTAAAAACCGCATACCCAATTTCCTCCCAGAATGCTCCATCTCTAGGTCTGCGTGGCACCTCAAACCGAACTCATCTTCCCCTTACACCTATCTGTCCTTCCTCTGCAGTCCCTGGAAGCCTAAGACTGAAACCTCTACCCACAAGTAGCGCACCTTAGAAAGCCTGATGTCCACATGTAGGCTACCAAGTCCTATGTGCTCTACCTCCTAAGACATCCACGGGGCTGCCAGTGGTGTAGAAAAATGACGTATTACTGCAGTAGCTTACTTATTACAATAGTTTCCTAACATATCTGTCTCTCCCTTTACCCCACCCTCCACATTATTTCTAGGATGATTTTTCTAAATTGCACCTCAGAAGATGTCACCTATCTGCTTAAAATGACTTGTCCCCCAGGCCACCCAAGGTTTTTTCAAAATGGTTCCTATCTAAGTTGCCAGATTTATCCCTTACAGCACATCCAGCCGTACCAACTTTCTTGCCGTTCACCATATATGCCATACTCTTTAATGCATCCGTGTTGCTGTGTTTTTCTCTCCTAGAATACTCTTTACTTGTCTCCCCCACCACCACCACCTAATCTGGCTAATTCTTATTCCTTATTTAATAAATATCCTCTTAGAAATAGCTTCTGAGGCTACCGTAGCCCTAGGCTGGATTCAACACCCTTTTTCACAACTCCCGTAGCACTTTGTGCATATCATTATAGTGCTTTGTTAGCCAGTGTGATAATCACTGGTGGTGAGCCTCTTCTGGATGGTGAGCTCCTGATGGGCAGAGACTGCTGTGTTATTCATAGCTCAGCTCAAGAGGGCTCAACAAAGGCAGACATAAGAGGGACAGTTAATATTTCTTAAACAAATACAGGAATGATAAGACAGCAGAAAGCAGAAGGAATATTTTCCCCACCTCATAAAATGCATACAAATTTATATTATCATTAAACCAGAGGCCCGGTGCACAAATTCATGCACAGGTGGGATCCTTTGGCCTGGCCAGCGATCAGGGATGTCTCGCCCAGTCCTAATGGGGGCCGATCGGGCCCTGATGGCCAGGGGGGAGAAACCGAAGGAGATTGGCCAGCCCCAATCAACTAGGGGAAGGGACCGACCGTGGGAGGTTGGCTGTGGGAACACACTGACCACCAGGGGGCAGCTCCTGCATTGAGTGTCTGCCCCTGGTGATCAGTGCGTGTCATAGCTACCGGCCGGTCACCCAGTCATTACAGTCGCTTAGGCTTTTATAGATAGTTAAGTGGATTTTTAAAACTAATATTAAATGTTATTTTGACAAAACCCAACTTAAAAACTCTCTTCTCTCAGGATATTCAATACCAAAAAGTAGAAGACTTGGTTTCAAATTTTTTAAACATTAAAAAAAAAAAAAAAAAAAAAAAAAAACATTTTCCTATATATTCCCCACTGGCCTTGCCATATCTACTCCCTACATTTCTGTCCTGCACAGACCTGGGAGGCTGATCTGAGAATCACCTGGCTCCTGTGCCCTCTGGCTCCGGATTGGGTTCTGCAGAAAGGAGGCTTCAGCTGGTGAACGGGCAGGAAAGGAAAGAAGATCCCCTCTTTGTTAGGCCTCCAGCCTCTGTTTACAGTGAGTTTCACAGGATCTGTGGTCCTCTCCATAAAACCACAGCCCCCGGAGGGTGACATTTCTGCAAAGACCACAGAGCTCACTGGATCCTGGTTAACGGCCCTCTTCCTTTTCTCCTGCAGGTCTGAGGCAGGGAACTCTTCCCTTGGTGCTAGTTCCTCCGTGTTCCTCCATCCCTTGTTGGTTTTAATCCTGCACATACCTTTATTAAACTCTCTCCTACTCCCCTTTTAAGGAAGCTATCTTGCTGAGGACCTAATACACAGAAACACTTTGTCAACTTGCAGCATTGTTGCCAGTGCTTGCTTATAGTGTGATCTTGTTAATATCCCCATCTCACAGAAAAGCATCAACAGCCTTTGAAGTTTTAATAAAAACATGCCTCTACCCTAATCTTTCTAGCCCTAAATTTATAACTAAGGCCAACTCACTTACATAATTGACCTAGTACCAATTTGAATTCAAAATGGATTAGTAACTCATTCCCAGGTTAAACTACTTGCAAATTATTCCCAATATATACACACAAACGTGTGTGTGTGTGTGTGTGTGTGTGTGCGCGCGCGCGCGCACATGCACGCCTATGTGTATATAATGTATTTTATGGTAAGAAACCTCACTCAGGTTTTTCCACTACTATATTTCTAAAAAAAATAATATCTGTTTAATTCGGGGTTTGAAAATGCATATTGAAATACCTTTAATAGCTTACTAATAGCTATTGCTTAAATGCACTGATAAAGTATAATCACCACATAATTTCAATCCAATTATAAACAACAAATGAATGAAAAAAATAAAACTAAGGATTGTTTCTATTTTTTTCTAATAGTAAGTACTACAGAAACGACTATGTAATAGATTCAATATGGTTATACTATTGCTCATGGACCACATGGAATTTCCCAGATGCCCTAGTCCAAAAACAAATAAACAAAAAAATAATAGGCCATATGTTGGTGGGAAGAGACAATAATTATAGGAGACTCATAACTGAAGGAGAAAGTTTTTTCCTAGACATTATATATTCCTTTTATTTTTATTTCTGACTCTAAAATTCACCAACTGAAGTAATGTATGTCATATTACTTTGCCTCTAGGTACAGAAAGAAGGAAGAAACAGCTCTACCTGAAATGGTAATGTGAGCTCCTATCTGACAAACATTATATCCAAGTTCTTAAGTCTCAGATACCAGCTGAAGAATTTGGAACTATTTGTGGAGCATTTTTGGTTGCTGTCATTCTTCCCAACTTATTAGCAGCTGTAAATGTTTCCCTTAACCTTTTTCTTTAACCTCTCTCTTTTCTATTGCCTCTTGCCCCGACTTAAAATGGAACTATCCACGCATTCCCTTCCACTCCCCAGCCTCACAACTCCCAATGCTTTTATTCAATAAGCAATGAAATACACTGAGGCAAAATTGTGTAAATGAGCGATGGAGTCATAGGAAGCTGCTAGAGGGATTAAGAAAGAAAAAAAAAGCCAAACACAAAAAGACAAACACTGTATAATTCCATTTATACGAGGTATCTAGAATAGTCAAGTTTATTGTGACAGAAACTAGAATGGTGCTTCCCAAGGGCCTGGGAAAAGGGAAAGAGGGGAGTTATTATTTAACAGGTAAAGAGTTTCGGTTTGGGAAGATGAAAAACTTCTATAGATCGATGGGGATGGCTGCACAATAATGTGAATGTACTTAATGCCACTGAAATGTATACCTAAAAATGGCCTAAATGATAAATTTTATGTTATATATATTTTACCATTATAAAAATAAACAAAAAGAATACTCCATCAACAATCCATATTGAGATTCTATACTGGAAAGGGGTACAAAAGGAAAAACAACCCTTTCCTTTCCCCACCCTTATCCCAACTCTCCAAACTGAAGCTAATTGGTAAGAAACAGAGAATAGTTCATTGATCAAAATTAGCCTGAGCCTTCACAAATTTGAAATCCCAGCTACCCCAAATCCCAAACCAATTAACTTATGTAACAAAAGCACAAGGATTTCGAACAAAAACCAGACTTTATTTATGATATAGCATATTTGGAGTTAAGTAATTGTATAGACTTGTGCTTAATGCACACTATAGCAATACTTTCAACTTAATCCAAGTATTGGTACAAACTTTTAACTACCATTGAATTCATGAATCTGCCTACTTAAGCTATATATGCATGAATCTCTCATTTTAAAAGAGGCAGCTGTAGTATAATGAAAGAAACACTGACCTCAGAACCAAAAATAATCTTAATATGATTCAGCTCTGCCACATAGTATCCCTAGTACCCTCTCTGGGTAATTCTATTTCCACTTAGAAATCTCTGTAGTTAACTTTCACCTCCCTCACAAGATCATTGTGAGATTTAAAGAAATCTTGAAACTATAAAGTAACATTTCATTATTAAATTTGTTAATAGAAAAGATTATTCTAATACAAATTTATATTAAAACTAGAGGCCTGGTGCATGAATTCATGTACCAGTGGGGTCCCTCGACCCGGCCTGCAGGATCAGGTTGAAACCAGCTCTGTGACATCCCCGAGAGGGGTCCCAGATTGTGAGAGGATTCTCTCTCATGGATGTTTCTAACTCTCTTCCTCTCTATCCCTCTCTATCCCTCTCTCTTCCTCTCTGTAAAAAAAATCAATAAAATATATTATTAAAAAAAAGATCACACAAATAATTAATTAACATATGACAGATATCACAAAAGGGAGAGTAGAGGTTGATGTGAGAACACACAGTAAGAGAGTCTAATCCAATTTGGGATTAGTTACAAAATATTTTATGCCTGTTGTACCATCCTTTGTGAACCCAACAGGCTGTGTTCAATAAATCTTACCTATTTCTACAGCCAACATTAATATAAAACCCACATGTACCACTGTCCTGGTTAGGAACAACTGAATCCCTGGGGTCTGGGAGATAAGAGGTAGTCCACCTTATTATCTAGGAAAACCCAGGTAAACTAGACCCCTCACCCAATTCTTCAGTAAAAACCAAAACCAGGCCCCAGGAAATATAGCTTATCATTCCAAATTTGATTCGTACAGTATTTTATATATACCTGAGCAATTATGCTGATGCTGAGAGGTTTCCTCAATGGTGCTTTAAACCTGCCTGAAATTCTTCAATCCCAAATCTCCTCATAACTGATTCTCTCAATATTACCCAGGGTTCTGCAAAAATGGTCCCTTCTCTGAGAGCCTTCCCCTGACTACCTAGCCTCCCAGCCACTCTTCAAATTACACCACCCTACTTCATTGCTTTTACCGTGCTTACAACTTTCTGAAATTGCCGACTACATTTATTTACTTGGCATTATACGTTTCTCCTTGAAAATTGAAAATAAGTTTCATTAAAGTTGGGACCCATTTTACTCTCAACATATCCTCAAGACACATCTTCTTTGCCAAGTAGCCCCAGTTTTGCTCGGGTAGCTCGGGTACACGGGAGCAATGTTTCCAGCCCAGGGGACGGAGGATGGCTGATTTGAACCAATTATGGTAACCTTTTGCTGGGAATTGGCTTAGGGGAGGGAATGGCAGTTCTCTTCAATAAGGCGTAAGAAGATACCTGCTAAGGAACTTCAAGAAAAGCTTTTCCTTGCCGATTATGAAACATGAAAAAGGGGGAACCGTGCCCTTCTCCCTGCCTTTGTACTTGGCTGTAGGAGAAAATGATGCTGGGACCTGCAGGGACATTGGGAGGGAAACCACGAGGACAGCGGGGAAACTGGTCCTGAACCTTGGATGCACTTGATTCCCTGAGTCAACTACCAAGCCACCTCTCCCAGGCACCCTGCTAGGTGAGATTTATTTTTAGAACCTGATCAATTAAGCCATTTTCTATCTCCTGACTCCATACTTGCAGCCAAAACACCATAAACTCTTAAGCCTCTGTTTGTTCTGTAACATTAACAGAAAATAGCACCTACAGCCTAGTGGATTCTTAAGGGGATTAAATGAAACAATGCAAGTTAAGGCCAAATACAAACAAAATACTCAAATGATAACATTGTTGTTATTGTTACTGTTAAACAATAATCTTCTATGACAAAGCGCCACAAGCTCTTTATGTAGTAGTGAGAATTCTGTTATTGTACAGAAAAGAGTCATTTTAATCCTGTGTAAATAAAGCCGTGTAAAAAATATTTACCTGGTTTTCTTCTATCAGCTCTTGGTTCTTTCTCAAATTTGAAGTAGGTAAAATATATGTATATATATATATATATATATATATATATATATATATATATATATAAAGAGAGAGAGACAGAGAGACAGAGAACCAAGGCAAATATCAGATCACTAATGAAAAAAATAACCATATGAATATCAGGGGAGAAGCTGTTTTTAGCATCAACTCCTCTCTTCACTTACATGGACAGAGCCATATGTAAATTTTCATCTTACCTTCTGTTCTTACCTTCATAACTATTCCATCACTATTTTAATATTGCTTAGATTATATTAATCAAAAATGAAAACTATTTTAGTAATTAAAACTATACTATATTAATACCTACAATTACAAAAAAAAACATTTTAATGCAGAAAAAACCCCCAGTAACTATTATACTTTTTCTATATTGTTTTCTATGCCAAACTACTTATTTGATATGCCATGAAGAAAAATTAATACAGAAGATCAAAATTGGAGACCTCCAGGTCATTGGTTCAAGCTCACTCTAGCTAAACTGTGATTTAAGATGCTATAATAGTTCATTACTGTCAGAAAGCTGTTTACAGGCCTACATAACCTAAAATAATCAAAATTCTTAAAGTACAATATAAGGGTTGTTCTGTCATTCTTAAAGAAGAGACAAAGAAGAAGGAACAAATATTAAATCCTCCATTGGCCCTAGCTGGTTTGGCTCAATGGATAGAGCATCGGCTGGGGACTGAAGGGTCCTGGGTTCAATTCAGGTCAAGGGCATGTACCTTGGTTGCAGGCTCCAGCCCCTCCCTGAGCCTGCAGAGGCAACAAAACTAATCAATGTGTCTCTCACATGGATGTTTCTCTCTCTGACTCTTGCTCTTCCTTCCACTCTCTCCATCAATGACAAAATATCCTCAGGTGAGGATTGACAACATCCTCCATTGCACTGGAACTGCCCAGGGTCTCCTGAGTACAGATACATTTTTGTCCTGTCAATATTGCAAAAACATTATTAGCTTTACTTTTCAAAATCTTTAACTATCAACCAACCCTGACAAAAACTGTGTTTCCTATTATGACCAACCATACTGGTAAATTTGGGCAGCTGCAGGCCTATGAAAAGTTTCCGGGAAAAACTCTTTTCTTCCCCGAGTGAACCATTTTTCACCCATTTTTGGATGTCCTCACACAATGAATATAGTTTGAGGAAAGTAAAAGTAGCCTCTACTATTTCTCTAACGTTACAGAAAATGAGTGGACTACCCTTCAGATCACTTTTTGTAGACTATATGGGTTTTACTAAGTGAATCTCACAGTCCTACTCATGTTGTTATAGACATACTAGAGACCTGGTGCACAAAATTCGTGCACTCGGGGGTGTGGGAGGGAGGGTCCCTCAGCCTGGCCTGCGCCCTCTTGCAGTCGGGGTGGCCAGCAGCCAGACATCCTTAGCGCTGCTGCAGAGGCGAGAGAGGCTCCCGCCACCGCTGCTGTGCTCACCAGCCATGAGCCTGTCTCAGGGCTTCTGACTGAGCAGTGCTCCCCCTATGGGAGCACATAGACCACCAGGGGGCAGCTCCTGCATTGAGTGTTTGTCCCCTGGTCAGTGCGCATCATAGCGACTGGTTGTTTGCCATTCAGTCTATTTGCATATTAGCCTTTTATTATATAGGATGTGAACAAAATCTTACATGATCAATGTTGCATATGTAAAATATATATAAAATCTGATAAGCAAAGTTTAAAATCTAAATATAACCACTGATTTTTTTTTTTATTCCAAATTCTCTTCAGATATATCCTCCAATATATCTTATCCTATTGCTCCAATGCTACTTTAAATCCTTCCTTGGGGAAACAATAAGTTACTAATAAAAGTAATATTTTAGCTTACATCTTACAAAGGCTCACATATTACTAACCAACAGGTCACTAGCATGCAAATATTTCATATAATTCCCACCTATTATCAAAGCAATAATAGAGAATAAACACAATAGTGCACAATATTAGAGAATATTCCCATGTACCCCACAATAAAATTATATAATTTAAAAATATGTATTGAAGATCATTATATTTCCAGCAGCATCATATCTCTTAAATCTAGTACATTAATCCTCAATGCTATGTACCAACATTAACATAACAGTTATGATCTCTATGGGAGAAAGAAGATTCTAAATTCAAAGTATATTTCTACCAAATTTTACTTTTGACTCTAAACTGTTGGGGTGAAATGTTAATAAACTGCAATCTATATATTCCACTGCCAGCCCCAAATTGTGTTTTAATTTTAAAACAAAACAATTCTATTTTCTAGTAGTAACTGAAGATGAAAAGACACATTTGGTCCAGTACTGCAGAACAACTAAAATTTAATGATTTATTTTCATCTAGAATTGATTTTATAGGGCAAACTAGTGCTAAAGTGTGGGGATAAACCTCTCTCTCTCTTTCTCTGTGTTTTTTTTTTTTGTAATGAAAAATACATTATAATATTAACCCCTTTCCTAAGAGTCAATAGAAGTACCCAGATAAAGAATGCTAGAACTTAACTCTTTAACATCTTACACATTTTCTTTTCTTTAGGTTTGTTCCTTTAAAAATTCATTGAGGGCGGGGGGGGGGGAGGGAGAGATACTTCTAAAATAGAAAAAAAGAGCAATCCAAAAAAACTCTCACAACCAAGATTACATATTAGATAAAAGTTGTTTAGCATTTTGAAGGAAATATCCTCCCTTGCTCTGAAATTATCCTAGAAGAAAAAAATCTGAATAAACAAAAAGTCTTCACTATCTAGGCTTCCAATTTCACTCCTAAAAATTCTATACCTTCCCAAACCACACATACATCTGCCATCTATCAAAATGAAGGGTTAACGAATGGTTAAATCTGCACATCTGATCAAGTCTTTAGAGTCTCTTATACCTGATTATGTAATGCTGTTTCCTAAATTTATAGCATCCTACCCTAGATCAGGAAGCCAATCTGGTAAACAGAAAAAGTATATCTTTCGGTTTCAACCACAGGTTCTAAAATTAAAGAAATCTTTGTTAGAAACCCAGGTAAGGAGTAAGTTGCTTTTCTTTCTTCTTTAATGGATTAAAAAAAAATCCCTATCTATTTTCTTAAATGGGAAAACTGGAGAAAATATACATAAAACGCTGACCACGGCAGCTGTGGCATGTAGAATGACAATAATTATTGTTTTGCCTTTATTGGCTATTTTTGAAATACAATTAAGCTACTGAATGTGAAACTAAAACTTTTGAAGTCCTTATTTTGGAGGTCATTTTGGAGGTCAAAAGATTTTTTTCACATAGTAAAAACATTCCTTCGAGTCTACTATCTTCATTTATTCAAATATTTATTTGGTGCTATTAACGTATAAAGTATAAAGGCATTACCCTAAATATCAAGGATACCTCAGAGAAGAAATTTGAATTATCATCCCTTGCCCTCAAGAAACTTACATTTTAGAGGAGACTAGACATTAAACAAACCAATTATATAATTACTTAATTACAACTCTGTGAAAAAAAAAATCCTGCTAAAAGGAGAAATAACCTAACAAGATCAGAATTTCAATTTCTACACAAATATCACACCTCCTTCCAAGGATTCTCAATCATTCCCTCTATAATTAAGCCTAATCCAAACCTTTGTATAGACTTGATCTGTCTGGTTTTTAAAACAATAAAATAAGTAATTAACTTGGCTGGCCATTTTTTAAGTTTATTTTCTAATTATAGTTGCCTTACAATATTATATTAGTTTCAGGCGTTCAACATAGTAATTAGACATTTATATATCTTATGCAGTGATCCCTCCTTAAGTCTAGGAATCACCTGTTACCATAGATAGTTATTATGATATTACTGACTATATTCCCTATGCCATTTTTATATACTAAAATTACTAAAAAATATGTAAAACCTACAACTTAATTTCAAATATTCTAATGGTGACTTCTTAATGAAAGAGAAAGCAAAGACATAATAACACAGGTAAGCACTTGTCAGCTACCTTGTTACTTGGTATTTAGTTTGGTAGATCCGACAAGTGCTGACAAGATCTGAACTCTTGTTAGAAAACACATTTCTTAATAGATTATAAAACTAATATATTTAGTTTTGTGCATACCACTATTCATAATGACTCCTTTTTCAGAATGTTTTTATAAAAGCAAGATAAATATTTACATATGTATTACTGAAAAACAAATTACTTCTGTGAATTTTAAGATCAGAACAATTCTAATTTGCTTACTAAAATAGTATTTTTTTACTCAGGTACCTTTTAAATCTGCCACCTTAAAAAAAAGTTTGTCTAGCCCAGCCAGCGTGGCTCAGTGGTTGAGCACCGACCTATGAACCAGGAGGTCATAGTTCAATTCCAGCCAGGGTACATGCCCAAGTTGTGGGCTCTATCCCCAGTAGGAGGTTGCTGGAGAAGGCCAATAGGTGTTTCTATCTCTCTCTCCACTCCCTTCCTCTCTGAAATCAATAGAAAATATGTTTAAACTTTTCTTTTTTAATCTGGTGACATCCATTTCAAAGACAACTCAAGATCCCTATCTTCAGAAGTTAGTACATTGTTGCAGAATAGTGCCATTAATGTCCCAAGTAACCATGACTGGGAAACTGAGCAATCAGATCAACTCTCCCACCAAAATGAAAATTAGTTTATTCTGTAAAATAAAACCTACCTCAGCATTGTCTTAGATTCAACTACACTCACCTAGAAATTAATGCAATAATTAAGTCCGAACAGTCATTGTCAATGTTCCAAAAGTGGCCTCTTCGCCTATATGTAGTTTCTAAGGAGAGCCAGTCTAGGTTCCTGATGCCAATCACAATGAATGGAAGGCATATATTTAAATCTAATAGCACCATCTAGCAGAACTTCCACTACTTTGCTTACAAGAAAGAGATGTGGGTTGGCGTTCAGTTCGGTAGATCTAACAGCAAAAGTGGCAATGATTTGTTTTCAGGGAAGAATCACAGAATGAGAACTACAAAGGACCAGACACACCAGGTCCAATGTCCTCAATAAGTATCTCAGATACTAATTGTTTTTAACCATTGAAAAAGTTAGCCCGATACACATTAAATTCAGCCACTCCCGGGAATCCAACTAAAATTCAAAATCACGTTTGTCCTCAAATTCAACCACCCTCGAAATAAATAAGATCATTCATCAACATATTTCAATCGCCTCAATCCCATATGCTCTGTGATCATTAAAACATCCTTCCTCGAAATGCTTTTTATTTTATCAGACCTATTACAACCAAATGATGAACGCACACAAATGAGGCTGTTTCAAAACTTTGATTCCGGTAACTTGCTTCTTTCTCAACCAGGCTGGGATGCTGCCTTGTCACACACATTCCATGTCGCTGCAATAAGATCCTGAATGTACCGCCTCAGAAAATACCTTTGGTATTTTGGGGAAAATCAACAACAACAAAACCCAGCATCTCTCTGCGTTCAATTTGTTGTTGTTGTTGTTGTTTCTGCTACACCAAGGCCTGCCACCCCGGAATCCCATGGGGACTGTGTGTGCTGCTGCCAACGCGGGGATTAGGAAATGTTCCCATCCCTGGGGCACAAGAAACTTTCAGGAGAGGGCTGTATTCCCTGCCTGGAGCAAGCAGGGAAACCTGCGCGTGGGCCTTGTATTTATGCAGCTATTTCCGTGCACAAGGTAACCGACTGTAGCTTTGGGGAGGAGATGGTCTCAGACTTTTCCCCCAGTCCGGACCCCCCTGGGGAAGGGAGAGAGCACCACCTTCCAGGACAAGGTAAGCCTCACCCTCCCAGTGGAAGAGGTTGCCAGGAACCATGGATCTGCTGCACACACACACACACACACACACACACACACACACACAGAAAGAGGGGTTCTCCCTCAGTGGTCACAGTCACTGTTGGCTCTCATTTTGTAGCCAACAAGCAAACCACCGTCACCAGTCCAAGGGGCGGGCGGCAGCCAGCCCCGCGGTGCAGGGAGCCACGGCCGCGGCGTGCACCCCGGGCGGGCGAAGGGGCGCCTTGCTCGCCCGCCTCCTCCGGGGCTCCCACCCAAGTTCACACCTGTGTCCCCGCCTAACAGCCCCGCTGAACAGCTCCTTCCCCCGTCTGCTCCCCTCCCTTCCCCGAAGAAAACCCCTTTCCGGGCCAGCGCCCCCTTCCCACCGCGGGCAGCCGGCCCTCCGCGCGCCGGGGGCCGCGGCTTACCCGGCGGCACCCCCTCCGCGCCCCCCGCGCCCCCCGCGGCCCCCGCCCGGGCCACCGCCGTCCCCAGACCACGGCGAGGCTGCAAGTCTTCGCCCCCCAAAAAAGTTCGCCCGCGGCCGCCGGTGGAGTCCGGGCTGCAGCGAGAGGCAGAGAAGCAAAGCCTGCTCCCGCGGCTCCCGCTCGCTCGCCGCCAGCACACTTTTCCTCCCTCCCCGGGAACGCGGTCCCTCCCGGCCGGACTCCCAAACTTCACCCGCGCCCCCCGCGCCCCCCGCCCCGGCCCCGGCCCGGCTCCGGGGAGCGGGGCGTCCCTCCCGGGCCGGGGAAGCCCCCCACGCCCGCCGCACCCCCAGCACCCGCACCCGCGCCCGCACACGCCCTCCGCGCCCCGAGCGCGTCTCCGCGCCCCGCGGGCCCTGCTCGCCGCTCCGCGCCCGGCTTCCGCCCGCCGCGCCCGGCACCGCCGCCCTCGCCTCGCCCGCCCGCCCGGCCGCCCGGCCGCCCGCCCGGCAGGCAGGCACTCCCGGCCCCGAACCCCCGGCGCCGGTGCCCCCGGCTCCGTCCGCCCGACCCCAGCCCGCCCCTCCAAACCCCCGCGATCCCCCCGCGATCCCCCCGCCACGCGCCCCACTCCCAGCGGCTGCCCCCGCCCGCCCGCCCGCCTTCCCCCACGACCCCCGGCGGCTCGGCGGACCGCGGCGGCCCCGGACCCCAGTTCGAAAGTTACTTTGCGAGGAGGTGAGCCCACGGGTTGTCCCCCCCGACCGCCCAAACAAGTTTCCATCCTCTCCCCACCGGCACCGCCGCCGCCCCCCAACACCCTCCCTCCGTCCCTCCGTCCCTGCCTCCCTCCCACCCCGCAGCCCCCCACGGCCGCCGCCCCGAGAGAGAGAGGGAGAGGGAGAGCGAGCACCTTGTGGGAGACGGCCGCCCCCGCCCCGCACGCCCCCGGATCGCGCCCCCTCCCCCGGCCGGCCCACCCCCGGGGGGCTCTGCCCCGGCGGACAGGGTCCGGGTGTCGGTAGGTCTCCGGGAGAGTGCGCGAGTGCGTGCCCGCGTGTGTGTGTGTGTGCCCGTGTGTGTGTGTGCCCGTGTGTGTGTGTGTGTGTGTGTGCGCGCGCGCGCGTGTGCCGGCGGAGGTGGGCGAGCCGCGCGGAGCCACACTTACTTCTCCCGGGCCTGGCTGTCGGACGGGACGGCGCTGCTGTTACTCTTGCCTTTGCCGTACATGCTTGTGCCGAGAGCAGCTCCCACTGTCACGCACCTGTCAACCCATCACAGCCTCCTCGGGAACAGCCCCGTCCCCATGGCGACCCACGCAGCCGCCCCCGCCATTGGCCGCCCCGCGCCGGGGCCCCGCCCCCTTCGCCGGGGCAACGCGCGAGACGGACGGGCCCCGCCCCCTCCCTCCGGCCTTCCCCCTGCGCGCGCGGCGGCGGCGGCGGCTGCAGCCGGAGCGGCAGAGTCTCCTCCCCTCCTCCCCTCCCTCCCTCCTCCCTCCCGCCCTCGCCGAGCGCTCCCTCCCTCCCTCCCTCCCTCCCTCCTTCCCTCCCCGCCGCCCCCCTCCTCCCGCTCTCCTTCCCCCCTCCCCCCGCCGAACCCCGGCGCAGGCGGGGAATTAGAAACCGCTCTAGAAGGATTTTAAACAACTGGCTGTTCCCCCCGCCGCCGGCCCTCCCGCCGCGCCGCCCGCGCCCGGCTCCTCACTGGAGAGAAGGCGCCGGGAGGAGGGGAAAGTGCGGCCTGGACTTTCCGGCCGGAGGAGCCGGCGGGCGGCGGAGCTGCAGCCCTGGCGGGCCCCAGACTTCGGGGCGCCGGCGGCCGAGTCCACCGGCAGCAGCCCTTGGGCCCCGGCCGCCCTTGGGGAGGGGGGCGCGCTTCCCACCCCACCCCCTTCCACCCACCCCCCGCGCCAGCCTCCCTCCCGCCCCTCTCCCCGGGAGGACCGGGCGCCGGTACCCTGCCTGGATCTCCGCCGCCCTCCACCTCCTCCCTGGGGTGTCGCCCCCGCCCCGCTCCCCGAGGGCCAGCTGGCGGGGGATGCACGCGCTGCGCCCTCGGCCTTCTGGCGGAGCGGCTGGCTTACCCTCCTGGGGGGTGACTGCGCCCCCCGGGGTCACTGGCGCCGCTGGAGTGGCGTCGCCTGGCTCCTGGGACCGAGCCCTGCGCCCCAAGGGAGTCCCCCCCCACCCCACCCCCGGGCCTCGGGCCTGCCTCCTCTCCTTAGAGGTGAGCCTGCCTCCCACTGATGGCTAGGTGGCTCCTCAGGCCTCCTGTGCCCCTGCCCCTGCGCGCCCAGAGCCCCTCCGTGGTGCTCAACGCGCCAGCTCCCCTGCCAGGTCCGCTGCAGAAAAAAGGCCCCAAGTCATCCCCACCCGGCCTGGTGTCCCAACTGTGATGGGTGATGTCTACTCATCCCGGTCTCTGCAGTGGGAAGTTGGGCCACAGAAGGCCTGTAAAGCCACCCTGTCCTTGTCCATCAGAATGGACCCCAGCCCCGCTCCAAGAGCTGTGCCAGAGCTGAAAGGCTGGGCCAGAGGATTGTGTCTGAATCCCAAGCCCCTAACCCCGTCCCCGCTCCCTTAAATGTGCAAAAGTTTCCGAAAACACAACCTGGTTCCCCCAGAGAACTCCGTAATTTTATGTAGTGGAGGTCCTTGGATGTAAGATCAGAGTGCAAGTGGAGTTAGAAAGAATAGATGGGCATCATCAAACAGGGAGGGACAGTGGGAAGAGGGGTGCAGGTGGGAGTGCAGGTGAGGGTGGGGCGGGGGAAACCTCAGAAAGGGATGAAATAAATCGCTGTGGGAGGGGAGACAAATAGATTCAAATGGGAAAAGATGTACCTTTCTATTCCTCACACACAGCCTTAAAGCTTTTAGTAGCAGGGTCATAAAAATTCATATGAAGATGAATTTTTGAGATGGGTGGAATGGAGAGAAATGGGTCTGTGTGGGCATTGACATCAAGTTGTAAGAATAAAACGTCAACAGAAGGTTAAGGAAGGGCAGCGAGTAAAAAAATGAGAGAATCGGAAAAGGGATTGGCAACCCAACATATATCAAAAACTTGGTGGAAATGAAGGACCCTGTTGTACGGTATTAAGGAAAGTGAAAAAAAAAATGGAACAGGTAAAGTATTTCCTTCCTTGATAATGTCTAAAGAAAGTGTCATTTCTGATTGTTCTAACAGGTCTCAGTGTGTGAAGGCACACCCTAGTAGAAAACTCCGAAGTTGGGAGGTGGGGAAGAACTGTATGCTGTGCGTTTTAGTCTCTGCTACTGATTTGTGATACTGATCTCTTTGTCAGTTTAAAAAAAAAAAAGATAAGAAAGAAAGAAGAATAAAAGAAACAGCATTAAATGAAGAAGCTATAGAATATGGTAGCAAAAGAAGATGGCCAAAACAATAGAGGACTGGCATTATAATAAAAATATTTTTTTAAAAAAAATCTAAGTGCTTTTATTAAAAGGACAAAAATTCAGCCCAGCGGGCATGGCTCTGTGGTTAAGTGTCAACCTACGAACCAGGAGGTCATGGTTCAATTCCTGGTCAGGGCACATGCCCGGGTTGCAGGCTCCCTCCCCAGAGTGGGGCGTGTAGGAGGCAACCAACCGCTCAGTGATTCTCATCAATGTTTCTTCTCCCCCACTTCCTTCCTCTCTGAAGTCAATAAAAATATTTTTTTAAGGACACAAATTCTGACAATAGAAGTAGAGATAAAGAAAGTGTGTGTGTGGGGGGGGGGGGAGGGGGAATCCCAATAGCTTAAGTTGATTTTAGCTTAATTTTCCAAGAGAAATAATTTGCCATTTCCTACGAAAAGTCTCCTTTCTGTTTCTAATGATCGGTAGTGGAGGCATGGCATTCACAGTCTCTGAAGAGCTAGGAGTGATTCTGAGCCAGGAAACCTCTCTTCTTAAACCATCGCTTAAAATGCTCCAATGTTGATAAGGCTTCCCCTGTTCCCAGACTCTGCCTTCAGGTTGGCATTATGTAATTTGTTGTTCAATTATCTGCTCCCATTGGCTTCCGTCCAGAAAATTATTATCATTCGGGGCTCCATCACCCATAGAATATTCCCTTAAGGTGATGCTCAGGGAATGCCGTCAGGGAGGGAGTTCCTGGCAGCTGTTGATCCATGCTCCCGCCCACACCTGGGATAAGGTAAGGTTTCCATTAAAAACCAAGAGCCCAGCCCCTGTGCCTCAGGGGTTGAACTTCTACCTAGGAACCAAGAGGTCACAGCTTGATTCCAGCCAGTCAGGGCACGTGCCCAGGCTTGGGGCTCGATCCCCAATAGGGGGCGTGCAGGAGGCAGCCCATGGATGATGTTTCTCTCTCATAGATGTTTCTATCTCTCCCTCTCCTTTTCTCTCTCTCTGAAAAAAAAAAAATCAATTAAAACAAACAATAGGTTTTGTGCTGTTATCTAAAAACAAATTAGTTATTATCATTGCACCAATGTAGGGATTCTCTAACCAGGATTCTCAGTTGTGGCACATTAGAATTGCATTAGGAAGATGTTGTTGTTATTGTTTGTTTTTAAATTCAAGATCTGGGAGCTCACTAGAATAAATCAGCTAACTAAATCAGAAACCTGGGGGATTTGCCCAGGCATCTGTATATCATATGTAACCAGGGCTGCTGAAACCGGTTTGGCTCAGTGGATAGAGTGTCGGCCTTTGGACTGAAAGGTCCGAGGTTCGATTCTGGTCAAGGGCACATACCTTTGTTGCGGGCACATCCCCAGTAGGGGGTGTGCAGGAAGCAGCTGATCAATGTTTCTAACTCTCTATCCCTCTCTCTTCCTCCCTGTAAAAAAAAAATCAATAAAATATATTTAAAATAAATAAAAAACATATGTAACCAGGGCTGCCTAACTCTGCTCTTCAGCATCCATCTAAAGACAGCCCGCGGGGCTCTATCAGATCTCAAAACAAGATTTTTAGATTGTGGTTGTACATATAATGCCATGTAAGGCATGGAGCCATCTTTACAATGGACTTTACTTTCTACTCATTGAGCCAACAAATTTGTTAATAGCACGAAAATGTATCACCACATGTGTTCCTATAGTACAAGACCACAAATAGCCATGGTTTATTTTGCTGTTTCCTAAAGAGAAAGGAGAATGAAAGAAAATAGCACAGGCTGTTTGCTGTCTGCTGCTGTAATTTATTCATTTGATTGTATTTCACCCAGATTTGTTACATACATGGAAGAGTCCTTTGTGTAATGGCATATTTTCTGATATTTTAAAAATAAATTGTACATCTGCACAGCGGCTTATGGAATTCAGTACAAGTTGGGCTTAGTATCTGTAAAGAATAAAATGCTAAAAGGTCTTAGTTCAGAGCTTGCCAAGTTAATGTCGGCTACCTTTACAAGAATGCTACCATCCAGCAAACAGAGTGAAAACATGACTATCCCTTATATGTGGTAACCTTAAAGCTTTATAGTAATCAAACCAATTACCATTAGAACATCTCAGCAGCTACCTGAACAGTCTCTTTTATTTTCCCCTTCATGTTTACACAGGTAAATAAAATGCTTCTTTGCCCTTGTTCAGATTATTTTGAACACGAAGAATGTTCTTTGCATCAGCAACTGTATCTCGTGGGACCAATACTGTAATTAATGAGATTTGACAAACACATATTCAGAGCCAAATTTGAGGTCCCAGACATAGAAATGAAATCCATTGTTTAGTTTTCATTTTTTTTAAAGGGGAGAAAGATAGATTTAAAGTTTCCTAGTGTAAAGAATTACAACATATTTTTTACAAGTTTTTGGCTTTTTAAAAATCTCACACATTAGGCTGATTAATTTTGAGAGGCTGGATTTGGTGTAGGGGAGTGCTGACCATCTGAGACACCAAATTGGAACAATTTGTATTTGAAGGTTTTGTTTTTTAACTTTATTCTTTCAGATATAGAATATAATCATTAGGTCTCCCCACTCCTGCACCTTCACCCCCATAAGTTTAGACACTTATGCACAATTTTCTCTTTCTGGAACTTGCATATTATTCTTGGAAGTCTTTATCATTTTAAAACAGGTAGTTCATTATACCCCCCTACTCAAGCTCTAGATTAATTGTATATTTCTTTGATCCTATTTTTTCCCTCTAAAACATTAAGCTTAATAATATCTATATTCTTCCAGTGCATGGAACTTGAAAAAAATTTCCCCTTACTATATAGAACAAAGAGGTTAACTCTTTATATTTAAATGGAAGCTAATCATGAACTTAATTACTTGTATCACATAGAATACTTAGTATGCTAACGTAAAGAAAAATAGGATATGCTGAAACCGGTTTGGCTCAGTGGATAGGAAGGTCCCGGGTTCAATTCCGATTAAGGGCATGTACCTTGGTTGCGGGCATTATCCCCAGTGGGGGGTGTGCAGGAGGCAGCTGATTGATGTCTCTTCTCATTGATGTTTCTACCTCTCTATCCCTCTCCCTTTCTCTCTGTTAAAAAAAAAATAAAAATTTTTAAAAAAGAAAAAGAAAAATAGGATAAAATATTTATTTAGAAAAATTAAAATCAACTATTCAAACATTAAAATGAAATGTTCTTATTTTGGGGTAATTTTTTTCAAATCACAAAACTTCTTTTATAGTTAGTTTATAAAACTTTTTAGTTTATGAAAATAATATTTTCTAACTTATATTCATATCACTTTTCATTTCAAATCACTTAACAGATATCCATCCACTCATTAATATTCAATATACCCCAGTTAATTACATTTTTCTAACCGGTTTTTAAGCTGGGTAAACTGAGTCCTAGAAAGATTCATTAGCCTGACCTGATCCGTAAAGAAAATAGAACTAGTTCCAGGATGAGAACTCTGTGTTCCTGGCTGACAGTCCTGTTCCCAGACCACGAAGCCGCACCTCTTTCTCTCAGAAGTGACTATTCCACAGAGGAATGTGAGCAAGCTCTGAGATGTTTGTCACTCAGCCTACCATAGGAAACTTCATTCCCAGGAAGAACAGACCAGCGTGCTCAGATTTACAAACTGCTCACATGCCGTGTACCAAAGTAATTGAATGAACAGTCATTATAACCATACTGCTACACAACATGGTCTCTTCTACCGGAATAACAAATGAAATGGGGCCTCAATTTCACATTATTTGGCACACTCTTACTGGTTTAACATCAGTTAATCTGAGGCAATGACTGTTTTCTTAACCTATTGCCCTGGATTTTTAAAATCGAAACTTAGAAGTTTATAAACACCCACGGGTTAGGAAAAACAATGTGCAGATCTACCAGTTCTGAACAGTTCCATCTCTGGAGTGCCTAATCTTTTTGAGCACTATTATGAACTTGTGACCTGGAATACAATAAAATAATCCTGATACAAAGAATTGGTAATAAGCTGAAGATGAAGAAAAATGAAAGAAAAAAACAACAACAGGGCTACCATGTATGGCAGTTTCACATATCTTAGCACATTTTGCAAAACAAATTCAGAGTGTTGCAGTGTTCACTGGCTGGATTTTTGTCATTAATTGTTGAAAGTTATATAATAGGAAGTATGCCAAAGAGTGTTGTTTATTCAAAAGTATTACTATGTTTTTTTTTTTAGTGCATTCCTAAGTCTTCACACAGTTTTTCACCTACCAAAGTTAGGCCAACATGATGCCTTTGCATTCTCCGAGTCGACAAAAGCCCCTGTCTCAAGAGACCAGGCAGTGTCATTTCCTCCGGTGAGGAATAGAAACAGAAAAAAATAATAATAATACCTACTACATTTGCTTTTCATAATTTGTCAAACTAACCAGGCCCTCTTATCCACGTGTGGCAAAAAGAGAAGATGACAAAGTGTTCCACTACTGTATTTTATTTACCAAAATAGTTTGTGAATAAGGGGTTAAAAATGTATTATGTTCTTAACCTCTTTAACAGTATTAAAAATTTAAGATGTGCTGAATATAGCCATGTCCAACAGTAAGCTATAAAGTATAAAATCTTAACAGGGTCATGTATACTTGCCAAAGATATGGAGGGCACTTCAACTATTTTATTTCAGAGTACTCAAAAAGCCTTTGGGAAGAGATTAATCAAAGATCATATATTTATATATGCATAACCTATGGACACAGACAAGAGTGTGGCAAAAACCTCTGATGATGCAGGTGCTGGGTGGAGGGGGCAAAAAGGGGGAGACCAAGAAAAATTATCCATAATAAAAGCTAAGTATTTGAAACCCATTGTGCCCCATCCTATATATTGCAGTAAATTCTGGAACATTCCTAAGTATTTTCTGGTAGTACTTGCTACCTGCATCAGATTATGAAGGCACAAACCAGATTCCTCATCAGATAAATAATTCTATAATCTCCTTATCATCAACTTCCCAAACTCATCAGGTCTTTTCTCCTCACACCTAAATTCTTAAGGCAGAGACCAGAAGGATCCCCGCCACCACCACCCCCCCTCCCCTTGCCACATGGTGCTAAGTTATTGACGATTACCAAGCAAATTCCCATTAACCTCACTCAACTTCTGGGACCCAAGTTGTCTATGGTATTGGAGGGCCAGTGTTAAGAAAGTTAAAAAAGGATACATTTTTAGCATAGGACGTGCGCCTGCTACTCTGTCCTCCCTTTAACACTCACGGGATTTTTAATTCTTTGAGGACAATCTTAATCATCTACTGCCCTGTGGATACCGCGTAGGGCTAACGTTGTTGCTACTCTCTGGGTTAAGGAGCGTTTTGGCCAAGGATACTGCCCTCGGAAATATTCTTCTTTGGTAAGATGCTTGATGCTGAAGTGAAAATTGAAGGCTTTGGGAACACTATATCCATTTGCCCTAGCTTTTCGCCCTCGTCTGGGTTCTGAAAGGGAGACAGATAAAAAGCTCACTCTGGTGCTGGTGCTGGATGTAGGCGGTGTTTGGAGCAGGGTGGTGAAGCAAGAACCCAGATCTGGGCACTATGTCTCACTCCTCCGACAGGGCTGCCTGTCCCAAGCTTTGAGTTCTGCTTCCTTTGTTCTTGCCTCAGCTTTGTGTCCTCTTAGCAGATGCCAGCTCTGTTCTATGGTTTAGGGGTTTTCTTTATTTTAAAGGGGCATTTGTGGCACAAGGAGACATATGCCACATCCGGGTCTCAGGAATTTTCTAATGGATGGGAGGGGGCTGGGTAACAGGATTACCTCTTATCACCTTAGCTTCCAGTCAGTGCAGGTTCCTTCGAAGGGCTTTACCATGTCATCTCTCACCTTCCCATTACTTCTTTTACCTGTTCTTCCTCCGTCTTGCCCCTCTTCTCCACCCCCCCCCCTTTTTTTACCTTCCCCTTAACAACTGACAAGTGGCAAAATATAAGAGAAACTAGAGGCCAATGCACGAAATTCGTGCAAGAGTAGGCCTTCCTCCTCCCCCCCACCCCCCCACCCCCCCTGCTGCTGGCACCGGCTTCCCTCTGGCACCCAGGACCCCGGCTTCCCTAGTATGTCCAGAAGGATGTCCGGTCTAATTAGCATATTACACTCTTATTATTATAGAGAGGAACATTCAGTGGGAACATATTAAATTGAAATATATGAATCTGCTATTTTTGTGAGTCAGAAATGGTTGACTAATGACAATGTCATATGGTTCAGCCATGCAAGAATTGCAGTTCTTGCAAGCCATGCCACAGATTTCTTACATAGTAGCAATACTAACATCTATCAAACTCTAACAGTGTGCTGCTGGGCACTGTCTAGTGCTTTACATAGAGCATCTCAATACTTTTCACAGTCTTTTAAGGTGGGTATTCCTATTTGCAAAATTTTGCTGGTTCATACAACTAGTGAGTAATGGGATTGTAATCTGCACCTAGGCAGTCTCTCTCTTCAGGTCCTCTCAGGAATGGGATACATAGGTCCTTCCAACCACCCTTGCCCCTTAACCTTTACTCTTTCACATACTATGATTCTCCAAGGGCACGCTTCCCTGTGGATTCAGGTTGGATGAAATACAAGTGGGACTACTCCAGTAGGGTTTATTGGATTTTGGTTCAGCATGGTAAGCAGCAAAGAATTGTGTTCTTACAGCAAAGCCCCACGATGAGGCAAAATCAGCAACACCAAGCCGGCCACACCCTGCTTTACTGCAGCCATGTCCTTCATCGAGTATGCCATTTCCTCCCATTTTGACCTTGGCCCACTATAAGATATTAAAAGGAGGGGTGATCTACTTCTCTTTTGATATTAAAGGAGGCAAGTATTTTCCTTGCTCTAAATAAATTGGTCAGCTTATGTGTCCTTTTCAATTTTCATTGTTCATCAAACTTGTTCGTCCTTCTTTGAGTCATCACAACTCCCGGATCTATGTGGCTTGTGTGATCTGTGGTAGATGAAACAAGATCTTTGTTTTATTCACATTCTGCTTAGGCAAAGGGAGACCTATATCACATCACTATTCATTCACTGGGTCACTGTACATAAGTGCCCTACCTCTATAAATGGCAAAACAACAACAACAAACCACACACACACACACACAAACACACACACACACACACACAAAAAAAAAAAAAAAAAAAAAAAACAAAAAAACAAAAACAAAAAAAAACCCAAAACCAAAAAACCCAAACAACAAAAGTGGTCCACTGCACCTAAATCAGCAGATTACAATACGCTTTAGGTTTGGGGCCAGTTTTCATGTATGGTTTTCCTTATCTGGAGGATTACTGAAGTTTGTTACTTTTCCTTGATCTCTTGGTGTGTTTTGTGTGTGTGTGTGTGTGGGGGGGGGGGGGTTGGCTTCGCTTCTTCCTTCTATTGTTGTAGCTGTCTTTTTTCCTCTCATCACTTTTCCTGTTGCCTTTCCCATTGGGTGGGGCCCCCATCCAACTCTCTCACTGTCTGGCTCTGGAGTCCTTTTGGTCCCAGGGGAGAACACTCTTGTGCCAAATAGTCCCCATCCTGGGTCATCAGAAGAAGGATCCCATAGACTAGTACCTCTAAACTTTTCCTGTATTGATTTTATATTAGAATGAAACCCAAGGATGCCTGATTGGGGCATTGCGGGGGATGTGGGGGGGAGGGGAGCATAGTGGAGGGAAACCAACAATTCATTCTCTTGGCCTCCTAGCCCAGACCATTTTGAACTCTGACAGCACTAACATCCATCAAATCAAACAATGAAATCAACTTTGGTTACTTAGCATAATAGAAATAAACTTATAATATCCTATTAGTGAAGGATCAATGTCTCTTGTCTTGAAAATAAACATCAGAGCTTGGCCTCAACATTTATGTAGCAGCAAGAGACCATTATTTTGTGGCAACATTCAATTACATTGACATCAAGACAGATTTATTAAATTAATAAATAGTACATGATTTTCAGCCTCTCATTTCTAACCCTCACCCCCACAGCCCTCTGCAAGGTGAGCTTATGAAACCCTTCACCCATACTTTTGATTCATTATCTATGACTTTTATTTCTTTTTTTATTTGTCAGATAAAAATTTATACTCAAATTTATTTTTTAAATATCCATCTTTTTCAGATGGCAAATTTTAATTGGTTGTTAAGAACCAAGTTAATAATGAGAACCATCGGATTGTTAATTGTTGCAGTATTTCCCTGGCATCACATTTGAAGAGGAAGTATTTCAGATGTACTTTTTCAAAGTTCTGAGTGTAGCTAATGGCAAAAGCCCAAGGTTCCTGCTGCCGCTTCCTCTGACTTCCAACCCCAGGGCTTTTGCCCCGGCTTTTCCTCTGCCTGGAATGCTCTTCCCTCTGCTCTTTGCCTGGCTGGCTTTTTCTCATTTCTCAAGTCCCCTGGAATGTCATTCCACAGAGAGGTTTTCTCTGAGAGTCCTTTTTAAAGTGTTTATTCCTCCCATCCTCAGTCCCTCTTCCTCATGATGCTCTGTTTTATTTTCTCTATAGTCACATGTCACTATCTGAAGTGCTTATATCTGACTTACCCTAGCAGGGACAGCGGTCTTGTGCTTCTTCTCATACTAAATTCCTGTGTCCTAAAACCCAGAACAGCAATAAACAAATGTTCATTAAATGACCCATTGGCTGGCTGACCGAATAACTCCAAAATATTCATATGTGAATTACCTTAGATCCTGGCTCTGTAAGACATTTGTAATATGTCATCTTTCCAGCCCTCTACCCTACCCCTACAGGCTCTCGGCTCCCTATATTCTTAGGAACAATAGGAATTGGGCAGAAAGCATCAGCACATTTTCAGATTTTAGGCCTCGTCTTACTCCGATTTATTGTTCCAGCATCCAAACCACGTTAGCAAAATTCTGGTGAGCAGGATGTGAGAGAGACATATTCCCTCATCTTTTCCATCACCACACATCTAACTTGCCTGGATGTTCCAAGTGGCTTATTATTGCTAACAATAAGGAAATAAGTAGCACGCGGTCATCATGTCATTCTCCTTTGCAAAAACCTCGGAGCCTCCTCATTTATAGAGTAGCCTTCTCTCCACTCAGATTTTTATCCAGCCTGATCCATGTGTACCTATAGTTTTTAGTACATTGCAGTTATTTATATAGAGAAGCCCAGTGCATGAATTTGTGCATGGTGGGGTCCCTCAGGGTGGCCTGTGGGGATCGGGCCAAACCCCACAGTCCAACACTGCCTACAGCTCCTAACTGCCGCTCCTACTCATCTTTATCCCACAGTACCTGCTGTGGACTCATGCCCAATCAGTCCTGATCAGTAGGGGCTCAAGCTTTGGCAGCAGTGCTCACCAGCCATGAGCCCTGTGTCTGGCACCCTTCCAAGGGGAGTGGCCTGCAGGATTTGGCCGAAAGAGGCTCTCTGACATCCCCTGAGGGGCTGCAGATTGAGAGAGGGTACAGGCCAGGCCAGGCCAAGGGACCCCACTGGTACATGATTGGGGCCAGGAAGGGACTGTGGGAGGGCTCCAGGGCATGTCTGACCTAGCTCGCTCAGTCCCTGATCAGCCAGACCCAGCAACAAGCTAACCTACCAATCAGAGCGTCTGCCCTCCCCTCCCCCCCCCCCGGTGGTCAGAGCATGTCATAGGGAGTGGTTGAGTGGCATATTACAATTTGACTGGTTGAACAGTCCACCAGTCACCAGACAACTGGACACTTAGCATATTAGGCTTTTATTATATAGGATGTCTGTCTTCCCTACCAGTGTGTGTACTCCTTGAAAAATAGCCTAGTCATTCACAGACATTTATATTGTACCTCCAGGTTGAGCTTGATATGAGGGAATATATTGTTGAAAAAGACATTTTTTTCAGCTTTCAAGCCCTACAATTTCTATCTCAGTGTGTGTCTTGACTTTGGGAAGTGATTATTAATGTTTCTGGAATTAAATTTTAGTCCCAGTAACTGAAGTCTGACCACCCTGCTCCATTAATTGTTAGCTGTATGATATTAAGCAAGTCACTTAACCTTTCCATGCCTAAATTTTATCAACTGCAAAATGAGATGATGTTACTAAGTGTGTGGTAGGGTTATTATGTTAATTGAATGGATTTAGCACAGAGCTTGGCACATCATAAGTTCTGTGTGAATGTCTGTGAATGTGTTCTGCTGAGTGGAGCTGGTCCATGCCCTGTATAGTCTGTAACCATACACAAACATGCCTGACACATCTGTTAACACTATATCACTGCTATTCCTTCCCTTGAATGTCCTTCCCTATTCTTCCATGGCCCTTGATGCCTTTGAAAGTCATTCTCTGCTTTTATAATCTAATAGAGGCTAGTGCATGGATTTGTGCACCAGTGGGATCCCTCAACCTGGCCTGCAGGGATCGGATCGGATCAGCTCTCCTACATCTCCCATGGGGTTCTGAATTGTGAGAGGGTGCAGGACAGTGCATGATCAGGGCTGGAGATGGACCACAAGAGGGCTCCAGGGTGTGTCTGGCCCCATCTCACCCAGTCCCAATCAGGGCTGGCCAGGGATGGATCATGGGAGGTTGGCTGGCTGGGAAGGGAGGGTAGTGTTCTGCCATCTTGCTCAGTCCTGTTTGGGGCTGATCAGGGATGGGGAGGAACAGTGGAAAGGCTCCAAGGCAAGTCCAGCCCATCTCGCTTAGTCCTGATAGGCCAGACCCCAGCAGCAAGCTAACCTACCCCTAGCCCTGGGAGCATCTGACCCCTGGTGGTCGGTGCACATCACACTGTTCAAGTGGTCCAGAATTGGAGTGGACACTTAGCATATTGGGCTTTTATTATATAGGATATCACATATAATAATAAGCTGCCTTGCCTTAGCTAGTTTGGTTCAGTGGATAGAGTGTTGGCCCATGAACTGAAGGGTCCAAGGTTAAATTCCAGTCAAGGGCTCATACCCAGGTTACAGCCTCGATCCTTAGAAAGGGGCATGCAGGAGGCAGCCAATCTGTCATCATTGATGTTTTTATCTCTCCCTCTCCTTTCCTCTAAGAAATCAATTAAAATATATTTTAAAATAATAATAAGGATAAGCTGCCTTTTAAGAACTTAACTTTTCCTGTGTCTTATCTCCCCAGTGAGAGAAAATTGTGAGGATAATGCTGTGATTCTTCAGCAGAGTTTAAGATGGTCCTACATTCATGGCCTGTACGCTCTAATTCTTATCTCAAGGTAGTAACTGGAGAATGGAATGCCAAATTCAACAGCCTGTTTATGGATGGCAGTTGGTTTACTATGATGACATTATTTCAAATTTCATAGATTCAAGGATGAAAACAAAAGTTTTTATGTCACCTAATTACATCTGCAAAGAGGAAGTTTCCACAATGCCCCCTTAATTCCAGTGAAGAAATTCTTCCTTATCTTCAAGTATTGACACAAAGTAAGTACTTTTCCTTATTGAATCAGCAATAGTGATGGGGAAAAAATTAGTCATCCTCCTCCTCCTAATAAGCCTACATATACTTCAAGACAGTCATCAACTAATTCCCTTCTCCCAAATGAACAATCAAAATATTTATTTGCATAGCTAATATCACAAACGGTCTAGGCAAACAGACAGAGTTGCTCTCCTGTGAATACTGTCAGCTTGTAGTCCATGGTTTAGGCGACTGCTCTAGAGTGAAATAAAAACCTCTTTAGAGACTTCTACTGGTCAATCAACACTTAAAATGTTTTTCTCAGCAACTCCTCCTAATTGGAATCTTTTACGAGTTTCTTTCTTTCTTTTTTTTTTTTTTTTTTTTTTGGAGATAGAATGGAGATAGTTAAAACAATACAGAATAGTTGTCCACTCAACAATCATTGAGCACCTACAGTGCACAGTATCGAGTAACACAGTATTTGGCTAAGCAGTGGAGGGGATGCATAAATCTGTTAGCATCAGTAGCTACCACAAGGAAGTTTGGAGATATAAAAGTTTTCTGAGTACTTATTGTAAGCTGGGCACTGCCCAAGTACTAGAAGTAGATAGATAACATTTCTTTCTTTGAGGAGCTCATAGTCTAAAGGGGGGATATAACAGTTTTATATGTTTGACAGTCTTCTAAGTGCTATGAATGATGTTAGTAGCAATGGGCACTCTGGGGGTGCAGAGGAATACTTCTACCTACAACCTAGATGAAAGAATAAGACTTAATAATTTTTTTTTAATTTAAAAACATGGAGAAAGGCATTTCAACAAAGAGAACAGCATGTACAAAATCAAATGGGGAAGAAAAACATGCACGCTCCCGAAGCTACAGGGAATTTTTCTGAAATAGGGTGGCTGGGAGACAGTTGTGAAGATAGAGCTAGAAAGAAAGCAAAACTGATTCATGGAGAGGTTTATTTGTACCATGAAAAAAGATCTTGGGTTTTAAATCCTTAAATAGTTGTGGAGCCACTAGAGGAGTTTAAGCAGTGGAATGACCTGATCAGAATTGCAATTTAAAAAAAAATTACTCTGAGAGTTGTGTAAAGAAGAAAGAGAAGGGAAGGTAGAGGCAGGGAAATTGAAAGATTATTACAAGGATCCAAGTAAAGACTGATGAAGAAAGGACCCAAACTAGGTGTCATGTGTTATCTGGAGATGCAGAGAAATGAAAAACTGGGACTGCTTGTGTCCATTTTAGAAGAGTAGGCAAAAATGACCTATTTGAGCAACGGCTTACAATATTTATATTAATTAAATATCCATAGATTTTTACATAGGCAAAGACAGTTTACTCATATTGTATGGAAAAGTCCTTTAACTAAAAATTACTTCATGTGATAGATGAACCAAATTCTTCTCAGTGGGAATATATCTTTTCAATTACAGTGGAAATTGATGGGGAAAATCAGCATTTTTACTCTCTTCAGTCTCAATGTATAAAGAGCGTCCCATCGTTTCTTCCAACAAACAAACAATATTCTCCAATCAAACAAAAACAAAATAAACACTAAATCCACAACCAAACAAAAGAAAAAATTATTTTTAAAAGGTAGATAGGTAGACAGATATGTACATACATATATATATATATATATATATATATATATATATGTATATATATATATATATATATATATATATATATATATATATATTCAAGACAAGGAATAATTCAAAATCCTGGCTTAGGTCATTCAGACCTCGACTGGAAAGCCTCCATATCCTATACAACTTGGCTGCTGTCACAGGTGAGATTCTTAGAGTCTGGGATGAGTTTGGAATAGAATATGTTTACTAAAGATTAACTGGATGAAAGGATAAGGGTGGAAGTAGAATTGGACAGAGGAAGAAGTCAACCGCAACTGTAGGCCTGACAAACCTTCAGACAATCTTCGTAGTGTCCTATGTCTGGCCAACATAGTTTCTGTTCCTCAGCCTCCCGCATTAGATGTGAACTGCCTCAGGAAGGGCTTATTCCCCAGAGAACTGGTTCTTAGCCGCTGCAGCAGACTCTGTAGAATCCAGCACACCCCTGGTAGCATGCCTTTCTTTGAAAGAGGCTCTCTGTGTCTCCCAGTCCCACAGAATCATTTAGATGGAGCTCAACAACAGAACGAGGCCATCTTCCTGGCCTTGGTAGAACAAAATCTACAACACTCAGCCACGCGGCTGTACCTCCTGCATTTAGAAGTACTATTTTTCAGAATTATAGAAATATCAAGATGTGTTGAGAAAAGAATTCAAAATTGAGTTTAAAATCATTTATTAGTAATAAAACACCAATGGGAACTGGAAGACGAAAGGCAGAAAAACATTAACATTGATGTGAGGATGTTATTCTCTTACTTTCCTTTTTATGTAAAGTGGAAATCACAGAATTAATAAAACATACAAGGCAATCATGTAGCTTCATATAACTAGAAGGAACTAGCAGTGATAGAGCACTCCTAAACTATAGGAGAAAACTATGGTTTCTTTTCTCTATCCAGTCAGTTATAGCCCCACCTGAGGGACCTTCACCAAAACACTTAAATTCTCTTTGCTTGATTGACTAATAATTAAATAGCACTCATAACAGGAATGCTGTCATGTAGATAGTATGGCAGAAGGTATAGGATGGAAGAGGAGATAATGTTTAAAACCAATAGAATGATTAAAGACTGGCTGGTTAGCATTTAGAATATCAGTCTTTTTCAACATCGTGACAGAGCGAGGAGCAGAAAATAGTGAAGCTCTTCAGTTGTGATTCCTGTAACTTAGTGCTCTGTACTGAGTTCATAAACTTCTCATCCCTCAGAATTTATTTCTATGGTTAAAACTCATTGACTTAGACCCCATACACTTGTAATGTTGCAGGAATACAGTTGTAGTGTCATTCTGGCTGAGAAAACATTTTATAATGATTTTTCCCCTGAAAAGAAGTGGGTTTCTAGTATTCCAAGCATATCTTTGGATTATGGTTTCAGCTATTATTTCCATAATGTTAAGGCGATTCATGATTCATTGCCATGGACCAATTAATGACTTGTATTTTTTATTTTTTATTATTTTTTTTTTAATATTTTTTATTAAGGTATTATCTGTGTACATAGCTTATCATTGCCCCCCCCCCCCCATAGGTGCCCTCCCTCCCCAGAGTTTTGTGTCCATTGGTTGTTCTTATATGCAAGCATACCAGTCCTTCGGTTGATCTCTTATCTCCCCCAGATCTCCCTACCCTCCCCCCCACCCCCCGCTGTCATTTTGACTTGTATTTTTTAAAACTAACTGACCTATTCTTTTTTCTCCTTCTTCTTTTTTGTTGTTGTTGCTGTTAATCCTTGCCTGAGGATATTTTTCCATTGATTTTTTTAGGGAGAGTGGAAGAGAGAGGGAAAGAAAGAGAGAAACATTGATGTGAGAGAAGCACATCGATTGGTTGCCTTCTGCATGAACCCTGACCAAGGCCCAGGCGGGGGAGGAGCCTGACACCAAGGTACATGCCCTTGACCAGAATCGGACCCAGGACACTTTGGTCCAGAGACCAACACTCAATCATCTGAGACAAACTGGCTAGGGCCTAACTGACCTATTCTTAACAAATATCATTTTTCTTATATTATACAAATTATTTGGACAATAATAAAATAGCATTTACATTTTAAAAATTATTTTTCCCTAATTTGGATGGAGTTTGCTGTTCCTCTGTCACACTAGGAGATTTATTGTAAGCTCCATTGTAACCCTTTTCCTCAACCCAACTAATGGGGTTCTGCATTCCTGCCTTGAAGGCATGCTGTATACCAGAGGACTCTCTGTCCACCCTGTACTAGGAAAAATCAGACTACTGCAATAATACAGATAGATGTGAGGAGAGGGGGAGGGAGAAGGAAGCTCTGAAGTGGGTAAATGATAACATACAAACTAAATATAAACATGCATGTGGCCCCCCAAATATCTGAAGGGTAACTCAACCCTATGCCACACCAGTTCCCCTCAGACACTTTGGTCTTTATCACAAGTTATATTCCTTGCCTCTGGGAAATAATGCACTTACAAGTTATCATCTTAATAACATTTTTAAAAAATCCAACAAATCAAATTAAATGCTTTGGTTTTCAGAATGTGTAGCTAATGAACAACTACGTTAGGTGCCTTTAATTTTTTATTGCGAAGATGATCTTGGCCTTACACACTGATCTACCACGGTTGCCACAGGAAGACCCCGTAGCCCAACCCCTTCACCTCAGTGAGCACAGTTAGCCGTGGACACGGGATGCCAGGACCTCGGCTATTGTCCTCCCCAAAGCCAGCAACTCCCACTGCCACTCTTCCAAGAAAAGTGATTCTGTGAAGCACCTACTTCCTCCCATTGTTCTCTTCCCAAACCATTTCTCCTACAAACAGGGTTGGCTGGCTGGGCCTAGGTCACAAACGCAGTCCGTTGCTACGAGAGGACGTGAAAGTGCGTTTGGGGCCTGTACATTGGGGAGGCAGGATTCATACTGTGGAGAATTCCTCAAACACAGAAAGGATGTCCAAGGGATAGTGAGTGGCCACAGAAACCTAGGCATGAATTGCAACCAAATGGAAAGCTTAAAACTTGTCCTTCAAGTTACTGGTAGAGACATTTATCTAGCCATGGAACTGGGGGGAATTCTGGACATCCCAGGAGAGCTGGAGAAGGAGTCATTGGAGAGCTTCTTGATGACACCTTTCCTTGTGCCCCAGACTGTTCCAGATTGCAGGAAGTCCCAGCGCAGGCCTCTGGCTGGCCTTTCTCCAAGAGCTGACCCTCGGCTACTGCCCAGGGGCTGGCTGCCCGAGCAGCAGGGAAAGACGAGTCACACACAAAAAGGCACAGCACGTTCTCCATTACAATTTAGATATTTAGCTGGCACACAGTGGGGAAAAGGACACATTTTCAAGCCTTGTTACTATGCATATGCTAATTATTAGACAGAGGGGAACATTATAATTGAGTTATGAAACAACTAAATAAAAATAGAGTACCTGACAGAGAGCTTCTTTACGTGACGTTTTTACACAGGCATAAACAATGTGTTCTTTGTAGAGCTTTAAAAAAAAAAGAAACAGGGTTCGTTTTATTCTGTAAACTACAGTCTCTTGTAACTAGACTGGTGCTCATATTTGCTGACATCTTGATTTATAAAAACCTGAACAGGTTCAATTCCAATAGTTCTTTTTTTTCAAGCAACAGCAGAGAAAAGGGAGAGGGGGGGAGATTGATGCCCCCTCCCTAAAAATGGCATATGCAAAAGCTTGAGAATTCTCTTTGTTCAACCCCGGGTCAGATTTCATGAAAAAGTAATTGAAATTCCTTTTGCTCCCATTCTTCCAGGCATGTATGGAGGCCTGTGTTTCTAACGAGCACAGAGAAGCTTCCTTCCACAGAACTTCATCTTGGAAAGATGAAATAACCTGTTTCCCTCAATTCTTATCAGTCTTGTTTCTCTGTTTTATTTACTCTCCCTCCTCAGCCACAACAAAGAATTTGTGCTAATTAATTCACTGTTGAAAAATGCAATCTGATGCCTAAAAATTGGTGGCCTATGCTAAGTGGTCAAGGTGGAATCTAAAGCAGAGAAGTAGAAGGTACTGGGTCTGTTTGCATTTTTCAACAATGACTCACTATGGGTAAAACCAAGAGTAATTGTAGCTCTGAAATGGCAAGTAAGTGGTTCTCCCTGTATTTAGATTAACAAATTGGTGTAATATACTTTGAGTACCTTTGTCTAAAAAGACAACAAATAGAGAGAGTATTATTGCCCAGCCAGTGTAGCTCACTTGGTTATCCCATGCACCAGGAGGTCACTGGTTCAATTCCTGGTCAGGGCACATGCCCATTTATAGTAGGCTTGATCCCCAGTAGGGGGCATACAGGAGAAAGCTAATGGATATTTCTATCTCTCTCTGTCTCCCTTTTTCTCTTTGAAATCAATAAATACATATATTTTTTAAAAGATAGTAATGTTTAGGTAAAACAATTTGGAAAAAGTCCTATATAAACCATGCTTACTCATAAAATCTTGCTTTCTTCATATTAAATGATAAAAGTAAAAAAAGAAAGGAATATCTAAAGTACAAATTTCTGCTCAGGGAAAGCAAGCAGGTGATTTTTTAAATGTCTCTAAATTAGACATTAATTTGTGTTTTCTACAAAGAAATTTCCCTTCACCAGGTAGCCACTAAACCTCACTGCATATATGAATATGATAAGGTAGTGCCCTCCTTGTACACACCTTCCTAGAATTTATGCAGTGATCTACTTCACAACCTGCTGTGTTCCAACAATGCAGTTGTAGAACTTAGAATGCATTGTCTCCCTAGAACAAGAATGCCTATACCCCTTGCCAGTTCACAGAACCTATGCGTAACCCACCGTTAAGTATGTTACTTTGAGACAAAATGTGTTCCACAGAAGAATTTCCCTTAAGGAAATTTCAAGGAAAAAAGTTCCAAGGTCAAATAAATTTGAGAAACACTGCATATCATACATCCCACTCAGAGAGATTCATAATGTACATTTGCATATTAAAGACTTTAAGAAGTTCTGCAGGAAAGAGAACTGCTTTAAATTTTTCCATTGCAATGCATCAACCCTCTTTGACTTTGAAACCCTTTTCATCAACCTTCTTTGACTTTGAACCCCTTTTATTGAGTAACAGATATTAATACCCAAAACTAGCGTTCTCCAAAAACACATTTTTGAAATTGCTCCTGAAGGAAAATATATTGAGTTACCATTTGAGATGGTAGGAGCATCTTTGCTGTTCTGAGGTTGGGGGTTCCCCTGAATGTAATGCATATACCAGTGATCGTGCCTGTGATATCAGTCTGGGGCTGAAATTGGGTCTTGGGTCTTAAAGTAGAGTCAGATATTGAAGAATAAGGAATGGAACAATAAAGGACAGGAATGAGGTGAGGGCAGATTGTACATGGATGGGAACACATGACTGGTGAGAGTGACAAGGGAGCAGCAGCTAAGGTGAAGATTTGTCCTGCTTTCTTCTTCTTCCTCAACTCCTGCTACTACAGACACTGCTCTAGACCAAACCATGAGTAGGAAGTGGGGATGAGGCTGAGAGAAGGAGCAGTAGCTCCAAGTATTAATGTCTGGCGTGGAAGGTAAAGACAGACAGGAAAGGCACATCAATCAGCTGGAGCAAAACAAAGAGGGCACTGCTAGGAGCAACTGGTTTTCAATTGTCATGCTCAGGAAAGGATGGAAGCCAGAGGTTGCCTTTATAAACGCCTATGTCCTCCAATAGCCAGATGACCATCCAATGTATCATCTGTACTGGCACACTTCTGGAATAAAAGGAGCACTATTAATGATCATGCGAGGTCAGCAGATGTAAACAAGGACTATTCCAGATAGAACACTAGAACACTAGCACCAAGATATGTGTTGATCTTATCCAATATTAAATGATACCCAAAATTATGAAAGAGTTATTTGGAAATGATGCTTGTTCCTTTTGTAACTAAGGACCATTGGTATTCAAAAGGAAAAAAAAGATAGATGATAGATAGATGATGGATGACAGATAGATGATAGATATATATTGATAGCATGAATTATAATGAATTCCACTTTAAATAAGTTGTTTAGACAAAAATGTTTTCATGGTCCCCTTTAGCAAAACATGTATTAAGCATCTGTGGTGTGAAAAGCAGTTTGGGTGGTACTGTGGAGGTTGTAAAGATAAGCAATACATATTAATTCTCTCAAGGAGCCTCCAGTCAACACAGTGGGTTAGGAGGTGTACTCAAATGGCCAAGCAGCAAGTTAAATGATTGGAGATGGTCAGAAGAGGGCTCAGAAGAACATGCTGGGGAAGTTCTGAGGGGGAGAGAGCTAGAGAGGCCTTGGAATTTGGCGATATTTGAACTAGGCTGTGAAGGACAAGCCTGGGGTGCAGAGAAGAGGAGATAGAGCTTTCCTGTTGACAAGATAGCACCAGCAAAAGTAGAGAGGAGGGTGTTTGGGATAAGTGTGGTCCAATTGGGCAGGAGTATAAGGTTTGTGGGGGGGAAAATCATGGAAGATGAAGTGGAAAATTCAGGCTGGGGCAAGCTTGTATAGGGATTTGGATGCCAACATAAATGAAGTAGAAATAAATAGTATGGGAAATGATAAAAAAAATTTTTTTGACTATATAGTAGTAGTCTGGACAACCACCAAGAAGAATGTCAGCTCCTTACCTCTTTGGAAATCTTTGGAAATGTTGTGGCCAGCTCTGCACTTTCACATGGTTGTACCTAGAAAGGTGAAACGTTTGGGTTAAGTACAAGAACTAAGATTCTTATCAAATATAAATTAGACGACTGAATTAGTTTTCTATTGCTGCTGGAAAACATTTCCACCAATGTAGTGGCTTAAAACAATAGAAAGTTATTACTATCAGTTCTGTAGGTTGGAAGTCCAAGGTAAGTCTCAATAGGCTCAAATCAAGGTGTCAGCATGTTTACATTCTTCTCTCTAGGCCATAGGGGAGAGTCTATTTCCTTGTCCTTTTCAGCTTTTGGAGGCAACTCAGATCCTTGGCTCATGGCCTCCTCTTTGGGGGGCTATTAATCTGATTGCCACAGCCACCTAGGGGTCAGGATCATCCATGCCTTTTTCACTTTCCCCATTCCCTTTTGCCCCAGGCATGGACAAATGACCTCATCCTTTATTCTTCAAGGCAGACCCACAGGTTGAAAACGGCTGCTGTAGAGCCTAAGACCATCGGAAAACACAGATATTTACATTACAATTCATAACAGTAGCCAAATTACAGTTATGAAGTAGCAACGAAAATAATTTTATGGTTAGGGGCCACCACAGCATGAGGAATTGTATTAAAGGGTCACAGCATTAGGAAGGTTGAGAACCACTGATCTAGAGGTCACAGCACAGTGTAGAAAAACACTTCAATTCAAATATAAAACTTCTTTGCTTCTAAGGTTTTCAGCCCTGGGGAGTTTCTTTTTAGCCATTTCCCCCTCTGGTTTGCCCGTTCTCTCCATCTCGAGGGACCTCTTTTTCGCCATTATTCCCTCTTCTACAAGCCCTTGGCCTGCCAAATTACCTTCTTCCTGATCCTCACTGGAAATGGAATATTCCTGTTACTTTATTATTTAAACCAATTTGGCTTGGTTTGTCTCAGTCTTTCCCTGCTAGCTCATGTCCCGGGCCTTCCCTTTTATTACTGAAGAGGCCCATCAACACCTTTGGAGACAAACTGTGTCTGCAATCTATTTGAATTCTTTTTAACAGTAATAATTTTATTCTCCCTACATGCTCTTACAGCAGGTTTTAGAAAGAACATCCCCTTACCATAACAGGTGGGTGACCTTCTGTGATACAGGGACTACTGTGACAGTGGCTTACAGAGGAATGAAACCAGCTGGCACAGTGTCACCTGGGATGAAGAAATCAGCCTGAACCTAGTAATCTGAGGACCTGGAGGACGGATTCAGTTGTGCCTCAAATGAGCTGGTGACTTTGGGCAAGTCACAGACCTCTGTGAGTCATCATTTTGACAAGCTGTAAGATGGGAAATTTGAGTCAGAAATTCCCTGAGTTCCAAACTTCCAGTTCTCCAGAATTCAGTCTTTGTACTATCTGGGTGTCAATGTGGCTCTTGGAGAAATGAGCTCTCAGTGATCTGGGTAATAACCGGTCAGTGGGTCACTCCCAGAAGTTTAGAGGAGTTCGATGAAACACTGAAGCTGGGGTTCCATATTGAAGATACTTTCTAGTGCCTCAGGGATCTCTGATCGTACCGTAAACACCTCCTTGAATTAGTGTAGTTTATGCTCGTAGCCTTGGGGGATTATTTGGCATAATAAGCATTTGGAAGCAAACCAATGTCACAGGAGCTTTCGGGATTCCCAGAAACTCTACGACCGTGACAGCTTATGCTTCTTGGATTACATTCAGTTTGGGGACCTTCAGCTTTTTCTTTTCTTTCTGAAAGAATTGTTGAAATGGTCACCAATCGGTGGAAGCCACGGTGGTGGACTACAAGGGAAAATATGACAAGACTCGGGTGTTTGTTTGTTTTTTTTAGAAAGACTCATCTAACAGTTAGGTATGGGTTGGGATGAAATAGAGGGTGATAGGCGGCAGGAAAACCAATTAAGAGACTGTTGTAAAAGTTCAGGCGTAATAAAAATGTAACAGGATGCTGGATGGGGCTTTTCCTGTTGTCTCGGGGTTTCCGCCAAAGTGCCACGGCGGAGGACAATAGGCAGTAGGAGTCCACAGTCTAACGGCAGTTGCTGAACACATCCACCCAGAACTTGCTCACTGCTTCTTTGACCGTCCATTCTGCCATGCTTCCATCCTATGTAAGAGAAGTTAGGGAATCACTAAAGAGAACAGTCTGGATGGGAAATGGAAGTTTTGACTTAGATTGGACTAAGACTTTTTAAATCCTGAAAACAAGACCATTGTCTAGTCTCCTAAAGTAACAGGAGAGTACACAGAATCTGTCTGAGGAATCATCCAGGGACAAGAAGGGGAGATAAAAACAACAGGTTTGAAGGCAATGAAATTTAAAAATAAAGTGATTTCCTATTTGTACCTCATAGAGCCCAGCTCTTATAACACACTGGTATGACAGCAATAATAAAGAATAACAATACTAACAGCAATAATAATGACCCTTTGTTACATGTTGGCACAGTATGCCAGACTCGGCGTTAGGTGCTGAAATACATTATTTCATTTAATTCTTACAACAATCCCACGAGGTTATAGTTAGTCCCCTTTAACAGATGATAAAACTAAAACATAAAGATGTTAAATAATTTATTGAAAATATAGTTAATATATATAGTTAACATAGAGATGTTAAATAATTTACTGATTTTAGAGTCCACAACCCATTTAGGGCTAGAATAGGGTCACAGTTATAGAAGAGGAAAGAAGCAAGAAATTAATGAATGAAATATATGTGTTTATCACTGTGCTCTAAGAATGACATAATTGATAAAAAGCAATAACACAATTTATATACATTGATAACACTTCAATTATTGTACAACCCAGTAACAACATTTGTTATTAAATATAAAACTAGTAAATGCATATCTTAAATAACTTGCTTTTGGTGGGTTGTTTTGTTTTGTTTTTTGTCTGTTTATTTGTGTGTGTGGTTTTTTTTTTAAGAAATAGTACCTGTCCATTTTGAAATTAGGGCTCAGTAATATGATCTACACATTAATTTGTCATTTATCCCATGTAAATGTTTTATTATGCTTAGGATACTTAATGGAAAGGTCTGAGTGCGTGTTCATTGTCTTATTGATGATGTAGCTGCCTAAAACAGACACCTGAATTCAAGAATAACTGCTACTCTGTGAACTCCTTGAAGTAGAGATCTTATCTTACTCATTATTGTGCTGTAACCTTCACACTCATGAGAGAAGTATCTGACACGTTGTAGATGCTCCTTAATCCAGAACCTTTCATTGAGCACTGCTGGGTTCCAGGCCCTGGGATGGGTGTTATGTGTATATGACAGAGCAAACCTTTTCAGAGGTTATGTTCATAGCCCTGTCACACCCCTGCTGAGATCTAAGGAGAATTCTGGATTTTGCTCTGTAGAGTCTATTTTTTTCCCCTGCCTTCTGAGGAAAACTAGACATGTGCCAGATTCAGAATCTGTGATATAAAATTGAGAGACTGGGAGCCAGAGAAACAGAAGTGATGAAGTGGGAGGAAAGGGTGAACGAAAGGATGGCCCTATGAAGGCAGGACTGTGGGGAGACAGATGGAGAGACGCTATTCTGAGAAGTGCTGCTGTAGGATTTCCTTTGTTGTGCTCTGAGAAACCCAAGTAAAGGATATAATTCGCCTCTCACTGTTCCTAGCTTTTGTTTCTTCTCCAACATAGGAAAATGGGGGCCCTGGATTACATACATAATATTTTTAATGCTTAAGACAACCTGCCCACGGAGACATGATTGTGTTTAATTTCTAGGTGGAGAAGGAGCCTTGGAGCACATGAATAATTCTCTCAGGGCTGCACACCAAGGCTAGGATTGGATCTAGCTCTTCAAGCAGGCCGGAAGCCTGCTCTCCCCACAATGCCATGCTCTCCCCACAATGCCATGCTCTCTCCCCAGAACCATCTGTTTACTGAATCAAAAGGCTTCCCTTGTGCCCTTGCTGGTTTGGCTCAGGCCTGTGGACTGAAGGCTCCCAGGTCTGACTCCAGCCAAGGCATATGTCCAGGTTGCGGGCTCATCCCCAGTAAGGGGCGTGCAGCCAATCCATGATTCCCTCTCGTCATTGATGTTTCTCTCTCTTACTTTCCCTTCTTCTCTGAAATCAATAAAAATAAAAAATAAAAATAAACAGGCTTCCCTTGTGAAGGGACCTCTATTTGTTCTGGTATCATACATGAACGGGAAAGGGTTATCTCTGGTATTTGATTCAGAAGAGAAGAGCTTATCTCCTAGCCCGGAAAGCAGGCCTGCTTGCCCTGTGGGCTCCATGGTCCATTTTGAAGTCCGGTCACTCCGCATCCAGGAAATGGCATTGTTTACCACAAAGGTCCAGCTAAAGCTGTGGCAAAAATTGCTCTGTGACCATTCATGTTTCTGGAAATCAATTTTCTGTCCAGGTAGCTACCTGATACAAAGGAGTGAGGAGTAAAAGGTTTCTCAAAACTGCCAGCCAAGTTACCCAGGCCTTTCCAATGGCCAGGGAGTAAATAAAATTGTATACACTTGTTTTAGTGAATTATCATTTAAATGCCTTCAAGTCGTGTTGTCATCCTCCGTTGCCATAGAAACCATTGTAAAATTTCTTATAAATACCGAGGAAATAGGGCTACCCCCATGGAAATGGATAGTGGGTACAATGGAACTATAAGGAAATAGATGGCCGCTTGACAGAAAATAATGTAACCGATTCGAAGAAATCTCATTAGGATCCACATCTTAATGGACAAGCTGAGTACATGAACAGGTAGCGGGGGGGGGGGGGGGGGGGGGGGAGGAGGGGGGCAGGGGATGGGGCCTGAATGTATGAGATGGTTTTGGAATTAAGAGTTTGCAGATACCACTTTCCCAAGTTGAGTAAACTTCTTCTCTTGTTGGGGAATATTCCACGGAGGCACTAACAGTGACTTCATCTATATTCAGAGAGCACATGCCACGGAGCCATCACGGACCAGACAGGAGTTGTTTAAAAATGACTTGACAGGAAGAAGCAGGCAGCCTGCTATGCCAAAACCCAGAGTGCTTTTCTTCAAGGTGAATCATATTCCATTCCAAAATGTCAAGTAGATTTAGTCATTTTAATCTTTTTAGTAGATTAAACGTGAAGCCTTTATAAAAGCTAAAGGACTGAAGGAAAAGCTCCACCTTTGATAAACTGCATGATCTTGAGAAAGTTGCTTGGCCTTCCAAAGCCTCAGTTTCCCCATCCTCCAAATTGAAGGTAGTGTCTATATTTGTGGCAGGATTAAATAAAAAATTTTTTTTTAAAAAACGTGCAAAGCACTTAACACTGCCTTCAGCACTTAGTAAGCACCCAATATAAATATTAGAAATTATTACTTATCAAAAGGAATAATAAATGTAATTACGGATAACGTTTGCTCAAATCATCAACATGTATTGTTAATTTTTATGTTCTCTCTTCCCCCTTGAACCCGTAGGCAATGTATGATCTTAAATAATTGAAAAGAATGTGCTGAGGGATAAAGAAAGGCACAGCCTACATGGTGTCTGCGTAGCTCTGATCCGCCTGGTGTTGGTAGATCTGGAAGTTTCCGTGTGACATGGGCATCCTTGCAGTATTTCCTCCTGATGCTTGAAAAGAAAGTCTGTTTTCGTAAGACCTTAAGGCCTGATTTCCAGTGGGAAAAGGGCTGAAGAAATTTGGCTTCGTTTCCAAGCATCTTTGCACTTTTCCCGATGGCCCAGAACCTCCAAGCTTCCCCAGATTACCTCGTTTCAATGACATCGAATCTTTCAAAGGGAATGTAATAATTCCACAGAGAACTTAGCATTTCTGACAGCCTACCTCCCGCTGTCCTCAGTGCTTCATAAATTATGCTGCCTCTGAATGTGAGCCGGGCAGCCCGGTTTTCCCGGCCCCTCATGATTCATGGTTTCTCTTAACTATGTCAGTGCCTCCTCAGCAAAGCTGTTTCTTTTGGACAGAGTATGATGTGACCTGCTTCTTGGAGGGCAGCTTACTAATTATGTGCTGATTTTATATTCTGATGATGATTTTTTTTTTCTTTACAATTTCAAGGTAACTAATAACTATTAACTTTAGGAATTACTTCTATAGTCAGAAAACATTACCATTTAATTAACAATCTGCTCTCCGCAATACAGTGTGACCCGAGAAGCCATTTGAATGGTTCTATGCTGTTATCATTAAAATTAACTAACAAACCAGAAGGATGGTGCTGTTCAGGTCAGATACAGGGAGCCCACAGTGAAAAGAAAGTGAAACTAAAAACAAGGATGAGACGAGAAGATTAAGACAGCATGGACAGCCCCTGTGCCGGCTCCCCTGTTTGGCTCGGCCCAAGCAGGCCCCTGCTGACCTGCAACTCCCTGCGTATTCCACACCCCGGCCCTTGAGAGCACAGGCTGAGCTGGTTTGTTGGGTAGTTTAATAATGGAGGCTTAAAGGACATGGGTGAAAAGTTCCTGGAAATAACTTGCTTCTAGAGAGTAACTTCCTCTGCATCATTATCTTTTTTAAAAAAATATATTTTACTGATATTTTACAGAGAGGAAGGGAGAGGGATAGAGAGTTAGAAATGTCGATGAGAGAGAAACATCGACCAGCTGCCTCTTGCACACCCCCTACCGGGGATGTGCCCGCAACCAATGTACATGCCCTTGGCCGGAATTGAACCTGGGACCTTTCAGTCCGCAGACCGACGCTCTACCACTGAGCCAAACCGACCTCGGCTGCATCATTATCTTTACAAGAATATAAATCTGTTCTTATGAATGTCTCCCTTCCCTAGCCTCCAGGACCTCGCACAAGTCTTCCCAGTTACATAAGCGCTTCCTGACTGAGGAGTGTCCCTCACTCTGGGAGATGGCATGGAAGTTGCTACTTGGAGGCCTTCCCAGAATTCCCCTTGCCCCCTTCTACCGGGAGAGGGCTCTTCCATTGCCAGGATGCTTCTTTGGACTTAGGGGGTGCAGACTTGGGAGAAAGGGGGTGGGAGAAGAAGAAAAAGGTGCATGGATATGGCTAGGAAAAAAGGGTTTACAGGATGCAGGAGAGGAAATTCTGGAACAGCTAGAGGATGAAACCAGTGGGAGGACAAAATGGCTCTGTGGACTGTGTATTGACAGCCCAGTGTTTGAGAGAGGCAAGCATTTAAATTACTCAGAGGTTGCCTTTTAGTTGCTGGGCCATGTTTCTCAGACAATATGATGACCCTGAGATTGGACCTCCTGATGTTCTGCCCCAATAGAATTACTTTGGGAATGACTGACCGTTTACCTGCTGCTACCACTCAGTTCTACTGCCGGGTCCATCTGACTTCTGAATGTTACGCATAGGAACTGTAGAGTAGGTGTTGGTATGGACTCCCTATGTGACTCCAGTGTCCTGCTGTTGCTAAGGCTTTTCCAGCCTTGCCCACCGGCTCCAACCTGCACCTCTCTCTTTATAGGGTTTTAAGAGACTCAGATTTATAGGGAATAAAGATATGCGGATCATGCTCATAGAAGCTTTAGAAGGCTTTAGAAATGGTCTCAGGTCAGAAAGCTAAAAGCCACTATGGATTAAGTAGCAGGTTTTTATTTTGTGGCTGTTTTCGTTTTTTTAACCTGAATTAATAACCTATTATTTAAATACTAAAGGCCCAATGCACGGGATTTGTGTAAAAGTAGGCCTTTCTTCCCCCGCTGCCAGCACGGGCTTCCCTCTGGCTCACGAGGCCCAGGTTTCCCCCACAGCCTTCCAAAAGGATGTCCAATCTAATTAGCATATTGTGCTTTATTGTTTCTTTGGGAAAATTGTGTCCTGATTTCAAAAAAAATAATGTATATAGGGATTTTACTAGTAAAAGGGTAACCCGATGTAAGTCCAGGGTTGCCTTTTAATGCTTTTTTGGGGTAATACTGGTATTGTTAGATTTAGTTTTTAAAGGACATACTTACCATTTATATTTTAAAAATATGTGTATACAGGTATGCATGTAAATAAACCTATTGGATATGTATCAATGTGCTAATAATAATTATCTTTGGATGGTAATATTATAACTGATACTTTGTTCTCTCTAATTTTATATTTTCCACACTGATAAAACAATAAAGATGTTTCATTTTTCAAAAAAAACAAAACAAAACAAGTAAGACTGAAAAATAGAATTTATAACATCCAAAAATTTTGTGAATATTTGGGGATATTTATTCATTTATTTATAATATATTTTTATTGATTTTTTTATAGAGAGGAAGGGAGAGGGATAGAGAGTTAGAAACATTGATGGGAGAGAAACATCGATCAGCTGCCTCTTGCACACCCCCTACTGGGAATGTGCCGACAACCAAGGTACATGCCCTTGACTGGAATTGAACCTGGGACCCTTCAGTCTTGCAGGCCGATGCTCTATCCGCTGAGCCAAACCAGTTAGTTATTTGGGGATAATTTAATAAAAGAAGTACAAGATTTCAATGCTAGAAAAAATACACAGTATTGCTGAGAAATTAGGGGGTAAAATACCTAAATAATGATAAACATGTTTATTCATTGATACACTCAATATTGTCAAGATGTCAATTCTCCCCCAAAATGATCTATAAATTCAATATAAACCCAATCAAAATCCCCAAAGGCATTTTTGTAGAAATTGATAAGCTGATTCTGAAATATATATGAAAAAGCAAAGAACCTAGAATAGCCAAAACAATTTTAGAAAAGAACAGAGTTGAAATAAATCTACTTGATTTCAAGAGTTATTATAAAGTGATAGTCAAAATAAAGTAGTATTAACAAAAAGATAGATAAATCAATGGAACACAATAGAGAAGTACAGAAATAGATGCACATTTATAGGGTCAAAAGATTTACAACAAAATACCAAAGAAATTCAATGAGGTTGAAAAGATGGTTTTGTCCAGTAAATGGTTCTGGAATAAATAGATATTCATATATACAAAAATGTGAAATGATTCTTATCTCATATCATATTCAGAAAATTACTTTTATATGTATCATAGACTTAAATACAAAAGCATAAACTAAAAAGGATTCAGAAGAACATTGGGGGGAAATCTTTATGATGAAGTATAGGCAAAGATTTCTTAGATTGGACAGAGAAAGCTCTAATTATAAAATGGAAATGTTGATAAATTGGACTTTATCAAAGTCAAAAATCTCTATTCATCAAAAAATGTTGTTAAGAAAATAACTAGGCAATCTATAGACAAGGAGAAAATATTCACAATATACATTTGACAAAAGACAAATTCAAAGTACATCGATAATTTAACAATAAAAAAATAATAAATTTTTAAAAATGAGCAAGAGACTTGGAAACACAACAAAGGAAGACTCATAAATAGCCAATAAGTACATTAAAATATCTCCTCATCATTAATCATCAGGGAAATGTCAATTAAAATCACTGATATACCACTATAAATCCACTAAAATGACTTGAACTTTCAAATATCAACAATATTCAATATTAACAAGGATGTGGAGTAGCAAGAATTCTCATAATTGCTGATGAGAGTATAGAATGGTACAACCACTCTGAAAAATTGTAAAGTTAAATATACATGTCTACTCTTTGATCCAGCAAAGCCACTCCATGTTATTCACAAGAAATTACAACACATATGTTCACAAAACATATGTTGTGCTATATTCAGTAGTCATTTTATTTGTTATAACCCCTCCTCCCTCCTCCCCCCAAAAATAATCTGGAAACAACCCAAATAGGAGGCTCTTTCTGGTCAGACCCCTAGCTCTCTGTCCATTGTCATCCTGCATGATTCTCCTTACCTTTCCTCTTTTACTTATACTCTAGTACATGAATTTCTCTCATGCTCATGCCTCTGAACAACAGTGCAATTCCTCCTGCCCAGAATTTTCTATCCCTCTACTCCTATTCTTCTAGTCCATTCTTGCAGGATCAGCCTGAGTTCTCCAAGTTGCCTTCCTTGCTCCTCTTTACAATGTTAAGCTTGCTTTCCCTTAGAATCCTGGAATGATCATGCTTCATGATAATCTTTTATGTGCATGCTCATCTTCCCCACTAGCTCATCAACTTCTATCTTTAGAAGTTGCACCTAGCATTACATCTAGTGTACAGATATTAAAAGAATATTTAAGTATCTGCCAGACTAACTTACTTTGCATCTAATATTGAGATAAATACAGGGTGTCCTAAAAAATGCATACACATTTTAACAGCTGATAGCTCACTTTTGAAAATGAAATGTTATTTTAATAAACACTGCCTTTATAATTATTTAAAGTGTGTGGATCCATTTTTTTTTGGACACCATTTACATAGTTCTCCTTTACCGTTATTTCCAAATTCACGTAAGTTTCATAATAATGTTGCCCATTAAATACTTTCCCTGGCCTGACCCTCTCCCCCCTAAGCAGAGCCTGTGGGAAAGTTGAGTAAATACTACTGCGATCTATTAGCCAATGTTTGTACTGTGCGTAAATCACCACAAGTCTAATTGACACTTACCAGTTGCTCTTAGCCCTCTCAATCCTTTAATGATTTACATGCTAATGGAAAATTCTTAAGCAGATGAGCCTCTCAAAAGTATGCCTTTTGCTTTTTTATAGTGGCCTTGGCATGTAGGTTCCTAATTGTTTAATTTATAACCTACATAGGTCCAAAGGAAATATCACGGTTTAAAGCAGGTACTTTTCAAAAAGAGTTGCTTTTTGTTGTTGCTGTGAAGGGATTTCCGGTGCATTGTATAATGTTCAGCAGCATCCCTAGCGTTTACTCATTAGCAGCCAGGATCCCCTTCCCCCCCCCCCCAAACTGTGACTACCAAAAATGTCCCAGGCATCGCCAGCAGGTCTCCTGAGACATACGGTTACTCCTAGTTGAGGACTATGCAGTGCGCTGGAACCAGACAAGTTTTGGCTCCCATTCACACCCTATCACCAAGAGATCCAGGTTGAGCTATTACCTTTCTATGCCGAGTTTCTTTATTCTATAAAATGTGAATTGTAGGAAAAATCATGAATTTTAATGCACCGGAAGTTTGTCTTCAATGAAAACAAGTCATTTATGGCCAGTATATCCTAGGTTTTCTGATTCTGTGGGAACTTCCATTGTCTTCGAGCTACTTCACAATTTTGTGACTTATAGAAAATTGATTAAAATGTAGTTCTTGAGGATAAAAACCCAAAGTGTGTTGGAATGCAAGCAATTATTTACCTGTGGATATTAGCACAACTTTCCTATTTTTGCACCTATTTGAAAATTCATTTCAATATACCTTATTTGACTACCTATGTGCGATATTGTGCATTCTCCTTTGAATTCATTGTAACATCTTAGTGGTTTCCTTATTACTTAATTAATAATTAAACGTGATCTTTGATGTGTCAAAAAAATAAAAGAGGTGGTTGCTTCTACAACAATCCACTCATTCTTTTAGTGATGAAAACCTGAAACACGTGTCTAAAGACCTCAGGAGCAGAGGTTTTTAGTATATAAAATACTCCAAATACTCCAACTAAATCACTGCTCTCCTGATTCCTTACAACAGTTTTTATATGCATTAATTCCATAAATGGGGGAAATAAAGTGAGTACTTTGGAAGCAATGGTACTGCTTACATTGCTACTCAGATTCTCTGGAATCCTTGTTTGCGTTGTAGAAATTTACTAGTTAAAAGGCCAATCTATGCTGTTACCACTTGGTGACAATATTTGGAAAAGGATCTCTGACATCCAACAGGGACACAACTGCCCCAACATTTGCAAAACCAAAATGTACTTTGTTGGTTTATTGATAAGAGGTATATTTCCTATAGAAATAACTATTTATTTTAAAACATTTTTACTATTAACTATCCCATATGTTTCATTTAACCTACTTATTAAAATGAAGGGTTCTACTGGGAGACCATAGCTAAAAGGGTTTCAGCAGTATAAACAATTTACTGGAACCCCCAAAGCACTGCTCTGAGATCTCAGAGAACTTGACTTTGGTTTTCTCTAGTTCTCTGTTCTGATGTTTAAGTGACTTTAGGGAACTCTTGGGTCTTCTTGAATCTCCTTTTTTGGGGGGATCTATAAGATGGTTGACCTAGAAAGGTTTAGGTTATTGTCAGATTTAAGATTCAATGACATTTCAATTTTTTCTCTATGAGGGTTCTCTTGAGAACCAAAGAGAATCAATATTTCTCAGAGGATCTCAAGTATAGAAAAAAAAAATAGGCTGATGTTCCCCAACTGTCCACTCCTCGAGGGTTATGATTCCTCTGCTACTTGTGACTAGTTCCTACCCCCCCTCTTTGGTTCAGTAACAGGAACACCATTGGGGAACTGATGCTCTGGCTCTGGCTCTTCCTCCGGTGCAGCTCTATCAAGTCACCTCACTCTTTGCTTCTTTTTCCACGCAGGTGAGTCTCTGAGAACCTCTTAACGAAATATTTCCTCATCCCTATGGGCTAAGGAATCTTTATTTTGGGGGGGGTGCCCCATTGTTTTCAAGCCTAGGGAGTCCTCCTTTATTGCTTCCCTTTTCTCCAATTCCTTGTCCACCATCTGCTTCTCTTTCGTGGCTGCACGTTTCATCTTTCAATGTTGAGGGCGAGGTCAGCAGCTGCAGAGAACCTGACGAGGGCCTTGCTCTGTGTGGACGCATTTCCCTGACAGCATCGATCCTGGGCACTTTGGCTTTGCAGGCAGCTCCAGAGAGGAGGAGCCTGTGCGGCAACGGCCGGTAGACTGTTGTCTGGCCAAGGTGAGTTTGAGGCAGGCTACTAATCCCCTCTCCTTTGCTCAGCTGTTAATTTTGCTTAAATAGGAACTGCTTGCAATTTTTTTTAAATTTAAAATCCACTGCCCGACAGATCTTGTGATGGCAAGATTCAAAGACAATTTTTATTGCTAAGTTATTAGTCCTTTGAAAGAAGGAAAATTTGGTGTTTAATATTTAAACAGTTTCTATTTTGCTGAATTCTTTGATATCTGAATGTTAGCTGTGTAACCATTTAAGGTCCATTTATAGAGACTTTTCCAGGCATTTAAAGCACTACAGGAATTTATTTGTAATGCTCTTGCGTGAAAAATTGCCATCCATTTCTTGCCATGGTGGTCATTGCCAGTAGATGTGTCCATTAGGAACGAAATAAAGCAATGTTTTATATTTTGATGCATTTCAATTTGTCCATTATACTACACTGTTCTTTTCTTGAGGGCAGAAATAAATTCCTTTCATCCTTAAAATGTTATAATTTCTTTACATTTTGGAAAAATTAACAGAATTTAGCACAGGGAAATTGCATTATCTCTGGACAAAGAAGATAGCTTCAATTGAATTTTCATTCACTTATTTTTTCAATTTTGGTTTAAGGATGAGGAGTCATTAAAAAAAAACTGACACAAGTGTGCCTGGTTGTAGACCTGACTAAGGATTCATTCCCCATGCATTTTTAAAACATTCCTGCAAGACATCTTCACTTTCATAGGGTTTGTGCTTCAAGAAAATGTTCTAACTCCCCCAAACTGTCACATAACATTTTAAAGGCATATTGTATTACCTGTACAAAATTGAACTACAATTACTTTACAGCCCCAAACAATCTACTCACCTTATTCTTTTCATGGTATCTATAATTTCTACAAATCCATGCTATCCCAACATAAGAGAATGCATTGACAGACTTCCCATGGAGTGCAGAACCAATCTTTAGGTACAACACAGAAATGCGGTACCATGAAGAGAAGCCAAAACCCACTATGGTTTCAAATTAGCAAATTCATTCATGAATGCTAATTGTGAATTGACCTGTATATTTAAGATCACTATCACAACTTTCTTCCAAAAGTTGTGCCCATTTCCAAGACAAAGAGGCAGCCTAATAGGGCAGGAAGACCTAGTTTTTGATCTCTAGTACCGAGTGCTCCATTCCTTTTTCAAATGACCTTCAGTGAATCATTCATCCAGTCGGTCACAGTGTTCTTAATGTAAAATGGGGACACATATTTCCAGATCAAAGGAAACTATATGAAAACACTCCACAAACTGTAAAGTCACATTCACATACTTTTTTGTTTATTGTTGGAGGTGTGTTGGGAGTGCCTGCTTCACTTAGGGCTCCTTTCTCTAAGAATGGCTGGTACTTGTAAACTCTTATTAAACATATAGACAGGATAATTATGATCGTGCCTCCCTCCCTGGTGACCCTGGTGGACATCTGACAAAGAACACCCAATGGCAATGAGGAATCAGATCTACTCTTTTTAAATATATATATATATATATATATATATATATATATATATATATATAATTGATTTTTTACAGAGAGGAAGAGAGAGGGATAGAGAGTTAGAAACATCGATGAGAGAGAAACATCCATCAGCTGCCTCTTGCACACCCCCCACCGGGGATGTGCCTGCAACCAGGGTACATGCCTTTGACCGGAATCGAACCTGGGACCTTTCAGTCCGCAGGCCGACGCTCTAGCCACTGAGCCAAACCGGTTTTGGCTAGATCTACTCTTGAAATATAAGAGATTCAATAGTGTCCTCAGTTTGCAATCTGGTGACTATGAGAACTTGGGTTCTATGGTAGCCCTTTTCAATGTGAGCATGCTGCTAAGTGGAGCGAGAACGCTGGAGAATGGAGTGAATGTGCAGAGAGAAACAGACACAGTAAATCATGAAGTGATAGGGGAGAAGAGGAAGTACCCTGGTTCCAGGTCTAGTTCTTAACCCAGTCCACTGTGTACATTTATTATTTCTTCCTAGGATGTCCAGAAGCTGGCCCCTTTTAACAGCACAAAAAACTCCCCTTGAGTGGCTTTCTCTTTCTGGCAATGAATAGAGCTTTGGCTAAAACATTAATACCACAATTGAAAAGGTCACTACCAAGTACACTGTAGATTTTATTGTACCCAAAGCAAAAGTTTTAATCTTTTTTTTTTTTGTAGCTACCAAGATGAACCTCTTCCAGGTATGCTTTTCCAATGAGAAGATGCAGAATTGTCCACAGAAGATTCAAATAGAAGCCCAATTTGTCACAAATAGATTTACTAACTACGTTGGAAATCCACTTCAAACAATATGAGATGTGACCCTCCAAATGAATTCTCTCACTCTGATTATCTCTATGTGAAGCCTCAGAATCCATAAAAAGCATCACAGTATAATGGAAATAACATAAATTCTAGAGGTAGACCCAGATGGAAATTCTGGCTCCTCTAAATATGAGCTCTGTGGATTTGGTCAAATTATTTAACCTCTCTTAGCCTCAGTGTCCTCATCTATACATTGAGAATAATATTTCCCTTTTAGATTGTTGTGAAGGATAAATGATATAATTTATGGAAAGAGCTTGGCATGTGTCAGGTACTCAGCAAATGTTCATCACTTCCTTCCCCTTACTCACCATGTGAATCCTATTTTCTTCCTTTATAATAACAAACCACATAGTATCACTCCAAATTAATAAGCAGAAACTAGGAGGGGAAACAAATAAATAAATAAATAAACCTGTTTCTGTTTCTGACTTCTTGACCTAGTCAGCTAGAAAGCTTCTTATATTGTTGACAAAAAGAGGAAATATATATATTGTTGAAAAAAAGAGGACTTAAAATAAGGCTTTAGGCCAGCTGTGGGCAAACTACGGCCCGTTCAGCTGTTCTATCCGGCCTGCGGAGCAGAAAGAGCGGAAGGTTCTCTTGCTCTCCCCTCCGCTCCTTCACCAGCAGCCCAAGATGAGAGTGCCAGCATGGTCAGGTTGCTTTTGTTCCAACCTTCCGGTCCAGTTTAAGAACCCATTGTGGCCCTCGAGTCAAAAAGTTTACCCACCCCTGCTTTAGGCAGAAGGGACTGAAATTGAAGAGAGCACCCCACTGTTTAATTTATATGCACATATTTTGGTCAACAAATTATCTTTTTAGTGCAGTAACATCTGATGCTAATACATATCCAAGACATGTGTGCTTGTGTCTTTGTGTATAGATAGGGTACAGCTGATTTTTTTATCCCATAAATTCAAAATTGACCTGTTAAGTATATCTGCTCATTTACATGAATAAAGCTAGAATGCTTCACATGGCAAACAGGTTCGCTGCTTCAATGTTCAGTAATAAAATCTATTAAGCTTCATAAGTTGTTATTTAGCTTAAAAGAGGACTATTTTTGACACAGAAGTCCTTTGAGAAATATACTATACTACCGTGTTTTCCCGAAAATAAGACCTACTTTATGGAAACATAATACATCCCCTGAAAATAAGACCTAGTGCATCTTTGGGAGCAAAAATTAATATAAGACACTGTCTTATTTTCGGGGAAACAGGGTAGTGCCCCAATGCACAGAATTTGTGCACATTAAAAGGGAATTCATTAGAGAAAATATTTTAATATTGCTATTTTCCCTTTCTCTATAATAGAAGTGTCAGAGATGAAAGAAATTTAGTAAGATGTATATGAAAATCTTCCTCCTGTCAGAGTCTGGAGCACACCATGGGAACCAGAGTTAAATCAAGTCACTGCCCACCCATGTGTGCCTTGAAATCACGTGAGACCCAGACCCAGCTAGCCCAACCCCCATTGGGCTAGATACAGACTCAGCTGGACCCACCCCCATCAAGCCCTGCTGGGTGGGGAGGGGGCTCTGCCTCAGGTCACCTAGCCTGGCACCAGGGCAGGGTGTGCAGTTGGAGGTCCCCGGCCTGGGCCAGGGTAGGAGGCACACCTTGAGGTCCCTGTCAAGCCCCACCAGGCAGGGAGTGTGGCCTCAGGCCCCTAGGCCTGGTGCTGGGCTGGGGGAATGGCCCAAGGACTTGGGTGTGGGGGGGTGCAACCTGAGGTCCCCCATCAAGCCCTGCTGGGCATGGGGCATGGCCTTAGGTCACCTGGCCTGGTGCTGAGGTGGGAGGCACAGCTTCAGGTGCCCTGGTCCATCGCTGGGGCAGAGGGTGTGGCCTGAGGTCCCCTGTCAAGCCCTGCCAGGTTGGGGGTGCAGCCTCAGGTCCCTGCTGATTGCTCGTTAAGGCTTGTTACAGGAACTCAGCCTCCACTGTGAGCACAGCCATCTTGACTGTTATGGTGTGATGCTCAATTTGCATCTTCCCTCTTTATTAGATAAGATGATATCACAGGAAATGGTTTTTGGAGGACCATGGCGAGTCTAACCAAATCATCTCCAGCCCTGTCAGTCCATGGAACACTATAAAAAAGCATGTGTGCTCATTAACATGTCTGATTTCCTTGGTGACGGATCTAGCAAATAATTTCATGGAAGCCAGACTTCAGTGGCTATGACCAGTCTGAAGCCTAAGATTTGGGTTGCATGTTTTCAATGTAGGGATATAATAAGAAAGGGAGCAGGAGGATCATGTACTATTAGCTATACACAAGAATAATTTTTCCTCAAGCAACCTGATGGAAAATGTGTAAGAATTAAGAAATACTTCAGTAAAGGCTAAGACCCAGACTCTCTTCATCCACCTATATCTAGCCCTAGTGCCAATAACTTTACAGTAGATATGAAATATAGAGAAATATTTATATTCTAAAAGATGAGCTTTATTAAAAATGAGCAAAATATCAATCACACTCTACTATATTGTATCCTTATGTTACTGTTCTTTTGTGATTATGGAAAAATATAACTCCATAAAGAATAAGAACAATGCAGTTCTATTTATATTAGTATTCTTATGCTGTGCACATTACATGCTAATTCAACATTTTAAGGCAAGGTATCAACAATGACAAATCAAGTTTAAGCAGGTTACTTAAATTGGGAAATGTGATAGCATACCAAAATTAATAGACCATAATCCACTAATCCATATTTTTATACCAGCCTCTCTCTATTTGAGGTCAATTTAGAAAAGTTTTCAAGCAACTACTCTGAACTTAACCCCCTTTTCCATTTTGCTGTTTGATTAGTGTAACTAAATAAATTTATGATATAGGCATTATGACTCTCTAAAATAGGGCTCTCTCTCCAGCCCCTAAAAAAAAAATCCTTACTAATTTAGGTTAAAAACAAAATAATGGCAGCAAAAGTGTCTTTAAGTTTTGCAATAATCCTTCCAGTACTTTTGCATCCCAAAAGGCTCCAGATGTGACCAGCCACTGCAAAGTGGTAAGTTGTTTATCAGCATTCCACACTGGGAACTGGCACCTGTAATTTTACTCTTATTTTGCATCAGCATTCTTAAAAAAACACCTAAAAAATGACCAAGTGAAGGTTTTGTTTAATCACACATACATACACCTTCAGGGTGAAATACCCTGTCGGCTGTCTGTCCTCCTGAATGTGCCAACTACAGCAAGCAGCTTCCTTTCCTGTTGTCTGTGCAGCTATGAGCCTTCCGTAGGGAGTTGCTGTTGCTAGCTGTGGCTGGAAAATAATGGTGAAATGCTGTACTCACAGCCTTTAAAGAATCTATTGTTGATCACTTTTGATAATGCAAATAATCACAGTCTTTTTGTTTATTTGTTTGTTTCCTTCTCGTTCATCCTTTTTCTTTCTTTTGCCTGTATTGTTAATAGTCAGTTGTAGCTAAAAGGAGACCGCTCGTCCACCTCAGACTGGGGCGAATGTTTAAGAAATAAATTTGAATCATGTGATGACAATTAATTACTTTGTTAAGCCATAGATCCCACTTCACCCTTCCCTCCTCTTTTTTAACCCTGGGGCTCTGTGACATCCTGCCTACGGTTTTCTCAGCTGCCGGCTTCAGCCTATTCCCATCTTGCCAGTGGTTTAGAAACATGACAAGCTACCTTTTACTTGCTGGCACTTTAATAATGCAGATTCTTGGAACTTCACTTTTGCCTGACTGCTGATTTCTAACCATATAAGGCAACAGACCAGTAATGAGGTACTGATGTAAAGATCAACCCAGGCCAGAAGTTTGTTTTTTTTCTTTTTCTTTCCTTTCTTTCTCTCTTCCTTTTCTTTCTTTCTTTCTTTCTTTCTTTCTTTCTTTCTTTCTTTCTTTCTTTCTTTTTTTTTTTTTTTTACAATTTATTGTCTTTGTTCCTGTACAGTGAGTTCCCACTAAAATACTTGAAAATAGGTCATTTAAAAAAAAAGTCATCTGTAAGGTCTTTGTGTACACATGGGGAAACTGAGGAGCAGAGGGTTTATGTGGAATATACGGGGTTGTAGAGTAAGTCATCACCAAGTTGAAGTTGGGACTCAGTATTCCGGGCAGCTGATGGTCACCATGGTTCACTTGATTGTATTTCCTTTGGAGTTAGAGCCCCACAGAATTCTCCTTTCTGGTTTCACTTGGGCTTTGACTAGTTTTGTTTCAGCTTCTTACCGATGGTGATTAAATATGTATTTAATAACCTTAAGACATGCCAAAACTGGTTTGGCTCAGTGGATAGAGCGTTGGCCCGCAGACTGAAAGGTCCCAGGCTTGATTCCGGTCAAGGGCATGTACCTTGGTTGCGGGCACATCCCCAGTGGGGGGGGTGTAAGAGGCAGCTGATCAATGATTCTTTCTCATCGATGTTTCTGTCCCTCTCTCTTTTCCTCTCTGTAAAAAAATCAATAAAAAAAAAAAAAATATATATATATATATATATATATATATATATATATATATATATATATTTAAATAACCTTAAGACCAAAGACAGTCTAGATAAGTTTATGCAGGAAGTTATAATTGCTGCTTGATGTGCATAAGCATCCTGAAGCTTAGAGTGCTAAGAGCACCTAGAAAAGCCTCAGGCTAGCTATAGTTCCTGAGTTCATTGTTAAATTAGCTTTAGTGTCAGTGATAGTCAAAAGGTTTACATCCTTCCAAAATAACTTCTCGCAAAATAAACCTCATACCTAGCAGTTCACTTATTCCTCAATGTTAGGAGGAGTCTCTTGCCACATATGCAAGGCTGTGAAATGAGTAGGCTTATGGGAAGACAAAAGGATGTGGAGTGGTTACATCCCTTCTCAAAGGTAAGACCTCATGCCTGACCAATCAGATGAGAGTGCCCCTGGTGCCCCATGAGGGCTACATCAGGATCCATTCATGTTTCATAGCTTATGGGGCCCGTTATTACACATGCCTCTCCTCAAAAGAATTGGGGGAAGGATAACCCTAGTTTCTTGCATATCATTTCATTTTAAAAGGCTATTTTTTCAAAATTGGGGAAAATTTCCGTCACCAGAGGTCTCAAAGATTAGTTCTTTAATGGATAATAAAATACCTGCTAGTGATACTAATTATATATTAAAAAATAAAGTGAGACTTAAAAGCTGAAGCCAAAATATCCTTCTGATTTGGGTGCAGATGCAAAGGCCCTTACCTTCCCCGTGCTATGCTCTCAGCGGAAGAGAGTCCCTTGGGAACATAGAGAAGTCTAAAGAGAACCAAGATCTCCCCCTGAATCAATCAGAAACCCTTGGAGGAGCACTAGAACCACCTGTCTCTAATTAATCTCCTCGACTGTATTCCCTCAGCACTTACACAGTCATAATTATATTTATGATTGTAATTGCATTATATTACAGTTTAGATCCCCTTATAATAAATACCATAATAACGAAAACCTCACTTTTGTAAAAAGATTTCCAGGGAAGAAGGCCTGGCTGATCCTGAGAGAAGTCTTAGGTTCTAAAAATTAACCAATCGATAAACCAACAAACAAAATATGTCATTTCTCTGAGTTCAAGTGTATATTACATTCAGATCCTTGGAATAGCGCCAGAGAAACAACCTGTTTCCTGTTCTGTGAAGGCAAATATAACCTTTGAGTCTATGGCACAGGTTTAAGCCAACAGTCAGCCCTCAAAACAGGAGAGCGAGCGGACCAAGGACTCCAAGGTTCTAACAAGTGACACCTTACTAAAAAAAAACACTTTGTACTGAGCATGAAACAGAGCCAACTGGGCATTTGATTCTGATAGACATTTTTTATAGATGGCAGTTTGAGCCAGGAGCCCTCCCCGCTAACCATCCCCACTAGAATCACTTGCCAACCTTTTAGTCAAACGCCTCTTCAGAAAGGGTGTGCACATGGTGCCATGTAAGGAAGGGGAAGTATTTGTGAACAAACCGATGCCGGTTCTGAGAAATCTACTGCAACAGTCTGATCTGTGGTAGCATTCGAGAAAGCAGATTTCATTGTAAATAAAGCTACTCCTTATCAAATGCTTGACAGGTAGCTGCAAGGTGTCAACTAATCAAATCTACAGATGAAGAAACTGACGCTGTGGAGAGTTTTGTTTCTCTAAGCACATCCCGCTCGGAAATGATGGAGCTAGACCTCAAAGCCAGAGACGCTCTTCACCATTACACTGTTCTGCCTGCTGTAGAGAAAACTATCTTCCCAACAACTGAAAACCACGTTGGGAGGGGTATTCAGTCCTCTGAATCAATCATGGCTCACAATTTGGTGAGAATGGAAAAAAAAAATCTAGGAGAAATAAAACATTGAAGCCCATACCCTGCAGCCTCCAATAGAGATGATGGCGGTCTGACCCAAAGGAAGACTATGGAGGGTAAAGTGAAAATCAAATTATTGAGTCAACAATGGAGTTATATAGTAAGTGCTCAATTAAATTAAGTAATTATCTAATAACTACTTCAGTAGTTCTTCGTTTACAAATTAAATTTTGACATCCATTTCTCATACTAGACTCGTTTTTTATTATATTGCTCTCATCAGAGAAGCTATTATCTCTTGGGGGGGAAAATGTAATGCTCATGCAAATCTCATTCTTTGACATTTTTGTAAAACTTTTGGACTTTGTAGGTCATTCAGGAAATAATACCAACGTTAGATTAATGCTCCTATTATTATGTGTAGTTGATGGTTTTCCTCAAAGTTGAAAATTTTAAAATATAGTTTTACTCAAAGAAGTTACCGTCGGAGCCCCAAAATATCCATGACAAGAAAGAGAGTCCTCAAGAGCTTCAGATAAATAATAAATGGGACTGTGGCTTTAGATTTTATAAGATGCTTGAGTATTTAAAGTTCTCAAGAATTAAAGGATATGCATCAGAATAAAACCAGGGCATTTGCTCTGCCTAAGTGCCCTCTTTACTGCCAGATCACCTGCTCTAGAAGACCCAAGCCCATCTCAGCTTCAGGAATCACCCGGCCTCTCACAGCACTTTGCAAACTATTCAAACATAGAAGTTATCACACATATACCTTGTTTTGGTTTGGGTTGGCTTTTATTTCATCCAATGAATTTTCTTTTCTACTCAAAATCTGTCCCATTAGCTTCAGGCAAATAAACAACGTAACCACACACACACACACACACACACACACACAAACAAACAAACAAACAAACAAAAAAACCACACACAACAACAAAAAACCCACAAACAAACACAAAAAACATAAAAACAACCCAAACTCTTCAACATGGTATTGCAGACCGTTTCCTATGCTTTCTTCTCTAGGCTCATCTTTTTGCCCTCTTTCCTGCCCCCCACTCCTCCTCCTCCCTTTGTATTCGCAGCCTGGTGCAGCTATGTTCCTTCTGCCCTTGGGGTCTAGGACCTGTTTCCTTACTTGAATGCTGTCTCCACCCTTCCCTTTCCCCAACACTGTTTGGCTGGCTGGCTGCTGCTATTGTCACTTTCCTTGGCAATTGAAACTGTTCTCATCACAACAAATATATTCCCCCTTAGCACTCTGAGTTAACCTGAGTGTTTTCTAGTCCTTCCCTATTAAATAGAAAGCTCATTGAGGGCAGGTACTGGGTCTTGCTCACCCTCTGGCCCCAGATCCTAGCCAGGGGTGGGCAAACTTTTTGACTTGAGGGCCACAATGGGTTATTAAACTGGACCGGAGGGCCGGAACAAAAGCATGGATGGAGTGTTTGTGTGAACTACGGTAATATAAATTCAAAGTAAACATCATTACATAAAAGGGTACGGTCTTTTTGTGTGTGTGTTTTTAATTCAATAGTTTTATTCACAGGATCTGGCCCGCGGGCCGTAGTTTGCCCAGCCCTGTTAGCCCATTGCCTGGCAGATAAAAGATCCTTAGTAATTATCTGTTGAGAAGATGAAGCTGGATCAGTATACGTAATTAAGTTCAGCACATATCAAACAATAAAGGATGAATAACAATTGGAGAAAACACTATCTTTTTGCCAGCTGGTGTGAGAATTGTAGGAAGAGGCTCGCTTTGCTATAAATACTCTGATAATCCTGCAGTGGGATAGAAGCTCCGGCTGGGGTCCAGGCTTTGTGCAGGTGGAAAAGATTCTGCCCTAGTAGAGGAAAGAGAATGGGCAAGTGCAAGGCCAAGGTCTTCTTGGACGAAGAGGTCAAAGAAAAGAAGATTCCTCTCATAGCTCACCTATGAAGGGACTTTGGGGGGAAATGTATAACAGGGCTTTATTAAATTGTTTTTCTGTGGTGTGTGATAGAAATGTTTCCTCCATCCATCCTATTAAATCTTCAGTAGGTTTACTTGGATATTGCTTCTGTGTAAAAAGTTTTGTGCTTTGTGAAGATCGAAGAACAGAAGGGGGATATCAACACGTGGTTATTACACATACTTTTAAAAGATATACATTTTCCTGAGTCTATATTTATTATTATTTTAAATATATATATTTTATTTGTTTCCGAGAGGAAGGGAGAGGGAGAAGGAGATAGAAACATCAATGATGAGAGAGAATCATTGATTGGTTGCCTCCAGCATGACCCACACTGGGGATAGAGCCCGGGTCTGTGCTTTGATTGGTAATGGAACTGTGACCTCCTAGTTCATAGGTTTAAACGCTCAACCACTGAGCCATGCCGGCTGTATGTGAGTCTCTCTATGGACTTCCTAACAATTTAGACTCCTACAGAGTCTATAATGTGGAGTACCAATAACCTGCAGTCATCTGTAGATCACCTGGCTCCACCCTCCTTTCTTGGAGACAGCATTCAGCCAAGATTAGCTGGCTCATTTGGTTCTATCTAGAGAAGTGGTCGGCAAACCGTGGCTAGCAAGCCACATGTGGCTCTTTGGCCCCTTGAGTGTGGCCCTCCCACAAAATACCTGGAGGAGTCTATTTTGAAGTGGCGTTAGAAGAAGTTTAAGTTTTAAGCATTTGGCTCTCAAAAGAAATTTCAGTCGCTGTACTTTTGATATTTGGCTCTGTTGACTAATGAGTTTGCCAACCACTGATGATCTAGAGGATATGAACCCATCACAGCCTGTCACACAGCCATTCATTCATGGTTACTCTGAAGTGTTATTTTGCATTGAGCACCTACAAGTTCGGAGAAACTGAAGAAGTTTGGTGAAGTGGCTTATGCATAAAACAATAGTAGCAGGAGACTGGAGGAGAAAAGGTGGGCTTTGAGGGCTGAGCATTAGATTACAATGCAGGGAGAGAGGCACAAGAGAAGAGGAGGCCTGCTGAAATGGGCCCAGTGATGGGCAGAGAGGTCAAGCAGGGTGCAGTGTAAAACCTTCCTTACCTCTCTTTCAGGAACTTCAGTAAATGTTACATGACTGGCTAATGTTTTTGGTTTGAGTGGATTCTATCTCACACCATCAATGCCTGTAAGTGACTTGAAGGTGACTCTCTAAGTATTATGCAGAAAGCTTTGTGAGGGGGTAATCATAACAGTATTTATCCCACAATTCTCTTTTCTCCTTAGAATGCTGAGAATTATGGTGCAAAATCCCCCACTTTTCAACTTATTCTTAATACTTTTTTCCCCCCCAGGAGCTTTGATAGTTACCACCCCAGACTGCACTGAGGCAGTTTCAGAATCGGTACTGGTTGTCCCCCCATGGCTAGCCAGCGCAGCGGGGTGGCAGCTTGGAGAGCTGTGATATTGAGACCCCTTCAGACACGGAGATGTGGGTGCTAGAACTCTTCTGCTCTCCCAGGGGGAAATAAAGCTAAACACCTTTTGCCTTCAATGACTAACTGAAAGCAACTGAGATTTAGATGTAAGGCATATCTAGAAATGTTGAAAATCTTTTACTTTTCAAGAAAAGATTATACAAAGGTTAAAAGGTTTGTAAGTGGGGGGAATAGCATAAAAACACAGGTCAACGTTAGAAGCAGGTGGACATTTACAATGACAAAACTGAAAGTATAAATAGCTTTGTAGTTTGGGGCCAGTAGTGTTCAAAATAATTTTAATTATTAAAAAGAGGGAACATCATAAAAAATTTTAAAGAAAGAACATGATGAATCTAGGATAAAAATAAAATATTATTACTAAAATAGTGTTTTAATGAAAGATTACTTGTTTTTATTTAAAATTTTAAAGCACACAGTAGTATTACCTTGAATAGGCATTGCTATTAACCTTCAGCTGTAAAATGATTTTCAACAATGAGAAAAGATATAACATCAAAGAAAATGTTCTGAAACAAATAAAGAGAGGAAGACTACATAAGAGGTGAAACTTCTTCCTGAAACTGGTCAAAGGAAGATGCAAATTATGACTTTACCTAAAAAAAGTAGGAACCCATTTTAAGAAGTAAAGCAAAATGAAGGTTTCAACCACCCAAATTCACACTCCAGTGATTTAATTGGGAAAGTCTTTCCTTATAAACAGGATTAATTCCAATTAATGGAAAATTCAAATTATGTTTATAAACACTAACAAAATGCTATCATTCTGTAGTATATTACTTGCGCAGCACCTACCCTACAGACATTTTATGAAAGACAAAGGTTCATTAATTTTGCTAATTCTCCATTTTATAGATGAAGAAACTGAAGCATAAAGCATTTAGAAAACAAGCCACTACAAGTTTCCAGAAAAGCTGAAGAAATTCCTTCCCCTTTTAGTTCTTTGTTCATGATGTTCCCCCAAGGGGAAAAATTAAAAGCAAGACCCATGTAGCACAAAATGAAAAGGGGAAAGTTTTATAAAGATCTACAGCAGCAACCCAGAAAAGGCGTGGAATTGAAAGTAAGTAAATATTTACAATTGCCATGACTTAAATCCCCTTCTCCCAGGTCCTTCTGCTAAGGCATAGATTCAAGGTACTGCCTCATCCAGAGGAAAAGCTTTATGATTCAAAGCTCTTAGGTTTGTGACTTCTGACATCCTCTTCTTTCGCACTCAGTAGATATTTAGCATCCTTGGAATGAGCAATGTCCATGCCATTGTTGGCACCACCAGCCACAATATGACCTGGTAAAGTGAGGTTCCTTTATGGAGGCCTGCCCTTAAGTTACAGGGCCAGCTCCACCCTTGACCTACTGCGCTGGGTCTGAGATCTCAATTAGAAAAAGCCCACACCCCAGCAGGTAAGATCCAAAGGCTGTCTGACCAAACAGCAGAAAAATATGCCTGCTGAGATTTTCTATGAGCAACCCAGAAGCCATTGTTGTAAGTGATCTTCCCAGACTATATATATGTGTGTGTTGGTGCGTGTTGGTGTGTGTGTGTGTGTATGTGTGTGTGTGTGTGTGTGAGAGAGAGAGAGAGAGAGAGAGAGAGAGAGAGAGAGAGAGAGAGCACGCCAGAGAGCCCAAAGGACCTTTGCTGTTGCTCCCTGCCTACCTTCCAGAGGATCTTCTACAGTAGTTACCCAGCAGAGCCTGGGGCAGGAGAAGAGTCCAAAAGATGTGGTTGGTGAGGCCGGAGGGGCTGGGTCACAGAGGGCCTGCATTGCTCTCCACATTGAAGAGCTCAGATTTCATCCAGGAGGCGTTTGGAAACTGATGAAGATTTTTAGCCGAGAAATGCATTTAAGAACCATCATTCTGGCTGATTGCAACGTGAAATGAAATGAACAAGAACTACCTTGTTCATCATTGTAGCACAGTGTCTGGAACAAAATAACTAAGTAGGTGCTCAATAAATGTTTGTTGCCTGGATGAGTGGGTGAATAAATGACTGAACAAATAATTTTAGAGGGGGAGAAAGAAGAGCCGGGCAAAGAGCTCAGTTTGTTGAAGGTTGTCCCCAATATCCTAATCACAAGGCAAATGAGATTTATTAATGTGTGGGAGAGGGTAACAGTGTCTACTTCAAAGGATTGATTACGCCTTTTGGATGCTTTCATTATAGTGGAGGAGGCAGAAACAAAGACAATTAAGTAAACTCTTAACAAGTTGTGATTGTGATCATGAAAGAAACCAAAGGCCAAGATAGGGAAGAACAAAAGAGACCTATTTAGAGGATATGATTGAGGAAAATTTCCCTTAGGATATGATATTTAAGCTGTGCCCCCGAAGGAAAAGAAGGAACTATGTGAAAAAAACCAAAGGAAGAGCTTTACAGGAAGAGGAATAGCAAAGGCTCTGATACAGGAAAGAGGTGGTTTTGTTCCCCAAACTGCAAGAACAGAGGGATCGGTACTCAGAACCTGAGTGAGAAAAGAACAGAGGGCCCGGGAGGTCAGGAATGGACAGCTTCATCCAGCCAACCCTTTCCCCTGTTGCAGCAGGCGGAATAACAGGAATCAGAGAGAGGTAACGGAATGGACAAGCAGCATGAAATGGGAGGATTTCAGACCGGGTTTACTCTAGGCCTTCCTGGAGGAATCACCACAGCCTAGAAACACTCCAAAGGGAAAAAGGTTTGGGTATTGAAGACAAAGACTTCAACTTTCTCAAAGAACATGCCAGGGCAGCCAGTCTTTGTCTCCAGGAAAAATATCATTTACCTGCCTCATTCAGAAAGGAGGGTTTTAGTTTTTTGTGTTTCTTCAACATCGTAGACCACCCCAACACAAAACCAACCGAGAGGACAATGTGAGAGATAAACACAGAGGGGGAAATGTTGCCATGAGTGTACAGAGTGTGGGGAGGTAGAGAAGCAAATCAGTAGAGAGGATTATCCTCCTTTTTGCCCCTGGCTCCCCATCATCCTCACCCTAGTGGAGAGGGAACTGGCTGGGTGTGGGAGCTGGTAGCCCAGAGGGAAGACAGTTTTTTTGTTTTTTTGTTTGTTTGTTTGTTTTATGTTTTTTTGTTTTGTTTTGTTTTTTATATCCTATCTTCCTTGAACTTGGTGTTTGTTATATTTTTCTCCCGAATGAAGGTACATCTACATAGAAGTTCCCCGTACAGTGGGAAGAATATTTTCTCGTATTCTCTCTGATTTTGTCTGCCGCTCTGTAGTTCCATAACTTGTCCAGGAAGAAAGATTTTGTAGCTGAAAGCAGATGAGAGGAGGACATGTGTATCCCCTGTGAACTGGGGAAGTTTGTAAGATGGACTTGTATCTAGGGTGCCTCTGACCGGCAGGTAGAACTTCTCCTCCTGAAACTCATTCACATTCAGCACAAGAAACGTGGAGAAATCCCAGAGCCATCATTGGGCAAGAAATAACTTTTCTATAACTCTGTGTTTTTCCAAATTTAGTGATCATTCATGGATCATGAAATCAATTTATAGTCTGGACTATCATTAATTAAAAAGAAATAAAATAGAATAGAAAATAATAGAGTTCTTTGGTAAGGTTCCAGTATGTTCCATGAAAGTAGTTTCTGAAATATGTGTGTGCGCGCGCACACACACACACACACACACACATAGGTGTTTACTGGTCACAATGTCAAATGCATTGTTTATTGTGGGTAGTGATCAAAGAAATTTAAAAAAATACTGATACGTTAGTTTCTAGCTTCCATTTCCACTCAGAAGTAGAAAAAAATGGTTCAAGTTGTACATTCAACACTACTCAGCGTCTTTCAGTTTCAATATATCTATTTTAGGAGTTTTTATGACTATTCTCCCCCTCCCCTTTTACTTCCTTCTTCTCCTTTTTTTTTTTGTCTAAAGTTTTACATATGTCTCCTTTTTCCCCAATTGACTCCCCACACATACACCCAGCCATTCCCACCTTGGGCAAGCCCCACTGCCCCAGTGTCTGTGTCCATTGGTTGTGCTAATATGCATCCATACAAGTCCTTTGGTTGCTCTCTAACCCTCCTCCCCTACCATTTGTCTCTAGCTGGATCTATTCTTGTTCATCAAATTATGTTGATCATTATATCCCACATATGAGTGAGGTCATGTGATATTTATATCTCTTTGACTACTCATGTTTCTCTTCCCTTTCTTTATCTAGTCAGCCTCAGTCTCAGTGCTTGGTCTTAATGATATTAGAACTTCAAGGAGACCAACCATCCAACTGTAAACCACCAACTTACCAACATGGGGAAAGAAACAGGAAATATATTTTAAAATAAAACTCCAGCTCTAGCTATTTTTTCTCAGTGGGTAGTGCATTGACCTGCAGACTGAAAGGTCCCAGGTATGATTCTGGTCAAAGGCATCTACCTTGGTTGCAAGCTCCTCCCTGGCCCAGACCCTGGTGGGGGCACATGCAGGAAGCAACCAATCAATGTGCTTCTCTCACATCCATGTTTCTCTCTGTCTTTCCCTCTCTCTTCCACTCTCTAAAAATCAATGGGAAAATATCCTCAGGTGAGGATTGAAAAAATAATAATAATTAAAAACAAAATAACATTCCACTCTACATTTATAACCTAGCTGAGTCTCAGATTTCCTTATTTGTTAAATGTGCTGAAGATCAGATAAGCTTAATATTTAAATGCCTTAATGTTATATTTTAGGTCTAGGATAAATATGAAGTCTTTTGTTCTTTGGGCTCTTCTGTTGCTTAAAGAATTTCTCTAAGCCAGCGCTTAGGTATGGATGTGTATGGCAGATAGAGAAGCTAAATGAAAACAAGTCAATACATCAGTGGAGTGGAAGGTATTTATATCATACTCAGGTCAAGTGCATTTTATGGCCTATAGCCAAAGGTTTAAGATACCGTAACTGATGAATCCCCCAGGAAACTAACTCCAACATGTGCATTTTTTTTTAAATTACCGTACTCAAACTGCATGGGCACAACAAAATTGGGAGTGGTGAAATGCCTGTGCTTGAGTCCCCTCTCTACCTGCCTGCTCTCTCTTCTCATTGAGCACGTGGTTATGCTCTTTTCACAACCTAATCCCCAACCACCCTTAGAAGATTCTGATAGCATGTAAAGTAAATGACATTTTAACAAAACCCATTCCCACTGGTGTGTGCTCCTGTGAGACTATATATATATACAAATATATATATATATAATTTTTTTAAAGAAATTTCCAACAGGGTCAAGGGACCTACAGGAACCTGAATTTAGCTTCTAAGTATGGCATGGTAGGGGAGCAGTGGAGTGGAAGAGGAAGAGGGCCCGAGGACCCATAGTCTGGCCTGCCTGCTCACAGGGCATGCCCTCCCCAGCTGAAGACCCTCTGCCCTGGCCCTGAGAAAGATGCTTCTGCTCTCCCAGGGCTACCGTAAACCTTGCTAATAGGTCTAAAGCCCTCCTCTCCCCCCAGGCCATTATGCTCTAATAGATCCCCCACTTAACTGCTGTATTGGTCACATTTCCCCAGAAAAACAGAATGGAATCTGGTAACATGAATATGGAAGCTGACACGTTCAGAACCTGTAAGCTGGGCCAGTAAGCTGGAGAGTCAGGGATAGGTGAAGTTACAGTTGAAGGCAGTTCTTTTTTTTTTTTTTGCAGAATTCCTTTTTCCTTGGGGCAGATCAGTCTTTTTTTTTTTTTTTCCCCTATCTAGGCCTTCAACTGACCGGATGAGGCCCACCCACACAATGGAAGGCAATTTGCTTCATTCAGTCAGCCAATTTAAATGTAAATCTCACCCAAAACTCCCTCACAGAAACATCCAGAATAAAGTCTGACCAAATATCTGGGTACCCTATAGTTAAGCCATGTTGATACAAAATGAACCATCACAACTGCTAAAGCCAGAGAGAGACCCTTCCCCAACACACCTACCTTAACCCAATGGTTTTCAACTCTGGCGCTCAATCAAAATTCCCAGATTTAAATGTTATATTCTAGCACATTCCAAGTTATTCAAGAGTTAATTTTTTTATGGTTGTAATTCCTTCTCTTTATTTGACTCACAGAAGCATCATAATGCATTGAGGGGAGAGGATGGTTTCACACAGGTGTTCTCAACTTTTTTGCTTTCAGGACCCTTTTAGGCTTAAATTTTAAGAATGTCAAAGAATTTTTATTTTATGGGTCATAGCTCTAATGTCATGCTTTAGAGAAATGTATACACACACACACACATACACACACACACACACACACACACACACACATATATATATCATGTTAGAAATGAAAAATCAGAGATTTAAAACTATGTTTCTGAATTTCTTTGAAAATAATAATGCTAACAAATGTGTTAGCATAGATAAAATATTCTTATGAAAAAAATAACTGTTTTCCAAAACAAAGATAATTGGTGAGAAGTATATCATTCTTTCGTATTTTTGCAAATCTCTTTAATGCCTGGCTTAATAGGAGATGGAAAGCTTTCAATATCTGAGTTGCATTTACCCTGCTCTGCTATGTTGTGTTGGTTAACATATATGAAGAAAACCAAGCCTCACACAACAAGTGTAGCTGGAAAAAGGAATGCTTGCTCTGGACTCCTTGCACCACCCTTTGAGAACCACTGGCTTCATAGAACCACCTCCTCTGATGAGGCCCTCCTGGTCTCTGCTCTCTCAGCGATCAGCTGTGCCACCTTAGGCAAGTCTCTACACCATTCTGGACTGCAGTTTTCTCATCTAAGCAAGGAAAGGAGTTAACATATTGCCAAATACCTACTATGTGCCAGGCACAGTACACTAATATATACCATTTAATGGAATCTTCATGACAACCTACATTCTAAGCAGTTTTCTGGTGGTAAATGCTTAACATCTGGGGAGGAACTTACCCAAGATGCTTATATGGAAGTGACTTATATTGCAGAATGGGACATGGAACCCAGAATGGCGCACACCAATTTAATCTGCTGCCTGTGAGGACCAATGCTCACTCTGATTACTTCTTTCCTGTTTATGTATACTATTAGAAATGGAAAACCTTTTTCCATAAACCATCCTATTGAGCTAATAGATTCATTTTTTCTTAATGTAGGCTGTAAATTATATTCAGCAAAGTGTGGTTGACCTTAAATTACTGGTTTCTGCTTCCAGCTCTCCTCTCCTCCACCCCAGGACATATGAAAGGGGTGAAGTTAAGGAAAAGTGTCTGGGGAAACCAGGGCAGGAGAGGGAGGGAAACAAAGCATAAAAGAAGAACCAAATGTGAATTTGAATAGTGAGGTACAGCGCTAGAAGTGAAGGGGCAGGGTTAGCCTAGCCCTTGGAGGTCAGGGGACAGGGTTAGCATGCTGGCCTATGGGAGCCCTGATTTATTTCCCAATTTCTATGTATAAATACTACGGCCAACCTCAAGCTGCCAGCTCAACTTTTGAACAAGCTGTTGGGAGGAAATACACACAATTGGCTCTCAGAAACCAGTACCACTGTGAGGCTCTCCTTTTTTTACAGCAGAAGGAGGAAACTGAGGCTTGAGAGATTAAAGGAGCTAACCAAGAACATATAAGAACAAATACATCCCTGGTTCACTAAACAAAGTAAATTTCAGGTTATAGTTAGTATAAACTCAGTCACACAAAAATACTGGTATATCTGTGTATAAATTAACTGTATGTACATGATAGAAAAAGTCCAGACAGCTATACACCAAACTATGCATACTGATTTTTTTGGGGTGGAAGGGAATGAAATACAAATGAAGGTGGTAAAGAATTTAATTTTTATTCTCTATATTTCTATATTGTTTTAATTTTTCACTGTTTGCCTGTAAGTATGCATTTTAAACTTGTATAGTTTAAAAGAAAAAGTCCCTTTTTCAAAGAGATTTGGGAATGTGATTAGATATTTTATTATACAGCCTTAACAGATACCATTAAAATTTTTCAGTTGTGGGCTGGCAATCAGAGAGAGAGGGTGATTGAGAGAGAGAATTTGAGAGAGAAAAAGACCACACTGTATGTTGATGTAGTACCTCCTCCACCAGGTCCCTTCGCAATTCTCTATTTAAATAATTTCTCTCTAGTGGCTAAACTTGAAGTACTGACTATAAAATGTCTTATATTCTCTGGCTAATTGGAAAGGTCAGTTGCTTTTTGAGTAGACTAATATTAAAATGAACCTTGAATCCCATATATAAGCCAGGTCTCAGGTCTTAGTTTGTCAATACTTACTGAACCACTTAGCTCAATTGGCTAAATCTGGGGTCAGCACAAAGCAAGCTTCAAATTGTTAACCTTTTATTCTCTAGGTATGTATTTGTGTGTGTGTGTGTGTGTGTGTGTGTGTGTGTGTGTGTATACACAAAGCTATATATGTGTTGGTGGGAGTATTTTTGGTGACTTAGGCTAAGAAAGGGAAAACAGAAAGGCATCCCACCAAGATAATTTTCTCATGTAAGCCACAAATTAATGGTTAATTTGAGCTGACAAATTCTTCTTCTAAGGCAGTGTTTCCCAAACTTCTCTCATGATGAGAATCACCTGGTGGAGTTGTTAAAATACAGATTCCTGAATCCCAACTAAGGAGTGCTAAACTAGAATTTTTGGGAACATAGAGGTAAAGTTGTATACTTAACTAGTGCTCTAAGCTTAGAATCTGTATTTTAACAACTCCACCAGGTGATTCTCATCATGAGAGAAGTTTGGGAAACACTGGAATAAAGCATCAATATGAGAAACTTCAATCAGCTGCCTTTGCATATGCCTCAACCAGGAATCAAACCTGAAACCCTTTGGTGCACTTGACGCTCCAAATCCACTGAGCTACTTGGTCAAGCTCCATAAATAACTTTGAATTTAAGCATCTACAGCCTCAGATGTCAAAGTTGGAGCCAGCTACTTTCTGAAAAGGGGGTACTTAGTTAGTAATAGGTATACCAGGAGCTGAAAAGTACAGAAAGGAATGTGGGAAGAAGACAAAGGAAACCACTATTCTATTGTCACAGAGGGACCACACAATACCTGTCTCTCAAATGTATGCCTATGGGCAAGAGGAGATAGAGCATGGGTGATGGCTGAACCCCTATTCCTTTAACTCAAAAAACAACCCCCGTGGGCAGTCCAGGAAAGTTGGTCCCCAATGTCATCTTTTGAGAGCAAGAATGTGTGCTGTGTCTCCCCCATAAATAACACTGATGGCACTGATAACAAATTAAATGAGGGAGGCCAGTCCTCAGGAACTCTCAATTCAAATAGAGGGCATTTTCACTGAGAAGAATATATATATATATTCACACACATATATATGTATATGTATGTATATATATATATATATAGTGAAATTAGTAGTTCTATTTGTTTTATTTTAAATATATTTTATTGATTTTTTTACAGAGAGAAAGGGAGAGAGATAGAGAGTTAGAAACATTGATGAGAGAGAAACATCGATCAGCCACCTCCTGCACACCTCCCACTGGGGATGTGCCCGCAACCAAGGTACATGCCCCTGACTGGAATCGAACCTGGGACCCTTCAGTCCACAGATCGATGCTCTATCCACTGAGCCAAACCAGTTTCGGCAGTAGTTCTATTTAAAAAAAAAAAAAAAAAAGATTTTCTACACTAATAAAAGAGAAAGATGCAAATTGACTGTACCTTTACGATTCCCACCAGCCAATCATAAGTGAGTATGCAAATTAACCCAACAAAGATGGCGGGTTAATTTGCATACACAGACACCAAGCGACTGGGGCAGGACACAGGCATTCTGCACTGCCCAAGCTGCTCTGAGCCTCTGGGGCAGCGTGGGAAGGCAGAAAGGAGGCTCTGGGCTAAAGCAAAGGCAGTCCTGGAAGCCAGGGGAAGGAAGGCCCATTCTTGCACAAATATTGGTGCATCAGGCCTGTATCAGAGAATATAACATTCAACTATAATCACAGCTTATGTTTCTTTCATGCTCATCCTTTTACTTATGAATTTCTGCCAAAGTGCCCTGGAGGTGCATAGAGATGGTAAACAAAGTCACCAACTGAAGGCATTTTTGAAAAAACAAACAGACTATCAATATCAGATCTGGCATAGGTGGAGATAGGAGTGTGCGTGGTGGAGGGTGGAGGGTAGAAGGTTTCTAAACTATTTCAGATTTATCACCACTTTAAAGGTGTCTGCCAAAACAAAGATTTTGCTTTTAAGAACAGTTAAGTATATGGTTTTTCTAGGACCATGAATTAGCCCAAATATAGCCCTTTATATCATTCACGGAGAAGCTCCATATTCCAGGTAGCAATGGTGAAAATGCAACGCACTTAATGGTCAACCAACCTAGGTAAACTGTCTCTGTTCACTGGCCATTTTCCCCCCTCTACTACACATTATAGTGAATACTTGAAAATCTAAATGAAAATAGTTGCTGTAAAAGCAGACATAAAAAATTAAAATGGCAAGGACAACTGCTGGCAAAAGCATTGTAGATTCCACAAATTACATTGAACTCCACATTAATTCTCTGAAGGAATTTAACACGGCTTCTCCCATTCTGACTCAAAAATTAATTTCTGTATATTGTCCTTGAGATTTGGATTGGGAATGAAAAGGAGAAAACTGTTGAAAGTGTGAAGATTTTATATGAATTAATCAACCAAGAGTTCAGACACTGGGGACTGAAGATTAAACTTTATAGTTTAGAAACCCAAGGACAGTACTTTTTCTTGTGAATGTATCTCACATTAAAAAAAAAAAAAAAAACTACTGTTATATATGTCTCATTTCCAACATTTAAGTGAGGAGGTAATCTTTCTGATAGGCCAACGAGAAGGTACAAAGAGGTTAAACAATTTATAGAAAAGTCAAGGAGGAGTCAAAATTAGAATAATACGGCCCCAGTGATGGCACCATCTGCATTCCAGATGCGAAGATAATTCGTCCCTCTGTCCATTCATGTTAAAGCCTATAGCGGATGGAACATTTCAGCCTTAAAAACTCAGAGGTTATTATCCAATGGGTTTTTGGTATTCAGAAAGAATCTTTGAAGGCCATAGTCACTGCTGTGTTATTTCAGGAGTAATGGCAGTTTCACAGACCTATGACCATCTCTGTCTACCGCTGACAGCCTGTTGAAGCTGTCAGCCACTGCTTGGAAGAATTCAGTCTGCAGAATGTCAAGTATGAGGCTTGCATGTAAGTCCGTCTGCGCTGGTCTTCCTCAGGCCCAGTCACAAGTACTCTATGGTTCTAAGATATGGGTTAGCCTACACGCCTCATGGTGCAGTAAGAGCTTACTATGATATCTGAAGTAAGAATTGCTTACTTCAGATATCATAGAGTATCTGAGCCTTTTCCAGAAAAAAATCTAAAAAAAAAAAATGTGTGAGCAAGTGAAATGATACGATCTGTTAATCTTCATCACTTCCAAGCACCAACCGACTTATGAAATAGTCCTATACCACATGCTATGGTGAGGAGTTGGGTTTCCCGTCCCATAGAGTGAACAAATTTTTTCATTTCTGTTGTACAAAGTCGAGTTGGTGGACCGGACATAAAAGGAATGTGAGAATGTAATTCATTCTGTTCTAGACTCTAAGACCTCTGAGGACATGGTGATTTTTTTTCTCTTGCACACCTCTCTAACACTCCCACATTGCTTGTGCTGTGGTAGATTTTTTAATGTATCCAATCACCAATTATTAGACACCTCCTCTGTGGTTAACCAGGTTAGGGGCGGGGGAAAGTGTAAGAAGTGGTCTTTGCCAAAGACTTCACAGTGGAACTGTGCTTACAAGAAACAGCTAAAAACACGTGCAGGTGTAATAGTACACGAGGAAACTATGCATCTAAGTATGAAGAGAGGGTCAGCATGGCTGTAGGACTGGAAACCTTAAAGAGAAGTAGCTTTCTCCACCTTTCAGAGCTTTCTGAATATTCTATTCCTCCGTTCTTCCTGTATGTAAAAAAAAACCCCAAAGAAAACAGAATTTGTTCACACTGAAAGATATTGAGAATTTCCCCCTTCTGGGAAGATGCAGCACACATCCTTTCCCCTATTCGTCCCATTTAGAACAATTAAAAGCCCTGCACGTTATATATAAAGCAGAGATAAGAAAACTCTGAAAGGCAAAAAGAAGGTGGATTCCCGGGGACATCCCAATATCAGGAAGGACATGGTGGTGAGTTCCCTGGGTTCTTCTTGGCTCATTTATCCCGGGTTGGAACCGAAGAAGCCAAGAACTCAGAAACACAAATGGGCACAGGTGACAGAGGCTCCAACAAAGCCTGCTCCTCTAGCCAAAGGACAAGGGAAGGAACAGCCAGGAAAGACAAAACTGTTAGATGCTAATTTGGCTCTACTCTAGTCAACTATCAAAGGAAAAACTGTGACCCACCCATATCCATACCAACGAAAGTCAAGTGGGACCCCAGACTTGTACCCTCATGAGGCTGTAATGAGGTGCCCCAATACTCTGGCTGGCTGGGGTCAGAGAAGACAACGTAGGGAGCCAGGATATTCATTGGCATTGGCTGGTGTGGAGATTTCATTTTGATAGCAGACTATTGTTTTGCAAAATGTTCCCTGGTATGGGGAGCTCTCTGAATTACTTCTTACCACTGCATATGAAGCTACAATCACCTCAAAATAAAAGGTTTAATAAAAAATTAAATTGGGCCTTTTTTATTTTTTTATGGTGCTAGTCCAGGGATGAAGTGAGGGCCTCACCCCAACTTGGCCTTAGCTTCTTCAGAAGGACCAAACACCTTACCAGCAGCTGGGGGAAAGGCAGGAACTGAGGCATTATTTCATTCCTGTGGTTAGCCTGGTTAGAAAAAAAAAGTGTAAGAAGTGGTCCAAAGAATAATCCAAAATAATAATTTAAAAATTAGGAGTGTGTATTAGTTTTCTGTGGCTTCTGTAGTCCGTTACTTCAAACATGGTAACTCAAAGCAAGCATGCATTTATTCTCTGACAATTCGGGAGGGCGGAAGTCTGAAAGCAGTTCTTCCGGGTGAAAATCAGGGCATTGGCAATTTCCCGTGGCTGTTGGCATTCCTCGGCTTGTGGCCTCGTCACTCCGATCTTCAAATCTTTTTCTGCTTAATCTCCGCATTACTTTCCCCTCTGTGTGTACATTGATTCCCCATCTGCCTCTCTCTCTTACACATACTTTGTGTGATCGTACTTCGTGCCCACCAGTAATCCTCGGGATCTCTCTTCATCTCAAATGCCTTAACTTAATCACACCTGTAAAATCCTTTTTCCATATAAGGTTACATGTAAGGGTGGAGGAGTTAGCACTAGATATCTTATTAGTAAACTACCTTTAATTTTCAGTATAAAATATTATCCTGCTACCACAGTGTGCTAAGCAATCCATTGTGTAAATACAGTGTAATATATTTAACGAATCTACAATTTACAGAACACTTGGGTGTTTTGTTTGTCTTTACTATAAACATTAATAACGTTATTTTTGTATTTACAACTATTTGCTTAAGCATCTACTCTGTGTCGGTTTCTTTTCTAGGTACTGGGGCTAAAGCAGTGAACAAAACAGGCCAAAATCCCTCCCCCATGGAATTTATATCCTGATGGAGGACGAGAGACATGGACAATGAATGAATAAATAAAATGTAGAGAATGTTAGCTGATGACAAGCACCTAGGAGAAAAATAAAGCCAGGAAGAAGTATTGCAAGCATTAGGGAACTGGGTGTTGCAATTTTAAATTGTATGACGAGGGAAGATCTTGCATCTGAGAAAAACCATGAATGGATTTGAGGGTTCAAGCCCTTTTAATTGACCTTGAGTTGTAGTGTGGCTAGAGCAATAGCAAATGCAAATGCCTACAGAACAGCAAGGACTCTGGTTGGCTAGAGTGGAGTTAAGGGATTGGTAAGGGCTAAGAGGTATCTCTTAGAATACTTATTTATTTTTCAGTAGGATTAAAACAAGGATTATTAATTTGTGAATGTAAACAAGGACTTTTAGTTTGTGAATGTTCCCATTCTTTTTTTAAAAAAAAATATTTTTTATTGATTTCAGAGAGAAAGGGAGAGGGAGAGAGAGATAGAAACATCAATGATGAGAGAGAATCATTGATCAGCTGCCTCCTGCATGCCCAACCAGGAATTGAACCATGACCTTCCAGTTAATAGGTCAACGCTAAAACACTGAGCCACACCAGCTGGTCTAAATGTTGCCGTTCTTTGCCACCACCACCACCCCTGCAATAGTTTCAGTCTTCCCTGGCACATTCTTGGTCTTCTTGTTCCAAAAGAAGAGAGGAGAGTTGTCTGGGGGTGGGGTGGGAGGAGTCTACACTAGGGCAGAGTCTTTGAGGAGCTCAGTTTTGAAATACAGGGCCAGTGTATTAGGGGAGAGGATGGGAAGGGATTTGATACGTAATTTTGTGAGTCCATCTTCTCCATGGTGTCTGACACAACAAATAACAGGTGTGACTTATTCAGAAATTACTTTGAACTGTGAGTTTACTTTGAATTACGTGACTGTATATTCCAGGACACCATCTGGGAACTGAGCTTCTCGGGTCATGGCCTATTATCAGGATAAATTCCTATGAGTCAAATTGCTAGGCCAAGTGGAACGCTCTAAACTTTGGTATACAATATCAGATTCCCCCCTAAGAAAGTTTATGTCATTTTGTTCTCCACAATTTCACCACGCTGAGTATAGCACTCTTAATCTTTGTCAATATAATATGGGAAGAATGAGTTCTCAATAGTATTTGAAAAATTTGCATCTTAGAAATATGAGAGCAACATTTTTTTCCTATGTTTAATGACCATTTATATTCCTTCTTTGGCAACATTTTCATACCTTATGCCCCTGTTTTCTTTTGGAATAGGCATCTTTCCTTATTGAATTTGTTAGAACCATTTGTATTTGGACACTATTATGCTTTTGCCTGTAAAACACTGCAAGTAGGTTTCCCAGTGTATCTATTGTCAGGGGTTCTTGGGTGTGTGCAACAGTAAGTGACTGGCTCATTCCTGCAGAAAAATATATGTTTCAAAAGGATATTTTGCCGAAACCGGTTTGGCTCAGTGGATAGAGCGTTGGCTTGCGGACTGAAAGGTCCCAGGTTTGATTCCAGTCAAGGGCATGTACCCTAGTTGCAGGCACATCTCCAGTGGGGGGGTGGGGGTATGCAGGAGGCAGCTGATCCATGATTCTCTCTCATTGATGTTTCTAACTCTCTATCCCTCTCTCTTCCTCTCTGTAAAAACTCAATAGAATACAAAAGGATATTTGGTAGATCACGGCATCATTGGAAAAGCTAGGAAACTGGACTCTAAAAATAGAGCGGCACCAAGAGAGGCGGGGCAGACAGCAGCCCAAACCCCACTTAGGAACTTCGTAGTAAGGACCTGACACGGGACGCTGAAGCCACCCTGGCACCTCTGCCCCCATTGGCTCTGCAGCCTTGCTGCTGCTGCCACCAAAATGGAGTGCCCTGTGTCCCAGATTCAGAGTTCCAGGCCAGAGCCTCTGTCACAAGCTGCATCCCAGTTACCCACCCCAAATGTCAGTTATTTTCCTTGCTACCTCATAACTGTAATTTTTGCTACTGTTAATGAATCGTGATGTAAACATCAGTGTTTTCCAATGGTCTCAGGCGACCCTGCTAGCAGTTCTCAACCTGTGGGTCGCTGCTGTAGAGCGTAAGACCGTCGGGAAAACACATATATTTACATTACGATTCATAACAGCAGCAAAATTACAGTTGTGAAGTAGCAACGAAAATAATTTTATGGTTGGGGGTCGCCACAACACGAGGAACTGCATTAAAGGGTCACGGCATTAGAAAGGTTGAAAACCACTAATGTAGCCGAAACCGGTTTGGCTCAGTGGTAGAGTGTCGGCCTGCGGACTGAAAGGTCCCGGGTTCGATTTCGGCCAAGGGCATGTACATTGGTTGCGGGCACATCCCCGGTAGGGAGTGTGCAAGAGGCGGCTGGTCGATGTTTCTCTCTCATCGACGTTTCTGGCTCTCTATCTCTCTCCCTTCCTCTCTGTAAAATATCAATAAAATATATATTAAAAAAAAAAAAAAGAAAACCACTGATGTAGAGGCTCATTTCCATACAGGAAGCCAAGTTCCCCTTTCCTACTCAGAGGCTTATGGCACAGTCTTAAGGACACCTTGAGCCGAAACCGGTTTGGCTCAGTGGTAGAGCATCGGTCAGGGAACTGAAAGGTCCAGGGTTCGATTCCGGCCAAGGGCATGTACCTTGGTTGCGGGCACATCCCCGGTAGGGGGTGTGCAAGAGGTGGCTGGTCGATGTTTCTCTCTGAGACATCGACGTTTCTAGCTCTCTATCTCTCTCCCTTCCTCTCTGTGAAATATCAATAAAATATATTTTTTTTAAAAAAGAACACCTTGAATATTTTTTCAGTGGTCTTTCAAGGCCTTAGTCATCTTCACTGTTCTTGTGTACATGCTTAGAATCCTGTCTGCCCATGCTGACCACGCTGATCTATCCTGACATGTGATAGTCCAGAGGAGTTTCAGGGGATTCTCTGGTCATTCGGTGTATCTTAAGAAAGCTAAAACCCTGGCTCCCTGGAAAGGTCCTCTCCAGACTCAGCTGAGGAAAAGGGGGATAAATTAGTGGGTGTATTTGAAATTGTAGTTATTATACTACTAGAACTAGCACAGCTAATCGAAGCAAAGAAGCCACAGGATGCTCCTAATGTGGAGTCAACCAAGTCACTCTTATTCTTCAGCTCCCTCTGGGTACGGACAAGATTGGTCCCAGGTCTGGGGTGAGGCTTAGCTTCCGGAGGCGGGTGATGAGGTGGGAGAGGGCTGCAGAGGAGAGGAGCCAATTCTTGCAAGTGCTGGTGGCAGAGTGGCATTTTCTTCTTTGGCAAATGGTGGCACCGTCATCGCGCTCTATGGCCCATCCAGAATCTCTGGCCGGGGCCCGCGTTAGAGATGTGCGCGTGGGAGAAAAGAGTGCGGAAGGCCCTCTGCTATCCAGTGGTCTCTGTGAGAGGTTGCTTCTCCAGACATCCAGAGTGTGCCGTGGCTAAGAGACACATCATCCACCTCTGGCCTCGTGCTGGCCCTCTTGCTGGGCCTGCAGGTCCCTGGAGTGAAGATAGAGTTTGAGGCATTAAAGTGCAGACTCGCTTTCACAAGCCATGCCATCCTGTATCCCTCCCACACACATTAGAGACAAAACGGGGCTTTTAAAAAGAGCTCTTTGCCATAATGGCTACTAATAACGGCTACTATTGTTGGAAAGTTTAATCACGTGCCAAGGCGCTGTCTACATACCTGAGTGCCACTTATTGGTGACCTACTTCATTTAGTCCTCCGAACAACTGTTCTTGTTCCCATTTTGCAGATGAAGAAATAGACCCCACGGGGGGAGGGCGGCCGCCGTGGGGGCCCAAGTAAGTTGTTAAGACCAAATGGCCAGCAAAGACAAATAGAGCCAGAATTCCAGCTCAAGTAATTCAATATTTGAGCCCGAGCTTTTAATGAGAAGAAACAAAAAAAATGCTTTGGAGTTGCCATAGGAAAGGAAACACTGCATTGTGACAGAAGTGAAATATGGGCTGTTTGCTCCCTTCCTCGGTGAGCTGACACCAACTTGAAACATTTGTTCACCCCTGGGCAGCATCTGCTCTGGTCCTCCGAGGACACGGATCCACTCTGTGGAGACTCTCTCTGGGAGAGGCCAAAGTTTCTTAGAGCGGCTGGGATCACAAAACCCTTTTCAACAAGATCCCTCAGGCCCAGGCCCCTAAAAACTATGTAATAAATTTACCATCAAAACAATCTCACTGGGTCCCTCCGAGACCATTATGCCGCAAACAAAGGTAACATGATATTCCAATAAATATTTCTCTTGTGAAGTCATTAAGGTTTTCCCCCTACACTAAAGTGTATTCTTCAAATTTAATATAATTTCATAGTTCCCCTAAATCATTCACGGGTATATATATCCAACATTCATGTGTTCTACATCCTGTCATTTGAATAAGAAGAATTACTAAAGTTTAGGCTGCGGGTGTAAAATGCAAAAGCATTTTATTGTTTTTATTATTTAAAAATGTCATAATGAAATATTTTAAAACGTTATAGCAATTATCTTTTCATTGCACAAACCTGCATTGTCAACTATGCCACATTAAAATGCTAAATCACTATTTTCATATCAAATTACACACACACACACAGAAATTGTTAAAAATTCATCTTTTGTGCACGTATTTCTCTGCAACATTCTGGTGCACGTGCTCTGTGATGGTTGAGAGGTACTGCATTGCCCGGGGAACACCACCGATGTTGGAGGTCCCAGGGTTGAAATAACGGAGGTTCTAGGAAATGTGTGCTTCTTCATTATTTTTAAAAAATCGATATCATTAGCTATTTTTCGGGCTCCCATACTCAAACAGGACACCAGTGGGAAGCTAGCGAACCCCGAGCAGCTGGGCTTACAAAAATGAAATGGTTCAGGGAAGCCATTCTGGAGGCTGTATGCTGTGGGCATCACCGCCGTGGCCTCTCTAGTCCTGCTGGGCCAGCTGCACCGGGCTCTCGCTGCCAGAGGTAACAGTAGAACGTGAGGGCAGCTCCTGTTGCCCTAGGACAAGTGTTAATGAGGAAGAAGCAAGGAGATGAGAGATACTACATCCAGGCTCCTTGCCTTTCCATGGCTCCTGCGCGGTTCTCACAATATTATCTATAAAACGGAGCTGCGTGTTTGATCACACCGAATGTAATCATTACACGGAGGACTTTGACCTGCAACTTTGTCCCGGGAGGTGATTAAAAAAACAAAACAAAACAAAAAGTACATTTCAAATAGATTTCGTGAGGAGCTAATTACGTATGACTCTACTAGCTGCTTACGGGACTCTATCAGACAAGGTACATGCTGGGTCATTAACTCACGTTTGAGCCCTTGAAATCACATGATCTTCTTATCTATGCAGTTTTTAAAAAACAGGCTTGTTAGTGTCAAAACTGCAAATTATCTGAAGAGTGCCAACACGTTATGCTGTAAACCAATTGCACCGCTAATGGGGATTTCTGTCAGAAACTAGCTATCTTATGGGTGGCCAGTAAATACTTGACTACTTGAGTTATACCGGTGTTATTTACGTTAATACATCAAATCAGCCTTAAGGGATGCTATGAATTAAAAGCTTATAACCTGCCGAAACCGGTTTGGCTCAGTGGTAGAGCATCGGCCTGCGGCCTGAAAGGTCCTGGGTTCGATTCCGGTCAAGGGCATGTACCTTGGTTTCTGGTTTCGGGCACATCCCCATTAGGGGGTGTGCAAGAGGCAGCTGATTGATGATTCTCTATCATCGATGTTTCTAATTCTCTATCCCTCTTTCTTCCTCTCTGTAAAAAATTAATGAAATATGTTTAAAAAATTAAAAAATGAAAGCTTATAACCTGAAAGAAATTTAAGATTGTCTTATAGTGAAGAAGTGACTCTTTTACTTACCTCCCCCCCCCCCCCATCCTATTAACATTTTGTTTAGGTCCTAGGTATCCTTGGTTTGATTCCTCAGGAAACAGACAGAAATGAACATATGCATATAAGCGGTTTTTATCAGGGTGTGCTTTGGAAAACAACCCCTGTGAGTGGGTAAGGAAAGCAGGCCTGGGCAGAAGGAGAAGTTGCACTGTGATGCACTTGCAAGGCCTCGGGCAATCCCGCCGGGAGTCTGAATGTGGATGGCCTGTCACAGGCGTCCCCAAATTGAGGCAAGGGAGCTAGGACCAGGTACCCTTCGTCAGCCAGTCATTGGCTTTGGAAAGAAATGTAACTTTGGGTGGGACAATTCCTTTAACTAAGGGAAGTTCCTGGACTGGGATTATGAGCCATCAACAAGTAACACCCTACTAGCTGAGAGAGTATGTGTGAGTGGAGCATCCCTGAGCCCACTGTCCTGGGTAATACCGCAAACTCGCCACGCCACTCGGGAACTAAACTGGGCCTCCTCCTAACAAGTTAAATTTCCTTCTGGCTTTCCCCTCTTTGTTATCAGCTTCACCATTTTCCTTACCCAAGGTAGTAGATAGAAATCTGAAGAGTTCTAAAAATTGCCTCGGGCGATTTTTAACAGTCTGTCACATTTAATTTCCAGCATATTTATCCTTTTAAACAATTTTAAATAATTCACTACAAAGTGAAATCTGGCATAAGTCCTATCTGTCTTTTACTCCCTGAATTACTGAAGGAGCCAAAACAACAGATTTCTAGGCAGTTTCTAGGGCCTAGTTTTGGGGCTGGTGATAAAACGAAGGAATGGGGAAGTGGCTGTCTCTTTTTCCTATTTTAGAGAAGAAAGCTTGAGTCCACCCCCAGTTGAGCAAATAAATACTCAACCACTCTCTAGAAGCCCAACTCTGCTTATAAAAATGCAAATGAATGACCTGGAGGAAGAATGCTGTTATTTTATACTTAAAAATTTTAGTGAGTTAAATTTTTTTCAGAAATTTAGATTATTTTTTAAAAAAAGCCTTAGCTAGGTATTGTGGTACGACCTCCCCTTCCATAATATAACTACTCTGTCAAAGTCCTAGCTGCCACTCCAAACACTGGCCTCCAAGTGCTTGCAGGGAAACACAGGGGATATTAAATTATCGTGTAATTGAATTAAATTATCACTTTTCAATCCCATCAATAAGGCTAAGATGGCACTTCTGTTATGAATCCTTGCTTGCAAATCCTTTTACTCTGGGATGAGAATTCCTTCCTGGCAGAAGCAGTTTTGGCTTAAAGGTGAAGTTGTGGATTAGATGGTTATACAAGGGTTCTCGCACCCAGAGGATTCTGAGGACAAAAATTAAAGTGCATTTGTTGTTTAAGATTTACAATCTTTGGTTTATGAATAATTTAACTTGCCCAAAACATAGGTGTGTGTGTGTGTATATATATATATATATATATATATATATATATATATATTAATGACTTCAGAGTCTATATATAAAACTTTTTGAAATCTTAAAGCCACTTTTTTGTTGTTGTTGAATAGTAAGTGGGATATTTTAATGCTAGAAACTTTTAGATATGCAAAGTATCTACTTCTGAATGAATGGGCCAGAAACCAGTACTAATGGTCTAAAGCAAAATCAGTGGGGGGGCGCCAGATTTTTGTTCTCTCCTCCATACCTATTGTAGACCCAGGATTTACAAGCTGCCATAATGATGATGTTCACAATGCAAAGAAAACTTGACCTTACATTTATAACAATATAAAAAGGAAAACGGGGCAGAAAAAGAGCTGGGGCTCAGTTTCCTCTTTAAGTCCATGAGCTTTCTTAAGCAAATCCCATTGGTGCACGGAGAAGACAGCAGTGTTCCTCCAAGAATCGCCCCTAAATTCTCTAGGACTATCAGGAGCTTCTGTAGCTGACACAAGAAGTTCCCCCAAGTACACTTGAGATGTATGTGTGTGTGTGTGTGTGTGTGCGCAGGAAAGTGTACGTTCTCATTGCAGGAATGCTTTGCCACAATACGCCACATGAGAGAACCTTACGGCTTGTTTCATTTGCCCTCCCCTTTCCCTTCATACTCTCTCTGGGATCTGTTTGGATGACCTAAGTGGCAATGGATGGATGCCTAGTGGCAAGTGCACAGTGGCACCACGTAGTGGGCACAGAGAGGCTTGCTGAAAGACGTGAGATGCTACTAGACCAACATCCTTGGACCCAACAGTCTTTACTCAGGAATGCTCTGGAGAAACCATCTAAACAAGGGGCTGTTGAAAGGATGGTTTAAAGCAGAAATTCTCAAACATTAGCCTGAAGGGTGTTAAAACACAGATTTCTGAGTCCCTCCCCAGAGTTTCTGATTCAGCACATTTGGGGGGGAAGTCTGAAAATTTGCATTTCTAACAAATTCTCAGATAATGCTGATGCTGCTGGTTCAGGGATGGATGCATATTGAGAAACCATGGTGTAAAGAAAAGAGAGCCCCTACCATCTCCTTTTGAAGTTCTTCAAATTCATTCAAGTCGGGCCCAGTGGTGAGGATGAGGATGACTACCAGGTGGAGGTGAGTGCATGTCTTCAGGGGAATGTTTCCAATGTCCTGAGATGAGCCAACCATCTGAGATGGGAGCTGAGTGTGGAATACATCTGTACAGGGACTTGAGAAATTAGACAAAGAAATTCTGTGTGCTCTTCTGATTTTTTGTAAAAGGTATAATAAAAGTTATATAGATACAGCTCTTCTCATAAATGCAGCTTATTGTGTCTGCACAGAACATTGTTCCTTTGTGGAACTGCTCTTTCCCACTGCAATCATACATTTTTGGTGGGTTTAGAACTCGGTCATTATGTTCCTAGGCCACCAGAGCATAACGTGTGACCTCATTTCCTTAACAAATATTCCTTTGGCACATGACCAAAACCTAGCCAATCAGAGTTCTTCCTGAGAAATCTGTACCTCTTACTGGTAATTCTCAGTTATTTCTGGTCACAAAACTGTTAAGAATGGGTTCAAGAGCTGCTGTGAGCCTTATCCTCCACCGTGTGGACTGTGCAAGATAACGGAAAAAAGACAAAGCTGAAGAGAAGGAGCGGAAGAGAACCACGTCAGCAACGTCTCTACTTTGAGTCACAGAGGGCTCCAAGTTATTTGGGTTTGCAACAATTTTTTTTCAGTTCTGCATTCTCTAGCAGTAGAGTTCTAACTCCTGCTTCTTGCCCATCTCCCTGCCCCAGCCCTACATTTGTTGTTGCTGTTTTGCTTTTGCTTAATGTGGGTTTAATTGCATTTCTGTTCCTTGCAAAGGAAGTCATTCTGACTAGTATCCCTCTTATAATCAATCTATCAAGGACAGCGGTAGGAAAAATACGCAACATAAGGGTGTTAGCGGTGTGATGCTCATGTGTACTGCCAAGCTCTTGTAGCTGCAAGGAACAGAGAGCATCACTCAGGTCTTCCTATGAAGTGGTGCAAGGACACATATGTGGAGACTGAAAGCCACCAACAAGCTGAGACAGGTTTAGGAACAGCTACTCCCATGGGTCTCTTCTCAATACGATCTCTGCTCCTCAGAATGTCTATTCCATTCTCCGTTTACTCCTAGCTTATCAATACTTCCCCGATTTTCTGGTCTAAATACTGCTGTTCCTACTATACAGAGCCCTTTGTTCCCAGCCAGTTGTGGCCTCTCTTTGGATGATGCACCACCTCTAGTCTTATCAGGGTTCCCCCAACAACAATAACAAGAGCTGGGGAATCTGGGATGAGGCAAACGCGCCATTGTGCTCAATGTAAGAGATGTGTTCCAGAATACCAGGAGTGAAAATTCATAGCATGACACATCAAACAAGAATTCCATAAAAATATTTGCTCCAGAAATCTGAAAGTGCATCAGGGAGGTGGAGGAGATACAGGGCGAGGACCTGCTGTAGCAGTTACCCAGAAAGTCGGGGAGCCCAGGGGAATACTTTTCATCTCAGAAGCTTGAGGCCACAGCAAAGCGGTTGACTGCATACATGGCTTGACTTCTATGTGACAGGATGGAGGAAACTGTCCCACACATCCTACCCTTTCCATCATCTCTCCAAAAGACGGAGGGGGCCACAGACCTAAAAGAGGGTCCTAAGAAGTGACCTTGGGCAAGTTTACTAGCTTCTGAAGCCTCCCTTTCCTTATCTAAAGATGTGACATTATCTGCTTTCATGGGGCTGTTGTGAAGAGCAAATAAGACAATGCCTGTGAAACCGTTAGCCTAGCTCCAGGCACAGATCAAGTGTTCATTGAATGCAAGTTATCATTGCTACATCATCATCATCATCATTACCATCATCATTTTCATTATGATACTTTCAAGGTGAGTGAATGTAATGTGACTCCAGGGATACATTTGTGAGCAAAGCTTATCTCTCTACCTGTTTGCTGATACTAGTCATTTTTCTAGCAAACATCTTTCATTTACAAATGAAATTAAAATCCAAATATATTTAAAAGGTACAGCTATATGTCCACAGTGAACACTACTTTATACAGTATAGAAAGTTTTTTAAAAAGGAAGGAAGGAAGGGAGGGAGGTAGGGAGGGAGGAAGCAAAAGAGGAAGGGTTGGAAGGGGAGAAAGGAAGGAGAAAAGAAAATCACTTGTGAATGTCCTTTTTCACTTGTAAGATTTCATACTTCCTTATAAAAGAGATTCCTGTGATTGAATAAGGTCTCAGTACAACAACAACAAAAAAGCAAACAAAAGAGATACCAAAAAATCATTTCATTCTGTAATACAGAATATCTGGGTATATTTACCTATGAAATCATTCATTTGGTCCAACATGCCCCTAGCATCATCAATAGGTCACTTGAAAAAGATAAGAAAAAGATTTTTTTTAAAAAAGTTGGGAGAGTGTGGTTTAAATGTAATCTACAATTTTAAAATTTAATTTTACATATCACCATGCTGTTCCATTATATATGCAGAAAATGAAAAATAGTATTCTTCAGCCTTGAAAAAAATTAATCCATGTTTCTTGGCATGGACAACTAATGTTATATTTAAAATATACATATATAATGTGAGAGCCATAATCTAATAAAAATCATGAAATCAAGCTTGTTCAGTTTGTCACTTGTAATAACTGGAAGTTGATCAAAGAAATCGACTTTCAATTTTAATACATTGTTACCATTTTAATGGACAAAATTTAAAATGTATGATAAAAATCCAATATACAGTAATTGAAACATACAGTCTGACCTCGCATTGCTCTGATAAATCTGTTCATTTCTGGCCATTTTCAGTGTTGCTATAGTGAACAGTGTTGACAAGTGGGTGAAAAAAAGCTTATAAATGGAATTCTGATCACAGATAAAACTGAACATAAACTATCTCCCAACATTTCTGCATGTTGGGAGGCCCGGCTTGTGCCACAGATGGCCATCTCCCAATAATACATAAAACATTTCTTGCTGGAGCTCGGCACACATTGTTGAATGCACAGGTCATTTGAACAGAACAATAATTCAATTCACTTAATAATGACCTCACTGGGAGCAAACACAGACACTGTGTTAGATGAGGCTGTTAGAGGAACAAAATCATACCAGAGTTTGAAAAATGAAATTCTTAAAAAGCTGCCATGCTTTCCTGTCAGAATAGCACTTAAATGTATTCAGTGTTTAGCGACCAAGCAGGCTCACTGAGCTAATTTAGGCTCCTGAATTTTATGGCCGTGTCTCTGTGCCGCGTTTCTTCAGTTTTCAGGCGGGTGGGTTTCCTGGGAAGGCCAGTGGTGTCCGCTGAGCCCTCTTTCGGCTTATTGGCCGAGATCATTGGAGAAGAAGCCTTGAGTTCCCAGTTTTTTCCCTTCTCTCAGAGCAGAGATGGCAGTCAGTGACGAATGGCTGTAGAAAGTTTCAGAAGGACACCTGGGAATCATTTAACCAGACCAATAAAATCTGTTATTTATATAAGTAACAGTTATTACAACCACAACCATCAAGGCCATATTTTTCTAGAATAACTTTTAGGTTTAGGGCTAATTTTAATTTCTAGCTCCTAAGGCTTAAAATCCAGGATTCTCTGCATTGGCAGAAATGAGTGAACTCAGCTAGGAGAAATGAGAGTGAGACCTCTTTTTAACATCTAGATGCTTGCTCACCAGATAGTGTCATGTTTTGACACCACTGACACACATGAGATCAAGCCCCACCTACCCAGAATCCTTAGCCATAATGTTCATTTCTATATTTTAAAGCTCAGCACAAGTGTGATTGAATTGAGGCACCTTATTGTCATAGTTTTAACCATGTTCCCTTTTGTTATCCACATTATTGTAAAAGCACGCTTAATAAACAGCAGAGGTTTTTTTTTTATGTTTTTGTTCAATATATTTTATTATCCTTTAGGATCCAAATGATAAGCTTATAGAATAGAGGGATTAAAACACGAACAAACCAGAAGCCCTAGCCAGTTTGGCTCAGTGGATAGAGTGTCTGCCTGCAGACTGAAGGGTCCCAGGTTTGATTCTCATCAATGGCACATGCTTGGGTTGTGGGCTCAATCCCAGAGGCAGCTGATCAATGATTCTCTGTCATCATTGATGTTTCAATCTCTCTTTCCCTCTCCCTTCTTCTCTGAACGCAATAAAAACATAGTTTAAAAAATAAACAAACAAAACAAACAAACCCCACAGAAAATAAAGATAAAATCTACTCAAAGCATTAGATAATTTACATAATTTTAATTTTGGAGAACGGGAACATTTGTGTAGAAATTTTGCCAACAATTGTTTTAGAGTTTAATTATTTGATTCTTTATTCTTTTTGCCCAGTCCATCTATCCTAGAGGGCTTGAAAAAACGAAATCTACTTTCCTACAGAGTAATGCTTTTATGCTTGGGGAACACAGTTCTTTATAGAAACTAACCCATTAGCTCATTTCTGTACCTGCCTCATCAATACCAGCTGGAATACCCTGTAATAGTGGCAATTTATTAACCTCTGCTGCATAAAAGCAGGAGAAAGAACACTCAGGCTATTTTCCCATGAAAATGGTGGTTGGGAGAAGGGGGGTTTTAGGGATATGGGTGAAAACGGAGAGGGAGTTAAAGAAGCAGAGTATATTTCCAACTACCTATATACATAGGTTTTAGAGATTAAAGAAGAATTGATAACCCAAACAAGACATCTCTTTTTTTCCTTCATCTTTCCCTCCTTCCTTTCACTGGTTCTTCTCCTAGAAGGCATAGCTTTGTCTCTGAAAGAATGTACTGTGTGGAGGAGAGAAAACACACAAGACAAATGAATAAACATAAAAGGCAGCAGGTAATTGAGGGGCCACGCCAATATCATAAGCGTTCAAAGACACTGAGGCCAGGAAAGGCTTCTTGAAGGGATTGCAAGGCTTGTGTGCTGACCCAGGTCCTGCACTCTCATGGTAGGCTGTATCTCAATTATCTGCGAAGATGAGGGGGGAATTTCCCTTCCTCTCACTACCCTGGGATGCTGCTTTCTCTTCCCACAGCCCAAGGTGTAGGAGATCCACCTGCAGCCACGCCCACCATTTCAGTGGCAACAGCCCAGCGCCTCAGCTCACCAGGAACCTGAGAGCCAGGGCAGGACCTGCAGAGGCTGGGCCACAAGGTCCAGGTACCTTCCTCTCCAGGGAAAAGGAGGGAGGCGAGGCACAGAAAACCACCCTTTTCTCTGGGAAAGGGAGAGCAAGAGGGAGGGAAAGCCCATTGAATGCTGCTAACAGTCACGACGGTAACATTTACACAGCACTTCCTACGAGGGGTACTGTTCAAAGTGGTTCACAGGGGTTGTTAACCCAGGTGATCCTCACACCAACCCTAGGAGGAAGCACTGTTAATATCCCCGTTTGACAGAGGAGGCACAGAAATGCTAAAGAACGTGCCTAACATCACACCGCTGTTTAATTGGCAGAGTTAGGACCTAAGCCCGGACACAGCCAGACCCCTGCACCTCTTCTGCTAGGTGGCTCACAACCCATCCTGCACATTGGAATCGTTTGGAGAGCTGTTAAACAATATTGACACCGGGGCCTCAATCCCAGAAATACAGATGTAACTGATCTTCTTTGGGGCCCCGAGCAGGAGTAGTTTTGACATTTTCCCAGGGGATTCTAATGTGTAGCCAGGATTTGCTAGCGAGCCATGCTATTCTACCTCTCACAATCCTGTTACCTCACTACCTCCGGACCGTTCCTCTCTTGCCTGTTCCTCAGCCTGTTCTGCCCTAATCTTAGAATCTGTCATGCTTCTTTCTTCTTTCTTCTTCCCACACAAAATGGTCCTTGCGGTAGTGTTAAAATATGTCCACAGATTCTTTGACACTCCCCTCTTCAAAAGGTGGAGCCGAAGTCTCCTCCCCCTGGAGTGATGTCTGGATGTAATGACTCTCTTCTAACGAATGGAATTGGGGGGGTGGGGGTGGGTGATGGTCTGTGCTTTCCAACATTAGGTCATAAAAGACATCGCCGCTTCCCCTTTGTCCTGCCTTGTCAGTGGAGCTTTGCTTGCTAGCTGCTATGTCATAAGAACACTCAAATAGCCCTACAGAGAGGATCCAGGCGAGGAATGTGGACTCCTGCCAACAGCCAAGGAAGAACTGAGGCCCTTGAGCAAACAACCACTGAGTGAGCTCAATCTGAGCGAATCTCCCAGCCCCAGTCAATCCTCAAAATGACCGCAGCCTCAGCTGACATCTTGAATGCCACCTCACGAGAGACCCTGTGAACTGGAGGCACCCTGCTAAGCTGCGTCCAGATTCCTGGCCTCAGGAACTGTGGGATGATAAATGTTCATTGTTTTAGGCTGATGGATTGCACGCGGTAGTTTGTTATGTAAAAATAGATAACTAATACACTATCTGCACCCCCCACCCCACACCCAGGACCTCCCACGTTGACTTGGAGCTGGGAAGTTGCCAGGGCTGCAACAGAAAAGTGGTCTGACATCCCAAGGTGGAATTCTGAATGCATTTACCATAGAAACATAGCTCCATGCATATTCATATATGTACATATGTGAATGTAAATGGAGGGGAAAGGTCTGGAAGAAACATGCCATACTATTTTAAAAATATATTTTTTAATTGATTTCAAAGAGGAAGAGAGAAAGAGAGAGAGAGAGAGAGATATCAATGATGAGAGAGAATCATTGATTGACTGCCTCCTGCATGCCCCCACCCTCCCCCCTCTGGTGAACGAGATTGAAACTTGGGCATGTGCTCTGATTGGGAATTGAACCGTGAACCCCCCCCCTCCCTGGTTCATAGGTCAAGGCTCAACCACTGAGCCATGCCAACTGGGCATGCCATACTATTAATAGTGGTTGAGCCAGAACTAGAAGAGGGATTGGGATCAGGGTGGGGAGGAAGCCAAGGAGAATCTTCCTTCCTGCTGTTTGGCTATTTCACACCGAGAATGTATCTGTATGCATAACCTGGGTGATTAAATATTTTTTTCCTACATATAAGTGAGTAAAGTAAAAGAAAGAAATATAGTCTCATCTGTCCTGGCCTGGGTAGCTTAGTTGGTTGTCATCCTGTGCACGGAAGAGTCACCAGTTTGATTCCTGGTGGGGACACATACCCAGGCTGTGGGTTCAATTCCCAATCTGGATGCATATTAGAGGCAAATGATCGATGTTTCTTTCTCACACTGATGTTTCTCTCTCTCTCTCTCTCTCTCTCTCTCTCTCTCTCTCTCTCTCTCTCTTTCTCTCTCTTTTTTCCCCTCTCTTTCTCTCCCTCTCTTTCTCCCTCCTCCTCCTCTTCCTTTCTTTCTAAAGTCAATAAAATCACTAAAAAAACAAAACAGGAAATATAATCATACCCAAGTCTGAATTCTACTGGAAATTAAGTATTAGGAATATAGTTATACAAGTGTATATGAATACAAACTTGGCTAGATAATGGAATAATTTAGGGATCTATTAAAATTTCCAAAGCCCCAGGCCACACCCCAGACCAATTACTAGTGCATCACAATCTCTAGGGTGGAACAAAGGCATTAGTAGTTGTCAAAGCTCCATTGATTCCAAGTTGCAGACAAGTTTGGGAACCACTGCAATAGTATTTTATAGCCTGTCCTGATGGCCTTAACAACAGTAGGACACTGAATTGTATGCATTATGGTGATGAAGAATTAAATAAAAACCCTTACATGTGTTTGATTCCTGGCTCTGACACTTAACTGCTTGGCAAGCCATGCAATTATTCTAAGCCTGTTTCCTCATCTGTAAAATCAGAATAATGATATGAGAATTAAAGAAGCTAAATATATAAGGGGCCTCGACAGTGAATGAGGCAGCACTCATTAAATGAGAGTGATCATCCTATGGAAAAATGTCCTCAGTTCCAAACACATACATTTTCTGATGATTCCATGTAAATAAGTTGAGGGGCCCATGAATTATATATATTTTTGTTGATTCACCTTTTGGGGGAAACCCAAAAGGTCATGACACAAAGTAGACTTTCAAGACACATTTACTGCATGAATATTGCAAATTTCATAGTGGTCAAATATTTGTTTTCTATTTAAAGTGATAAAGATCCATGCAATCCATAATCCACTGTTACAAGGAAGAAACTGCAGACCCTTGGAGATTGAACCCAAAGAGTTCAAACAATGCTAGGTCTGAATTCCACTGGACACTAGCCCTACAGAGAGGTGGACTATCCCATCCTTATACATAACAGAGGTCACATACAAGGTGCCTATGGGCCCCAGAATGTCAACAAAGGTCTTTTGTGTTTGGTTGTTGTTTTTTAACCAAGACAATGTTCTTGAAAGACATTTGAATTTGTTGGCCACATTTAAACTTGAAAAATATCATTTCAGACTGCTTAAAAAAACAACAACACAGACATATCTGGCTATCTTGGGTCAGTTGGCTAAGACTGAGTCATGTATTCCTCCCTTGTGAGGATAAGGGTCTCCAAGAGGCCATAATTCCCACTTGGGCTGTCCTGAATTACTCATTAAGGTCACTTGCTTTCCCCAGTAGGCACTGAGTTGGCACCTCAGAAACTCTGAATGTTTGCTCCGGTATACTAAGAGTGTTATTGGGGTAGGATGATCACATGTTTCCATAATTATAAAAACTGCCTAAGTATGCCTGCAATGTAGAGACCCAGAAATGGAGGCCCTCTCTCTGTTTACTTTTCTATAAACTGAAGATCAAGAATGTGGAGCACTCCAACATGTTTCTATGAGCAAGTGAAGAGCTGCTATTTATAATCTACCACACTTCTACAAAGAGCTAATATTTATCAGGAGGATCTCCAGTGCTCTAAATTTGCATGTCATCATAGCTGATCTATTTGTGTCATCTTTTCCATTTGACTAAGTAGGCTGGGATTCTTTCCTTCTACACATGCTCAATTTCTACAAATGGAAGAAAAAGCTAAACTATGTCCCTTGTCTTTGATATATAGAGAGTGATACTTATCAACTTTGGTGATATTGAGTCCATTTTTAATATCATGGAGTCACTTGTAAATCAATACCTGTCCAATGCTTATCTAATAAATGTTTCAGTCTGAGAATGGTTAAAAACAAAAAACAAACAAAACAAAACAAACACAAAAGGCCAGTCCTATTCCTTAACTCTGCTTGAAGTTCTCTCCATAACAAAATTATCCCCTATAATTAACAATAGCAAAATATGAAATTGTGATAAAGAGAATCTTTCCTTTGCTAGTTATTGTTTTAGTCTAGATCATTTTCCCCCAACATCTTAAGAAAATTCTCAAACATACAGAAAAGTTGGAAGAATGGTGCAGTTAATACCAATATGTTTATCATCTAGGTTCTATAATTTTCATTTGCTATATTTACTTTATCACATATCCATTCAATCCTCTATCAGTATGTCAATTCATCTTCATTTTTTATTAACATTTCAAAAAGAGTTTCAGACATCAGTTCATTTCAACCCCAACTACTTCAGTATGCACATCATTAGAATTCAATATTTGTGTGTGTGTGTGTGTGTGTGTGTGTGTGTGTGTGATTTTTAATTTTAGTATGGCAAAATATGCAAAACATAAAATTTACTATTTGAACCATTTGTAAGTATACAGTTCTGTGGCATTAAATGCATTGACATTGTTATACTACTATCAGACCTTTATATTTTCTCCAACTGAAACTCTACTCATTAGACACATTAAGTCCTCAACCTCTCCTTTCCCCAGCACCTAGCAACCACCATTCTACTTCCTGTATATATCATTTGACTACCTGAGGTACCAATATAATTGGAATCATACAATATTTGTTCTTTTGTGACTGGCTTGTTTCATTTAGCATAATGTCTTCAAGGTTCATCCATGTTGTATCATGTGTCAGAGTTACCTTCTTTTTTTCCATGCTGAATAATATCCCATTGTATGTACATAGCACATTTTGTTTATCTATCTATCCCTCAATGGACACTTGGGATGCTTCCTCCTTTTGCCCATTGCAAATAATGCTGCTATGAACATTGGGTGTACAAATATCTGTTTAAGTCTTTGCTTTCACTTCTTTTGGGTATATTCCCAGAAGTAGAATTTCTGGATCATATGGTAGTTCTATGTTTAAATTTTTGAACACTCTCTATGTTTTTTTTAAATGTAAAATTTAAACAGCAAAATGCACACATCTTAATCTATCATTTGATGAATTGTGACAAATTCATACTCTGGTGGATATTTTTTTGTTTCTTTTTAAAATCTTCAATATATGTAAGAATGTTTCTGTTGGAATGCTAACACTTTTTTGTGACCAAAATCCTGATGGAAAGAGTGTGGGCTTTGATACCACCAAGCATCCAGTTTTAAGATCTACTGACCTTATCTATTCACTTTGAAATCTCTAGAGGATCTCACAGTCCTGAAATCAGGGATTTGCAAAAATAATTATTTCCATCTTCAACTACTGACTACAAACACTTTATCTTGTGTAAGCAATGACTACAATAGTTGAAGAGGGATTTTGAATATAAAAATGTAAGTTGTGCTCTATCTTTTTAGCTCTTGCCCATTACCAGGGGTGAGATGATCTCTCATTACATCTATCATTCAGATTTTCCAGTCTATAATTAGGGTCTTCCTAGAGATTCTAGCAGGTAGTGAGCAAAATTCATGCAGAACAAGGATTTAAATGATTACATTATTGAAAATGAAACCAATAATGTTTAAGCATACTTTTGCAATAGTCTCATTGTGAAAGGTGTAGAGAAACAGACATGCTCAGATACTGTAGGTGGCATTAAATGATTTGCTAATGCCTAATAACATTTTTTAACGTACCTTTTTCTAACCCCAAGAATTTGACTTCTAGGAATTTTTCTTACAGAGATGTACAAGTACAGCAAGATATATTTGTACACTGTTGTTCATGGCCACATGGCTTGTAGTAGCAAAAAAAAAATTGGAAGCAACCCAAATATTAGTCAGTAGATAACTGCTAAAAATAAATCCTGATGTGCCTGCGTTTAACTGGTGTAACTTGCTTTACTAGCTTGGACACAAATAAGGTTACATCTTTTTTATTTTTTTCAAATTACATTAGGCCCAAACATCTATGGGCCAGATTAGTGCCAGAGGAAGTCCACTGCCTGTCTCCTTTCTTAAGGCCTCTTCCCTCTCCTGAATTAATCCAGACACCCTGGGGCTTTACTCCTTGCAAAGTGGCCAGTCCTGCTTCTAAACGCCTCCTGGAGGGAGAGGTAGGGAATCTGATTAGTCTATTTAGGAGCCTTATTCTCAGCATCTGTTGTTTCTGTTTGCCTTAATATTTGTTGAAAGCTGCAAAACTAATAGAGTCTAGCATTGTGAAATAAAGAATAAAAAAACAGCATTAATTGAGACTTTGTTTTGAGAAAATAAAAGTAAAGATTATCTTGTCTTTAAATATAATTTATCTTTGAAGGTATACATATAACAGCTCTAATTGCAATAATGCTCTAATTTTTAGAATAAACAAAGAATGAATCAAGTGTTGATTTGGCAAGGGGGATAATTTCCCAACAAAATTATTTGATAGCAAATTTTGACACCATTCACTTCACGCTGACTTTTATAGCAGAATCATACAAAGGTCATTGTGAAAAAAAAAGATGTGAGGGCCTCATCCGTTTCCCTGAGAGCCTCTCTTAATCCTTTGATATTCAAATAATTTGCCTTTTGAAGTATTCGTCCTCTTACCATCCTTGTTGTTTTTCCCATTTTTAATTGTTAACTGGGCTAACGTGGCCAGATATTCATTTGCTTATGGAACTATTCTCCAAAATCACCTCTAATGACTTCATAAAATACTGCATCTTTTGCAAGATCAGCAGTTTTACATGGTAACTGAAATGTATTTTATTTACATTGTATTGTCGGATGTTTATAACATCCACGATCAGCAAAATTGATTGGTTGCGTGGGGGTAGTTGTTGGTATTAAGTCGAGAGGGCTATCTGAGTGGGGACTAATTTAGTAAGTGGCCAGTTCATTAGTGGACATTTTCTGTTATGACCAATTTCTGCTTTTTTATACAACCTCGTAACTCCTGGCATTCATATAATGATAATGAATAGCTGGATCATAAGAAACTTCTATACTATGTAGCACTAAAAAGGAATGAGGTGTGTGTTGACATGGAAAAAATGTTTACAATGCATGGTAAAATTAAAACAGTATAATCATCTTTCTATGAAATAATAATAAATGTTAGTGTAGGCACCAAAAATATAAGTAAATAAAACAACCTGGAAGAATATACTCTAGAGTACTCCCAAACTTTTGACATATGTGTACCCCTTCTATAATTTTCGTAACGCTGAGTACCCCTCGTCAAAAAAAAAAAAAAATGGGTACCGATTTACCCGAGGAGGGAAGAGGAAATCAGCTGCATGAATGGAATTTGGAGAAAGGTAATACCTCTCAGCCAACAACAAATATCCATGAAACCTCTATAATCTTCCTGTGGAAGAGGTTGCCAAGATTTCTGTAGACTTGGTCTTCCTTTCCACTCCTGGAAGTAATCCCTTTAGGGCAGAGTTGAAGCACGTGAGCAGAGTAATACTTTTTCTTCGGCCTGTATTCTGCCTAAACCGTGGCTAATAGAGGTGCTTTGAGTTCTGAATTCAGCTGCAACAAAAATCATTTCTTTTTTAAAGTTGCTATTGAGATATTTCAGTTATGGATTTACTTTGTATGGCATATTCAATACCTACGACAAAGGTGCTTTACATTAGCTACATAGCGTAACCTATGTTGTTAATGTAATATAGCATACATAATATAGCATTTCATTGTACCAACTTGTTTTTTTTAGAACTCTCAACTACAAGGAAAGAACCATTTAACTATCATTAGTTTGACTTGAATTTATAAACCATTCAAAAAGAGTTAAAAAAAATTTAAAAAGCAGCCCTAGCAGGGGCGACTCAGTGGTTGAGCATTTGCCCCTGAACCAAGAGTTTACCAGTTCTTTCTATTCCAGATCAGGGCACATGCCCGGGTTTCAGGCTCAAACGCTAGTAGAGGGTGTGCAGGAGACAGCTGATCAATGTTTCTCTGTCGTGGATGTTTCTATTCTTCTGTCCCTCTCCTTTCCCCTCTTTCCAAAATTAATAACAACATATTAAACACACACACACACACAGAACTCTAAAGTATTTTAAAAAAATTTTAAGTGTACATTTTTTTAAAAAAGAAAAATTCATTTGATCTTTTAGGTAAAGTTTATATGTATTAGCTTGCAAAATAGTAGCATGGAAGAACCAAATACAGGAAAAATACAGTTCATTACTGTGGTCATTATGAAATACAAGACAAATTATTTAGGTCACTTTCTTTGCTGCAGAGTTAAAACGAATTGCTTCTTACATCCACTCTTTGGACAGTACATAAAAATGCGAACATATCCCTTTTTTTATGAAATATGTCTGGGAGTCATTGCCTTGAAAAATTTCTAACAAGTATTTTCAATATCCCAACCTATAGGAAAATAACTTGTGGATAATGAGCTACACATTCTTTCTTTCCTTTTTTGTTCTCTTTATCTCTGAGCATGTGAAGACCTGGCATTGAACATTGCAATGACTTATGGACAACCTCAAAGGTCGATGAAAAATAATAATTTTCAATGTTGCGGAGGCAAGCATCAGAATCCCAAACATTATTGCCTTAGAACACATCACTCGGTTAGTGAGTGGGCCCAGCCATCCACCTGGTATTCATATCTTAAGCAAGATTTTATGGTTCTCTCTAATTGTCACATCTGCCGTAAATCCTGCAAAGAGATCATAACTTCGTTTCTCTGTGAAAAATGGCTCTGGAAAGAAAGTCAACTGCTAGGATAGTGCTAAAAAGTGATGGCATTTATTAATTTGCATGATTATACTTAGACAAGTGCATGCTTATATTTATAATGAGATGCATGGCATTGAAGGCCTCTTGATATAGGTACAAAATTGAAGAATCCCTGTGCATACGCTGGCAGTTCTCTACAGATGAGCACACGACTTCTTTAAACAGAGAAGGGGAGACACTGTCTGATTTCACCTGTCGGTTAGGGAAAAAAAAAATTACTACGATATTTGGTAGCAGCAAGCAGCTTTGGAAACAAAATGTGCTGTGTAATTGCTAAGGTGTAAAATTGCTATTTGGCAACAAAAGCTCTCTTGGGTGAATGAAGTGGTTGTTTTCCCCTAAATTTTGTTTTTTAAAAATCCTGTGTAGACCTGGCCAGGTATCATTGTCCGTTACACCAAAAAGTTGTAGGTTCGATTCCCAATCAGGGCACATGCCTAGGTTGCAGGCTTGAACCTAAGGCTTGCTGTTTCTCTTCTCTTCTCTTCTCTCTCTCTCTCTCTCTCTCTCTCTCTCTCTCTCTCTCTCTCAAGCATATCCTTGGGTGAAGATTTTTTAAAAAAAGCTTTAAAAAAAGTCCTATTTCATATAGTAATTCCAATAATCCCAGATTTAAAAAAACAAAAAACAAAAACAGAATTAAGGTGGTTCCCCTGTGCATACTGGCAAATTTGTACCTGTATCAAGAAGCCTTCAATGTCATGCATCTAATTATAAATATAAGCATATGATCAGGCTGTGGAAAAGTGAGTTGCTGATACCATATTTGATGCACATTCCCCATACCATCTTCCTGGGAATATTAGTGGGCATGTTCGGTTCTATCTACCTGGAGAACTAAACGTTGAATCACTTATTATTCTGTACATGCCCCTTACTGGTAGTCGGTGAAACTCAGACGAGAAAACCTTCTCTGGGATTTGAATGTGATGACAACATGGCAAGATGTCAAACATCTCCAGAGATCTTAGATGTTTGGCCTATTGCCATTAGAGAGAAGGCCTCTACGTTCAAATGGGCCTTCATGAGACCTTCATGCAAAAAATTATTCTCAGAACTGGTCCTAGCTGTAGTTTTTATTGGTTGTCTTGGAAAGGTAGTAGCATCATATAGCTGGGCTCGTAGATTCTGAAGAATTTTAGCTGCCTCAGAAGAATGCAAGGAAACTTAATTTCCAGATCTGGAAAAGGTCCATTTTTTTTTTTAATCACTTGTTTAGCTGTGTTGCCTTGAGTCAAATAAAGTGAGTTACTACTCTTTATGAAGCATGAACAATGCCAGAAACACATCATTAAAATGTTAATTTAATTTGGCCTGTCGAGGTAAGAAACCAGACAGTTTGGTTCACCTAAAAGTGACTGAGATTAATGATATTGCTTTTGATTGGGAATAATTCTGGTCACATAAATGAGAGTTTCAAGGCAAGGAGATAGAGCATAGCTACGAAGACTGCTTACCTTTGCCGGATACCCTGGAACAAAGTATACAGTGTGCTTTTGTCAGAGTTGTCGATTTTATACTTTTGGCAAACATTACATTCAATTTTAAGAAGAAAATAAAGCGTTAAATCTATTTGACTAATAAATTTAATTATGTGACCATGGGTTTTTCATTTGTTCTTGACTTTCCTGCCAACTCCTATGAACCGAAATGGGAAGATCTTTTTCCAATAGGATGGACCTTATGTTGCAAATCACCAGCAGGTCCATCGTCAAGTTAAAACTTTGCAGGCCCAGAGAGCACAAGAGTATTTTTTTTTTTTATTTGCCAAGATAAAAACCCAATTTATGACTTGGGACCATACTGCAAAATGTAAATAACATTTTAATGAGCACTGTAGAGGAAGAGTGTGCTGGCCCAGTGGCCTACCACTGAAGGGCCGGGTTTCAGTGTACCTTGGGTCATAATGAAACTAGTTTGGTGGTCTTAGCCTCCCCAGTCATTTTCCCACACTGGAAAACCAGCACAGGAGTTCATGTAATTCCCTGCAAAGGACAATTACAGTTCTGCCCAAAACCAGAAACGGAGTGTGTGTGGATGGGATAACTGGAGGAGAAGCTAGAGGAGAAACAACAGGGAGCCTTTTAATCCTAAACTCTCCCCCCACGCTCTAGATTTAGGAAGAAAAAGGAAAGGAGGAAATAATTGCTTGTGTATTTTTTTAAATTTATGTCCACATTTTGTAATCTCAAATTTGATCTAAAGACATATATCTCCTTGTTTCCATTGCCTTCATTGTCCATGCTCATGACTCTGCAAGGATTTTCCAAAAGCATTAAGTAAACACATTACGTTAACCTCAATACTAATAACTCCAGCTCCTGGGGCTACAAACTGAATGATCACATCTCAACCACATTCCATAGGAACTGTGGGTGTCTTTCTTACCTCTCCCTGATTCCAACTTCATCTTCTCCAACTAGCTGTATCTCACCTGTCCTTTAATTGAGGCACAGTCCCTATTCCCACAGGGAGCCAGCCGTCTGTAATGACAAGTGCATACCTTCATCTCTCTCTCTCTCTCTCTCTCTCTCTCTCTCTCTCTCTCTCTCTCTCCCCCCCCCCCCCACTTGTCTATATGGAACGGTTAATGCCTAATCATATATATCTAATAACTAAATTGCCTATTATTATTCTAGTTGATTGATTGAAAATATGTGTACATTTAAAAGGCAGAGAAAACAAGCCTCCAAACTTAAGATGCTACCTTCCTGACCTCACTATACTTAAACAAAAAGGACTCTTTAGTCATTCTTCTCTTTGGAAAAAAGACACTGGCTCTAAATCTTTTAATAATTCTACCTGATTTAAATCTGACTTTAATCCTGCATGATAAATTAAGATTGCACACCTTTTCACCCTTGCCTTTTGGAGTAATTTGTCTAACCCAACAGCTGCGTAAACAGATAAGATGCTCTAAGCCAGTGTTTCCCAAAGTGTGGTACGCGTACCCCCAGGGGTACGGGAAGAGTTTGGCGGGGGTACGCGTTGCACCGGAGTTTGGTGGGGATATGCACTGCACCGTGCTTAGCTGCGCCTAATTCTACGTTCTCATGAGTCAAGTCAAGACAGTCTTGTGAGGCGTGAGATGGTCCGGTGTGCAAATAAATGTTATTTATAATATAACTTTTATTTATATTTTATTATGAATAATTTTATTTTTCGTTTATTACTATCTTGTGTATGTACCAAAAAAGAGAAAAAAATAAATATATTTTGATTGTTATTAAAATACATCCATTTTTTTTGATGATGGGTATTCAGCGTTACGAAAATTATAAAAGTGGTACACTTATGTCAAAAGTTTGGGAAACACTGCAAGTGATCCAAAGCTTTCCTTTGGAGCATGGGAGCATCAGGTCCCAGAGGAACAAATGGTGCTAGCTCCCACCCCACCGTGGGAGACGACTGGATCCATCCCTATCCTTGCACTTGGAGATCCCCTCCCAGAAAGAAGGACATCTGATGGCTCTGACTGCACGTGGAGATCCCTGAACAGTCACTGCAGGTCTCATTATAGCACTCCCAAACCCCCAAAGCCCCCCCCCCCAAAAAAAAGGAAGAAAAGAAAAGCAGAGGGGGAAAGCATTGTCCCTGGGGGGACCCCAGGTAGCCAGTCAGAAGGAGAAATCCTGAGGTTTGCCCCAGCACAGTACTTCCCTGTGGCAGGACACCGTGCCTTTCCTGGAGCCGGGCCCACTTTGCCCTAAGGTTACATTTCCACACAAAGAAGCCTTTGGAGCTGTGGCAGGCCGGCCTCCACACTGGAGGTTTATGTCTGTCAATCTTGGAGGGGGGTGGGGGGGGGGGAAGAGGGAAAAAAAGGCCGTCATAAAACTGCAGGAGCCAGCAGTGGGGGAATTACAACTCCAGAATCGGCGGAGGTCTGCCTCACAGCCCCGCTAGATGCTACACATTGGCCTTTCTAAGGACGGAGAACAATAAAGCGGAAGGAATTTCAGTCAATTGGCTGCTGGATTGCATTAGCAGAACTCGGGGAAGGGGGCACTTGCGGAGGGTGGTGCAGATTCTTGGCTGCTGCCATTGTTGCCTGCCTGCGGGGAGGCCCGGAGCCTGCAGGGTGGGAGAAGTTCTCCTCGGTGAAGTCAGGGAGGCCCGTGGACACCCAGGCTGGAGGCTGGGGGTGCGGCGGCCACGGCCACTCCAACTGAAACCCGGCTGATGTACATACAGTTCATAAGAACAAATACTAATTAAGGCTTCTGCAAGGGACCACGATAGGCAGCAAAACAGGAAATACATCAAAAGGTAGACCAACACACTTCGCAGACACGAGGGAAAACAAAGGTGGTGCTATCTGAGAGACAGGCAAAGAGGCAGCGTGGGGAGCCACGGGCTGGGGGGTGGGGGAGGATGGGAGGAGGGAGGGCAAGTGGGTAATGGAGCTGAGCGCGGAGAGGGCACTGGCACCTGCCCGGCAGCGCTGCAGACCTGATTTTGGCAGTGTGGGCCTGGTGCCTGCACGGAAGGCTTGTTGGATCCAGCCTGAGAGCTTCCTAAAATATCCTCGGGCCTGATGCAATAGCACTTTGCGATGGCCCTGCACTGCGATGCGGTGGCAGGATAACCTGGTGGCGCGGGGAGGAAGGCTGGAGGATTGTGTCCTGAGCGGGGGACTGGTCCTTTGGAAGAGTGATGACACGCTCTGACACGGAAGGGATGGGGTTCACACCTGCCCACTCCCACCACAGAGGGTGGGCATTTGGGGAGATCTTGGTCAGGAGACAGAGGTTCAGGAGAACAACCCACAGGGCCCTCTCCGAGAGCCGAACTGAGGAAGGGCTGTGCTCCAAGCAGCCTTCCCCCCCGGAGAAAGCTGAGGCATGAACAGGGTCGCTTGCCCAGAGTGCGTCCTCTGGGCAGGCAGACCAGGAATTGGATTGAGGAGGGGAGATGGGGCAGGCCTAATCTGGAGAAAGCCACCACGAGCTGGCAGCACCATCCAGGTAGGGCCCAGGCCTCCAAGTGAAAACCCAATTACCCAGCTCTGGGCAAGCCCATGCTCTCTCTGCACGAGGGCTTGCATTTTGAAATGCGAATTAAACCTTGCATAGGAATGCAACCCTGTTCTCCCTCCCTCGGGCCATCCTGCCAGCCTCAGAGGGTGAGGAGAGGTGGGTCAGAGGGAGGAAGGCTTACATTTTTGGGTCCCTTTTACCAAACCGTGCAAAGTGACAACCCGCTCCCCCTGCCACCCCCCTCCTCCCTCCCCCCTAAAAGCTGCAGCTTCTTTTCCCCGACAAGTCATCAGCCCAAGTGGAAAGGCACATGCTGTTGCATTTCTGATCAGATTGTGTATGTTAACCAGGGACGTACCCCCACCTCTTTTTTTGGGGGGGTGGTGGGGAGTGGGTGGCGGTGGTGGGTAAGCTCCATGCCTCCCTGTTCCAAGAAGCCACCCGGCAGCAGCGCCTCTCACTTTGTCTTGGCGGGGCACCGCCATCCGACGAAGTGGGAGGAAGAAACATTAACTTCAACAGCTGTTTCTTGACCCCGGCTGTCAGTCTTCCCCAGAATACATTTTTGGAGAGTCCTATTCGGAACAAAGAGGGAGTTTTTTTTTTTTTTTTTTTTGGGGGGGGGGGAGGGAGGGAAAAGTTGGCTGGCTCCAGGGCGGCCGCCCCGGGAGCGGGGGCCCGGGGGTCGGCAGCCCCGGGCAGCCGGGGAGCCTCGGCCGGGGGCCGGGGCCGGGGCCGGGGGAGCGGAGCGGCTGGAGGGCCCCCGCGGCGCCCGCCCCGCCCTCCCGGACCCGCGCCGGCGGCGGCGGCGGCGGCGGCGCCCGGGCCGCGCTCGCTCGGCGGCTCCCCGGCCGGCGCGGGCGGCTTGAAACCGCTCGGGCTGAATCGCATTTGCTGTTCCGCCCGGCGGCCGCCCCCCCCGCCGCCGCCGCCGCGCCGCCTCCCGCCCGCGGCCCTCGCTGTCCCGGAAGTTGTGCTGACACAGTCTCGCCGCCGCCCGAAGTTTGTCAACAGCCAACTTCTCCGGGGTGGGGGGCGCCCACCTCCGCGGGCGTCTAACCGGGCCCGCCCGCGCACAAACACACCCCAATAAACCCGCCGTGAGGTCATGGTCCCCCCCATCCCCATCCCCATCCCCATCCCCATCCCATCCCCATCCCCATCCCCACCCCATCCCCATCCCCATCCCCACCCCATCCCATCCCCATCCCCTCCCCATCCCCATCCCCATCCCCTCCCCATCCCCATCCCCACCCCATCCCCATCCCCATCCCCTCCCCATCCCCACCCCATCCCCATCCCCATCCCATCCCCATCCCCATCCCCATCCCCATCCCCATCCCCATCCCATCCCCATCCCCTCCCCATCCCCATCCCCATCCCCTCCCCATCCCCATCCCCACCCCATCCCCATCCCCATCCCCATCCCCATCCCCATCCCCATCCCATCCCCATCCCCTCCCCATCCCATCCCCATCCCCACCCCATCCCCATCCCCATCCCCTCCCCATCCCCACCCCATCCCCATCCCCATCCCATCCCCATCCCCATCCCCATCCCCACCCCATCCCCATCCCCATCCCCATCCCATCCCCATCCCCACCCCATCCCCATCCCCATCCCCTCCCCATCCCCACCCCATCCCCATCCCCATCCCCATCCCCATCCCCATCCTCATCCCCACCCTCCGGTCTCTGCAAGGCTGGGCGCTTAGGAATTTGTAGGGGGGAGGGCGGGGGGGGCGCCCAGAGCGCCGGTGGGTTTCTGGGGAGATAAGGGGGTGATGGCCCCCGGGCAGGGAGTGGGGAGGGGGAGGAGGGGCCCGGCACGCGGGAGCGGGAGAGGGGCTGGGGCTGGGGCAGGGGCTGGGGCAGGGGAAGGGGCAGGGGCTGGGGAAGGGGCTGGAGAAGGGGAAGGGGAAGGGGCTGGGGAAGGGGCAGGGGCTGGGGAAGGGGCTGGAGAAGGGGAAGGGGAAGGGGCTGGGGCAGGGGAAGGGGCTGGGGAAGGGGCAGGGGCTGGGGAAGGGGCTGGAGAAGGGGAAGGGGAAGGGGCTGGGGAAGGGGCAGGGGCTGGGGAAGGGGCTGGAGAAGGGGAAGGGGAAGGGGCTGGGGCAGGGGAAGGGGCTGGGGAAGGGGCTGGGGCTGGGGCAGGGGAAGGGGAAGGGGCTGGAGAAGGGGAAGGGGAAGGGGTTGGGGAAGGGGAAGGGGCTGGGGCAGGGGAAGGGGCTGGGGAAGGGGCTGGGGCAGGGGAAGGGGCTGGGGAAGGGGCTGGGACAGGGGAAGGGGCTGGGGCTGGGGAAGGGGCTGGAGAAGGGGAAGGGGCTGGGACAGGGGAAGGGGCTGGGGCTGGGGAAGGGGCTGGGGCAGGGGAAGGGCCTGGGGCTGGGGAAGGGGCAGGGGCTGGGGAAGGGACTGGGGCTGGGGAAGGGGCAGGGGCTGGGGAAGGGACTGGGGCAGGGGTTGGGGCAGGGGCAGGGGCTGGGGCTGGGGTGCATTGCTCCTGCAGCCTGTTGGCTGCGGGCTGTTGTTGGGAGGATGCACACAAGCTGGGGCGAAGGCGGTTGCTTTTGGTCCCCCCCACCCCGCCAGGAGGTGTGGGGGGGGTGGGGGGGTGGCTTTCCACAGTCCTGGAGGGCATTTCTATAGACACCTCGGATCTTTCGGAATAAAGGGCATTCGAGTCATACAACATATTTTTTGAGGCTTCAACTGCAACCTAAAAGAAGCCCGTGCGATCGGAGGGCAAGGGATGTGTACCCCCTTTTCTGTATTCACTAGGCCTGCTCTGGTACCTTGATTGCGCCATTCGGTCTGAACATAACCGACTGCGTTCCCTTCAGGTCTCCAGGTTTAGTTCTAGTCTCTGCTCCTCCGTTTGGGTGCTCAGGGGGTTTCCAGTTGCTGCCTAAGCTGAGATGCTTCGGGAGGCCTCCCACCCGCCCAGGACTGGGGGACTCGGAGGGACACCTTCCATCCCGTGTTTCATCCAGACACTGCCCATCAGCCCAGACTGCTCCAGGGGACGAGGCCTGACTTGCAGAGTTGTGACCCTGGGCATTTTGGGTGCAGTGCCCCTTGGGGGCCACACGTTTTCCTGGAGGAGCTGGACACTGGCATTTTCAACTTCGTATCTAGTTTGGAAGGCCACGCACTGCCTTGAGACCCAGATCAGAGCGGGTTGCTGCATGCCCAGTCAGAGACGGGTGGCTCAGAGGGTCCACCCAAAGCCTGCTGCCTTGAATTGGAATCCTCTCCACCAGTGGGCACAGCACAATCCTCTCCTCTGTAGCCGTAAGTCAGAGTAAACAAATGCCTTCGCAGAGAATGCTGTCCGCTATCCCACTATGATATTGTGGGGACGGGGAGGCAAGAACTGGACTTACTCTTCTGGTTGGTCAGCTGTTAGGAACCATGTTTGTAGAAAAACTTTGTCTGCAGCCATGTATTTTTTTATTCCAAGAAGCAAGATGCTTTCCCCTAATTTTCAAGCTGCCCTAAATAGAAAAATTGCACTAGTCCCGAGGGGGCCAGCTTACCTTAAACACAAAACCAAAAAAGCCGAAAACAAAATCTAAAGGAAATGCAAGCGTGGTGCTTCTCAGGGACTAGAGGGTACTTTTGACAAACGCAAATCAAACAGATTCGGACAGTTACAGAGCAGGCAGTCCTCAAACACACGTGGGCACATGCAACATGCACACGCACATGAACACACACAAAGAAAATGTGTTTTCTTGATAGTTTAGCTATTATTCACCATGGTGAGTTTTCTCCTTGGCCATGCCTCAAACATTTCCCTGAATTACCCAGGCTTCTTTCAATTTTTACTTATCTATCTTCTTAGGATCCACAAAGTACTACTCGATATTGTTGTATCTCGGCGGGGACAGGAATCAAGAAGGACATGGGGGGGGGCTTCCATTTCCCACGCGGTGTGCATGAATTATTTGCCCTGGTCCTTAATCTGTCCTAGGGTAAAAGGCCTGGCTTACAAAAGCTGGAGGCCTTCTGCAGAACATGGTATTATATGGTCTTTATGGCCGTGCTTATTTACAAATAAAACTATTTTGCATTTCTGCCCACAATGTCCCAGTTGCCTGAGGACAATTTTCAGAGTTTTTTTCAGTCTCCAAATGGAAGCCCGAAACATGAGGAAACAGTTTCTTTTTACAGTGATGTGAGCTCCGTGCTCATCTGGATTTAGTTACTTCAGAAGGTAAATATCACTCAATGTGCACTGGGATCTTCGGGGATCTAAGGTGCTGGATGGGTGAAAATAGTCTACTGTGAAATCCGAAAGAATGTCAAACAACCCAGTTCATTTGCAGAGCTAATTGGGTCACCGATGGTATTCTTTAAAGTGGAAATTAATTAGGAATCTTTTTTAAAAAAAAAGCATTTTTGGTTTACTTTTAGTTACTTTTAGGTTATTTTAGAAACTATGATTTTTAGAATTTTAACCCTAGGAATTCAATGGAAACAAACTCTTCTGAAAAAAAAAATATAGACCCGCCTATAAATAATGTTCTGTAATAAAAAATAGGTTTTGAATGCCATGCTAATTACATTTTTAAATAATGAAATATTTGTAATTATTTTTGTGTAAAGGTAAAATATCTGTACAGACAATGGCCAAAGCTATTTTTTAAACCAAACTGCTTTACAAATTAATAAATATTAATGCAATTCATGAGTAGCACAACGCTGCCCCTGCTTGCCTCAGGAAAACAAATGTATTGATCTCATTTCTCCTAAAATAAAAAATCCTTAGTTACTAATGTTTAATCCTATTGCTAAAAAGATTCTACATACTGTAATTTTTGAAATTCATAAGACTAGATACGATCCTGTTTACCAGAATTAGGTCTGTTTTTTTTAAGAAACGAAGCATATTTTCTTTTTACATATCTAAATGCTATTTCTTTATTATTTATTTGCCATCTCAAGACATTTTTCATTATTTTTCTCAGTTCCCATTCCCTGTCATTGTAGTAGCTCACAAGAATGACTCAGGATTCCCAGCCCTTCGTTTATATTTGGCATATAGATAATGGCATCATTAGTCAGCGCTTCCATTCATCTAAATTTGTCTGAGCGTTTTTTGGAAGCTGCCCATGAAATTTTCCAATGAAATGACAAATGGACGTCAATCAAGTGGCCCCACCCATTTCACCCTTATCTTGTACGACGCGTAAATGTTTGTGCATACTTCTTCTATGAAGATGGGTTGTTTTTTGATCTGGACATCTGCCTGCTAAGGCAAGTTTCCCAGGCAGATCACTGGTTGGCATTGGACTAAATTTGTAAAATTTAACACCAAATGAATGACGAAAAAACAAACAAAAAAAGAATTAGCGTATAAAATTAAATAACGCCAGAATCCATTTCCTTAATATAAATAATTTTTGATGTCCTAAACTGGAAAGTTCTACAATTTTACTTATAATGAATTTGTAATAAGAAAGGTAAAGTCTTTTCAAGTAAGCCATCAAATTTGGGTCAAGATGAAAGCAGTTCTGAGAGAGAAAGAAACAGAGATGCTCCTGCTTCCCATAGGACTGGCTGGGATTTTCTGTCTATTACAAATGTATATAAGCATCTATAGAATAAAAGCCTAAGCGACCTTTATGGCCAAATTACCAGAACAACTGACCACCAGGGGGCAGAAGCTCAATGCAGGAGCTGTCCAATGGTCAGTGTGGCTCCCACAGGGGGAGCACCGCTCAGCCAGAAGCCAGGCTCACAGCTGGTGAGTGCAGCAGCGGTGGCGGGAGCAGCAAGCTTAGTGGTAAGAAACAAGCAGGCAGGCGGTAAGGAGCAAGGTATCCCAGACTGGGAGAGGGATGTCGGAATGCCAACTTGGGCCTAAGCTGGCAGTTGGACATCCCCCGAGGGGTCCCAGACTGTGAGAGAGCACAAGCCAGGCTGAGGGACACACACCCCCAAGTGCATGAATTTTGTGCACCAGGCCTCTAGTATAAATATATTTGTGTGTGTGTATGTGTGTGTGTGTATATACACACACACACACACACACACACTATACTACACTATAGTTGGGTGTCCTGCTTGTTTTCTCACTTTATTTTTAATAATCAATCTCTAGTGCTATTTGGTAAGTGAATGTGTTTATTAGAACTTGATGCCAATTTTAATCTGAGATTACTTTGACTGCACTTGGAATCTATTGCTTTTTTATAACTTGTGACATGTTTTTACATGTTTGAGAGTGCTGCTGCTGTTGTAAAAAAAATTATCTGTTGATATTATAATGAGTTTATGTGTTTAGCCAACAACTGCAGAATGCTAAGATTAGACAATAAATAATCTAAAATCCTAAATGGGTTAGTAAACCCTTGACAATGATTGTTATTTTTATAGAAAAAAATATTTTTAACCTTTTCATACTGCCTAAAAGTGTAGTTTGTTATTTTTTTCTGAAGTAGTTATGGAATTTCTTTGTTCATAAGAATATTAAAGAAAAGTTTATCATTTGAAGTTATTTGACTTGGAAATGCTTTGGAGTGAAGCTAATCTTTACACCCAGGACTACGGATTGCAATTTCATTTTCTGTTATCCTTGGCAGGATGTTTAATTTTATTCCCGTGACCCAAAGAATTTTCAGTGACTTTTTAAAAGCGGAATGTGGAAAGTAGCTCCAGCTCATTGTGGATTGTGGGAATTTGATAAATAATGCTCTAAACGACCATGCCTTATTATATAATGAGTAGACATGAAAAAGAAGCTGTCGGCTAAACTGTGGGTCTAAAGTTTAGGATATTTTTTTAATATATTTTGGCTACAGTCAGTCATCGTGGCAGTTACATTCAGCATTCAGTATGTTTTTTGGTCCACCAGTGCTTTGCTTTCCAAATTTGCTGTATATGAAGGCACAAATGGGATTTTTCCAACTGCCTTTCCTGCAAACTGAACTTGCTTATGACCTTAGAAACAAAGCATGATATTTCTGTATAAAGATTTATATCAAGGGCCTACCTACCTTTCTTTAAGGGGAAAGAGCAGCCTCGGCTTTGTTAATAAATACTACTACTAACCCAGCGTGGAGCTACTATGAAGCATGAGATATGGAAAGATGCAAGCTGTTCTGAGTTAAATTTTTAGATATGTAACATATGTGATGGCCACCCACCTAGTGGTTAAATCGTATGTTTACTTTTCTACAATTTTCTGAGCCCATTCGACTTTGGAGAATTAAATATGGCATAAATCTCGGTGCTCGGGAACCCTTCGAGGGAATTGCAGTGTAACAGGAGCTTCCAGGGTTGACTTCAGGGCTGTCAGTCTTTTCTCCAAGACAGTGGGCGGGTGGTTCAGTCTCCCTCCGCATATCGGACTCTTCCTGTAGGCCATCCTCCGGTGGTGGGCACCCCTCTGCCAGGGCCTGTCTGCAGCGCCCAGAAGGCAGCTGTGAATGGCCAGCTGTATAACATCCTGGGGGGATAGTTTGACAGGCTCAGCCTCATACACAAGCTTTGAGGCTATAATTAGCTAGGTTTCACACATCACCCACCCCCCTTTTTCTTTTTCTTTCTTTCTTTTTTTTTTTAGAAAGGCTATATTTAGCCAAAGGATGTTAAGGATGGAGACGTTCTAGAAGAATCCTCTAAGCTGAGAAGGCATTCAGGTTCTGGTTCCTGAAGAACCTACAGCCCCAGACCCAAAGGCCCTTTAAATGGTTTATGATCACTTGAGGGCTCTGAAGGTATCTTCGAACGCCATTTACAACTCCCAGCATCCCCCTTCTCAGTCAGCCAGTGTTTGCAAGCACACAAGGCCCGTTCCCTTAACAAGAGCATGAAGAAGCGTTGGGGTAGGCTTGGACAAATGGCAAGGATGGATGTTTCTCATCCCACTGTTCCAAGGAGAAGACTGGAGGACAGGCGGCTGAAGGGACGGATACCCGATGCAGACACTTGGCAACTCCTGGGCAGAAGGCCACGCACTGGGCACGGCTCCAGAGACCAGGCCCGTGCCCAGGGCACTCAGTGGTCTGAAGCTGGCACAAAAAGAACACTCCTGCCGGCAGGAAACTGAGTTGAACAGATTGGGAAAGGGCAAAAACAAGCTGCCCAGGACGCTGCCTTCCCAGCCTAGGGGTTCCAGTTGTCATTGACCACCGAGGGGGTGGCAGGTTTTAGGTTCCCTCCTGCCTGGAGTGCTGGTGTGGGGAGGGACGGAGCCCGGGGAGTGGACAGTGGACAGGGACCCAGCATTGGCAGACACAAAGGACAGCTCTGGCATGTAGCTGTGTAGGAAGACACCCTTCATCAACAGGATTCCCAGGTCAGCTTTGTCTACCAGGGGTGGACAAACTTTTTGACTCGAGGGCCACAGTGGGTTCTTAAACTGGACCGGAGGGCCGGAACAAAAGCAACCTGACCATGCTGGCACTCTCATCTTGGGCTGCTGGTGAAGGAGCGGAGGGGAGAGCAAGAGAACCCTCTGCTCTTTTGGCTCCGCGGGCTGGAAAGAACAGCCGAATAGGTCAGATCCGGCCCGCGGGCCGTAGTTTGCCCACGGCTGGTCTAGTCTCTAGAGTGCCCTCTGAGAGTGGGTTCTAATGCTTTCTGTTAGAATGTCTCTAGCCCTGGATTTATCGCAAGAAGTTTCTTTGAGAGAGGGAGGTGAAGAACAGGATGTTCTTAGCCTCTTATTTCATTTCTTCTATGTAGTGCTTACCCTGGGTATGCAAAAATGACAGATCACAGTTTGTGGTCCATCCCCCTCCTTTTGCTGTAAGTATACTCATAATTTTGATATGTTAAACCACTGCAATTATTTCTTAATGGCTAAAAGTTGGGAATTCAGTCCTATACTTCCCTACTCCTAGAGAAAGACAAACTAATTCTGAGTTTTACTAGGGAGTTCTGGACCCCGGGGAACCCAGGCATTGTGTTGGAGCCAAGTGAACAAGCAGGACAATTAACCTTTGGGTTGGTAGAAATCCAAATGGGCTTTGGGTTAGCAGTAGGGGATTTCAGCTGGAAGCTCATATAATTAACAGAAGAAAAAAACAAAACCAGATAAACATTTTCCCGGCTTTTCTCTAAGTAAGACATGAGAGTAAAACTCAGTAGTCACCTTAGACCCCCGAAACCAGTGTCTTAGTCGGGGAGGGGAGGAATATACTTAGGAATCAGAAGTTTCAACAAATGGTCTCGAGTGATTTTTATACATGCTGAGTAAAACTCACACAGCCTCAGAATAATTTCATCCTTCCAGTTACCCCAAAACACAAAGGCAGATAAAGACTTCATCTAAAGTCATTCCTCTGGCCCAGCTGGCGTGGCTCCGTGGTTGAGTGTAGGCCTATGAACCAGAAGGTCACAGTTAGGTACCGGGTCAGGGCACATGCCCCTGGGATGTGGGCTCGATCTCCAGTGGGGGCCGTGCAGGGGATGGCCAATCAATTGTTCTCCCTCATCACTGATGTTTCGCTCTCTCTTCCTCTCCCTAATGAAAAAAAAAAGTAAAAAATAAAGTTATTCCTCTTATTTTTTGAAGCATTGTAATCCTTTTGTGGGAATTTTATATTGGTTAATACCTGGCAGCAGAGGATCACTGAGCGATTTTTAATCTGGGCATAAATTATCCTAACATGAAAGATTATGGTGCTCACTTTTCTAAATGCTTTGATAGGATATCCCCATTTTTTAGTTGGGGAAATGGGCGTAGAGAGGTCAGCCCACTTCCCCAAGGAGAATTATCCTCCTCTGTGCTCCCACAAAAACACAGTTACACCTCAGTTGCAGCACCTTGTACAAGGTATGTTGCTGAAATGATTTGTCTCTTGAGCACTTCTCAACCAAGGACCATGATTGACACATCTTTGTGCATGTCAGGAATCAGCAGAGCTGATGGCACATTTTTAAGTGCTACATAAATGCTTGTTAAGTGAATGGAAACTTTTAAAGTAGTGTAGGACTTTTTTTTTATTAAAGGGAATTTGATTGTATAAAGTCACCTGATTAGTTTTTCAATGGGCTGACCTAAGAGTTCTTGCTCATTCATTGTGATAGAAGAAATAAACTCCAAGATGAGCCCGCCTTCATGCACAAACATTATTTCTGTTCTCATCTGGGTGGTGGCAGCCATGCTTAACCTGACCTTGGACGACAGGTTAAAGAGGAGAAACACCAGCAGGAAAAATGGCTGCGGTTGCTTTACTAGAGGTAGAAACCCATAGTCGATGGCCGAGGCTTAGCCTCTTCAAAGCAGGGGTTGGTGTGAAAGATGGCCTTGAAACGTCTTAACACTAGTAATGTCTGTTCCTCATTCTCAGTTGCCCCTATTATGAACTATAGCATATTTCCTCCTCTCTTACTCCTAAACCTTCTATAAAAATTTTACTCTTCACAGCAGTCTTTGGCTAGTTTCTATCCCTGAATGGGGAATCAGGAAAGAAGTTAAGACCTTTTTTAATTTTTTTTCCCATTTCTCTTTGGCTTAGACCAGGATTTTATCAAGAAAAACAGTATCCCAGGCCGAAATCGGTTTGGCTCAGTGGATAGAATGTCGGTCTGCAGACTGAAAGGTCCCAGGTTCGATTCTGGTCAAGGGCATGTACCTTGGTTGCGGGCACGTCCCCAGTAAGGGGTGTGCAAGAGGCAGCTGATCGATGTTTCTCTCTCATCAATGTTTCTAACTCTCTATCCCTCTTCCTTCCCCTCTGTAAAAAATCAATAAAATATATTTTTTGAAAAAGAAAAGGAAAAATGGTATCCCACAGTTCTGTGCGCTCACCAGTGGTAGCTTGTATAGAAATTCTAGGTCCTGCATATTCCGACCTTGACCTTTCTTTCTAGCATTATCCAGCACAAAACACTCTCAGTATCTCTCTGCTCCAGCCACACAGGTTCTAATTCTCGATGTGCTCCTTCTTACAGAGACTTTGCATGTGCCGTCCCCTTTGCCTAGGAAGCTCTTCCATTCCTTTTTTAAATTAAATTAATTTTTTTTATTTCTCAGCTTCATTGTCATTTATTCAAAGAAACTTTTTCTTCTCTTGATAGCCTCTCCTCAGCAGCACATATCATAATTATAATTTCATATTTATTTGTAAGATTTTCTTATTAATGTATGCTTCCCCTCTGGCTGTGAGTTCCATGAAAGCAAAGACCTTGCTGGTTGGCCACCCTTAATACCCCCAGTTTCTAGAATAATGCCAGATACAAAGCAGGTTTCAATAGATAACTTGTTCAATCAAGCCAGGCAGAGAAGCAGACTTCGGTGTGGACTGAATCAAGAATGTGAGGCAGATTTGTGGAAATCCAAATGGGCTTCAGGTTAGCAGTAGGGGATTTCGGCTGGTAGCTTGTATAATTAATAGGATATAATTTACCCCCAAAGATATTAGTGTAGGTGACCTCTACACTAGTGGAAGGCAGCAGATAAGTTGGATTCCACATCCATTCATTGAGTCCCTCCTGTGTGTCAGAATCTGGGCTAAGTCTTACAGATGCATGATGAATGAGACACTAAGTGCCAGCCTCATGATTTATCTACAGCTTCTCTTCACTATACACAAGCTAATGATAATGATACTGTAAAGGTGATAGTTAATGTATGTGTACATTGAACATCTACTATATGCCAGATAAAGTATAATGTAGGCACCTTACATTCATCATTTCATTTGATTTTCACACAATGAGGTAGGCATTTTTATCACATATAGTTTCTTGATGAAGAAATAGGAGAAAAAGTTACATTTCTTGCTCACAATTATTCATCTAAAGCTGGAATGCAACCAGAGACTCTGGTCTGGATGAGTTTTAAGATTGTATTTTTGGATATTAGTGATAGGAATAAAAGTCAGGCAGAAGTGAATCTGAAGTCCCCCTCAAACTCAATTTTCTACTCTCTGACCACAACCTCTGTGCTTCAAAGTCTGTGTTTCTCTTACTTCCTGACCCACTCAACTTCAACAAAAATACTACAAAATAGATCTTTCTTTATGAGAAGGTTATTCCATTATTCAGCTATGTTCAGCATGATCACTTTTCTCTCTTTTTTTGTATACTTCTTAAATGAAATAATTTATCTTAAATGAAATAATCTCATAGAAATGAAACCAATATCTCCATTTATTGAGCATTTAGTAAAGTAAAATGGAGAATCGGTAATCATTTTTAAAAATACCTTTTAAAAAAGTTCAGGTTTCAATTATCTGGATGTTTTCATTAAAACATTTTTAGCATCTTAGGAAAAAGAATTATCTGTACTTTTGTCTCAGATCAGTAATTCTCTATGTTCATACAGATCTAGCCAGCTGATGGTACCTATTTTCTCCAATTCACAGATTAGCACAAAACAGAAATGGTTTAAAAGCAACATGGTATTGTGGAAAAAAAGAGATTAATCCACAAACCAGAGTTGCCAAACTTATCTCAAACGTTAAACAAATCATGTTCTCTTTCTGGGCCTCCGTTTTCTCCTCTGTGTAATGGAGAAACAGGACTCATTTTATTTATACCTGTAGTTAACTGCCATAGACACGATCATTCTGACTCCTAATTAGAAATGTTTATTATACCTGTACAAGATCAAATTAATTTCATGTTTTATTCCTGGTGGAAATAATAGAACTTTTGAAATAAGAAAGAACTATGGAAATTGTCCCATCAACCTTTTACCTGATGAGGAAATTCCATCCAGTTGGTGGCTATCCAGTCTGTGGTTGAACACTGTAGGTGATGATGTAATAATTATCAGAAGCAGTATTCCTGTATAGATTCTTTGAAGTGCTACCTCAGCCACTAGGGTCCTTATTTTTTTTAAGTTATCTATTGAATTGAGAAAGAGAAATACTGAATTTTTGTTCCACTCATTTATGCATTCTTAGTTTGAATGGGGATCAAACCTGAAACCTTGGTGTTTCAGAATGATGCTTTAACCAACTGAGCTGTCCAACCAGGGTCCATTTAGATCCTTCTTGATGATTCACAAAGTCCCCAGACTCACTATCTTAGCCCCTTCAAGCTGCTATAACAAAAGATCACAGACTCCCATGGCTTATAAATAACAGAAACCTATTTCTCACAGTTCTGGAGGGTGGGAAGTCCAAGATCAGATGCCAGCAGGGTTGCAGCCTGGTGAGAGCCTTCTTCTTGGGTCATACCTGGTGCCTTCACCGTGTCCCCACAGGGGAGAAGGGAAGGGATCTCGCCAAGGACTCTTTTATAAGGGCACGAATCTCATTCAATACATAGTACATGACCTAGTCACCTTCCTGAAGGCATTAGGGTTTCAGCATTGTGGGGAGACACACATATTCAGCCTGTAGTACTCACCTCTTGACTTCAGACATCCCTTCCTTCATTGTCCTTCAACAACGCCCTGCCTGTCTACACCCGGAACTCATAGCTCAGGTCTTGTCTGCCTCTGAGATGTGGGCTTCTGGTCTTCTCCCCTTTGACCTTCTCTCCCATCTTTCTCATTGCCCTTGAATAACATTAGGAGGTAAAAATCCCTGGACACCTTCCTTTCTCCTTATCTAATCCACCAATTCCTTATGATTGTATTTATCTGTCACTGATGCTTTATATAGAATAGCCATGCCGGACAAACAAAAATCAAATTGTGAAGCATGTTGTTAAGTGAGTGTACACTTTTTAGAATTAAAATCTGTATTTAACTGTATTGTAACATAACCAAGCAAATACTACTGACAAAATACTATATTATTCGTATAAAATAATAATGGCAACTTTTCTGTGTGAAAATGATACACTTGCTCTGGCCAGTTTGGCTCCGTGGATAGATACTGCGGACTGAAGCATCCTGGGTTTGATTCCAATCAAGGGCACATACCTTGGTTGCAGATTCGATCCAAGGCAACCCAGTAGATGTGCCTCTCTCATATCTATGTTTCTCTTTGTGTGTCTCTCCCCCTCCCTTGCACTTTCTCTAAAAATTAATGGGGGGGGGGGAAGTATTCTTAGTTGAGGATTAACATAAAATAAAGTAAAATAAAATAAGAAAAGAAAATAAGAAAATGATATAGCTGTCAGTTTGCTAATGAGATAAAAAAATTACATATGTAATCTTAAAGACTTTAAAATATAAAGGACTGCAGACATGCGAGGTAACAAGTATACCCTTAGATGTATAGTGATGTCTATGGTTTAAATTGGAGATGGCATACAGTGATTATAGATCAAGAAATGTGACCCCTGAGGGTCAGATATTTTTATTATTGCATATTTAAAGTGCTAATAAGTATACCACATTTTAAAACAACATGCTTGCTAATGTTAATCATGGGTGCCTTTCTTCATATTTTACTCCTAAACTATTTCTTTGCAAGACCTTAATGTGAATGATTATATTTAGTAATCAGAATAAAATATTAGCACTAGAAGGTTCATTCTGTAAGTGAGAGAATTGGGGCCCCAAGGGGCAAAACCACTCTTCCGAAGTCATTCAGCCCTGATAGACTGAGCAAGATCTACACCATGGTTTCGAGGTTGAGCAACTTACCTGGTGACTTCTTGTCTGTGAGCTTTGTGGTTCCTGAAGGTGTGTTAGAAATACATTAGGTGAGAGAGTTGATTGTTCCTCATCTCCTTAAAGAAGAACCACACTACTTTTCAGGGGTTTATATATTGTGGTTCTACTTAAAAATTTGAGTTAGAGAAAAGGATCTTAGTGTTAAAATGTATATAGTTTAAGAATTGGTAACCAGGCCTTATCCATCTACATGTTGATTACAATTTTTCCTTGAAGTAACTAATAAATATTAGAATACTCATTATTTGCATTCATATATTTTTATTTAAATCCATTCTTTAAGTAAATGCATCATAAATGCTTCTACAGATAAAAACGAAGATGCAGATAAAATCCTCTCTTTGGCTATCTTCACAATTAGCAGCCTTCTCCTTGACTTTGCCAGCATGCTACTTAGATATTTCAAAATTAAGAGAAATAAAATATGGTAGAGGGCATAAGGTAAAATTAAAAAAAAACAAAAACAAAGGCAAGTTTAGGTTTCTATAAACTCACCCAGCCCTCACCTGGTGAGAGCTGTATGGGCTGTATTCATGTCCTGAAGCCTATCATATTCCTATTATTTTTGTAGCAGAAATATTTATTTTCACAGGTCTATTCTTTCTCAAGAATTCCTTCCTTAGGAATAAAGATGTTGATTTATATCGTACTTATAACAACACATTTCCCCAAGTTATCTTGCATATCATTACTAATAGTAAGATTCCCCTTTCTAACATTATGTTGACTGTAGCTACCTGTTTTCTTGGGATCATGGAATGACCTATCTTTAGTTCCTGCAGGCTTTCTGATTAACTGATATTTTCTCAGTTAATTCAGACTATTTAATGCCTGAATTTTTTTTAAATTAATATTACTTTAGCCTTCCTTAATCCTAAAAAGGATTCGATCAACAAAATAAATTTGAATAGATTGCTAATAAAATTCAAACATGAACTTGTCTTGAAGTGGTTATTTTCCCATTAGGACAAACGCAGTTTGCACAGTGATAATTCCTAAGCATTTTGGATTCCAGTTATGAGTTTCATTCCTTTATTAGAGCAAGTAAGTTCCATGAAAATGGAAATATGTTTCAAAAATATCAAGAGCATGGATTTCTCCTAATTTTTTAAACTTTCCTAGAAAATTAAGATGATCTGAGCTATAATTTCACTCTTTTGACACTTTAATAGATGCATAGCTTTCCTCATTCCAGCTGTTTTCCTTCACTACCTATGGTGATGTGGTTGCAATATTTAAAACCAAAGGCATGCACAAAACTCGGGTAATAATGTTTTAAATTAATCCAGCATGAGGAGAAAAGTGATTAGAAAGGAGACAGTTCCCAATGGAAGATGGATAAGCTGTTTCTAGAAACTACTATTACTACTGAAAAAAAACTAATTGCTTTCCTCTTGTTTTTAGGTATTTCCACCAGTTCAGGAAAGACATAGTGTGAAGAAACTTCACCTTGCTGCTACTTATAATGTTTCTTTCCTGAAACTGCAGAAAGCTGTGGGTCTCCAAAGCAATTTTTTTGAGACAATAAACTAATGTGCTTAAAAGAGAAAAAGATGAAAAGTGTTTTCTGTGTCTGTGAATTATAAGATCAGTAATTCATTGTTCATTTGACAAATATTATGGAGTCCCTACTATGTGCTAGGCACTGTGCTAGGCAAAAACAACTAATGACCTGAATGGGCTTACATAGCAATTGTAATATGACTTAACATAATAACAGACAGAAAGAAAAATTACTATGGAAGTTCCAGGAGAAGGGAATATATCTAAATATCACCCTGCTGCCCTATTAAGATTTTGTAAAATTTATTTTAAGCCAGTTCTATCAAAATTTACATTAGGCTAACAATTACTATGGCTGTGGCAGATATATTACCTATTTTTTTAATACTATAAAGTTCAATATAATCCTATATAATAAAACCCTAACATGCAAATCAACCAAACTGTGGAACCACCTGCCGAACGACCAGTTGATATGATGTGCACTGACCATCAGAGGGCAGACGCTCAATGCAGGAGCAGCTCCCTGAGAGGGAGACAACTGGTGGTGGCAATCGGGGATAGAGAGTTAGAAACATCAATGAGAGAAAGACATTGATCAGCTGCCTCCTGCACACCCCCTGCTGGGGATGCGCCCGAAACCAAGGTACATGCCCTTGACCTGAACTGAACCTGGGACCTTTCAGTCCACAGGCGAATGCTCTATCCACTGAGCCAAACCGATTTTGGCGGGGTTGGCATCTTTTACATTATCTTTATTCTCTATCATTGTTGTTGCCTCATGGGCAGTCACAAGATGTATGTTTCAGCTCCAAGCCTCAGGCCTTTACATCAACATCTCAGACAGGAAGGATAAGAGCACTCCAAGAAAATCTCCTTAAATACTTATCCCTGTTTAACAGAAAGCAAACTATTACCCAGAAGGCCCTTGGAGGTTCCCTTTTTTATCTGATTGGCCAGGAGTGGGTCACATGATCACTACTAACTGCAGGCACTGTGCTAGGCAAAAACAACTAATGACCTGAATGGGCTTACATAGCAATTGTAATATGACTTACATAATAACAGACAGAAAGAAAAATTACTATGGAAGTTCCAGGAGAAGGAATATATCTAAATATCACCCTGCTGCCCTATTAAGATTTTGTAAAATTTGTTTTAAGCCAGTTCTATCAAAATTTATCCCTGTTTAACAGAAAGCAAACTATTACCCAGCTGAAGCTGAGAAAACAAACATTCAGCAAAAGAGGTTGTGGCTCTGAATAAGGACCTTATCTGTGGTCGGCAAATTGCGGTTCACAAGCCACTTGTGGCTCTTTGGCCCCTTGAGTGTGGCTCTTCCACAAAATACCACAGCCTGGGTGAGTCTATTTTGAAAAAGTGGTGTTAGAAGAAGTTTAAGTTTAAAAAATTTGGTTCTCAAAAGAAATTTCAATCGCTGTACTGTTGATACTTGGCTCTGTTGACTAATGAGTTTGCCTACCACTGCCTTAGACCAGCCATGATTCATTTCCTGAGGCCAGGCACATTGTGGCCATATAAAATCAGAGTTTTTATAATTAAGGTAAAGGAAGGTAGAGAAAATGTTGAAAAACTCCTTGATGGTGCCACTCTAAGATATATCGAATGTATGTATAGTTAATGAGCTAGAGCCATTAGTAGTTAATAAGAAATATTGTTTTGTCTTTTAAAACAGAGATTCTAAAAACCATAGTGTGAAGTGTTAGTTTCTGGTAAAGAAAGACCACGAGGGCAGCAAATAAAATGATATACGTTATAGCAAAACATTTTCAGACTAACAGCCAATTGCCTCTATCCCCCGCCCCGAAGCATGTGCAGCCTGTGAAGTCCAGAACCTCTGAAATGGTTATTTTAATGTCTGAGCCAACAAGTTCTTCGCCATCCAAGTATCAGTTCTGTGATTAATTACAAGGGGAATTGCTCTTGTCAACCCATCAGCCTTTTCTCTTAAGCCATTTAAAAATTTGTTTTCTAACCCAGGCTTGGCTCTGATAATACAAAGTGAAACAGTTAAGATTCAACTCCTACCTGCTAGCTCACAGAGAGGGTTGCTGCAATTTGTTCTCATTTTATGGTATAGCTCATTGTTAGATGACTTGACATCATTCCCTGTTTTGTTAAAGCTAGTTCTAAGTTGTGACAAATTGATTTTTTTTTATAAATGCCATCGCTTCAACCCCAACTGGGTTTTGTCAGAGGAACACACCATCTCACTGAATATCCTCTGAGAAGGGACATTAGTTTCAGAAGGAACATTAGCCAAGGAAAAGCCTAGAAAGTTGATGACGATTTGGATTAGTTCAGACTTTGAATCGCTACTAAGTTTTAGAAAGTGATCAGTCTGGATGCTTATCACTTTTGGCACTTAAAATTTAAAAAATCTTTTTCTGCCCTCACATTTTTTTTTCATTCTTATTAATCCTCACCTGAGGATATTTTTCTATTGATATTTAGAGAGTGGAAGGGAGGGGGAGGGGCAGAGAGAGAAAAACATCCAATGTGAGAGAGACAGATCCATTGGTTGCTTCCTGCACTTGGGGGACCAAGTCTGCAACCAAGGTACATGCCCTTAACCAGCCGGAACCCAGGACCCTTCAATCCACAGGCTGACACTTTATCCTATGAGTCAAACTGGCTAGAGTCTCCCTCACAATTTTAATAAATTATAATAGTGTTTTTGTCATAACAGATAGCAGATGAAATAAGCCCATTGGCGTGTGTGACTGCACACACACACACACACACACACACACACTCCAAAAAAAATAAATTAATATAATTACAACTACTTACCCCTCCTCCTCCCATTCATCTTATACCATTTCTCAGGCTGGTTTCAGATGTTAGTAACTAATGGACTAATACACAGGAAAGGAGTAGCCCCTCCCCTGCTCTGTAAATCAGAAAAGTCATTTACAGGAGCTTAGTGAATGGAGGGAGATGTACGTAGCGAGGGAATTGAGCCTTAATGATCCCTCAAGAGCTTTAACTCTCTCTCTCTCTCTCTCTCTCTCTCTCTCTCTCTCTCTCTCTCTCTCTCTCCCTTCCTCCCACCCTTTTTCCCAATTATCATTCTCTTTATATCTCTCTCAGTCTCCCCGCTACCATCCTTTCTCAGTTTACAAATGTCTCAGGTATGATGGCCTATCGTTTTAATAAGTGATTTGTGTGTTTTTCACATCAAATGAAAAATTCTCCCAAAAATCTAAGTGGTGATTTGTGGTGAACTTCACTTTCTTCCCCCCCCCCCCCCCCCCCAGACAATGTAGCACTTGGTGTCTAGTTCTCCCTGGTAGAGGCCCTCTTTTAAAATCTATGTAGTTTTTTTTGCAAGATGTTAATTGTGTGGTCCAACTTTATACTGCCCTTGAAAGAAGTCAGATTCATGGAAGGATCAAGACTAGTAAATCAAAAAGTCATCAAAACATTATTTTGGAATGTATTTCCTAGTTACATTCAGTTATGGCCACTGTGGTAAACTACGAGTTTTCAAAACTTCAATAAGATCATGGTTAGTTCTGTCAAGTTCTGAAGCAAGAGATAAGAAGAGTTATCATTCTTCTTTATGTACTTTACTGCTTTCCACTACCTCCCTTCCCCCTTTCAATTTCAGGCTAGGAATGAGTTGTATTACTTCTCTAGACACCAACAGATCATCTAAATCATCTAAATTTGACTATACATTAAAATCACCTGGGGAACCTCAAAAAATTCTGATGCTTGACTCTCTCCCAAAAAGTCCTGGCTAGGCATCAAGATTTTAAATAACATCCAAGGTGATTATAAGCAACCAAAGTTGAGAACCACTGATTTAATCTCAACATTTTTTAATCTCTACCAGCCTGAAGCCATATAATTTACTGGTGCCACTTTTTCAGGACAGAGATTTAATTGTTCTGCCTTTAACATTTGTTTGTTTTGTTTTGTTTTGTTTTGTTTTGTTGTTTTGTTTTAGAGCTTCTGCCAGATCAGAATAAACAAAGGCCTCTCAGTCAGGGTTTTCCAGAGAGAGAGGAGTGAAGAGAGCGAGAGCGAGAGAGAGCGAGAGAGCAAGAGAGAGAGAGAGAGAGAGGAGAGAGAAAGGAGAGAGAGAGGAGAGAGATATTAATGTAGGCTGAGAAGTTCCAATATCTGTAATCAGAAAGTTGGAGACCTATGAGAGTCAATGGTGTAGTTCCAGTCTAAGAACCAGGAGAGCTGATGATGTCAGTTCCAGTTTGAATATTGGGAGGCCTGAGACCCAAGAAGAGCCAATTTTTCAGTTTAAATCTAAAGGAAGAAAAGGCTGATGTCCCAGCTCAACATTCTGGCACTAGCTATTCCCTCTTATTAGTGGGAGGGTCAGCCTATTTGTTCTCTTCAAATCTTTAAATGATTGAATGAGGACAACTTATACTGAGTGGCCAGATTATTATGATCTCTGAATGCATAATAATCTGGCCACTCAGTGTATATCCTATATAGTAAAAGGCTAATCTGCAAATTGTCCCCTCAACCAGGAGTTCAAACAGCAGGCAAGCTGACCAACCACCTATGTCCCCTCTCCCTGCCCAGGCTGGCCAGACCCCACCCATGCACAAATTCATGCACCAGGCTTTTATATGTATATATAGAATGGTCAGATTTATATATAGAGTGGTCAGATTATTATGCATTCAGAGATCATAATAATCTGGCCAATCAGCATACATTAGGGAGGGCAATTTGCTTTACTCAGTTTAGCAAATAAAAAAGTTCATTTCATCCAAAAACACCCTTACAGACATATCCCAAGTAATATGTGACTAATATCTGGGAACCCTGTGGCATAGTCAACTTAACACATAAAATTACCTATCACTCCAACTTAAATGAGAATGGATGGCAGATTTGATGAAACTGAAAGCAAATTAAGCCAGAGATAATCTATAGTTATTTATAATCTACAGTGGATAACAGAGATTAATATGTAATTTTGAACTTTTTCTAGTTCTGATTAAATATTTTATCTTCTATGGATGAATTCTACTAGACATGGGAAGAGAGCAAATTTCTCTTCCCAGTCAGTTAACTGATCATCTATTGCTACCTTCAGAAATAACTTAGAAGTTGGAAGGAAAAGAACAGAGTAATTAGAAGAGTTTAGGTTGTAATTATAAGTTTTATGAATTTTCCTCCCAGAGGCTTGATTTATTAGTGTTTGAAAGTACACGGTTAATTCTCAATACATATTTTTGAGTAAATGAATAACTAAAATTTAAAAGTAGGACCCAATCTGTGATTTCAGGTAACTTTTTATTTAAGTGCATTTAGGAGAAGGCAAGAAAGGTAGACAAGAGGATATAAGAGAACCTTAAGTGGTATGATAGATTCAAGATTAATGAGAGTGTGATTGTTCTCTGCTTGCTCACCCTAAGATGAGTCCTCTGTCAGTCTGGTTACTGGATCTGTTAAAATACAAAATTGGAAGAATGGATAGAGAGAAAGAAGCCCCAATAAATAGGAAGGAGTAAAAGAGAGGGAAATAGTAAAGGAGGTTAGGCTGATCCACATAAGAAAAACAGCGGGAATGGACAGGGCATTTTGTGGGCTCTTATGAAATGGCAAGTGGATTTGGTGGGTGGAAGGGTTTAATTCTAAATCTGAATGGAATGAGAGAATTGGAGAGGAAAGGGAGGGAGATCTGTAGATATACTTTATGAACTGAGAATTAAATCTCCTTTGAAAGCTTTAGATTAAAAATGGATTTTTAAAAAAAGAGTTCCTTTTGGCACCAGGCATTTAAATATAACTCAGTATAGAGTTAAGCCACATAGAACTCCAGGACTTATTCAGGTCACATGTTTTAAGTTCCTGAATGCTTTCTACAGCACTTTCCCTTCTCTAGATCCTTTGATATCTTGATACCACATGATCCTAGTTATTTTCCTTGTTAGGGAATAGAGTATTCTTGGTGTTTGCTTTTAATTTAGAGATGGGAATTAGGAAGACATTATGCTTTCTTAAAAGATAAATAAAGCATATTTTCTCATTGACACTCACCTCATATGAATAAGGGAATGCAAATTAAATAAGAATCTCATTTATTCTTATAAATGGAGGTGCAAAGGAGAGGGCTGAAAATGGAGTGTATACTGGGGTTCTGAGCTCTTTATAAACTATCTTTATTTTATTCTCATAAGAGTCATAAGAAGTAAATATTATTTCACTTATTTTGCTCAAGGTTATATAGCTATGAAGTGGTAGAGCTGGGGTTCACACTATAAAATCTGTTCTTTGCACTGTACCCTGCATAATGGGAACTTCATTATCTGGTCATATTTTTAAAATTTCATATAAGAAGTCATTTGTTGTTTATTGTATTGTCACACCCTCAGGCTTTCCTTCCTTTCTTTAGTAAGACCATAGGTGAATGGAAGGATATATGTGAAGGGCTTGTAAGGCATATCGTTATTTTTCCTCCTCCAACCATATATCAAGTAAATATTATTTTAGCAAACTATTTTCCAACTCTTTTATTCTGGTCCATTTTGGAAACAATACCAGTTACTTTATTGATTCAAAGAGATGGGCATCTAGTTTGTAATAAAAGAGATGATCTCTATTATTAAATAAGATAATCTTGTATCTAGAAAGTCCTAAGGAACACACACACACACACACACACACACACACACACACCCCACTATTAGAACTAATAAGAGTTCTTCAAGGTTGTAGAATATAAGATAAATATACAAAAATCAGTTATATTTTGATATATTAGCAATGAAGAATGCAAAAGTGAAATTAAGAAAACAGTCACTTTTCAATAGCATCAAAGCGATGGATCAAAGTTACTGAAAGAATGTTGATTCATAGGTTAGTGTTAGCCAGACGAAAGTCTTTAATGGTACCGCACAGATCTTAGTCTTGGTCCATATTCTTGGCTTGTAGTTTTAATAAAAAAATTTAGTTGTGTGCCAACCAGCATGGCTCAGTGAATCCGAGGTCACAGTTAAATTCCTGGTCAGGGCACATGCCCAGGTTGTGAGCTCCATCCCATTCGGGGGCATGAGGAAGGCAGCCAATCAATGATTCTCTTTCATTACTAATGTTTCTATCTCTCTCTTCCTCCCTGAAATTAATTTAAAAATGTATTCTGAAAAATTTAGATGGAGACATGCTTAGAAGATACCAATATATAAGGTATCAGAAAAACAAATGAAACCAGCTGTAAAAAAAACGAGCAGAGTGAGTATTTGGAGTATAATTTAGCTGTTACATGACTATATACATGAGAAAGGAGAAAATAACTTTATATCCACTTGAAATTAAAGTAAGACTTTAAATGCATATTATATGTTTATGTAAGTTAAATTTTATGATCAAAGTCAATAGTCTCTTCTTTGGAAAGTAAGAATATTGAATTGACAGAAATAGTTTTTACTGTATCAAAAGTAATTATGAAAAAATTATGAGCTAGCTGCTGAACTAGGCATTGTAGATGGAAAATATCTCAGTCTTTTTTTTTTCTTTTCTCAATCTTGATCCTTGCCCTTGAGGTTGTCATAGTTTAGTGACAGTCTACTAAAACACAGTATGAATAAGGAGAAACAAATAATACACTCAAAAGAATAACTTGAAGAGAATTTAGTGATGGAACCATTTACAGATGAATGGGTAGGTTTAAGAAAAACAACAAAGTATAATGAAGCACCCAGAGATAGCAATAGCCAGAAGCTATTACTGCCTAGGTGTTTCTGGTATCTGATGGGAGGGGGTACCAGAAGGAGCTGTGAAAAGGACCTAGGTTCCTTATGTAGACAAAGGCAGAACCTGTCAAACTGTGGCCTGAAAGATAAAAAGTTGGGAAAATAAATATCTTAACATCTCTCGTCCACCACCTGCTAACTTTCAATCTCCTGATTTCCATTGGCCAAATTTAACTGGAAGCCAGAGGTCAAAGGACTCAGATGTGCAATCTGTACAGTTTCCCGTGGCACAAAGCAGGCTCGAGAAGGGTGGAGAGTGGATTTGGAGAGCCGGAGAGAAAATATACAGAAAAATCAAGTAAATAATAAAAGATTAAGAGTGCAATATTTAAAATGACTCTTGGATGTTGAGTGTGGGCTTGAAACATTGAAATACTGATTTTGGTAGGGTACATGCTTGAGTGCCTTGCTTGGAAAAAGGCATGAAGTTCCATACAAGCAGAGAGTTGAGTGTAAAGGGTATAAGGAAGAAGTTGTAAACTAAGGATGGAAAAATGTGTGCGTTGGGCAGATCACTGGGTAAAGGACAGTACAAGTGAGGCTATAGGTTTGGCTGCGATCACAGAAATCCAAAATAACAGTGGCTTACATGTAAGTTATTTCTCTCATGTATTACACTGAGCTGGTAGGCATTTCTGCTCTGAGAAGTAACAAGGGCCAAAGCCACTTTTATCTTGTTGCTTTGCCCTCATCCACAAGGTTCAGAAAAGCTCCCCACTATGTCCACATTCTAGTTAGCAAAACAGCATGCTCTTTCCTTCCAGGGAAACAACCTTGGGATCGCACATGTCTCTTCTCCTCCCACCCTAATGACCACAACTTAGTCACAAGGCCACACCTTGTTGCAAGAAAAGCAAAGAAATGTAGCCTTTAATGTGAGCAGCTATGTTCCCTGATGAAACTTGAGACTTCTATTATGGGGAAGAAGGAAGAAATATTGGAGGAAACTGTCATTCTTTGCCACAACATCTTTTTTTTTTTAATGTTTTTTGTTGATTTGAGAGAGAGAGAAAGGGAAAGGAAGAAAGAGCTAGAAACATCCATGAGAGAGACATCAATAGGCTTCCTCCTGCAAGCACGCCTCCTGGAGAAAGAGCCCACAACCTGGGCATGTGCCTTGACTGGGAAGTGAATCAGAGACCTCGTGGTGCATGGGATGCTGCTCCATCCACTGAGCCACACTGGCTGGGTGCCACAACATCTTATTGTCTTTCCATGGTGGGGTGCTGGAGGTTGTGAAGAGGATGGATTCAGCGGGAGGGAAGGAATAGTAGAAGAGGTAAGATGGAACCCTGTGGTTAGAACTCTTTCAGTGTTCGAGATACTGGAGTAGGAATTGGCCAGGGATTGACTTGGATGAGTCAAGTGGTGATAAATAAGGTTCCCAGAGAAAAGGAGGTGCAGGGGGCCTGGGCCACAATTCTCACACAAGTACAGAAGGCTGTTGTCATCCGATCCTGCACTATGAAAGCTGTTGCTTTCCCCATCCCATGTATTTAATAACTAAAATTAAATGGGGGCTATTTATCAGGTCATAGTCTGATCCTTGGGTTAAGCTTAGAAAGAAATGATTTTACAAGCATAGCTTTGCAAAATTTAGTGCTGGATGAGGGATTTACACTTCCTTTCAAATGCAGGCCACTGTGGTGGGCACAGAACACTAGGTGTGTTGATGGCTAACGTGATTTATGGCAGTCCTGTGTCTTCAGCTACATTCTATGACCTTTCTTCTACAGTGTCCTCTGCCTTGATAAAATCGCTCTATTTTATGTCAACTTCTTTTAATTCTTTTTTGGAATCAAGTATGAACATGTTTCCAATGCATTTAACTCTAACTTTCTTTGCTTATTTTTTATCCCCCAAAGACTCAATAATACATTTAGAAGTTGAAAAATGGCAAGCTGCTACTCTGTACACAGTGCCTTTAAGTTTTGTATCCAGGTTTTTTAGCATGGCCTCAGGCGAACCATTTTCTTCTTCTTCCCATGTAAACTTTAGGTCCCCAAAGTTAAACACTTGGGTATATAGTTAATCATTTATAGCCCCCAAATACGTGGAACTGGTTACTTGGGTTACTTGGTATGGACAAATAATTGTACATGCAAGAAAGAATAGTAAAGAAGCAGTTATGTACAAAGGTAGTACTGCAGCCGAAGCCAGTTTGGCTCAGTGGATAGAGCATCGGTCTGCGGACTGAACGGTCCAAGGTTCGATTCTGGTCAAGGGCCTGGTTGTGGGCACATCCCCGGTTGGGGTTGTGCAGGAGGCAGCTGGTCGGTGTTTCTCTCTCATCGATGTTTCTGAGTCTCTGTCCCTCTCTTTTCCTCTCTGTAAAACATCAATAAAATATATTTAAAAACAAAACAAACAAAAAAACAAACAAAAGTAGTACTGCAAAAGGGGAGTAACTTAGAAAAGGACCTCGTGGTTCATTTGTCCATTTATCCATCTATCCAACCACCATTCCATTAAAAAAAAAATCTTACAAAGTGTCAATCTCTATAGAACTCTCTAAGATTCAAAGATTGTTATGCTTCCAGTCCTTGAAGATTTATATGTCATAATTTGAGCCAGACTTCGTTTTGGTTGGAAGAAAGGAAGGAAGGGATATTATGCACCAACTGTGTCTTTACTAAGCTAACTTGACATAGTAAATCATCTTATCAATGATTAAAACTAAGGATGACAAAGACTACTATCACAGTTTAGTGGAAGAACACTGATTTATAAATAACCATAACCCCATGTCATTGGTGCTGTAAGAACAGTAGGAACTCAGGTAAAGGACAGGCTGATTCTGCCTGGGATAGAGCAGGAAAGCTTCCCAGTGGAGCCCAACCTTGAACTGTATCATGATGGTTGATGAGGAGTGGCCCAGGTAGAAAGGTAGGAAGGGCACTGTAGGTGAGAGAACAATGTGCACAAAAGTGTGGGGATGTGAGGAGCAGGGAATGTTTGGACAGTGTGAAGTGGTATAGTACTAAGAGTAAAGATTAGGGAGGTGGGTTTGGAGTTTGAATGCCAAGCTAAGGCATTTGAATTGTATTCTGTAGGCAATGAGAAGCTATTAAAAGTTTATAAGCATGGAATTAACATGATCAGATTTATATTTCACAGAGTTGACTTCTGGCAATTAAGGTGGGGGAAAAACTAAAATCAATTATTTTCACCTATCAAACATTTATTGAGTACTCACCATGTGCAGGGCATCTATTAGAGGCCAAGGGTACAACATTGAGTCAATAGTTAAAAGTCTTGCCTGCCCTTGCTAGTTTGGCTCAGTGGATAGAGTGTTGGTCTGTGGACTGAAGGATCTCGGGTTCAATTCCAGGCAAGTGCACAAACCTCAGTTGCAGACTTGATCCCTCACCCTGGTCAGGATTCATGTAGGAGGCAATCAATTGATGCATCTCTCTCACATTGATGTTTCTTTCTCTCTGTCTCTCGCCCTCCCTTCCACTCTCTCTAAAAATCAATGGAAAAATATCCTTGGATGATGATTAACAAAAAATAAAATAAAAGATAGACTTAAAAAAAAGTCTTGCCTTCATGCAGTTTCAAGTGGTGTGAGGGAGATAGGCTATAAACAGTATATATATGCTATGTAGAAAATAAAGCAAGGAAGAAAGAGAGATAGATACAATCTTTGCAACTGAATGGTCCTTTTTCACTACATATTATAACTAACTTCCCACTGAGGAGGAAGGGAACATTTGAGCAAAGACCTGAAAGAGATAAAAGAACAAGCCATGTGGGAAGAGAATTTTGGGCAGAAGGAATGGCAAGTGCAAAGCCCTTTGTCTTATACGAGGGCTCTGGAAACCCCAAGATGCCACAAAGAGAGGAATTTAAGCCTTAAGTTCCCATGTTTATATGAAAGGGACATTGAGCCTAAGAAACGCTGATCACCTCTCATATGTCATTCAGAACCTCTAGTGACTAGTCTATAACTATTTGAGTTTGACAGACTGGAACAAGATCTCCTATTATAGATCGTGTGGGGCCAGAATTTTGGACAGAAGGACCTAAGCTATTTTCTGCTCTCTCTTAAGACCAGTGATTTTTGCATTTAAGCAGTGAAGCCCACGTATCCTGCCAAAGCCAACCGAATATAGGTCTTTGTCTCCTTTGTAGTTTTAAACCATGCTTTTTAGTTTCTGATGCTCAAAATCTGTATATGATGGCCACGTTTAAGGGAACTTGTCTCCAAACTTAAGAGATACTACACTGGCTTGATGGAACATGTGGGAACCCGTCAGCAAACAAACTGGGTGAGGGAAATTGGGAACATGTCCAGCTGAGCTAGCTGCATGCACCGCACACACAGGGATAAAAATGAAGCCAGAATCTGGAATGAGATCATTAGTGTATACCCCCCTGGTACTGTAGTCAGACCACACACATATTTAATGTACTCAACCCACCTTGAAATGCCCCTCAGCCCCAAGAGAACAAACGACTAGAAAAAATAAAGGGGAGGGGAGGATGCTGAGTGATCCATAATGCTGTCTATGTCACAATCCATCCCGAACAGTGGAATAAAGTTAATAGGCAAAGTCTTTAGTGCTTATTCAACTGCCTGTCACTGTGTATTCCAAAGCATTTCTTTCTAAGCAGAGGAAATAGATCTATCATTTTAGAACATATCAATAATAAATTATAGGAATGTCTTCTACATAAGGAGTAGTTTCCTGTATTTATTTGAAGTATGCTTCATTAGGGCTGTGTATTTAACCACTCAATGCCAAAAAATAATGTAGACAGCCTTAAGTCATTTGTTTTTTAAGTCTATTGATATTTTAATCATTAATTAAATTAATAATATGAGTAAAAAAACATTGAAGACAAGAATTTAAAAGTGTCAAAAATAGAAAGGTAGTCATATTTTCCCTAGTGTTTAATAAATAAATATTGCCTTGGAATAAACACTAAATCTATTTATAGCACACAAAAAGGAACATCTCTGGAAGTCATATGTGCCATCTGAATTTTAAGCATTATCTTTCAGCTCAAACTATTTCAAGGTTTAAAGTAGAATATTTTTATTCCACATCTATACACCTTTTACCTCCCAAAAATATTTTCTAAACTCTTCCAGCATTGCACTACTGGTTACAGAGTCAAGAACATACCATTCAACTAGCAGCCATCAAACATTTATTTAGAAGTTATTGCAAGGCACCAACTGGTCAAGCTATACTGCAGGTAAATTGAGTAACACCTAGTGGTTGCCCCCAAGGAACATAGGAGGCAAAGTAAAAAAAAAATAATAGCAGTGTGATGAATAATATGTTCTGTGCTCTAAGGGTTCCAAGGAGAGAGAGATGCCCCTGGGCCAGATAAATTCAGGAAGGCTTCAAGGAAAAGTCATGTTGGACCTGAGACCATGATGGATGGGTAAGATTTCGACAGAAATGGGGTTGATTTGGTTACAGTAGACGGAAATTCAGGGAAAGACAGGGGTGTATTTGAGAAGAGAGTTTCCTGTTTCGTTGGAACATGGTGTATATACCTGGGAGTAGAGGAGTTGAGCTGAGAAGGTGGGTTGCTCTTATAGTCTCTGGGTTTGGATGTCAGCCCGAGGAGTCTGGACTAGATTCCACCGGCAGTGGGGCTCTATCCCAGGCAATACGACATGATGTGACATGACACAGCTGTGTTTATGCTCTGATGCCCATATTTTTTGTCGAATTCTCCTGCTGACAATTCTCCAGGGTAAGGCTGGTCCCCCAGCCCCTGGGGGAGAGACTGGTTCTATTCTACAGATTTCCTGGGAAGTCAGAGTGTTGTGATGTAGCCCTCATCTTACAAAGGACACCTCCAAAGAAGTTGAATGATGGAGTCATTTATTAAAGGCCGGTGGCATACGAGGGAGCAAAAACACTCCAGACCTCACAGTGCCCAACAGTTTGCCACATCTGCTTTATATGGGCAGAATATCACAAAGGAATTGATTACATCTTTGGGTCTGGAATGAGGAACCTGTTTCTCGATTTTACAGAAGTAGAATTTGAGCAACTTAGTTATCTACGAATCACTGAGTCAACAGAAACACATTATCTGGGACCGACCACCTGGACAATTTAGAATAATTGTGCTGTCCAGATTCTGGGATCACTGAGTCAACAGGAATGCATTATCTGTAGCTACTAAGGCAATTTAGGATAACTGAATCGTCTTGGGTCCCAGGAATGTGCTTCGATGATCAGTGAGATCACAATCAATGGGATATTCAAACCATCATCAATAGAGCATTGGGATAGCATAGGTAAGTTCAGAAAATCAAAATTACTTTCTATTGTTTTAGCAAACAAATAAATACAAAACCCAAACAGCAGTTTCTACCTGAGATGATTGCTACCATACTTCAAGAGCACAGTATGTTCCCTCCTCACCCTCCCAGGGGAAATCTAGCTGCTGAGTATGGCCTCTGTGTCCTGGTTGTATAGGTATCATTTGAGCTCCTAAACATTTTTCCGTGAATGAAAAAGTCACCATCCACAAATATTTAAATGCCTCCTAGATGAACAGCCACAGTGTTGTCCCGCTGAAGGCTTGTGGTAAAGAAGCAATCACAGCCAGAAGCCAAAAGAAAGCTTGAACTCATATCTGAATAGGAAAGGGCTGAGGATGGTGCACCCGATAGATAGGCCATGGAATACTGTGCTATTGTGTAATATCGTCTCTGCTAATTGTTTTGAAGCTCTAATTTAGGGAAAACAGGAAGAGTTTTAGGTATGTAGGGAGGGAAATACAAAAAAAAAGTGATAGCCATTCTCAAGACACAGAAATTCAATAGAAACTTTAATCTAGAAATAATATACACCGAACAACATGACAAGTCGGTAATACATAAAGTCCCAGGATGTTTTCCGGTGTGTTATGTGCAGTACACATAAACCTTGTGTAGACACCATCTTTCTGGACAGCTGTGGGTCCTGTTTGTCCATTCTGGACACCAGAAGCTAGGCTGCAGTAGTGAGTTGGATTCCGATAGTCCAAATATAGACTTTTAACAGTACCTAAAATGATTCTTTCCTTTGAAACTTTTTAAAGACACAGAAACCTTTACTTTGTAGAAACTTTTTGATAAGACCAAAAGCAGAATGGGTAATTAATAAAAATTTGGTTAAAGCCTCAAACCCTAAAAAGTTCAATAATAAAACATGCTTTGACAATATTTTTATGTAGAGTCAAGGCCTTCCCCTCCACCCACCCCCACACCTCCTGGGTATAGATCTGTATTTTGGAGACTTTCTTGCATGAATCACATCCATAATATATGTATTTCTAGTTTCAGTTTAATTATTTTATATATATATATATATATATATATATATATATATATATATATACACAAATAATTTTTTTTGCAGAGAGGAAGGGAGGAGAGAGAGTTAGAAACATCGATGAGAGAGAAACATCAATCACCTGCCTCCTACACACACCCCACTGGGGATGTGCCCACAACTAAGGTACATGCCCTTGACCAGAATCAAACCTGGAACCCTTGAGTCAGCAGGCCGATGCACTATCCACTGAGCCAAACCGGTTAGGGCACAGTTTCAGTTTATTTAAAGTAAAGCAGGCATTACTGAGGCCATCTGAATCTAGAATTTGATGGGACTTCTTATGATTTTTATTGCTGTCTTTTAAACTCTTTTTCTCACACCTACTGTATCAGTTATTTTTTGTGTGATGAGATTATAGATACTTTCCAAAGCATCCAACTTAATTTTCAGAATAACAACTGCTTTCTTTTCAGCTCTTCTAGTTTGCTGATTTTCATAATAATGAAAATATGCTTAATTTAATTAATTAAAATACTATGGTTACAAGTATAATAACCCAGACATGCTCAGGAACAGATATAGCTGACACTTGCTTAATAAAGCCACAGTGGGAGCAGAAGTCCTTGGGTATCCTGGAGAGTGGTTACTCCCTCAAGTGCTGAGCGTGTTGTGCTTGTCAGAAAATTCAATGTGCAAAGGAAATTGAGAGCATCTGTGAATCTAGAATGGTTGTTACGTGGAAGGAGTCGAGAGCTTCCACTGGATAAAGTTAGCTAAGCAGCTAATTTATGTATATTTTATTACCCAGAATATGCTATGTGATTCTGGAATAACATCACTTGAGAAGTGACTAAACACACACAGACATATGCATACCTAAAGCAAAAATGTTTTTTTTTTTTAATCAGGTAGAGATGAAGGAAATGGTGGTTCTGGTTCTGTTGTGAACTTGCATTTATTTGCCTATTGATATTCTTGAATGTTCTATCCTGAAAGTTTATTGTACTGTAATATCTATGTATCAGGACATTTATGGTAATTGCAAAAAATTTTAAATATCTCAATAAAATACATACATATTGCTTGCTTTATATGCCTTTGTGAGAATTGGTGAAACAATGCATGCAGAGTATGTATCACAGAGCTGATGAGGTTTGGTCTCCTCTATCTCTTTTACTTTTGAGTGTAATTGTCCAAAATTCACACTGGAGTACAGAATCTTCATCCAAAGCATATTGATCAACCAACTTGCAGGGGTTCCCACTGGACAAATTTGGAACAAACCAAGTTATCAGAATGAACAATGACAAGAATTGACTAAACACATTGAATTTGTAAAATATCTATAAATTCATACAAATAAGAAATAAAATTAAAGGAGAAGTTGATTAGTGAAAAATGCCAACAAATAAGCATGGAAAAAATAACAGAAATTGGCTCTTACCATTTTATAACAACAATAGCTATACAATTATCCAGTCACAAATTTTCAGCGGAAGCTAAAACCACTGGGTAAAAGAACATTGGGGAGTGGGGTTTCAAACAATTTTACTCCATTGATTTCTACTTACTACAAAGAGAGAGTATGCCTTTAATAATAAAGAAAGCTGGTGAATACCACCTTTGCCAAGAGAGTCCACACTGAGTGCCACTGACGGGGTACAATCTGATAACTTGAGGCCCCTAACTTGATTCACTCAATGTCATAGAGTAGTATTCTGGCCCCACCTCCTTAAATCCAAGTTTAATTTGAATTTAATTATGAGAAACTAATCAAACGAATCCAAATTGAGAAACATTCTGTAAAGCAAAACAACATCACCAACAAAATATGTATATCAATGCTCAATTCTTGTCATTGTTCATTCTGATAACTTTCTTAGAAAGTGTTCTGATAAGTCCACTGCTGAGGGGAAGAAAGTCTCAGAACCTGGTTTTAAGCTGGAGAATGAACTCCCTTGTCTAACCAGGAGAAAGAGCTGGAAAAGCCCTGGGGGTATGGGACAGTGTCTAAGGAGGGGGCTCTTCGGTGGTTTCCAGACTCTAGAAAGCTAGTGAGGAAGAGGCTAACCATAACATAATCATCTGTGCTAAATTAACCCATGCTCAGAAAGGAAAAACTGCTACATGGGTTATACAATGGATGGAGAATTTGTAGATGTGTAAGACCAGATAGAGACCAGAGATGACACGGTGAATTCATCCCAGAGGTATGTAGAGAAATGCAGGTTTATGAGAATCCCAGAAACACCCCAAATGAGGTCTGGTGGGCTAGGAGAGATGTTTCATGTGAAGAAAATTTTTGGAGGCATTTCTCTCAGGAATGCAGGTAGAACACTCACTGGGCTACTGCCAGCAGAAATGAGGCTAGGGAATTTATAATTTGTTAGTCAGAATGACCCAGATGAAGAAACTTTCCTCTTAAGATGAACAAGTATCGCTGTAGCTGGTTTGGCTCAATGGACAGAGTGTTGGCCTTTGGACTGAAGGGTCCCAGGTTTGATTCAGGTCAAGGGCATATGCCTGGGTTCAATCCCTAGTAGGGGGCATGCAAGAGGCAGCTGATCAATGTTTCTCATTTTGTGTTTCTATCTCTCTCTACCTCTCCCTTCCTCTCTGAAATCGATAAAAATATGTTTGTTTTTAAAACAAGATGGACAAATACCTAAGCACTTGAGGGGAGCATTCTCTGGTAACACGAGAAGAGTAACATGTTGCCTACTTTGGAGCAATATAGAAATTATGCTGCAATTTGAATTGAGTTTAATAATGGGAAAACATGGAAAGAGGACCTTGAACCCCAGATCAGCACACCCTAACCTGTGACCTTTCTGTCACAGTAAGGTATAGGGCTCTCAGAATTCAATGACTTTTACCTCTGGCCTTGCAGCCTTGTTTTTTTTGTGGGTTTTTTGTTTGTTTGTTTGTATAATGATTGCATATGCATTTTTCCAAGTCACATCAGGTTTCAGGGGGGCTGCAAGCCATATCCTCTGTCACTATGCAAATTGACTTTACCTTTTCAAGTTTAAATTAGATAATTGTCAGCGAAGACATACATGAGGTGATATCAAGTTTGTCATGATTCAATGACTATGCAACTGTTTTTCCATAGTTCCACCAAAGGACATGTACGGGGGCGTGATGAGGGCCAGCTGTCTAGGATATGAAGTCTGCTGGGTGAAGGAAGCACCAAAATGGGGCTCTCCCTGCATATGTACCCCCACTGTGTCCTCCTGAGACTCCAACCAAATTACTTTACCTAGTGGCAAAACTGCTCTGGGCTAGCTACAGCATCTGGTCCTAGCATTCAGGTTTCGGGAACAGTTTCTTGTGTGTTACAAGACCATGTGGCCAGACCAACCAAAGAGGAAAGAATAGCACCTGAGTATGTGCATGAGCAGCCACACAATAACACTGTGGTGATGATGATCAGTGTGTGGGCACATGCTATCACATGCTCAGCGGGCCTCTAGGCGAACGAGGCACTTGGCATGGCAGATCTGGACGGGCTAGCACTGGCAGCTGAACGGTTTGAGGAAGGAGGGGCCTGGGCTTGCAGATGAACGTTGGTCAGTGAGGAAGAGGACGGCAGTGGGTAGGGCAGAGTTGGTGGTGTGGAGCTGCTCCAGTTGTCTCTGGGACACAGTGTCGAGAGCGTGCCCAGTGTTGCAGGGAAATATTCTGAGTTACACCCGCCACACCTGAGCACTCACAGCCAGAAGGCCACTCTAACCACCAGTTGAGCTCTATACTTACCAACACACAGGTTTTATACTCCTCAGCCCGTTTCATGTCAGTTCAACTTGTCATTATTATTAATATATTAAATTAAATATTATATAAACATAGTAAATGTGAATGCAAAAATGAAGTTGTTTCTATGAAAACTTGGTCAAATATTTTGAAAGTAAGCTGCTGAACAATGGCTTAGATGGAAAAGCAATTATCAAAATATAGAAGGATTCTGCACTCAGTTTACCCAACAGGTATCTTTAGTTTTTGCTTCCTTTTAAAGAAATTTTTACCCAAAATAATAAAAGATGTATAAGGGATGTGATAGATACTGAGGTGCAACTCCAATCAACTGACCAATTTCCAAAGGAAAAGCCTGGGCCTTTCATCAAAAGATTGGTAAAATACTACAGTTATTATCATTTATAATAAAAATTTTATGTACATATCTGTGACTTTTTTTATGATTTACTTCTTCAACCAACAGCCTCCATTAACTAACCAACACCTTGGCTTAACTGTACCGGATGAGAGGGTCTGGTCTCTGTGGAACTTCCTCACTCATCATTATTTTCTGAGATCCTCTGGGTTAGGAATTCCCACAATCAATCTCTTCTTCAAGGGGAACAGCGTTTCATGAAGAAATTTTAAAAGAAGGATATTTCTAAAGACCTTGTGCAATTCAAACCTCCTTTAATTTTAGCCTAATTGTCACAAAAACAGGACAGGTATTCCTATGTAGTAGCTGAAAGTAGCACCATTATAGTAATAGCATAAACCAATGTATAAATCCTCGACATACCAGCTTTGAAATTGAGATTCTTGACAAATTTAGGAGTACCAGAATTTGCATTCTTTCCATGTTATGCGTGAAGACTTTATTATTTTTATAATACACAGTTTCAAATTGCCTTAATTCTAATTTACAAATGACAGGATTGCCCTGCAGCAGAAGCAGCTCTCCTTCTCTCTGGGACAGTAGCAGAAAGTCTCCTAAAGAAGACTTTTCTAATCTCTTCTTGGTGGCGCAGGTCTCTCCTCTTGAGCTGGGTTGTGGTGTAGATGCTTATACTTATTATTAGCAATGATCTTTTCTGACTTTTTTTTTCCTGGAATGAGTCACTTCTTCAAGCTTTTTTCTTTCCTCTTAGGCTGTATGTCTCCAGCAATATCATTAGGCTTCAGATTATTCCAGTTCCTTTATAAAGTTTGGGAATGACTTTGCAGATTGTTTTATTTTTAAAGCATAGGACCAAGATATTTATCTACAAAAGCATTTAACACATCTAAGCAATTAGAGTTCTTCAACATGTCTTTCTTTATCACTATGTCTCTGACAGGAGTGTCAAACAAGGCAAGACCTTTTCTAATGCTATCAGGTGACCTGTTATAGACCTTCAGACCAAATATGAAGCACTGATGCACATTATCTTGGCTCTACCAAATGGCTTTGACCCGTGTTTCTCAAACTGAATTCTAGGAGCTGTAAAGGTCAATGGGCACTTCCAAGGCATTGTAGAAGCCAGAGGAGCAGAAACAAGGACTCCAACCAAGGAACTGTTCTCCTCTTTCCTTGTCCCTTGTGTCTGAAATTCCTGCTTTTATTCTGAAATAGCTCTTTTATCTAGAACCCACTTATGTAGTTATATCAATCAACTGGCATATTTGTTGTACCCAGAAACTGAGCAAAAAAAAGGCCTCTAAACTCCAACACTTGTGAAAATTTTAATTATGTTTTTAGGGCCATGACTCTTTTTTTTTAATTTTATTAGGTCTTCACTGAAATATAATTCACATGTTACAAAGCCCAATCTTTTAAGTGTGCAATTTCAGTGTTTTTTAGTATGTATACATTGTTGTAAGACCATCACCTCTATATAATTGGAGGACTTTTCCATCACCCCAAAAAGAAACCCCAAACTCATGAACAACCACCCTGAATATCCCTCTCCCTGAACTCCAACCTCACTCAACTCTAGGCAACTACTAATCTACTTTCTGTCTCTTTGGATTTGTTTATTATTTATTCTGATTATTTCATATAAATAAAATCATATAATATGTGACTTTTTGTGTCTGTGTTATTTCATTAGAATAATATTTCCAAGGTTTATCCACATCATACCATGTATCAATAGAATATTTTTATAGCTGAATAATATTCCATTATATGGATATTTCCATATTTTATTTATCCATTCATCTATTGAGGGACATTTGAACTTTTATCCACCTATCACCTATTGTGAATACAGTGCTATGGACATTTGTGTACAAGTGTTTACTTGAACACACCTGCTTTTAATTATCTTAGATACATGCCTAAAAGTATAACTGCTGGATCATGTGGTAATTTTATACAAACTAATCGAGAAAGTGCTAAACTGTCTTCTACAGTGGCTGCACCATTTTACATTCCCATCAGCATTGTCTGAGGGTTCCAATTTATCTTCATCCTTTCCAATACTTATTTTCCTTTATTATTAAGTTCTCCATAGTGGATGTGAAATGGTAATTCGTTGTGGTTTTGTTTTGCATTCCTTGATGAATAACAATATTGAGCATTTTTTCATGTCCTTATTGGCCATTTATGTACCTTCTTTGGAGAAATATGTATTTACATTATTTGGTTCTTTTCAAATTGGTTGTCTGTATTTTTGTTCTTAAGTTGTGTGATGGTGGATTTTATGTGTCAATTTGGCAAAGCTATGGTGCCCATTTGTTTAGTCAAACACTAGCCTACATGTTGCTATGAATGTATTTTGTAGGTGTGATTACCATTTACAGTTGACTTTAAGTAAAAGAGATTACCCTTGATAATGTGGGTCAGCCTCAATTTTATCAGTTGAAGGTCTTAAGAGCAAAAACTGAGGTTTCCTGAAGAAAGAACTGTACCTCGAGAATAGAAATTCTGAGTTTCCAGCCTGCAGGCCAATCCCCATAATCATATGAGCCAATTTCTTGAAATAAACCTCTTTGTGCTTATATGTGTATATGTATGCTACATCTCATATATGCATTAAATGTTATATATGTGTGTATATATGCACACACACAATATACATATGTCATTGATTCAGGTTCTCTGGAAACCCCTGATTCAAATTGTTGAAGTTCTTTATATATTTATGTATTCTGGATACCACACCCTTATAAAATACATGAAAGTAGAACCTGTGTTTGGTTAAGCCGCTCCAATTGAGTTTATCACATGACTTTCATGGGGTTTTCTGAGGATCAGAGAGAATAATGCATGCAAAACACTTCGAACAGTACTTGACACATAACTCAATGCTATTACTTTTATTTTCATCACATTTGAATTCATTTAGAGAAATGAGCCCTACACCACTCACTAGGCCTTCAAGATATTATTCATTATTCGGTAACTGCGTATGAGTCCCTCTTATGTGTAAGACACTATGCAGGGTGCGGTGCGGGCTCGGCTTCACGGCATGTGGCCTGTGCCACCTTGCAGGGCCGGTGCTTGGCTCCGTGTTCTGCTGTCATCATCTTAACATCCCTATTAAGTCTTCAGTAAGAGGCTCTGCGTTTTCATTTTGCTCTGGGTCCTGCATTTTATGTAGCCAATCCTGTTACGGTGAATAGAAAGTTCTTTTTGTTCAGAATAATAACTGATATTTCTAAAAATTACCATGTGTTATGCAGAAAAACATAAATTTCTCCTAAATATACTCTGTGTGAGAAGGCTGAGAAATATACAGTACCTTTTAGAAACATGTTGCCAAACATGATGTAATAAGTGAAGGTAAGTTTTCATTATCTGAAGAATTCACTTATTTAGTACAGTCAAGGGCCTGACAAATGAACTGTCAATATAGTTTGCAAAAACAAGACATAGAGAGACTGCAGGTTTTGTTGTGGCACTATATTAGGGGGTTGGAGAATTTATATTGCTGAGGTTTGGGGGGATTAGGAAGCAACGTTTTTTGAAGTAGGTATTTCCTCCCCAGTTATTGATAAATATATAGGCACTAGCTGTGAGATGTTGGACAAGTTGCTTCAACCTCTCTTAATTTTAGTTTTTCTTTCTGAAAGGGGAGGGTGGTATACCGCTGACAAGTCTATGCAGAGGACCCAGGTTTTAGCACTGTGTCATGTGAAGTACAATAAATGTCCTTTTCTCTGAATTTCTCCTACCAAAGATGTGTTGAGCACCTCTGCATTCTATGCTTCACTCTAGGCACTCTGGGCACCTATCTGAGAAGTGGACTTGTTCTCAAGAGGATGATTTCCCAGTAAAGGAAGACATGGTAAGCACCATAAATATGATCACTTCAGGCTCAGGAAGTGCCATTGAGAGGATTAATGGGTGGGGGATGCCTTAGTTAGATGGGTGGTCAGGGACAAGCTCTCTGTGATGGTGACATTTGAATTTGAAATCTGGAAGATGAAAACAAGGAAGTCCAGCCAGCTTTCTCATGGCAGAACGGCCTGGGGAGAGGATGAGGGTGGTTTGTGTGGCGACAGCGAGAAGTCACTGTGACTAGAGCACAGGAACCAGGGAATAGGTGGCCTGTGAGAGCAGAAGGACAACAGGTGCCAGATGAGGTAGGGCTTTGATTGGATTTTATTCTGGTTTAGGAAGAGGTCTTTGGAGGGTTTCAAGCAAGGGAAATGTGTAATCCAATCTGTGCTTCAGGTGGATTCCCCTGTGGAGGAATCAGGTGGACTGAGGATTGGCAGGCGTGGGGACAGTGGCCACCTATGGGAGTGCTGCATCAATCCAGGAGAAAGAATATCGGGGCTTTGACATCCCTGTGATCTTGGAAGTTTGTAAGAGGGAGCTGGATTCGCAATCTACTTTGAAGCAAAAGCTGACAGGACTGACTGTGATCTGAATATAAGGATAAGGAAAGAAGAAGTTGTTTTTTCTGTGATGGAAAATTTAACACATGTTTAGTAGAGAGAACTTGGAAAATTAAGGGAAGTGTTCAGTGGGCTGCCTGTTTTAATACGTAAACCTAGCTTTTTCTTGCACAAAAAGAATGCTGTTATTATTGCTACCCCTCTTGAAGATTTCAGTGCACCTTCCCTTATTAGAAGCATGGAGGATTATTGAAGTTGAAAAAAAAAGAAAAAAAGGCGAGAGAAAAAAAACACACCTGTTTCACCCTTTTAGTACAGTTTCTAACTTTAGATAACCATTTTATTCTTTGATGGTTGTTTTGCACAACATCTATTACTATCTCTAGCAATTATCACCAGAAAATATGATCTAATATAGCATTGGACATTTTCCTCTCATTTCTCACTATTTCTCTTGCATGAAGAAATTAAATTTGTACGTCATAAGCACAGGGTCATTTACTGAGTGCACGGAGCCAATTCTTCATGAGAACTTGAGAATTTAACCTTGCACTGCCTCTTACTCCTTCTCTTAATATTCCAGGAGGCATATGTCTGAATTACATTGTTCTATACTATTTTTAATATGTCCCTAACCCAGAGCTCTCCTATATACCAGTTAGTCTTATAAGAGGTAGGTAACTTGCATACATTGTTTAAAATTGACATCATTTTCCAAATATCTTTCTTTTAATGTAGAAAGTGACAGCCAGTGGAACATGAGCTACATTGATAACATACAACTAGTAGAGATTACGGAAACTGAGCTCTTAACCTGACAATGCACATCTAGATGTTCATAAATGCATATAGGCAAAACCCCTTAATTTAAATTTCTATGTAATTTATAATTTTGCAGCAACAACAGTGGGTATTTAATGAGGTGCCAAACGTCTTTGGGTAAGGTGGGGGTCTTGTAGAACAAAAATATTTTTCCTTGTCCTTGTCTGACTTGGAATTGTCTACTATGTCAAGAAAGAAAAAAATACCTCATGTAAAATATATTTGGGAAAATACTGTAATAATAACAATGAATGCTTCTATTCCCCAGCAGCAGTTGGTGCTGCCTGTACCATTAAGGTGGACGCAGCGTGCCTTATATTCAGCTTATTGGTAAGATTTTAATAAAAGAAAAAAATCTGTAGGAAGCATGGTATATATTATCACACTTAAAGCAGCCAATTAAATTAGTCTCCTGATACAGGCCACTTTATAAACTCATTTATCACACAAGTTAGCTTGGTCTGACCTTCCCACCCCTTCTTGGATAAGGATGGTAGCAATTTCTCAGTGGCAAAATTATTGATTTTCATTTTGACAGAGCTTGTTCTCCCATTTGATTTTCCTTCTTTACTGCACTTCTGTTCTTGTGTCACCTTCTCAGAGACTGGAGACTCATTTACACGTTGGCAAGAAAAACGCGTTTTGGAAGGACATAGGAAGCTATCTATATCTTAATGTTCAAGCTAATTAGCCACACCTAAACAATTTATTAAGGCCTTTTGCTCAATATGTAGTATTTCCTTTACCCAATAAACAGAAAAAAAAAAGTGTTGGTTATCAATTAAAGTTTGACAAGCTTGCCAAGAAAACGTTAATTCTTCTTTTGTTGCACTATTTAACCTTGTGAGCTCTAATACCTTTTCCCTAAAATTTAATGCTTTTTTCCTACATGTTAAATGCCCATCCACTTGTCACATGCAATATTGACATAGATCATTTGCTCAGATAATAAAGAATACTTCCAAATGTATCCAAAATTATCAATAATTTTTTAGAGTCGGGCAAGGCATCTCTTTCCAGGGGACAATTAGAAGGTAACTATTAACAGCCTTTTTCTGACCTTGAGAGATTTAAAGAAAATAACTATCTTCTTGCAAAAGTTGCCTTTAGAGTCAATCTTTCTAAAAGATAAAGCTTTTTTCCCAGTAAAATAAAAGGGGGCTGCGATCATGGATGAGAGAAAAGTTACTTTTATTGAGAGTGCCCTTTATTAGCTGGAAACTGGAGTTTTATGTACCCATGTTCTTTAACACCCCCAGCCTTCCTTTTATCTGCATTCTGTGGTGAAATTGAGGCTCAGAGAGGTCATATAACTCATGCAATCAGTTAATGGGTGTTTGGCTTGGGATTTAACACCAAATCTTTTGGACTAAATTCCACTCTCCTTCCACTCCACTATGCTTTGCTGCTTTGGTTGGCATGATCTATGGGGAATCCCATGTTCTGAGGGTGGCAGCAACCCATTGCCCATCACTGGTTCAGATTCACAGAGTTTTATTGACTGCTGTCTCAGTAGTGTTGATGGAAGGGCAGGAGACTCTTATCCCACGTAACTTTGATCTCTCACCCATGATCCAAAGCAGACAATCTCCTAGCGTAGGGAAGGGATACAGAAAAATCTCTGTGTGCTCTTACAGGAAGGAACAAGTTTACTCTTGCTTCCTCACAATGGTGGTCTCTGTTTTCTCTTGGTGGCAGGGATTTTGTTCTAAGGAAGAAGACTATTACACACTTTCCTCTGTGCTACTCACACCACTGCTGGTAACCATTCATTAATTACTGATAAATTCAATATCCTGGTGTCTAGACTATTATTCTTAGTAATTACAAAATGATTGGAATGTCTTGTTTAACAGAAACTGACAGAGAATCATAAGGGCAGTATTCCTGTGCTTATACACACTTAGGTAAACATCAATGCTAAGAAAAAAAAACCCCTTACTCCTTTGGATTGTGTTAAAGCTTTCTAAATATAGTCTAATTTTCTCAGGCTACCCCTTCAAAGGACTATTAGGCTCTAAAACAAATAAAAAAGTATATTTAAGCCAGATTTGAGAGATAAGAATAATCTCAAATATTTTTACTTTTATTTTTTTTTTAAAATAAATCTTTATTGTTCATATTATTACAAATGTTCCTCATCCCCCCCCCCATTGCTCCCCTACACCAAGTTTCCATTCAATTCCCTTTCCCCATCCCCCATTGTCCTCATCCATAGGTGCAGTTTATGTTCAGTCTCTTCCCACCCCGCTCCACTCCCCATTTCCCCAAGAATCATCAGTCCACTCCCCTTCCATACCTCTGATTCTATTATATTCACCAGTTAATATTGTTCATCAGGATTTTTACTTCCCTTGGTTTTTAGACTCACTTGTTGATAGTTACGTGTTTGTTCATAATTTTTATATTTATTTTCTTCCTCTTCCTAAAGAACCTCTTTTAGCAATTCATATAATTCTGGCTTGGCAGTGATGAATTCCTTTAGCTTAAATTTATTTGTGAAGCTCTTTATCTGGCCTTCGATTCTGAGTGATAGCTTTGCTGGGTAGAGTATTTTTGGCTGTAGGTTCTTGTTATTCATCACCTTGAATATTTCTTGCCATTCCCGTCTGGCCTGCATGGTTTCTGTTGAGAAATCAGCTGACAGTCGTATGGGTGCCCCTTTATAGGTAACTACCTGCTTTTGTCTTGCTGCTTTTAATATTCTCTCTTTGTCTTTAGCTCTTGGAATTTTAATTATGATGTGTCTTGGTGTGGTTCTTTTTGGATTCCTTTTGTTTGGGGTTCTTTGTGCTTCCTGGACGTGTAAGTCTATTTCTTTCACCAGGTGGGGGAAGTTTTCTGTCACTATTTCTTTCAATATGTTTTCGGTATCTTGCTCTCTGTCATCTTCTGGGATGCCCATAATTCTGATGTTGGTTCGCTTGAAGTTGTCCCAGAGGTTTCTTACATTATCTTCAACTTTCTGGATTCTCTTGTCTTCTTGCTTCTGTGGAGGAGTGTCCTCTGGCTCTTTGTGTTCCAAATCTTGGACTTGATTCTTGCAATCTTCCAATCTGTTTTTAGGACTCTGTATAATATTATTTATTTCAGAGATTGTATTCTTTATTTCTAGTTGACCCTTCATTATTTCTTGTTGATCCCTTATCATATCCTCATAGGTCTCATTTATTTTATCGGCCTTTTCTAAGAGATTATTGAACAACCTTATAAGCGTGGCTTTGAACTCTATGTCCAGTCGCTTTTTGTCCTCCATTTCTTTCGTTTGTGATCTGTTTCCTCGTTTCGGCATTTTCGCTGCTTCCCTGAGTTGGTAGGTTGGGAGGATCAGCTGTGTCTATGCCAGGAGACAACCTTATTCCACTAGACTTGGAAACCTGCAAAAGCCTCTCTGAGTTCAGCTTGGATGGGGCGGAGTTTCAGGGTGGAGCCTGCAGCCTTGGCTTCCGGTTAGCCCCGCCCTCTGAGGTTCCTGAGTCTCAGTGTTCCTCAGTGTCCTTTGGTACTCGCTGCAAGCACCTCTGAGAGAAAGGCACTCTAGAGTTTTGCCCGCTACCAGACAGTGTAGTCTTTCCCCCAACAAGCCCACAACTGGGGTTCAGAGCAGTTGGAAGTGGGGTTAAGAACAGTCCGGAGCTTATGTCTCCTTCCTGCTAGGGCAATCTCGCGGCCCAATCAACCGTCTGTCCTCTGTGTGCGCAAATGTGCACGACTCTGGAGCTCTGCCTTTCGCCAGCTTCTGGCTCCCCTTAGCTTCTGCCTTACAGCCCAGATTCTCCCTGTATGAGGCTGGGACCCCAGGGTCTTGCCCAGGACTGGGGTTCAGTGCAGTCAGAACTGGGGCTCAGCACAGTCCTGAGCTTTTGAGTCCTTCCCGCTGGGGCAATTTAGCAGCTCAGCGAACAGTCCGTCCTCTGCGCGCAATGTGCGCGACTCTGGTGCTCTGCCTTTTCGCCGCTCCGCTGACTTCCGCCTTACAGCCCAGATTCCCTCTGTATGAGCCTGGGACCCCCGGGGTCTCACCCAGGACTAGGGTTCAGTGCAGTCGGAGTTGGGGTTCAGCACAGTCCGGAGCTTTTATCTCCTTCCCGCTAGGGAACGCCAGCCAGGCACTCCGCCGCCCCTCCTCTCCGGCTCCGTCCACTCCCCGCGCGCACACCGTGCCTCAGTACCTTAGGCTTTTAGAGCTCCTCTGGTTTTCCTTCTGGTTTTCTCTTTCCTTCTAGTTGTAGAATTTCCAGTCAGTCAACTTTCCTGTAGTTCTGGATAGTGTCCGCTCTATATTTTAGTTGTATTTTTTTAAATTGTTGAGTGCGGCTGCAGTTAGGCTTTTACCTCTGCCGCCATCTTGTTGTCCTTCTACTTTTATTTTTTAATAAAATATATTGGTATTGCTCTTTAACCCAATAGTTATCATTTTCTCAGGCCAAGGCTAAAGTCACCAAATACCTTGTTCTAATAGAACCAACATGGATTGCTCTTAAGCAATCAAGCTAATTGTTTTCTAACAATTAAAAACATCAAAGATCCCAAAGCAATCTCAAGTTTTAAAACTTACTTCTTTTCAGACCACTAAAATTTTTAGAAAATGCACATTAGAGAAAAGAAGAAAATTAAAAATGATATGTGATCCCACACACCTAAACATAACCATTTCATTTGGTGCACATCATCAAGTCTTTTCACATTTTAAATAACAATGGTGTAGTTGCCGAAACCGGTTTGGCTCAGTGGATAAAGTGTTGGCCTGCGGATTGAGAGGTCCCAGGTTCGATTCTGGTCAAGGGCATGTACCTTGGTTGCGGGCACATCCCCAGTGTGGGGTGTGCAGGAGGCAGCTGGTCGATGTTCCTCTCTCATCAATGTTTCTAGCTCTCTATCCCTCTCTCTTCCTCTCTGTAAAAAATTAATAAAATATATTAAAGAACAACAACAATGGTGTAGTGGTCAGGATTCTTAGCTGCACGCAACAGAAAGAGCTGTCACTTCTTTAAGTATAAAAGAATTTATTGAAAAGATATTTGGCTCCCATTTGACCCAGTAATCCCACTTCTAGAACTATATCCGAAGAAACCAGAAACCCTAATCAGAAAGGATATATCTACCTCTATGTTCATAGCAGCTTAATTTACAATAGCTAAGATTTGGAAACAGCCTAAGTGCCCATCAGCAGATGAGTAGATCAGAAAACTGTGGTACATCTACACAATAGAATACTACGCTGCTATAAAGAAGAAGGAACTTTTGCCATTTGCAACAGCATGACAGAACTGGAGAGCATTATGCTAAGAGAAATAAGCCAGTTAGAGAAAGATAAATATCACATGATCTCACTCATATGTGGGATATAATGATCTACATAATTTGATGAACAAGAATAGATCTATCTAGTGATAAATGGTAGGGAATGGGGGATAGAGAGCAACCAAAGGACTTGCATGCGTGCATATTAGCATAACCAATGGACACAGACAGTGGGGCAGTGGGGGCTTGTCTGGGATGGGAATGGCTGGGGGGTGGTCAATTGGAGAAAAAGAAGACATATGTAAAACTTTAGACAATAATAAAAAAAATTGTTTAAAAGGAGAAGATATTTGGTAGCTTGGAAATCCACAGGAAAACCTCAAGAACCAAATTTGGAAAAGGGTAAAGGTGTAAGTGACAAAAGGAGGTTAATAAACCAGAACCAGAGGTCAGATAACACCATAGAATTAGTCAAGAGAGGCTCCAGAGCTGACAACCGACACCAAAGCTAGTACTTCTGCACTGCCACCCCTGGCGCCCTGAAAACCATGTTGCCCTCACTGATGGGATGGAGTCTCCACTATCCCGTGGGTCACGAGCTCCCAATTCTGAGTCTGGGTGGGTCCGGGTGCTTGATGAAGTTCAGCCCACATGCCTGCCCCAGCTGTCAGGGAGCAGTGACAGAAATACTCTTACTTCCTTGTCTCTGTAAAGGGAGGAGGCCTTCTCTGCACAAGAAGAATCACATGGTGGGAAATTTCCCAAACTTGGGAAGGGAGTTTAGATGCTGAGCAGCCAAAATCCCACATGATGTCTGCCACAATGAGCTCATAAAGCTTTATATAGCTCTGCATTCTGCTTTCCTCTCAAACTTCAAACCAGGACTATTTCCTTAAGCCATAAAATACTGTTAAAAAGTAAGTACTAATAGTCTTAATTTGATTCATAACTAGCATATACGATACGGACTAGAAACCTTGAAAAGCATGGCAGTTACTAAGAAGCATCGACCTTAGTACAGAACTATCTGAATTATTTTTCTAGCTTCTGTGAGCACATGCAGGGAGAAGCCTGCCTCCTGAGCTCAAGCCTTTCGTATCGAGGGGCACAGCCCGAGAGAGCCTAGGTCACCTCAGTGAGGCAGGATGGACTGGAAAGGGCAGTTTGGGAGCTGCCTCTGCTATTAGGTTGGGCCAGGAAGGCGGGCACAGGCCCCGCTGCGGGAGGACAGGAACTCTGTCCCTCACCTGGCCGTAGCCCAGCCAGGAGGCTCTCGGCTTTGGGGCATGAGGCCAAAGGTAAGATCCCGCTGTCAGGGACTGAGAGTTCTAGCCCTCGGCCTGAGGTGCAGGAGAAGCCGGGGGTTGAAAGCAGGATCGTGGTAAGTTTGAAGGACTAGTCCTAGAAGGACACATTAATAGGAAAATTACCAAGACGGGGGAGAAGAAATACAGTGCGACTGCAGCCACAAGACCAGCGACTAGGGCGGGAGCGGGTCTTACAAGCCTGGGTATCAGAACTAAAGCCAACATTGGTTTCCAGGCTCCATTTCCTTAAGCTGCTCCTGACTGAGGCTGGGCACGGGGTGCTCAGGTGCAGGGAAGGGTTGATAGGATTGCTACACACGGTGCCCAGGGGCCCCCCGTGAGGACCATGTCAGGGACTGAGAAGACGGCCATCGGAGACAAGCTTGATTAGCTGAGGTTGTGCATCTATGTGCCAAAAGTCAGGCCAGAAAGGAAAGGGCCCTGGCACTCCGTATGAGGCCTCTGAGGCAAACCTGCCTTCTCTCCATCCCCATTGGCTCTCTGCGCCGGTGGCCATCCACCTCTTTTGTTCTCCCCGGGACCCCACTGGAAGGTTAGCTTCTCTTCCTGTCAATTTGAATGTGGTGTTCCCATCCCTATGGGTATCCTAAAAAAATTTGAATACAGGTTTCAGGTGCCCCCATAATAATTTACAGATACCACAGCTCAACAACTCTGCCCTGGAGACTCTTATCTTTCAGATAGTTTGCAGCATGTTGAATGTGGAAGGATCCAGCCCGGCAGTGCAGAGCCAAACCGCAGATGGCGTTGGACCCCCCGGGTAGTAGAGTGGAATTAATGGGAGTAGCCACTGTCATTCTACTCCGTGTAGCTTCGGGTTTTCATTCCACGGAATGTTAGCCACAAGAATGCTACTCGCAGATTGTGTGTGGCATGTTTTGCACCGAGTAACAAGAAAGAACATTGCATTGACCACGACATAATCACACTTCCTTCTGCACAACTTCATCCAGGCCCGGCGTGTGGATTCTGCCCAGGTCTGGCCGTGAACCCTACAAAAACCACGATATGATGATCAATTCTCTTCGTCATTCCTCAGAAGGCTGTTTCGTATTGGCCTGCAACCATGGGGTAGACCTACCTTTTTAAAAATAGATGTGGGGTTTTTTTTTTGCACTCTTCAAACTACTTATTTTCTTAGTCTTTGTCACAGCCAGCCTAGTTTAAGCTGACGGTAAAAAGAGGTTTTGGAGGTTTTCCACCACAAGGTTATTTAAAGTTCTTTGAGCTGCCGCCAGACCTTCATTTAGCATTTTAATAAACTTCCTGGGCCAAGGAGTAATTTTCCTGTATCCTCTTTGTCCTCAGCATGAAGTAATAGTACAAAAGAGGGTCATCATTTTTAGGCCAGTCATCTGCATTAATTATAAAATTATCCTTATGAATAGCCAGATATGAGGTCTGGGACAGAGAAAAAGGGGGGAAGGCTTCTTTCTGCGGTTAACATTAGGAAGGGGGGGGGCGGTCATAGACTCATCAAGGATTTAAGAAACTGCCAACAGAAATATGTTTCACACAGATAGTTAGAAAGGCCATTATAAGAAACTGCGCAGTCAAGTTAAAGCAAGATAACCACATGGGACTGCCTAACGTTTGCTCACTCATGCCCTTATCTGGAGTCTCTCTCTAAGCGAGAAGTACCAGTTGACTCCCATGTTTACATGGGGATATGGAAATCGGCCTCCGAGACAGTTAGTGGTAAAGATCCCCAGAGGATTTTTTTTTGGAACCTGCATCGCTGGGTACAGTGTGATGTCACTTTTTAGTGTTTCTAGGCATTGGGCCAAAACTCGGTTTCAGGAAAATAATTGCAGAAATGTTTAAATAATTTGCATGAGGGTGTGTGAAAGCAGAGGAGAAGCCGCCTGCCCCACTCCCAAAGGAGATTTCAAGACACAATCAATGTTAGGCCACAAAACACTGTTTAGACAGAATCATTATCAGCCCTTCCCCTTCTCTTCCATTATGAAACCGAGGCCTCGTCCCTCTGAGGGTTTCACCTGGCATATGGGAAGGCTGCTGTTACTGAGTCCCCCTTATGGACGCTCAAATAGGCTAAGTAAATTCCGAATTTACGAAATTGGTTCCTTCGTGGACATTATTTGACATGAAGTTGCTTCTGTGTCATGATTAGCTTTTTCTGTCTCTATTCATGTTATAATCAAGCACGATGGGATCTTATGGGGTGGTTTCGCCGGCCCTTCATTCAGCATTTTAATAAACTTCCTGTGCCACGGAGCAATTTCCGGCATCCTCTTGGCCCTCAGCATGAAGTAATAGTACAAAAGGGGGTCATCCATTTGGGGCCAGTCATCTGCATTAATTATAAAATTATCCTTATGAATAGCCAGGTATGAGGCCTGGGACAGAGGAAAAGGGGAGCGGGCTTCTTTCGGTGGTCAACATCAGAATGGGTTTCACCAGCCCGTGGAAGTCCCTCATACTTAATTACAAGTTAAATAAAAACAGAAAAGCTAACCCTGACATAGAAGCAACTTCGTGTCACATAATGTCCATGAGTACTATGGGGAGAAATCTTGAAAATGTACCCCAACGTGGAGTTCACTTCATTCATGTTGACTTCTGAGAAGTGAGCTCAAAGAACCCTACGTGACGGGGATCATCAAAACAACCCACAGAGGGAGGCAGGGGGTGGAATGCTATTAAGACAAAAAAAAAGTGGAGCTGTGTTTAAATGATGTTACAGCTATCAATGCCCAAATTACAGCACAGCTATTACTTCAGGGAGCTACTTAAAGTACTGTTTGAATTGAATCAGAGTTTGTTTTTACAGATATTCTTGAAATGGCATTATCTGATTTAAAGAGACATGGGAAACACGTGCGAGAAGTCAACTGATGACTGACCAGCGGCCAAGTGGAGACTGAAGGGATGCGGCCATGACCCCCCAGACACTGAAGAGGCAGGAAGGACTGTCCCCTGCACCCCTTTGAGGGAGCACAGCCCCAGACACCCTGATTTCAGATTCTGGCCCCAGAACAGGGAGAGCACCTGTGGCTGTTTGTGTAGGCCAGGCTGTAGTCATCTGAGCAGCAGCCTCAGGAAATAGACTCATTCTTTTGGGACTTTGGCTGGTTCTGGGAACACCTGAGCCCTGTTCTCTGGCAGGGGAGACCCCTTACACCCCCACTGCAGGGGCTCACAGGGAGATTCATTCCTGTGTCTGTGCCTCAGCCCTTTCTTTCCCTACCCCAGGGGCTCCTCGGCAGCGACAGTGAAGTAGTCACACTGGATGGTGAGAAGTGCAGGTTACGTGGCTCAGGGAATTCTCGCCACCTTGCCAAGGCCCAGCTGCAGGAAGATGCTGTCCCAGCTCTGCCCTTACCTTCCGGGCCTTACCCCTAATGAATCCAACCTGGGCCTCCACTTCCTGGAGCACCTGGGTTGTGGTACCCATATTCTAGATGCCAAAACTGAGGCTCACAGAGGGGGAGCAGAGGTCCCTACCCTCCAGCCCACCTCTCCCTCAACTCAGCCCAGCTCAGGGGTGGGGCCCCTGATCAAGCAGAAGTGGGCTCCTGAACAAGGGGGTGTGGCCACCTGATCATTCATTCTGTAATTCATTTAATAAAATTACTAAGCATCAGGGAAGTGCTAAAATCACTCTAAGCATTGTAAATACAACTGTAAAAAAAAAGTCTCTCTTCTCATGTAGTTTATATGGAGGAGAGATTCAACAACAAAAACAAACAAGGTAAATTCAGGTAGCTAGAAGTGCTATGAAGGAAAAAGAACTGAATGATCTGATGGAGTTTTGTCACATACTATGGTCAGGGAAAGCTCCTCTAAGATGATACATAATGATGAGGATACAGCCAGTGGAAGAGCCAATAAGAAAATGTACTAGGCTCATGGTCAGCACACTGCGGCTCACGAGCCACATGCGGCTCTTTGGCCCTTTGAGTGTGGCTCTTCCACAAAATACCAAGGGCTGGGCGAGTCTATTTTGAAGAAGTGGCATTAGAAGAAGTTGTTTAAGTTTAAAAAATTTGTCTCTCAAAAGAAATCTCAATTGTTGTACTGTTGATATTTGGCTCTGTTGACTAATGAGTTTGCCGACCACTGTGCTAGGGGATTCTGTCAATGGAGCACAACCCTGTGCTTCCCGGCCCTTCCCCTACGCATGTGTTGTTTCTTTTCTCTCTCTCTCTCTCTCTCTCTCTCTCTCTCTCTCTCTCTCTCTCTCTTTGTTTATTATTCATTTCTCAAAGTAGGCTTTAACGTTTGTAACTCTTAGGTAAAAAATTTCCTGGAATTTTTATTATTTATAATTAAGGCTTTTACCTGTTATTTCATACCCCAAACACTCACATATATTTAGGGTTTTGTTTACTTTTCAGAATTATGTGTGAAACTTTTAGGACCCTGTATCGATTTAGCTTGTTAAATCTGAACCTTAGCTGTACACATGTTAATATATATATTTTTAAATTAATGGGTCAACATATGCCATATGATTTAATCCTTGAAACTTTACTAGTAGGTTTTTAAAAGTTTTTTATCTTTATTGTTGAAAGTGTTATAGATGTCCACTTACTTCCCCCCATTGAGCTCTTCTAGCCTGCACCTGCTCCCTGCCCCAGGCCTTCACCACACTATCCTTATGCAGATCTTAGCTATTGTAAATTGTGCTGCTTTGAACATAGGAGTGCATATGCTCTCTCTTATTGGTGTTTCAGGTTTCTTAGGATATATTTCCAGAAGTGGGATTACTGGGTCAAATGGCAGTTCCATATTTAATTTTTTGAGGAAACTCCATACTGTTCTCCACAGTGGCTACACCAGTCTGCATTCCCACCAGCAGTGCACAAGGGTTCCCTTTTCTTCACATCCTCTCCAATACTTGCCATTTGTTGACTTGTTGATGGTAGCCATTCTGACAGGTTTAAGGTGATACCTCATTGCCATTTTAATTTGCATTTCTCTGATAATCAGTGACTTTGAGCATTTTTTCATGTGTCTTGGTCATCTTTACATCTATTTTAGAGAAGTTTCTATTTAGGTCCTTTGCCCAATTTTTAATTGGATTATTTGTCTTCCTTTTGTTAAATTGTACTATATATATATATATATATATATATATATATATATATATACCCCATATCATATATCATTGGCAAATATGTTCTCCCATATAGTGGGTTCCCTTTTCATTTTTTTAAATAAAGTATTTTTTATTGATTTTAGAGAGAAAAGGAGGGGAAGGTATAGAGAGATAGAAACATCAATGAGAGAGAAACAATGATGGGTTACCTTCTGCATGCCCACCACTGGGGATCAAGCCTGCAACCCTGGCATGTGCTCTGACTGGGAATTGAATTGATGACCTCTTGGTTCATGGGTCAGTGCTCAACCACTGCGCCACACCAGCCAGGCTCTTTTCATTTGTTGATGGTTTGTTTTGCTGTGCCAAAGCTTTTTATTTTGTAGATGTAATCCGATTTGCTTATTTTCTCCTTTGTTCCCTTGCCCTAGGAGATATATCAGGAAACATTTGCTACAAGAGATGTCTGAGATTTTGTTGCCTATGGTTTCTGGAATTTTTATGGTTTCATTACTTACATTTATCCATTTTGAGTTTATTCTTGTGTATGGTGTAAATTGGTCATCTAGTTTCATTTTTTTTTTGCATCTACCTGTCCAATTTTCCCACCACCATTTATTGGAAAGACTGTCTTGGCTCCGTTGTGTGCTTAGGCACATTATTTTGCCTCTCATTTTCACCTAAGTTCCTAGACCCTCCTTTTGTTTCTGTAACTTGTTTACTGTTCTCACTTCTTCTATCTTTGTGACGTTCTAAATAAACTTTCTGTTATAATTTGAAAAAGAAAATATTCAAAGTGGAGGGGCAAGCACAAAGGCGCTGAGGTTGGCGCAAGCTTAGTACTATATATTCAAGCACCAGAATGAAACCCCTGTGGATGAAGTCAAGTGGACGAGATGGAGAAAATTACCAGATGAGGCAGCAGTTGGTCAGGGCTAGTTCATGCAAGAGCTTTCAAAAGACAGTGAAAGTTACTAAGCAGTGAGCATAATAACATTTTTTAAAGGATCCCTTGATTACTGTGCAGAGAATGAATTGTAGTAGGGCAATAGAGAAGTTGGGGCGGTCAGTTAGAAGGGATGATGGTTTGCTTGAACTAGGGAGGTACACATGAATATGGAGAAAATTAGACATATTTGAGATATATTTTGGAGACAATAATAATTGACATTCATTGAACACACAATATGCATCACCTACTATTTTAATCCCTTAATGACTCATTAATTCCCACAATTACCCTCTAAAGTAGATAATGTCATTATCTTTGTTTTAGGTAGATTGCCAAAAGTTACAGAACTGGTTAATGGCAGTCAGAATCTGAACCCAGGTCCTTGGTCCCAGGACTCATATTCTTAAGCACCCATTTTTACTCTCTCTCTCCAGCAGAGCCCCTGGATGTGCTGGTAGAGTGGATACTGGAGGTTAAAGGAAAAACAGGAATCAGAGATGACAGGTTTTTGGATTGAGCATCTTAGTAGATAGTGGTGTTATTTACTGAAATTGGAACTATTAGAAAAGCTACAACCTAGATATGGGTGAATATGTTTGGTGGCAGTGGAGAGGGTATAATAGAAGGGGAATTTTTTATTCTAATTTAAAAATACTAATTTTTAGATACCTCAAGTAGAATGTCAAGTAGGCAGTTTAATTTTTGACTCTAAGGTTTAGGAGCCAGGTTAGGGCTAGAAAGACTAGTAATTGGTAGAGAAGTTGGTGTTTAAAGCCAGATTCCTAAATAAGATAGGTCTAAAAAAATAATATGATTCATGCTCAAATAATATGGTCCATGTCTGGTGCACTTAGTTGGAGGAGAAGCCAATAAATGAGACATAAAACCAGCAGCCATCAACATAGAGTGTGGTATCTTAAAAGCCACGAGGCAACTATTCCAAAATAAATTTATTAAACAACCAGGTCTTTCCCCATTGATCTGAAATGCCACTTTTATCATATTTCCCTTCCATATTTACCCAGGTTTATCTCCAGTCTTCCATTCTATTTGTCTATTCTGCCTTAAGCACAAAGTGCAGTCTGTATCAATCACTGACTTACATTAGGTTGTAATTTTCAAAAGTTTCTGCCTGCTCTCAAACTGTTTTTTTCTAGATTTGCACAAATTTGTCATATTTGAAATAATCCCATTGGAACAGCATTGAATTTACATAACCATTTGGGGAATAGTGACATCTTCACAGCTGCCAGTCCTTTTGCCCAGGAAAAGGATATGTTCCTGTTCCATTCAGGTTTTTTCCCATGTCCTTGGCAACGATTTATAGTTTTCTTCCTGGAGGTCTAGCACACTTGCTTATAAGTTTATTCCTAGATATTTTATGGTTCTGTTAACATATATCAGCTTCTTCTTCTTTTTTTTTTAATTGCACTCCTTAATTGATTATTGCTGGGTTTGTTAGAGTTCTTTGTTGTAACCCACAGATATAAACTCTGACCAACTTAAGTCAAAAGGAAACTGAATAGAAGCAAATAGAGGAGCTCGTGGGATTAAAGGGAAATTGAAGAACTAGGCTCATAAAACATGCTACATTTTATAACAATAAGAAAACTGGTTTTTAAAAAATACATTTTATAAAATAAAGTTAAAATAGTTAAGAGATTTAAAATGGAAACATAATAATATCTTTATTATTGTATAATGTAGAAAAGGTGAAAATAAACATTTTAAAAAGTAAAAGAGAACAATGAAAAAATATACAAAAATTATTTAGCCTCATTACCAGTCAAATAAATATCACATAAAGTACTACTTTTTTATTTGTCAAATTAACAATTTAAAAAAAAAAAAGATTAATTCTTACAAAGCCACTGCTCTCAAAACTGCCTGGTACTGGCACAAGAACAGACATGTAGATCTATGGAATAGAATAGAGAACTCAGAAATCGACCCAAAAAACTATGCTCAATTAATATTTGACAAAGGAGGCAAAAACATACAATGGAGTAAAGACAGTCTCTTCAATAAATGGTGTTGGGGAAATTGGATAGATACATGCAAAAAAAATGAAACTAGACCACCAACTTACACCATACACAAAAATAAATTAAAAATGGACAAAGGACTTAAACATAAGGCAGGAAATCATAAAAATCTTAGAGGAATCCACATGCAGCAAAATCTCAGACATATATTGAAGCATCACCAATATAGCTACTAGGGCAATGAAAACTAAAGAGAAAATAAACAAATGGGACTACATCAAAATAAAAAGCTTCTGCACAGCAAAAGACACCATCAACAAAACCACAAGAAAGCCCACTGCATGGGAAAACATATTTGCCAATGTTATCACAGATAAGGGTTTAATCTCCAACATTTACAGGAAACTCATACAACTTAACAAAAGGAAGATAAATAACCCAATTAAAAAATGGGCAATGGACCTAAATAGATACTTTTCAAAAGAGAATATAAGGAAGGCCAAGAGACATATGAAAACATGATCAAAGTCACTAATCATCTGAGAGATGCAAATCAAATGACAATGAAGTACCATTTCACACCTGTCAGAATGGCTATTATTCAGCAAATGACAAATGCTGGCGAAAATGCAGAGAAAAAGGAACCCTCATGCACTGCTGGTGGGAATGCAGACTGGTGTAGCCAATGTGGAGAATAGCATGGAGTTTCCTCAAAATACTAAAAGTACAACTCCATTTGACTCAGTGATTCCACTTCTAGGAATATATCCCAAGAAACTAGAAATACCAATTAGAGAGAATAGATGCACCCCTATGTTCATAGCAGCACAATTTACAATAGCTAAGATTTGGAAACAGCCTAAGTACCCATCAGCAGACGAGTGGATTAAAAAACAGTGGTATCCCAGGGGGCCGTGTGCCCCGGGTGAGCCGTGTGTCCCAGGGGGCCGTGTGCCCCGGGTGAGCCGTGTGTCCCAGGGGGCCCTGTGCCCCGGGTGAGCCGTGTGTCCCTAGGGAAGCAGTGGGACCCAGGGGGAGGGGCGGTGAGAACCAGAGGAGGAGCGGACTCTATTTGGGTGGTCCTGAGATAGCCACCATAAAACAAGCAGACTGCCAAACGAGGAGCGGATTCTATTCATGTGATCCTGAGATAGTCACCATAAAACAAGCAGATTGTCAAATGACAGCAGGGAGGGGAAAGAGACCTTGGGGGAGATAAGAGAATAACCGAAGGACTGGTATGCATGAATACAACCAACGAACACAGAACTCTGGGGCAGGAGGGCATGAATGGGAGGAGGGGGGGGGGGCAATGATAAGATATGTACACATATAATACCTTAATAAAATTCATGTGAGGGGGGAAAAAAACAAAACAGTGGTTCATCTACACAATGAAATACTATGCTGCTGTAAAGAGGAACTCCTACCATTTGCAACAGCATGGATGAAGTTGGAGAGTATTATGCAAAGTGAAATAAGTCAGTCAGAGAAAGATAAATATTACATGATCTCACTCATTTGTGAAATATAATGAACAACATAAACTGATGAATAATAATAGATCCAGAGATAGAGAAGCATCAATGCTCAAACCTCAGAGGGAAGGTAGGGGAGGGTGGGGGTAAAGGGGGAGGCCAACCAAAGAACTTGTATGCATGCATATAACATAACCAATGGACACGGACACCATGGGTGTGCGGCCTTGAGCAGGGGACTGAGGGGAAAATGGGGGAATAAGGCCATATATGTAATACTTTAATCAATAAAAAACTGATTAATTTTGGCAAGGGCTTGGGAAAATTGTATTCCTGTCCATTGTTGATAAAATGTAAATGATGTAAGAAGTATTAAAAAAAAAAAGCTAAAGATGTTTGCAATTATACTAAGTTGTTGACTTAGGAGTTATACTTTTAGGCCTCTTTGTTTTGAAAGTGGTTCTAAATATAGAATAAGTTTTGTGTACAAAGATGTTCAGTTCAGCTTTATTTATAAAACAGTACAAAATTGGAAGAAGCTTAAATGTGGAAAATGGTTAAGTCTACCAAATGGAACTTGGTAGACTATTAAATGAATGTTACATAAGAGGATTATGAAAGTAAAATAACTGAAACTGGGAATATTAATAGGTGGAGGAAAATAAAAATACCTACTTGTCTAGAAGGTAATCTAGTGGTTATCTTTGTTTCCTAAGACTTAGGTGATGTTTCTTCCCACTTTTCTTCAATTTCTCCAAATTTTCTTTAAGTATATTTTACTTCTATGACATAATAAAAATGTGAAAAATATTTCAGTGGATCCTATGTCTATTTTGAGCGGATTACCTTTTTAATTTTTAGTTCTTAAAAGCAAGAGACCTCAGACATGAATTTTCCCACCTTACCTATTCTCTGCCTCTCAATGTCTCTCTATGCCACCTTGGGTGTTCTCTCCCTTTTCAAGGCTAACTCGTCTTCTCTACAATTCCGCTCTGTCCATTTTCTTCAGTCTCCGGCATCTTTAATCTCTTCCTCTTCATTGGCTCCTTCCCCTTAAGCAATACTTTACACAAGTCTCATCTATCTTCAACAACCATTATTTGAGCCTGTTGTTTTTAATGCTCACAGTCCTTTTTCTCTCCCTTTTACTGCCACACTTCCTTTCTTGCATTATCATCATGGTTTTTTCTGTCTCTCACCTCTGCTGAAACTCATCCTGGAAGGTCATGAGGAACCTTCTAGTGTGTATATATGAAAATGACAGAGCTAAAAGGCCGTCTTACCCCAGGTTCAATGGTATTCCATTGAACAGAATCTGGCGCTGCTCTCCACTGACACTGTCCCTGCAGGCTTACCTCAGTGCTCTCTTTGCACCCACTTCTTTGCTTATGCTGTGGGAAGCCTTTGTAGTGCAATAATATCGTTGTGGGGATAAATGTGCTAACAGAGTGCTTATAGCAGGGCCTGGCACATAGAAACATTCAGTGAATGATGATTATTTTTATCCATACCAACCCACAGACAAGAAAACTTTTCACCTTAAGCCTTGCCTAAGATGTGGCCGTGCCAGGACTAGAGGCGGGATTCCTCACTTCTAACTCAATCCTCTTTTCACCTCATCATTCTTCATCTTAAATTCTTTTCAAGGTCCTCTCTTTGACTTTTCTGTGGCATTTGAGATGATTGTTTCTTCCCTGAAATACCACTTAACTCATGAAACTGCTTAGTTCCTCTATATATCCTTTGATAAAGAAATTCTCGTTTGCCCCCTACATTTTCCTCAAAGTGCAATCCTAGCTCTGTGCTCCTCTCCTGGTTTGCTGTCTCCCCTTAAGTCTCGTGTCCTGGCTTCATCTATTTCCTCCGTGTGGTAATTGTACCTTTGTACAACTCCAGGGGGCGCCTTTACATCCTAATCCATGTGAATGCCGCCCCCTGGAGTTTTGCAATACACAGCTTGTGTGCGCTGTGACTCTGGTCCTGACCTCTCTTTTTAGTTGCTACCCAACATGTCAGGCTGCACATTGCACATTTCCATTGGGATGTCCCATCGTTACCTCTAATTTGTCTGTGAAAAGTGATTGTCTCACCTTTACCTCCCAGATTAGTGGCTTTTCCTCACCTTTCTACCTCCATACAGAGAAATTGAATTCAACCCGTCCCCAACCCCACATCCTGCACCCCAGTACCATATTCTCCCTCCTTGTATCTTATTATTCATGCCGGACCCATCTCTCAGGCAACCGGGTTCTGATTTTGAAACCAGCACAAACCTAGAGAGAATGCTGGTCTCAGTAGCCTGGGCTTAGGCTGGGGTTCTGGAGACGATGCTAGGCTGGGTGAGGGAAGGGTTCCAATGTGAACTGTGGTGATGGAGAAAGTCAGAGCTCCGAACCAGACCAATAGTGTCAGGGTCAAACCCACACTGTGAGGGAGCGGTGGGCAAAAGCCATAACGCAGGGGATTGGTGCTGAAGATATCAGGAAAAGGTGAGATTACAGAGTGTCAGGCTGATGGAAAACTCAGGCTGGGAGAGGGTTGGGGAGAGGGTTGGGGACTAACCCTGAAAGGTGCTGCTTTTGTAGCATGGGGACTTATCCCCAGGTCTTCCTTTTAAAAGTGGCTCCAGCCGAAATCAGTTTGGCTCAGTGGTAGAGCGTCGGTCTGCGGACTGAAAGGTCCCGGGTTTGATTCCGGTCAAGGTCATGTACATTGGTTGCAGGCAGATCCCCGGTAGGGGGTGTGCAAGAGGCAGCTGGTCGATGTTTCTCTCTCATGGATGTTTCTAGCTCTCTATCTCTCTCCCTTCCTCTCTGTAAAATATCAATAAAATATATATAGAAAAAAATATATAAAAGTGGCTCCAGCCGAAACTGGTTTGGCTCGGTGGATTGAGCATCAGCCTGTGGACTGAAGGGTTGGCGGGTTCGATTCTGGTCAAGGGCATGTGCCTTGGTTGTGGGCACATCCCCAGTGGGGGGTGTGCAGGAGGCGACTGATTGATGATTCTCTCTTGTCAATGTTTCTAGCTCTCTGTCCCTCTCTCTTCATCTCTGTAAAAAATCAATTATATATATATATATATATATATATATATATATATATATATTTTTTTTTTTTAAGTGGCTCCACATTCCCATTGCTGTTATCTTAGTTCACTGCCTCCGTGCTTTCCTCTCCTATTGGATCTTTTTGCTTCTCTTTCCACCCTTCAACACCAGATTAATTTTCTGAATTATCTACTTTGAGCATCTCACTTAGTTCGTTCTGGCTGCTATAACAACAATACCACAGCCCGAGTGGCTTATAAACAACAGACATTTGTTTCTCACAGTTCTGGAGGCTGGCAAGTCCAAGATCCAGACACCGGCAGGTTCGGTGTCTAGGGAGATCCCACGTCTGGCTCATTGACAGCATCCAAACGCCATATCCTGGAGCAAATAAACCCGGGAAAACGGGGCCTGCTGAGTGGGTGACGGTAGTGTGTTTGCCTCCTTGAGGCTGTTTGAGATTTGTTCGGCAGCAGCCGAGGCAGAGGCAGTGGGGTTCTGGGGGGGCGTTATTATAAGAAGGCCTCCCAAATCACACCTGAGGGGCATCAAAAGAGAAAATCAAGCCAAGCGCCAGAGGGTTTCTTCAGAAAGAGCCAGTGAGGAGAACCAATATCTCCCAGGAGAAAGTGTGTGAGCAGGAGTGGGAGGGAGGGGGGCAGGCACCCTGCGAAGGGATTACAGTGTGCCACTGCTGCTGTCTGAGCCGGCTTGGCATGGTTCCTGCATGACACATGTAGACCTTCAACAGAAACTGCACCTCAGTCCGCACCTCCCCCAAGCGAGGCCGGAAAGCACCTGGCGTGGGGCTTTCTGTGCTATTCCTCAGGTCCTATTTCCCCCCGAAGCGGGGCTTATCGATACCTGCATGCCCAGGATGAATGCTTGTGGGGGTCAGGATCGGAATCTTTCAGGCAATCGTGAGGCATATGGAAGAAGCGGTATCATCGCCGTCCAGACGATGCTGTGTTGGATGCTCTCCTCTCACCAGGTCCCCGCAGGGCAGTTTCCTGCCTTGGACGATCCCAGCCAGACTGTGAACTGGGTGGAAGCCAAACGGCTGAGGGTGAGCCTAGGTAAGATGCAAGGTGGTGCCGCTCAGGGGAAAAGAGCTGGATGATGCTATTCAATTCATGTTAGCTCTTCTACGTGGGTATTTTTTCCATTTTTATCTGAATTTCCAAATTTCAGTATCTGATATTCTAATATCTGGTATTGCTTTTGAGGTCACAAATGATAGCCCAAATGACCAAGAAAGTGATGTCATGATGAGCAATGATACTAGAAGAAGCAACACATGCATGATCTTATGCTTGTGTAAAACTTTTGTATATATGTATATATACAGACAACTGTGTACAGTAGTTCTCCATTATCCATAGGGGATATGTGACAAGATAGCAGTGGATTCTTGAAACTGCGAATACCAAACCATATATATATATATATATATATATATATATATATATATATATGAGAGAGAATATATATATATATATATATATATATATATATATATATGGGTTTTTTCTATACATACATACCTATGATAAAGTTTAATTTATAAATTAGGCACAATAAGAGGTTAGCAACAATAACTAATAATAAAGTAGAATAAATTATAATGTACTGTAATAAAAGTTATGTGACTGTGGTCTCTTTCAAAATATCTTGTACTCGCCTTTCTTCTGATAATCTGAGATGTTAAAAGGCCTGTGTGATGTGAAGAAGGGAGGTGAGTGACACAGCCCTGTGTCACATCAGACTGCTGTTGAACGGATGCTATGTAATAAGCACTTTTTGGCTTCTCTTTGGCATATCCGAATGCCCAGCATGGCTGCTCTTGCACTTTGGGACCATTATTAGGTAAAGCAAGAGTAACTGGGACACAAGCGCTGCGATACTGCAACCGCTGATCGGACAACCCAGACACCTACTGAGTGACCGATGAGAGGGGAGTGTATACAGCGTGGACACGGTGGACAGAGGAGTGATTCACGTCTCATGAGGGGTAGAGAGGTATGCAAGAGGTTCACCATGCTACCCAGAATGGCACACAATTTAAAACTTCTGAATTGTTTATTTCTGGAGTTTTCCACTTAAATATTTTGGACCATAGTTAACCGCAGGTAACTGAAACCACAGAAAGTGTAACTGCTGATAAGGGGGGGAACTACTATATATTCCGGTCACCAAACCTTTAAAAAGACAACATGGATTTAACAAGTATTCATATGAGTACAGGGACAGCTAAAATGGCCAAAGGTTGACGGCAGTTTTTATTATGAGAACAGACTGAAGAGATGGGGGCTCTTCCTCCTGCGAGGGGCTCAGACTGCAGCCTATGCAGCCGGAAGGAGCGGGAAGTTGGGGCAAACACCACTTTCTCCTTCCACGGTGCAGCTGCGGAGAGCGACTTATACAGCTCAACAAGCTCCTTTCAGGATGCAGGAAGATGGGTGAAAATACACACGTTAGGTAATAAGTAAGAACTGTATTATTTCATGGGCTGTACAGACAGAAAATATAAACATGCCGGATGAGAGTGTATAAACGTTGATCAATGTCCGGTGATGGCAAGTTAGGCATGTTTGAAAAATACTCCTGGTGTGGACTTTGAGGTCACAGAGATAAATGTAGCATTTTGGTTGGGCAGATCAAACATTTGACCCAGTATGGCATTTCCTACAGCAGTTTCATGCACCTCCATGTATCTCTGACAATGAAGGTGTGAGCTCACGGCTTACCATCTACAGCTTTATTTGATTAGTTATTTTGATGATGAACATGGTCTTTATTATTTGTTTACCAAATTCAAAATGAATGCCACTAGGTGGCTAGTATAGAACATACGCTCATGTTATAATTCACAAAATTTTTAATTAATAACTGTATATATTGTATTGTTGATAGTATTACATAAGTCTCCCACTTTCACCCCCCTTTAACCCCCCACCTCCCACACATTCTATAACAGAAGGCCATTTAGGAGCTAGTGTGTTGTCTCTTTTGTTTTATAGTAAAGTGGTTTAAAAAATATATACTTCCCTATGCCATTATGATTGATTAAGGGAAGATTAGGTCATCCGCCAAGTAATTGAAAAGTTGTATTTAAATAAATATGAGAATTGCCTGATGGGAGTTTGTTGAAATGCAGATTCCAAGGCCTACCTCTGTAGTCTAATGTGAGATACAGAAATCTGTATTTTTAAATCACTTCTCAATGGATTGTAATGTCATTAGTCCCAAGACCATGTTTCGAGAAACAATGAAAAAAAAGAAGGGAAAAAAAAGGTCTCCTCCAGCATGGTTGCTAGCCCACAAAGCACCTTAGTGAGAATTGGAAAAAGTGACCTCCCCACTCTCCCCCCAAACACTTGATTTCCATCTGCCAGAAACCAAACTTACAAATCTACAGCAGCGAGCAGCACTCCAGAGCTGTGTGCTGCACAGCCGGCACACAAGGATGTGGCCTTGTTTTCTTTTAAGCGTTTGGTTTAAAGCTTAAGCGCCCTTTGTGCATGGGAAGCACCAGAGAGCCGGTGCATCTGTCTCTGGCAGGAGGCCCTGGCAGAGGCGCCCGCTTCCCTTTGCACCCTTGTTTTCAGACTTGACTTCTGGCCAAAGCGTGGACACCAGCGGAGACACCTTGATAAAGCAAGGGGCAGGGGAACAGAGAGGCAGTTTTAGTTTTTTAATGCAACAAACAAATAAGTAACAGGATGTATTACTATCATATCAATAGTAATCATTGATACTAATCATTTAAAAACAAAATAGTAGCAGGTATGGTGTTTGTCATAAAATCATACCAATAATAAACCTCAAGTGTGGGTCATGAAACAAGTTGCCACTTGCACTTGGTATTTTGGAATATTTGCCGCTGTATGCTTCAGTTTTCCACCTACAACAGGGTGACTCTCAGTGCAATTTCAAATACCTCATGTTCTATACGAGCAAGTAGCAGTTTACATTTTTTAGATGCTGCCACCATTTCTTACAATGCACGTTTCATCATCACCTTATCCATTTTCCTCCCCTCCTGCTTTCTTTCCTTCTCCCCCTCCCTCTGTGTGTGGCTCCTCTCTCCTGAGTGACACGTTCATTACAAGCCATGTGGCCGTTTCATCTACTTTTCTCCATCCCCTCCGTTGTCGCCTCAGCCATCTGCCAAAACACCGTGCTTGGGTTTCTGTGTCCAGCTCCTCTTCGCGTCTCAGCCTCCTGTGTCTTCTCATCTCTTCTGGACATCACAGTTTCCTAAAATCATTTTTCCAGAGTGTCTTCCTTGTTCAAGGATGAAGCAACCGCCTCAACCTGCCCAGCCTCTCTGCGGCTGCCTCCTTATTACATAAGTGATGTTATCACCAGCGTGGTTGCTTTGCTTAAATGCTCACCCTAGGCAAGGAGTTTTTCACACATGTATGGATGTAAATACACCCTTCCAAGGTGGTTGCCTGGCTTGGCTTCGCTACAGAACCGCCGGGGGAGACGTGAAATAACACAGCACTGCGCACCAGCCCGGGAGGTTCTAACTGCGTGCGTCTCCCAGACGGTGTAAAAGCTCCCCCGGTCAGCAGTTTCCCTCTGTGCTCCATGTAACAGGAAGTGTCTAGCGATCACTGAGAGACTGAAGGCATGTCACCCCTTTCCTTAAAATCTGCTAACAGCTCCCCCTAGCTCTTGGGATAAATGCTAAACCCCTCACGGTAGCCCTGGAGAGCCTTCATGACGGCCCTCTTCTGCCTCTCTGGCTTCGTCTTCCACCATCTCCCCACGTCCATCCTTTATTATAATCGTACTGAATGTGTCCTCCCCTGAATGTGTCCTATCCTTTGCACGTCACATGGTGACTCGCTTCTTGCCTTCGGTTTCATTATTTGTGGCCAGGCCTCAACTCTCCTAGACGGTGGGGCCCTTGAGGACGGGCCTCTCTCGGAAGCACCTCTCTCGCTCCCGTGGCGCTAGCACAGTGTCACACACACACATCTGTGGCCTTCGTGAATGCATCCCACGGAAGTTGTCACTCAGATGAGGTTGCATGAATAAATACATGCCCCCTTTCCTTTCGTTGTTCACCTCAGATGGAAACGTTTGCAGAATGCAAATGCTCCTTGCACCTTCTTTTTAAAATGCCCCTTCAGACGGAGAGTTGACACGATTTTTCAGTTTTCACTGAAATTGCCATTGTCGAGGATATCATGGAGAGTTAAAAGATGAGAGCCCACACACATTTCAAAGTATAATTACACGAACGGTAAGCATGCCGACAACATGAAGTGTCTCCATTTATTTCTAGAATAACTTGTTTTTGAAAATTCTTTGAAACCTAGAATAGTATTTCTCAGCGTATGGTCTAGGAACTGCCTAGGTCAGGATCCCCTGGGGGAATATTTTCAATATAAAGGTCTGGCCGTACCCCAGATACCTCCCAGATCAAAACTGCCAGGTGATGGGGACCCAGAGTCTACTTTTTTTTTTTTAACAAGCTCCACACATGATTTGTAAGGTCAGAAAAGCTTTGATACCCACCTGCCATTGCATTCATTTAGTAAAGATAATATTTATCAGAAGAGTTATTAACTTACATAAATAACTCACACAAACACAACACATACACATATACACATGGCTAGATTAATATATATATTGTGTGTGTGTGTGGGGGGGGTGTAGAACTGAGTATGGCAAAGCCTAAACTGAAGGTGCATTTTCTAGTGAGGATTTGCTTCTGCCAGATGCCCTGGGGCATTTGGCATGAACTTTCATAGACCACACAAATTACTGTGAATACCAAACCCATGTGTGGGCAGGTTTATGCTTATGAATTCACCAGATAATTTTTTCCCCTCGCTTACCCCACAACGAGGCCCGTGAGACACAGCTTTCCTTTAATGGCCCTTTTTTTCCAGCAATGATTCTCCCTCCCCCCAACCCCCCCCCCACCTTCTCATCTCACTGTACCCTTTCTAAGATCTTGGCTAATGGTTGTAAAGGCCCCCATTCTGATTCTTCATTCCATGGGTTCACAATTTCTCCCGCCTCCTTCATTGCCATTATACCACGAGGCTCTAGGTTCCTTTTATTGGCAAATCTCTCCAAGTAGCTGTGGTATTTCCTTACCACTCTGGTTTCAGCTCTCTGTTCCACTTTGGTAGCCGTGGAGTTCCCTTTTCTGTACAAAGAGGCTCCAGGTGAACGGCAGCACCACTTGACAAAGGCAGCCAGCAGGTACTGTGTCTCCCTCCCCGGTGAAGAGGCAAGCTGAGAGTGGGCTGTGCCCTGAGGCTGGGCCACAGGCAGGGATTCTGCCTCCCTTTAGAGCAGTGAATGGGAGAATAGCCTTTCATGGGGTGGGAGTGGGGGCTGCCTTGACTTGTATATAATTTTCACAATATAGAACTCTTGGTGACAAGTTATTTCATCTCGAGCCTTTATCATTGTTATTATATTGACTTTCATATAAGATTTTGTATTATCTCCCACTGTTCTACATTTTCTTCCTTATCTATAAGTTTTCTCTCTATGGTAACTGAATAGTTACTCTTTGTCTTTGATGTTCTACAATATCACCATGATGTGTCTGGCATATTTTTAAAAATTATCTCTCTTGGTACCTGTGATTCCTGAATCTTAAGATTCTTATTCTGTTATTTTTAGAACTCATGTTAATCAACTCTGGAAAATTTACAGTTGTTATCACTTCAAGTATTTTCTCCCTCCCATTCTTAATATTCTTTCTCCTCTTGGAAATCTTGGGTTGGCCCTTCTCGTTCTATTCTTTGTATCTGTTAACTATTCTTTGTATCTGTTAACCAGCTGGGTGACCTGTTCACCCAGCCGGTACAGGACTGAGGAGTTTCCCAAGATGAGAGACTTTTAGTACTAACATCAGGAAAGTCCCAGGCAAAACAGGATGGCCCCTCATCCCACTGCTAATATATTTACTATGTCTGTCATTGCTGCATTTGCTGCAATTGTTTCAGATCTATCTTCCAGTTCATTAGTTGTCTCTTTAGCTGTGGCTGTTAGAATGTGGATTTTTAATCTTTAATTTGACTATATTTTTATACTATAGATTATTCTATTATATAAGATTCTTAGAGCTAAATCTTACTATTTATTGTGATTGCTGACTCTACTCATGGTGAATTATTTCCATACATGTTTTGTAATTTTATATTTTTAAGCCCATTTTCAGTAAGGGTTGGTCTGTATTATCCTAGACAGTTTGGTTAAAATGTGTCTCTTCATGGAAGTTTTATATTTTTTTATTTTGAGGTATCTTGGAGGATACCAGCAACCTAGGATTAATTTTTATGTTATTTTGAAGGGCTCCGGGAGCAGGCAGATGGGGATATAGCATTAGTCAGATATTTTCATACAGACATAAAAACTCAAGTTCTTCGATTGTTCTCTTTTAGTTTGAACACCTGTATATTTTCCATATTTTCTTGACAGACAACAAATAATGTTAACAACAACAATAATAAAAATTAGCTTTTATAGAAAAAAATACACACACACACACACACACACACACACACATATAGTGCCAGATAATATTCTAAGCATTTTATATTTAATCCTCATATAATTCTTCATACATTAGGTAATAATATTTTCCTACTTTACAGATGAGAAAACTGAGATACAGAAAAGCTCAAAGTCCACACTTGACCAAGGTCCCACAACTATTAAATGATATTCCTAGGATTCAAATCCAAACATTGTAACTTCAAATTCTAAGTTTTAATCATTAAAAGTCTGCTTCTTAATGATGGATTTAAAGTAATATTTTTTCCAGTATTTCTTCTTGTAGGAGTTTTCAATTGTCATATTCCTAGAAAAGCATATGACCAAATCTTGACTTTAACTTTTCAACATCGTAATGGTTAATTCTATGTGGGCCAAGGGACACCCAGGTTAAACATTATTTCTGATTGTGTCTGTGAGGGTATTTCCAGATGAGATTAGCATTTGAACCAAAGGACTCAATAAAGTAAATCATCTTCTCCCATGTTGGGTGGGCATCATCCAATCTGTTGTGGGCCTGAATAGAACAAAAAAGCAAAGGAAGAAGAAATTCACCCCTTTTGCTTTCTGCCTGCCTGCTGGCCTGAGATAGGTCTTCTGTCCTTGTGCTAGGATTTATACCCTCGCCCCCCCCAATTCTCAGGCCGCTGAGCTTGGACTGGAATTGTACCATCAACCTTTCTGAAGTATACTATTTGTGGATTGTGGGGCTTCTTAGTTTCTATAATCTGTGAGCCAATTCCTTATATAAATCTCTTCTAATAATCAATCAATCAATCAATCAATCCTATGGGTTCTGTTTCTCTGGAGAACCTTAACTAATGTAATCATATTCTAATATTTCTGAACTTCCATATTTCCATCTTAGTATTAAGGGAATGCAATAAAAAGTTTATTACAATGGTGCATGACTATTTATATTTGAGCATTTCTAATCTATTCCCAAAAGAAAAGTTTGTAAAAGAAAATCTTGAGTTTTCGAAAATGAGGAGAGGGATATTCATTAAATTTGAATGAAGAGTGGAGGGATATAATAATACATAAAATCACTAAAACTTTGGTAAAAGGTAAAGAATTGCTGTGTCCAGTTGTTCTCAGTGTTTAGCTCAGTGTATATTCAGCATAACATACTTGAGAACTTGTTAGAGATACAAAATGTTGGCCTCATCCCTGATTTACTGGATCAGAAACTCTGAGGGTGGAGGCCAGAAATCCGTGTTCTCACAACTTCTCAGCTAATTCTGATGATTCCTAATGTTTGAAAACAAATTGCTATAATCTATTTAGGAGTGAATTTATTGCCAAGACCAATGCTTTTTATAGAGTGGGATGTTGTTTTCCGTGTGACCACAGTAAGTTTCCATGCATCATAATGTATGAATCCTCAAGCCAAGTTTACTGACTCTCAAGCTAAAAGAGGGCTATTAGATTCCCTTTCAACTTCTTCCTATTATGTCAAAGCATGTGATGCTTCTCTTTAAACATCTGGGATTTGGGGTTGTTGTTTTTTCTCTTCTTTCTTTTTTTTAAGGCGTCCTTGTCATTAATCTTAATGGGAAAATAAAGAGTTTGGAAGCTAGCCCTTCTTTTTGTGGAAAAAATATATGAACACCATTACTCTTAATCTCTTTTGCATTTCTGTTTAGAAAGCAGTAGTTGAATCTCTGGATCTTTCACAGCAGATCAAAGATAGAACCCTAGTTACATGAATACATTATCACAAGTACCAACTAAAGGTACTATGCATAAGCTGCCTCTGGAGTTTAACAATATTTTGACTAATTGTCAGAATTTTCTATGGTCTGGCAATTATTTCGGATTCCAGGGTAAGCTACTTGGTTTTGATGTTGATCTTCCTTTGGCAAACAGTTATTACCACCTTGTGCACAGGCCCTGTGCTAGATGGTGAGAATGCCAATATGACCAGGACTGACATGGTCCCTATCCGCACAGAGCTGAATGATTGGTGGAGAAACAGATAAGAGCACAGGCGGCTGCAATACAGCGTAAGTGCTATGATAGGTGAAATAAAGGTTGCAGGTGGAACTGTTCTCAATAAAAATGCAGCATAATTGTTGTCTGAGTGATTTATTGCTCTTGATTATAAAACATGCTTGAGAGATAGAAGCTAATTCCTATTCATCCTTCACAAGAGAGCTCAGGTTGTTATGTCCTCACATGCTCCAGTGAGTTTTCCCAGCCACCCACCACCCTGCTCATCACACTTGAGATGAGGGTCCTTCCTTCGTGCTTCCAATACACTCTGCATATATTTCCATGACAGTACTTCTCACACTACAGTCAAATGGTCTGTTCAAAAGTCTGTCACTCTGCTGTGCTCTAACTCTTTGGAGAGCAAAAACTCTATCTTACTTTTCTTTGCGAACTTAACCCAGTGCTAGCATAAGTACCCATTTGTACTCTTTTTATTGTACAATTTAGGCTTGCTTTTCCACTATGGATCACTATTATATTCTTTACCACCTTGACAAAAAGTGTGCTTTTTAAATTGACATCTTCACTGTTAGGAACATGACCTCCTTGTAATACCCTCTCTCTAATATTGATGCTTATGTAGAAGATGTAGTACCTTAATATTACTGCAAAATCAGAATCATCAATTGTCTCCCTGGAGAATAAATTTTTATCATGCCAGCTTCTCTTTAAAAAAAATATGGCAGCCAAAACCGGTTTGGCTCAGTGGATAGAGCATAGGCCTGTTGACCGAAGGGTCCCGGGTTCGATTCCGGTCAAGGGCATGTAATTGGTTACGGCCACATCCTCAGTAGGGGATGTGCAGGAGGTGGCTGGTCGATGTTTCTCTCTCATCGATGTTTCTAGCTCTCTATCCCTCTCCCTTCATCTCTGTGGAAAATCACTAATATATATATATATATATATATATATATATATATATATATTTAAATGGCATAGTGTCAACCTGCAGCAGTGATGACCAATGACCATAGCATCTCGTTGGGGAAGTATGAGGTAAAGACTGTATGGGACAAGTTCTGGATTGAAGTGGACATTTATGTGTGTGTATATATATATATTTGGCAACCAAGCATCTAAACTCTCTGAGGGAAATTTGTGAGTCTTGGTAAACACTAAAGCCCTAACTCCCTCTCTAAAAGCCTAAATTTGCTTGATATCTCCTCTTCCCAATTCCAGCAGTGAGGGAATGAGCATGAAACCCAGATTTAGCCAATCAGAATTGGGAATTTAAATCTGAAGTGAATCAGTTTAAATGAGTAAGGATGGTTAAAATACACTCCCAGCAGCCAGTGGGTCTAGCATGGCATCTGGCAGTATCTTTACCTGTGGTGGGGTCAGCAGTAGTATTCCAACCATACATACTACTTACTTGTGGTCACATTCTACTTTTGATTGCCCTTAGTTCCTGCTTATATTTTAGCCTGGTTCTTCAGCCTTCCTGTTGATTCTATGAGCTATTTGATATTCTGCCAATAAATTCCTTTCCAGCTAAAATTAGCTAGTTAGTTTCTATTACGTATGACTAAGAACTTCATTTTTATACTTCTTTGTTCAAAGTACTTCTTTATTCAAAGAGTACAGGTGACTGCAATACAGCATAAGTGCTATGATAGGTGGAATAAAGGTTGCAGGTGGAACTGTTCTCAATAAAACAGTTGTGCTTACTGTACAAATAGCTGTTAAATCGCCAAATAGCTATCATTTTTTTGCACTTGCCCAGGTATGTTTTCTGTGGAACCATATCCCTGATTTCATTCAATATAAGACAGAAGAACGTTTATATTATGAAATAGTAATGACTATTTTCTGGGATGGATGCATATGTTCTGTAAGACCAGTGCTACCAATGAAAATTCTGCAATGCGGTAGGAATGTAGGGGGCCTGTGGCAAAATCATATGGAGGTCGGGAAAACAAACACAAGCTTGAAATGCCTAAGCCCGTCCTCAGCCAAATCCCTCTTCCCGAGGGAAGGACAGCTTGTGCTTCAGCCTGGTATTTGTTCACTGAGCCTTATCCACAGTGAGACGGGGGGTGGCAAGCCTCCCAAAGACTTTACTGGGCCCTAAAAGATTATGCTCCAGCCTCAGGTTTGTGAGGAAGTGCTGAGAAGGCTAAAGGGAACTGTTGGCTTCAGGATTTGAAGCTTGAACATTTTTGTACCCTGGGACTATGGATGTATCGTGAAAAGTTTCTGTTGCCTCGTGTTTTTTTTTTTTTTTTTTTTTTTTTTAATGTTCTCCCCTCTTCTATAGCACATTATAATCTAGTAAAGATTTTGCTTTATTTTGTTTTCAATTTTATCTTATTTTAATAAATTTACTTATGAAAGTTTTATCTCTGATAATTTGGACATTGTTTAGTTTACAATGTACCTACCTACCTGATACTGTTTTTTTTATATAGCAAGTTATTAATATGTTGATTGTATTTGTAGATATGGCAATGCAATAAACTTTTTTTTTCCAAAGTGGATCTAAAATGATTGAAAGTTTCTCCCTGAAATGTATTAATTGTGATTGAAAATACTATTATTGGGTAAAGCTTGCCAAAGGAATAATGATTTTACATGTCACTTACATGTGTCACATATTATCTTCCTAGAATAGTTCTTTTCACTGCTCTTATCATTTGTTACTCAGAATAGCAATCCATAATAGTGTTTCTAAAGGCATCTAGGAAATTTCCATTTTGCGTGCATATAACATTTAAATTTAACTTTCTTGTGGGTCTCAGGTATTATGTTTTAGAATAGCATTATACTGCATAGTTCTGTGGTTGTTTTGCTATTAAAGCATTCTTAACTGATTTCCATATCAATCAATTCTATGCCTTGTTGTAATGTAAATAACCCCTGAAGACACAGCAAATTAGTGTTTGCTCTTCAGTAAATAGCTTTATCAGTGGCTTTTTCAAAGAGTGGGAAGGCTTATCAACATTATCAATATCAATGTCTGCCAGATTGTGTACATATCTTTTTTCTTGGGAAAGCTTTGGTTGGTTTAGTCCTAACATTCCTCCAGCAAACAGATCGACACAGCCTCGTAAAATTCTCAGACTAAAAAGTCTTTTCTGTGTATTTGTCTGGGATCTTGCTAACTAAAGGGACTAAACTCCATTAACACAGGGCAGTGCTTGTCTGGATCACTGTATTTTCAGCACCCAGCACAGTGCACGGCACGTATTAGATTCTTGATAAGTTTGTTAAAAGAATGGAAGGATGTTAATAGGCTTACCAGTTCCAATTTTTCAGAGAGCCAGTATGCTCTCTGAAATTCACCAGGATAGTTAATTTTATGTGTCAACTTTATTAGGTTAAGAGATATCCAGATAGCTGATGAAACATTATTTCTGGGTGTGTCTATGAGGGTGCTTCCATAAGAGATTAGCATTTGAAGTCCTAGACTAAATAAAGATCGCCATCAACAATGGGTAGGCATCAACAATGGGTAGGCATCAACAATGGGTAGGCATCATTTAATTTTTTGAAAGCCCAAATTGAACAAAACCATAGAGAGGCAAATTCGATCTTTCTGCTTGTGCTGGGACATTCATATTCTCTAGGCTAACAGTCCCCCACCACTACCCCACCCTCCACCCTCGTCCTGAGCCTTTGGACTTGAACTAGCACTTACACTATTGGCTCCCCTGGTTCTCAGGCTTTAGATTTGAATTGGAACTATACCACTGGCTTCCTGAGCTTCCAATTTGCAGACCTTGGGAGTTCTCAGTCTCTATAATCATGTGGACCAATCAGTTGTAATAAAGCTCTTTCTACATATCTCTATATATCCTATTGATTCTATTTCACTGGAGAACCATGATTAATATACCCACTTATTGGAAACACAGGTTTCCTTGAGGTTCCCTCAGTTCCTTTCCTTACAGCCTAGATAATATTAGTATTCTCCTAGACCCAAGGTACCAATTGCAGATCATTTTACTTCCCATCAAGCAAAATTTTTCTTGAGTTGGTTTTACACCAACCCATTTGTACCATTTCCTACCTTCTCCATCACCATTCTTTTCTTAATCCTCCACATTCATCTAGGTTTTTGGTACAGCTCATTGTCTTTTTCTCTCATTAAATTCCTGTAGAAATTTCAGTGCCTTCATGAGTGAGCCCATTGACTACTATAGTGGGGTCCTAAAAGGGGTTATATGGAAAGTAACCTCCCAGAATGATTTCATCAAAAATTTCTAACAGTGTAGGTCATGGTGGGTAGTCACACCTCAGGCATATGACTTTTTAGTAAAAGGTTTATCTTTGCTGTAAGCAAGCCCTGTCTGACCATTGTTTCTGTGCATCCAGGTTAACACATCTTTGAAATAAGTCATCATCACCCCCAAGAGAGCATATCTTCTGTAAACTATCTTGTAATCCAATCCTTGCCTTGCTTTCTCCTACCTTCATGTGATCTTTCTTATTCCCTTCTTAATTTCAATTGTATAAAAGGAGTTACAAAACTGCAGTTTGGCTCAAATAAACTCATAAAAATTATCTGCAGGTTTGGATGCTCTGTGGTCTATTCAATGTGTGATTTCACTTCCACTCTATTTCAGTAACCCACCTTAAGTTAACCTCTTGGGCCTTGTTCTCCCCTGGAACCAACTGATATACCTAGAATCTCACATACCAATCCCCTTCTCTTTGAACATATCCTCCTATTTTGCCAGTCCTTTCCTGTTCTACAGGCCTACTATCTTATTGACATCACTAGTGGCCTGGTGCACAAAATTCATGCAGGGGGTGGGGGGGGTAGGGTGTTCCTCAGCCTAGCTTGCACACTCTCCAATCTGGGACCCCTGGAAGGATGTCCTACTGCCAGTTTACAGGAATCAGGCCTAAACCAGCAGTTGAACATCCCTCTCACAATCCGGGACTGCTTATTCCAGCCACTCACTTGCCTGCCTGCCTGATTGCCCCTAACCACTCTGCCTGTCAGCCTGCTCGCCCCCCAGCTGCCCCCCACCACCAGCTTGCTTGCCCCCCAGCTGCCCCCACCACCAGCCTGATCACCCTCAATTGCCCCCTTGTTGGCCTGCTCACTCCAAACTACCACCCGCCCCCCTCCTGCTCATTCCCAATTGGACCTCCTGCTGGTCTGCTTACCTTCAATGGCCCCTCCCCCACCAGTCTGATCAACCGCAACTGCTATCCCATCCTGGCCTGATCACCCCCTGGTGGCCTAACCTCCCAGCCCCCCCCTTTTTTCCTTTTCTTTTCTTTTCTTTTCTTTTCTTTTCTTTTCTTTTCTTTTCTTTTCTTTTCTTTTCTTTTCTTTTCTTTTCTTTTCTTTTTTTCTTTTCTTTTCTTTTCTTTTCTTTTCTTTTCTTTTCTTTTCTTTTCTATTCCTTCCTTCCTTTCCTTCCTTCCTTCCTTCCTTCCTTCCCTCCTTCCTTCCCTCCTTCCTTCCTTCCTTCCTTCCTTCCTTCCTTCCTTCCTTCCTTCCTTCCTTCCTTCCTTCCTTCCTTTCCTTCTTTCTTTCTTTCTTCTTTCTTTCTTTCTTTCTTTCTTTCTTTCTTTCTTTCTTTTTTTCTTCTTTCTTTCTTTCTTTCTTTCTTTTCAGCTTCTCCTTGAGTGGAGGTCAGGGCCAGCTAGAAGCAAGTATCTGAGATTTATTTGTCTTCTATAATTGAAACTTTATAGCCTTGAGCAGAGGCCAGGGCCAGCCAGGGCCAGCCAGGGCAGGCAGGAAGCTTGGCTTCTTCCATCTCCTGGGCACCCCAAGCCTCCTGCTCAATCCAGCTCTGTGGCTGCCACCATCTTGGTTGGGTTAATTTGCATACTTGCTCTTGATTGGCTAGTGACTGTACCATAGCAGAGGTAGTCAATTTGCATGTTTCTCTTTTATTAGTGTAGATAATCTTTAGTTTCTTAATTCCACTTCTTTTTCCAAATCTGTTGTTTTCCTCTTAAAATCACTTCTTTACCATTTATTCCAGACCCCATGAATCTTGCTTCCATCACTCTCCTTCCAGCAGCCTTAATTTATTCCACCCATTCAGTTCTCTTCAGCACCATGCAAGCCTGCACTGCTGGACTTATTCACTCATCTATGTTTTATACTTCTTTACCCAAGCAGGGTGGGTAGTACTGGAAAAAAAAATCACACAAAATAGAGGTATTAGTACCTCCATGAATATAAGAATTCAGTTTTAACTATTCCCTCAAATCCTATATATTGTTCATGAGCTTCTCTTTTTTCCTTTGAAGAGTGTTATAAACTTTTGATTTTTTTTATTATTTAAAAATATACTTCCATTGATTTCATCGAGGAAGGGAAAGGGGGAGAGAGAGAAGGAGGGAGAGAGAGAGAGAGAGAGAGAAGAGATGGAAAAATCAATGATGAGAGAGAACCATCAATTGGCTGCCTCTTGCATGCCTCCTATTGGGTATTGAGTCCACAACCCAGGCATGTACCCTTGACCTGAATTGAACCAGGGACCCTTTAGTCTGCAGGCTGATACTCTATCCACAGAGCCAAACAGCTAGGGCAAACTTTTGCTTGTTCTTTAAGCCTCTCTCTGACTTTAAGGAAATGGGTCTGCTAATTAGTCATTTCACAGAGAAAGCAGGAACTTTCCTTAACTCTTCCTCCACAGCATTTCTTCCCTCCCAATACAAAGGCATTTATTTCCACTCTTATCACTACATCTTTCTCCTTTGCCTCCCTTTCAATTCATGCAAATTACTACTTAACACTCAACCATTTTCTTTCCTTGGGAATTGTGTTGCCTCAGTTACCTCCTCTTTTAGTTCAATGCTTGGCTTATAGACTGGATTGAGTCACACCCACTTAAAAAAGTGAAATACCAAAATATACTCCCTTAGCCCTGATTCTATGCAAACCGCCACCCTATCTTCTCCTCTTCACTGAAAAACTTGAGGTCTCCTAGTCCCTTTTCTGATGCTTTTATTTATTGTTTTAAATACTCATCCACTTTGTAACCCATCAGACTCTGACAGTCCACCACCATATCATCAAAACTGCTTTTGCTAAGTCACCAATGTTTTCTTAATTTCCAAATCCAATAGTCACTTTTCAGTATTTATCTGACTTAATTTCTCGGCTTTATTTTTGATACTGTTAACCACTCTCTGGAAACTCTCTTCTTGGTTTTTTATTGCACTAGCCTTTTCTGTCCCTCTCCTAATTCTCTGAAAATCCTTGTGGGGTTTTCTACTTAAAGTTTTTTTTCTTCTTTTTTTTAGTTTTTATTTCATTTTATTTCATTTTTAAAATTGTACTTGACATATAATGCTATGTTACTTTTAGGTGTACAACATAGTGATTCAACATGTATATACCCTATAAAAGTAATCACCACAATAAGTCTAGTAACCATCTGTCACTGTACAAAGCTATTATTACACTATTGACTATATTCTCTGTGCTGTACATTATATCCCTGTGATTTATTTTATAACTGGAAGTTTGTACTTCTTAATCTGCTTTAAAAATATTGATGTTCTCTAAGATTCTACCCTTGGATCTCTTCTTTTCTCACTCTAACTACTTTCCTTGAATAGTCTTTTGTGACCAAAGCTTCAACTCTCACCTGTAGATCAATGACACCCAAATACAGGGGGGGTGACTTTTTCTGAGGGAGTAGGATCTAAAGTCAGTGTGAAAGGCAAAAATAGAGTAGAATTAAAAATTACATTTGAAAAATCTCCTCTAAATACTATATACATGATTTTTAAAATATATCTATATATTTATGTATCTATATCTACACACACACACACACACACACACACACACACACACACACTATATTATCAATCAAGAAATTCTACGCAACCAGCTTTCCTCTGCTGTTGGAACAGAAGGCTGTATCTTGAGTTGAATACCAGATGAAGTTGTTGGCTTGCATTTAAGGGCCATGTTATAAGAAAAATATGTTTTTGTTTTTTTGCCAAGCACATATAGTAGAGTGAATATAAGTACATGTAGGAGATATTTCCACTGCATATATTTTCAGCCTGACCTCTTCTATGGGTTCTGGACTTATTACACTGAACTGCTGACTGGATATTGCCTTTTGAACATGCCAATCCAGACTGTTTTAAGATTTCTGAAAGCTGAAGAAATGAGATAACTTACATTCTACTTAGCAAGGGCATTTATTGAAAGCACATAGTGATGTTTCAATGATACAGCTCGCATGTGGAGTGTTTTTTCATGTCATCTGGATTGATGTTCTTATCCCAGGCAGATGTCCTCTAGCACCATACAGCTACCCACACCCTGTCTTGTTTGCCTGGCTAGAACCATAGACAGCTTCAGATTGGTGGAATCTCTAGGCCAAGCATCACACAAGCCATTAACTTCTGGCTGAACAACTTTATTGGGCTTAGTGAAACTCATAAGCCTCAAAGAAGGCATTGCAGTTACTGGCCCTTTCAAGAGCTGTACTTCACCCATTGGCTGTTACATAACCCTACCATCATCCTCATTATGCTATCATGACAAATTAGCAAAGGAAAATCCAGCATTCCCCACTGACTGGACTGAACATCTGACTAATACATGTACGGTGTGGTGTGTATTATATTAAGAGCCAATATCGGAATCGTGTCTATACAGCAGTAAGCTTTACCTCCTCTTTATCACACACACACACCAAACAGCATAAATAATTAAAAGCATCATAATAGAAAGCAGTCCAACATTACATAAAAAATGTACTACTCAACTGTTTCATTCCACATTTAGCATTTTAACAGCATTGCAATTACAATGGGACTGGACAGCTTTCATGGGGTCCTCTCTCATCCTGTCATGATTTATGTTCCATAATATGCCTTGGGTATATATAGAATAAGTAAATCTCTTTACATTCTTCTACAATCTATGCCTATGTATTTACACTATCAGCCCTTTAATTTGAGGACTACTAAACCGGGCAGGGCCATTCTCCATGACCATGTCTGGGTTATAGAAGGTAGGAAATTGCATATTTGGAATGTCCCATAATCATCTTTTGTGAGCATCACATTTTGGCTTTTCTCCCTTTGAAGTTGACCTCTTTACCTCCATTGTCATTCCATTTATAGAACAGGATATAATTTGTATCCAGATAACATTCCTTTCTTTGTGTCAAATATATATCCAGGAATGTTAAGGTCATAAATAATTTGCTCTCATGTAAAATCACAGATATCAATGTTGATTTTTTAAATTGAAGATAGCATCCTTTATTTTTATTATAAAAAGGAACACATTGATAATACATTATTCTTCCTTAAATATGAAACACAAAAAAAGTATGAAAAAGAAAAGTCATTCATAATCCCCTTATGCAAGGATAGCCATTATTAACTTTTGGTTATAACCTTTAACATTTTTCTATAGGACCATAAATGAGGTCATACTTTATCATGCTGTTTTGTACATCATCTTTCCAGGTTAGAAAACACAGATTACATGATCATATTAATGTTTGTATTATTTCTTTTTTTATTAATATATTCTATTGATTTTTTTACAGAGAGGAAGGGAGAGAGACAGAGAGCTAGAAATGTCGATGAGAGAAACATCGACCAGCTGCCTCTTGCACACCCCGCACCGGGGATGTGCCCGCAACCAGTGTACATGCCCTTGACCGGAATCGAACCCGGGACCCCTCAGTCCGCAGACCGACGCTCTACCACTGAGCCAAACCGGTTTCGGCATAATGTTTGTATTATTTCATTGCCTCTATGGAATAATATAAATCCAGTAAATTTGAACATGTATATCTTTTTGTTCTCCACAGCCCTCCCTGCAAAGCTGGAATTACTACTGATTTTATCTTATGGAAATATAGATGCTAAGGCAGCCTAAAGGGAGCCATTATCTTAGGAGCAAATTCTGATTTAGTCTGAATTTAGGGCAGTTTTCTGAATTAAATATGCACAAAGGTTTCCGGAGCAGCAGACTAAACTATCATAATGAAAAACATCATTACAACACAACCATATCAATATACAGTGAATCCTGCAATCAGAATTAATTCCTGATCAGTAAAGAGAGCCATGCAACATGAGAGAAAACAGGTCATTTTTGAGCAAGGGCCTTCTTGGGAGACCCCGGGTATGTACGGTGTTCTTATTCCCTTCCTCATTTATTTTTCTGGCTGGTGAGAGGGCAGACTCTCAGAGGACGACATCTTGCTGCATAGTTCTAAGAAATCTAACTTGGGGCCTAAGAGTACAGAGTGTCTGAACCAAAAAATTTGTTTTTATTTTTATTTTATTTTATTGATTTTCCACATAGAGAAAGGGAGAGGGAAAGAGAACTAGAAACACTGATGAGAGAGAAACATCGACCAGCTGCCTCTTGCACACCCCCTACTGGGGATGTGCCTGCAACCAATGTACATGCCCTTGACTGGAATTGAACCTGGGACCCTTCAGTCCGCAGGCCGACACTCTATCCACTGAGCCAAACCGGTTTTGGCTGAACCAAAAATTTTGAAGAGAGCCGAAACCAGTTTGGCTCAGTGATAGAGCGTCGGTCTGCGGACTGAAAGGTCCCGGGTTCGATTCCAGTCGAGGGCATGTACCTTGATTGTGGGCACATCCCCGGTGGGGGGTGTGCAAGAGGCAGCTGGTCGATGTTTCTCTCTCATCGATGTTTCTGGCTTTCTATCTCTCTCTCTCTCTTGTTCTCTGTAAAATATCAATAAAATATATGTATTATAAAAAACACACACACAAAAAAACAACAAAAATTTTGAAGAGCCTATGAGATTTTATAGTTACTTCTCTATTCTCCACCTATTGCTTTCCAAATCAATAGATCCTGGATACAGGGTGCTGCAAATATCCTGTTGGACTCCTTTTTTTATCCCCACACCAGTCAAAGGTATTGCACATGCTGCTATCACAGACAGTTTGCTATTGATCTATTCTCTCATTTACTTCTTCTTGGGCCTCACACCATCTTGTTCAAGATTTCAGTTTGCCTGGCAACTGTCCTCTTCTGCCTCCAAAGATCCCAGACTGCCTTTCTCTTCCAAAGTACTGGACACTTTAGAGAGACTTGGGATGAAAGTCTATAGTGTGAATTTATTTATATGTACACACTGCCAGGACTCTATTAAAATATAACTTAAAAAATAAAATCATGATTTTTGTGCAGATATAAACCCATGTTAAATAACTCATTTTATCCATAGAATGTAAGGAAACCAGGCAAAATGGGACAGAAGTGATTTTTTCCATGGGTAGGATGGGGAAGTCAATTATAATCACTACCAGATAGGACAGAAGTTACATATCTATCATGACAACTTACAAAGAGCAGCCAACAGTTCAAAGGCAATGGACAAGGCTAGAATCTAGTAACATGGGAGGATATACCATAGGCATGCATAGCTTTTTTCTATGCCTCCCAAAATAAAGGCATATAGGGTCCTCCCATCAAAGTTCAGAGGGAAAAAAAAACAAGCATCTTGAGTAACATCAGATCACACCACTGGTACAGTATTCCTTTGGAAACACTGAATTCCCTTGACAAATTTAAAACATAAGTTATAGTCCCCAAATGTCCTCTAATGCTCCAAAAAAAGAAGGTGTCTAACCAAGACTATTGTAAACAAAGCCAGAGTAAATATTAAAATTTACTAAAACATGTCAACCTTTATTCAGGCAGTTCAAATCGATTATTTCCTGAAACATGCTATTCTCTTAGTACAAAATAGACCATCAAGAATAGGATCCTCAAAATACCAGTGTAGCTAGCTAAACGACCCCACTGCTGTTCATTAGTTATAACACCGCGTTGTTGAGATCCCGAATTAACTTTATGCTATCAACTTTTACAACTAATTTTCAGTAACGCTCAGAAAATTTTCTGAAACTTTTTTACGAAACTCAGATAATTATAGAATTATAGATTGTCATTAAAAATTGACAGTCCTGCCAAAGCCGGTTTGGCTCAGTGGTAGAGCGTCGGTCTGCGGACTGAGGGGTCCCGGGTTTGATTCCGGTCAAGGGCATGTGCCTTGGTTGCGGGCACATCCCTGGTGGGGGGGTGTGCAGGAGGCAGCTGGTCGATGTTTCTCTCTCATCGGTGTTTCTAGCTCTCTATCCCTCTCCCTTCCTCTCTGTAAAATATCAATAAAATATATATTTTTTTAAATTGACAGACCTCCATTGCTTTTTTCATACAAATATTCAAATCCCTGAGTACCAAAGCCCCTGGCTTTATGTATTGTAAGTACATATGTCTACTACTAAAAGTCAAATGAAACATAGAATTTCCCAAAATGTTAAATTCCAAATGTTAAAGAACAAAACTCAACTCAGTAAATATGGAGATCTAATAGGCTTTATTAAGTGAGTGATGAATTGGGCAGTGTTCCAGCGAGCACACTAGATGGGCTGTCTCTCTGAGTTGCACAAAATGAAAGGTTTTTATAGCCAGAAAGAGGGTTGGACAAGAAGGTTAAAAGAGTAGGTTTTTTCAGCAAGGTTACCTTCCCACGGTGGGAGGCAGAGGGTTTTATCAGGCAGATCACTTCCCTAGTGCAGACCAGGGAAATTCCGGGCTGATTTAAAACCGCAGTTAGTTAGGTATTAAGTCTTGGTGGGGCTTAGCAAGAGTGACTCCATTTTGGGCCTGTTGTTTCTTTTCTTTTCTTTTTTAACACATAAAGATTTAAGTTTGGCAATAATATTTTTTCTACCTTAGAATCATCAAATAAGACAAGTCCTAAGCTAAGGAATGTGGTACAAATGTATGGTCCTAAAACACAATTTGTTATTTCCATATCGATCCCAAAATACCTGATTTATTATCCATAGCTGCTGTGACATGTTAGGAAATTCTTCTTTACTCACGGTATCATTTTGAGTTTAAAAAACTATGTTACATACAGTAAAACCTATTGTTTTATGAGTGTGGTAAACAAAACAGTGGTGTGATCACTAACACAATAAAGATATAGAACAGCCCCCCTCACCCCCCCCCCCCCAATTTCCTCAGGCTTCTTTTGGGTCAGCCCTTTCCCCTGGTCACCAGTCATCAGGGTTCTGCCCCCTTTGCAAGACCTTTACATTCTGAAATAACGATAGACTCACAGGAAATAGCAAAAATAGTGCATCAGAGGCCCCTATACCTCTCAGCTGCCCAGCGCGTTCGAAGGCAGTTTTCCTTTCGCTTCCTTGCCTGCGTTCACTCTTTCCTTCCCACACCGGCTCCCTTCTGCCCTGTTAAAAGGAGCGCATGCCAGTGTCCCCTCGGATGTCTGCTGTTGCCTTTTGCTGTATTTCAGCTCGATCACCTTTAATTCCCCTACATCTCTCACTAGCGTTTCTTTACCCCACCGTTCCCCTCCATTTATCCTGCTGCTGGATTATTACCATTTTTATTTTATTTTTTCCTTTTTCTTTCTGAGATCTGTGTCGCCGGTGGCACTACTGTCAGCCCCGGATCCCTGCCTGGCACTGGGCGCTGCACTGGGCGCTCCGGTCGCCGGGGGGCGGCCGGGCGGGCACCGGGGAGCCCTCTGCAGGGAGCGAGCTCGGCGGGCCGGCCCCCCACGCTCTCCGGAGGGGTGCGCGCGGCCCGGCCCGGCCCGGTCCCGCCCGGTTCTGGCTCTACCCGTCCTCCCAGGGCCACCCTTTCGGTTCCAGACACCCGGCTATTTGGGGGGAGAGTGTGCAGAGGCCTTGGGAGGCGGCCCCCCGCCCCCGAGTTCCCGGGCGGGGCCAGGCGGCCGGGGCGCGGGCTGCACGGAGGTCACCCCAGAGGCTCCCCCGGTGCAAAGGGGCCCCGGCGGCCCGGGCAGAGGCAGGCCCCACGGCCCGCGGGAGGCGCAGCGCGCATGCTCCGGCGGAGGGAGAAGGAGGAGGAGGAGGAGGGAGGAGGGAGGAGGGCTCGGCACCTCCCCGGTGAGCGCCCTCCCCTCCCCGCCGCCGCCCCAGTGGCTCCCGGGGGCCACCCCGCTCCTCCCCGCGGCGCCGGGCCCTCGCCCGGCTCCCCTCCTCCTCCCCCGCCCCCGCCCCGGGCCCGCCCTCGAGGCTGGGCGGCGGGCCGGGCGGCGAGCGGGGTGAGTACTCCCACCGCCCCGGCCGGCGCCCTCCCCGCTCCCCGCTCCCCGCTCCCCGCGCTCCCGCCTCGCTCCTCCCGGGGCCGGGCAGGCGGTGCGGAGCGCGGGGAGCGGCCCGGCCGGCACAAAGGCCGGGAAGGGGCTCCCGCCCGCCCCGCGCAGGCCTGGGCCCCGCAGCCCCGCAGCCCCGGGCGCCAGTGTGGGCGGGGAGGAGGGGGGAACCGTGCCGCCCCTCCCGGGTCTCCTCCCCCGACACCCCCACCCCCGCCCCCGCCGCGCTCTCCGGGCGCTCCGCTCTCCGGCGCCGCCGGGGCGCGAAGCCTGCGGGTGGGGAGCCTCCCTGCAGCCCGGAGACCCAGCCTTAGTTCAGCTGCGGGCCCTGAACTCCAAGGGGTTTCAGGTTCACTGTCAGGAGGAATAATTTATCACCGATATGGTTTTTTTCTCCCCCCCCAAAATAACTAGGTACTCATGGTAGCTATGGGGGAGGGGGAATATAGAAATAGCTGACTGATAGGAACACTTATAATGCTAAGAATTAAAAACCTTTCAGAAAAGGCAAAGGGATAATAGCTACATGTCTTTTCAAAGTCAAAATGGAGTCTGGTCCAGCAGAACCCCCTGAGGATGAATTCGGTATCCAGGGAACTGTACTCTTACTGGAAGTGACAGTTTTTTGTTGTTGTTAATCCTCACCTGAGGATATTTTTCCCCCGTTGTTTTTCAGAGAGAGTGGAAGGGAGGAAGGAAGGGGGGGGGGAGAAAGAGAGAGGTATCTCCACGTGAGTCCGATTGGTTGCCTCCCACACACTCCAAACAGTAACCCAGGTACGTGCCCTGGACCTGGACCGGGAATTGAACCCTGGACCCTCTAATGGGCAGACGCTCTAACCACTGAGCAAAGGCTTGACATAAGATTGATTAGGGCCTAGGCTGTGGAATTACATTTTTTTTTGGGGGGGGGGGTGAGGGGAATTAATTGAGATGCAAATTATTTCTGATTGGGAGGAAAAAGTGCTCCCAAAGGTTGTGATTTTATTACAAGATTTTGTAATAATTTTTTTTAACCATTCAGCTTGTTCCTTCATTGTAAATTCAATAAATCTTTACCGTAGATTCACTTTATTTTTATGAGTCATGGGTCAACTTAAAAAAAAAATACAGTTTGACAGACAGTGGCTTCCACTCCTTAGTGGCAAAAGCCTAAGTTTGTGCTTTGCAGGATTGGAAAACACTGGCCCCGAGTGGTGCTAACTACATCGTAGGACCCTTCTTGCTTCTGCAGGGTCAAATACGGACAAGAGTAAACATTTACACAATGAAACTTGACCGAAAAACGTTGAGTATGGAGAAACCCAAATTAAAGTCTTGCAGTGACAAGGTTTAAGAAATGCTATTGGTAGGTTAATGGAGGACACTGGTGGAAACAGTTCCCAATAGTTCTGAACTGGGTCCGTTTGGCTATAGGCTGTTAGAAGATTATTTTACCTCCCACTTCCCTTTCCTCTCTATTTAGGATAAGGTTTACTAAGATTTAGCTACAGGATGAGGCATTCAAACTGGGCATAATGTTTTGTGACATTATAAAATTGATAGCAATTCCTAATGCTTGTACTAGAGAAAGATAGCAATCCCTTAGGCCGGGAGATCAAGTCAAGTTCATATACGTAGATGATTTAAGACTGGGTTTGATTTGATTATGAATATCTTCATAAAGTCTAGAGATGTGTTTGGGGACTGTAGAGGTAATGTTGGGGTCACACACATAGTCAACGTACCCTGCATACAAAACGCCAGGGGAATTATTTGGTGATTATCCCTTGAAAACAGATGTACGTCTTCAGGTGCCAAGAAGGCTGAGTATGAAACGATTGAATAGTAGAGGAATGGAGAATAAACTGTATCTCAGAGCATCCAGGTTAGGGAAAGGTCTCTCAACAGCTTTGCAGAACCAGAGTCTCCACCAATGTACCGGGCACCCCAGGCCTTGAAGTGCTTGCCCTCCTACAGGGACCCAGGAAGAGAACTTACTGATAGGAAGTTATCACTGGCCTGTAATAGCTTTCAGAGAAAACTCTTTCACTGTCTCTTCTGAGCTCAAGAACCTACAATAGTTTCCTGCCCACTACTTAAATGAAATCTCTTTAGAGTTTTAATGCTATTTATGAAATGCCCTCCTCCCCCACACTTATATTTTTTAATCTATACTCTCCAGTTACACTGTTTAGCTGTCTACTCTGCCTCATCTCAACCCGTTCCTAGGTTCACTGCCCATCCCTACTCCATTAATCCTCCTCATCCCTCTATGTATTGTTTCTCTGTCTTTCAGTATCATCTTATAATTCAAGGATTATCTGAAATATAACTCCTCTAGGATCTAGGCCAGGGGTGGGCAAACTTTTTGACTCGAGGGCCACAATGGGTTCTTACACTGGACCGGAGGGCCGGAACAAAAGCAACCTGACCATGCTGGCACTCTCCTCTTGGGCTGCTGGTGAAGGAGCGGAGGGGAAAGCAAGAGAACCCTCCGCTCTTTCGGCTCCATGGGCCGGATAGAACAGCCGAATGGGCCGGATTTGGCCCTCGGGCCATAGTTTGCCCACGCTGCTCTAGGCTCTGGTTCCAGAATGCCTTAGGTCAAATTGCTACATTAAAAAAATATTATATATTTATATATAGTACTGATTTCAGAAAGAAAGGGAGCGGGGAGACAGATAGAAACATCAATGATGAGAGAGAATCACTGATTGACTGCCTCCTGCATGCCCCCCACAGGGGAACCAGCCTGCCTCTGGGCATACCCTGACCCGGAATCAAATCCTGACCTCCTGGTTCATAGGTCAACACTCAGCCATTGAGCCACACCGGCCAGGCCAAATTGCCACATTTACCTGCCGGACTTTGTACCCTCTTCCTAATTGGAGCTCTAGCTGCAGAGGCCATAGCAAATTCAGCCACTAGTGAAAACCCTTTCATTCCAGCCCAGGTACGATCTTACTGAAACTTTGACTTGCTTTCTAGGTTTCAGTGGGAAGGCAAGGAGGGAACAGGCAGCCTGCTGTTCAGCTGCTGTCATGCCTGAACACACGTCCTCTCTTTTGCTGCTTTCTTACTTATTAGATTGCCTGGCCATGCCTGCTGGGCCCACCCTTTCACTAGCCTCATCGAAATGATCCATTTCCCCACCCCCCACCCTCAGTTTTCTAGCATTATTCCTCCTCAAAAGTATTTCTGATGCTAATGATAAATGCTTATTTCGGGCCTTCGAAATCAGGTAATCCTGGCTGGGCCTAGGATTCCACTCATATACTTGTATCCTGAGCGCCTCTTGGCTGTCTAATATTGGAGGACCATTTGCCCACAGACCCCGCTAGGTAAGCGATTAACCAATTAAATGAATTCCAGCCAAATTTCCATAAAGGTGATGGGTGGAACTTACCTTCCAGCTAGTGACTGTATGCTTTGTTAGGTAAGACTCTAAATCTAAAGCTATACTGATGTAAAATTGTGGCAGGGAGGGACAAGTACAGAGGAAGTGGCTAACTTATATTAGTTAAAAGTGATTTTTAATGTGCTAAAGTATCCTAGTATGTTCAGTGATAATCACATTTTTATAAATGATCTTAAGTTCTGGGGAAATTCAGTTCTGTTTCTTAAAGTGTTTTAATCTCATTATGACTCTGATACACATTGATTTATGGACTCATCAAAAGAAATGTCTCCAACCAAAAAAAAAAGTATCAGTTTTCCACACGTTAGATTAAAAATCACATAAAAAATGTGGAACATGGTAGTGAAAAAAAAGCTGTTTTTAATTAAAAAGGATCATATGAACAATGATTATGCACCATGTTGGAATTTACTGGGGCCGCTTTTCTGAAAAGATATATTTAATAGCAGCAGAAAAAGTTTCTTCACATTATCTAGTGCAGGGCTAACCAGTATTTTAGAAAGACTGCTTTCAGTTGGTGGGGGAAAAAAATTATTTTCCCAATCTGTAGCCTCTGCTGAAGCAGCTAAAGAGAGGTTTTGATTGGTTAAGCTAATCTTTAAAAAGATAAAGAAGAAGAAGAAACCCAAACAGTTGTTCAGTAAGACTGAAACTCAAATAAAATAGATGTATTAAAAACTTATACTTTATGACAGGAAACAGCCCTGATTTATTTTTAACATTTACCTATAATAAGAAATGAGAAGGTCATTGTTTAGGATGAGATGAGAATTGAAATTCACCTTTTTAACTGAGAGTTCACTTGTATTCTGTTGTCAGCCCTAGTCTAAATTGAGGATCGCTTAAGTCTGGAAACATGGGCAGTTCACATCTAAGATTTTTTCATTTGCAAATTAAGAATTGTTTTTGCCATTATTCCTTATTAACCTGCGGTTGTGGATATTTTCATTTCGACCAAAATTTAAGCCATCTCATAATAGGAAGTTTTAAGATTCTAATTTCTGTCTCTACTAGTCTGTGAACTTGGTAGAGGACGAGAGAGCATTACAACTTGAAAAAACATAAAAATATTGATCACATTATATTTTTATGATTTATTTATTTAAAATATGTTTTTTAATTGATTTTAGAGAGAGATAGGAAGGGAGAGGGAGAGAGAGAGAAATATCGATTGGTTGCTTCCTGCACCTGCCCCAACTACAGATTGAACCTGCAACCTGAACATGTGCCCCTATTGGGATCTATACATGGGACAAGGCTCAACCAACTGAGCCACACTGGCCAGGGTTATCTTTTCATTTATTTATTTATTTATTATTTTTAAAAATATATTTTATTGATTTTTTTTTTTTACAGAGAGGAAGGGAAATGGATAGAAAGTTAGAAACATCAATGAGAGAGAAACATCGACCAGCTGCCTCCTGCACACCTCCCACTGGGGATGTGCCTGCAACCAAGGCATATGCCCTTGACCAGAATCGAACCCGGGTCCTTCAGTCCACAGGTCGACGCTCTATCCACTGAGCCAAACTGGGTTAGTCTATCTGTTTATTTTTAATGAGGTGAAGTATTCTTACTTGAGCAGAGAGACAATAATTATTCAGTAATATTTTATTATGGCACATTACAATGATTTGAATTGAGATGGATGTCATTTTAATATGGTAATTCCTAATTTTGTAATCAAGTTATAAGCCTAGTCCTTAGATAATTTAAAAAGTATTCAAACAAATATTAATTGGTGCTTTGATGTTTACTCATCTTGCTGGTGGCAGTGCTGTTAATGAAATAAACTATGGCTATTGAGTAAAATTTTGTGTTTCAAGTAACGTTTTGAACAGTCCAGTAAAACTCAAGTGGAGGGCTTAGGGAATGTAATGTTTTTACGTAGTTCACTTTTGTTATTAAGTGAGGGTTTGCTTGACATTTATAAAACATCCCAAGATATATTAGTTTTCTTTATGAATTAAATGTGATTTTTCTTTGATTGAATATCTTTCAATATATGTCAGGGTCATTGTATAGTTGGCAAAACCATTTCTGCCTGTATTCTCTCACTGAGTGATTGAGGTGTTTTCTGTAATCTGTATAATGTTGATTTACAATTAATGTTTTCAGGCCAGATTTTTTATTCATTTTTTCCAAGTTCTAGGTCCATGTCAATATGCCTGCTAGATATCATAACTTGTGCATTCCTCAGGCATTTACAAATTTATTTATTTATGAAATTCTTTCATTGGGGGAGGGGGGTTGTCCCTCAGCCCAGCCTGCACCCTCTCCAATCTGGGACCCCTCGAGGGATGTCCGACTGCCCGTTTAGACCTGATCCCACCGGACAGTCGGACATCCCTCTCACAATCCAGGACTGTTGGCTCCCAACTGCTCTCCTGCCTGCCTTCCTGATTGCCCCTAACTGCTTCTGTCTGCCAGCTTGATCACCCCCTACCCACTCCCATGCCAGCCTGATTGATGTCTAACTGCTCCTCTGCCAGTCTGTTCACCCCCAACTGCCCTCCCTTGCAGGCCTGGTCCCTCCCTTCCTGGTCTGATCACCCATAACTGCTCTCCCTTGCAGGCCTGGCCCCTCCCAATTGCCCTCCCTTGCTGGCTGTTTTTATTCATTTCAAAACATATTTTAAATAAATAAATCATAATTTAGATCACATGGGGGCAGGATCTTTGACCACATGGGGGCAGCCATCTTGTGTGTTGGAGTGATGGTCAATCTACATATTACTCTTTTATTAGATAGGGTACAGGCCTGGTGCTTGCATGGGGGCCAGCTGGTTTGCCCTGAAGGGTGTCCCGGATCAGGGTGGGGGTTCCCTTGGGGTGTGGGATGGCCTGGGTGAGGGGCCTGTCATTGTTTGCAAGCTGGCCAAGGCTCTCCCCCACCCCCCAGGGACCCAAGCAGAAAATATAGAGATTATACATTCAAAATTTAATATAAACTTTCATGATCCACCAGAAGCCATATTAAGAATCTGCTATATTCATTCTAGCTGGGTGATTTCATTGGTCTCTTTTATAAGATGATTTCCAAATTTCTTAATTTGATCTTGGCTTCTCTCCATAACTTAAGATGCATATTCTTCCTGAATTCTTTCATTGCCTGGATTCAGATCCTTTTGACCTCTCATCCTGATTACTACAACAGCTTTTAACTCTTCTCCTTGCTTTCAGGCTTGTGTCCCTCACATCATCCTCCACAGAGCCTCCAATGATTTATTATTCTGACCTTTTCAGCTCTAAGGTCTGATTCTTTGTTTTCTGTGGAAATGGTCCAAACTCTTGCATGACACACACTCCCATACCATCCCTCCTTTGTGGAGGATCCTTCTTGTGCCTACTATAATCTGTGCATATCTTCATTATTGTATAGACTTTAAATAGAAGTTCTCTTTTCCATTGCTATCAGAATTGAGAGTTGAGCAGTTAATTGAAGAAGTTGTTAAAATAAAGTTATTAAAAAATAATACATGTAAAATATTTATGGATAAGCAAGGAATTTGATATAAAAATGCTAAGAAACATTTAAATTACTTCCTGCTTAGTGTTTATATGCTACAGAAGAATAGAATTTATGTTTACGTGAAGATTCATTTATGCCAATAATATTTTTTTTATTCTGATGAATCTTTTATTAAATTAAAAAAGAATATTACTTTTATGTTAAAAATACATGCATACTTAAAAAATTTTATTTCAACTTAAAACATATAAAGACATTCGTTTGACAATTTTTTCATATATGACCAAGGCACTTTTTTTGAGTATGGGTACTTGATTAGAATTCATTGTTCATTCTTGATTAAGCTCTAGATTGATTAAGCCCAGAATGTATCCTCTAGTTTTTTGGTTTATATGAAAGTTTAACTTTAAATGAAAGAACTTAAGCCACTTTAGCAACAATGTGAGTATAGAATCTAGATTTGTATGCTTTTCCCACTACCAATTTTCAGTTGAATTATCCAAATCTAGTACAAAAGTAGTCTGTTTTCCCAATGAAGATTTACTTTTATAAAGTCTTTCCGAGGCATTAAATCTTAGAAATAACAGTTGTTTTTGTCTTTAAATTACATTTTATTGGTTTGGTTAGTATAGCATTTCATTAAAGTATATTTATAATACAAGAATGTGGTTTGTGAACATTCCCTCAACTGAGGGGAGTAGAGATTGCTTCATGATCAGAATGCTGTAGATATTGGTAATTTTTATAGAGGGAATGGGCATTGTGTTGATAAATATGGCAAACTTGGTTGAATGGAGGTTGGTTATTTTTATGGCTTATCTCTCTTATTACAATACTAGAGCCCCAGTGCAGGAAATTCATGCCTTTGGTGGTGGTGGTGGGGTCCCTCATCCCGCCTGTGCCTTATCACACAGTCTGAGAGTCCCTTGACTGCCTGCTGGTCAGTGGCCTGGGCTCTCCTCTTTGGGACAATCACAGAGTCTCCCCCGACCTATCGCCCTGTGCCCTGCTGGCCGGTGGCCTGGGCCTCCATCTGCAGGATGATCGATTGCAGAGCCCCCCTGATCGGTCTCCCTGCAGAAGGTAGCTTGGGGTGATCTCAGAGCCCTCCGATTGATCACCCTGCCAGCTGATGGCCTGCGGCTTCCTCTGTGGGGCAATCGTGGGCAATGGTGGGGCCCACCATTAGCGATAGCATAACAATTGCCTAGCACCCGCCTTGGCTGGCCAGGTGCCAGTACTAGTCATAGCGTGGTTGTCTGGATGGTCATTCTGTGTTTGTCCCTTCAGTCAATTTGCATATTATGCTTTTATTATTATAGATGAGTTTGTATAAACCAAGAACTATGTATTTTTTTCCATTTCTGTATAGTGAATACTTAATTTTTTATATTACAGTTATCATTTAGTATGGAAGAAGATGAATTTTTTGGAGAAAAAACATTCCAGTATTATTGTGCAGAATTCATCAAACATTCACAGCAGATAGGTGATGGTTGGGAATGGAGAACTTCAAAGGTAAGAACAGAAAATTTTATTTCCCATTTTGATAGAGTTTTTTTTTTAGTTCTTTTTTTTTTTCCCCATGTAAACCTTTAGTAATTAAAACTAATGTATGAAAGATAGCTTGATTCAGTAAAGGGCTTAAATTGAAGAATATTTTAAAACAGATGTCCATTGTATTACTTCAACTATATGTACTCATTATAATTAGGCTAATGAAGTATTATCTAGAAAAGTCTTTAGGTGAGTTGCTTTAATTTAATAAGATAAGAATGCTTAGCATATTAATTATCTGAATATAAACAGATGCTTCAAACCATTTGTTTACACTATTAATTTTCTTAGGAAACTATTTTTGCCCAGAGAGTGAAAAGATAATCCTGAAACCAAACCACGGTCAATCACAAAATTTGAAATATTGAGGACTGTACTAATTAGGATCTTTTTTTATTTTGTTTCTTTATTTTTGTTGTTGATAAATTGGGAATTTTTAAATAGTATAAACACATTTTTAAACATTCTTTTGGTTCTAGTCAATAACAGTCAAAAGATCTATATACTCATTTATTTTCACACATATAGTTAGTAAGGTTCTCTGTCAAAAGCTTTTTTAGTTCCTTGAAAGCTTCAGTTCTTAGAGAATAAGTTTTCTCTACTTGACACTTTATCTGATTCCTGAAAAAGTGATGAATCTCGATTCTCTGCAGAATGGCTGTGTTTCCTATCTGCACTTGGAGAAACATGAACCATTTTGAGCTGAATCCTATGATTCAGAACTAGGCCAGGGAAATGCAGGTTTTGATCAGGTCTAGAGTATCACTGGGGAGAGAAGCCATAATTTCTTCTTGGGTTATATGTCAGCTCGGTTTTGACAGGGTGGCTCATGGGATGGTTCAGAGGTGTGGTAGAGTCCAGCTCCACTATCTCAGTTAGGGGTGGGACAGTCCACACACCCCTAAGGCATCTCCTGCTCCAGGAGAGCATGACCTTACTGGCACCCTTTATTAATTTTTGTTCCTATCTTATAATTTTGTTTGCTATTGTGTTTATATTTTTACTCATATTACTAGAGACCCAGTGCTCGAAATTCATGCATGGGGAGGGGTGGGTGGGTGGGTGGGAGGAGGGGTGTCCCTCAGCTCAGCTTGCACCCTCTCACAATTCGGGACCCCTCAGGAGATATCCAACTGCTGGTTCAGGCAGGGGTTGGGCCTAAACCAGTAGCTGGACATCCCTCTTGCAATCCGGGACCACTGGCCCCTAACCACTCACTTGCCTGTCTGATCACCCCAAATCACTCTGCCTGCCTGCCTGATCGCCCCTAAACACTTTGCCTGCCTGCCTGATTGCCTCTAACTGCTCACCCACCTACCTGCCTGCCGGATCATCCCTAACCACTTTGCCTGCATGATCACCCCTAACTGCTTGCCTTCCTGCCTGCCTAATTGTCCCTAACTGATTACCTGCCTGCATGATCACCCTTAACCACCTCTACCTCAGCCCAGCCCCCATCTCTGTGGCTTAGTCTGGAAGGATGTCCAGAAAGTCAGCTGTCAGGTCTAATTAGCATATTGCCCCTTTATCATTATAGATTTCTTCTATGATTATTATTGACATACTAGGGGCCCAGTGCATGAATTCATGTACCTTGAAAGGAACTGTGGGTCATGAGGCTGCAGTGGGCACAGGGTTGGATCTTGGCCCATCCTCCACACCCCTGCCTGGTCCCTCCCACCATAGCCCCTGGTCCCCTGTCTGCGGTAGCCCCTCACCTCCCACTGGTTGACCTTGCTCATACCTGCTGATGGCATGGAGCAATTGGGGCTGGCACCAGCAGCAGGTGCAAGAGGGGCCAGTGCTGTCAGTGGGTACGAGTGGTGGCTGCTGTTCTGATTGCCCCTCAAGAGCAGGGGGAGGTGGAAAAGCCCTCAGGGGTGATCAGGGCCAGTAGCTACCACTCACACCTGCTGATGGTGTCGAGTGATCAGTATTAGAGCTGGGTGTCAGCAGTGGGTGTGAGTGAGGCTGCTGACGGCAGCAGGTGAGAGTGCTGGGTGGGACCGTGGCTCACAGGAACAAAGAATTTTCAGTAACCACCAGAGGCTCACCCTGATGTCAGTGACAGGAGCCCCATCTTGGTCTGGCATCCCCGCTCACCTGCTCCACCATCCCTCTGTGGCTTTACACCTGCCAAGTTCCACACTCTGCTGCCTGCGGTTGATGACCACCATGTTTCATGCATGCCCCCTAGTGGTCAGCACATGTCATAGTGACCGGTTGTTCAGTTGTTTGGTTGTTCCGCCGTTCGGTCTATTTGCATATTAGGGATTTTACACACACACACACACACACATATATATATATGTTAAAGAACTACTAATTTTTGTATATTAATTTAATGACTATTCAATGACTGATTTCATAATTCATAATTTTTTTAGTGATTTCCCTGTAATCTTATAGGTAGAGTGAGATCATATGCAAGTGAAATTTTTGTTGCCTTATTTATAATATTTTTCTCTATTATTTTATGAATTGGTTAGAAAATGTTAATAATGATAAAAGTTCTTTGTCTTCATCCCGATCTTAATACTTCTGATATAGAATAATTAAATAAAATCATTGGTTGTTGATTGTTTATTCATTTAATGAGTAAAAGTTTCAGACCCCTTTTCTTTTTTTTCCTTTTTAATCTTTATTGTTGAAAGTATTGCATATGTCCCTCTTTTTCCTCCATTGACCCCTTCTAGCTCACCCCACCCCCAACCCCAGGCTTTCACCACCTTATTGTCTGTGTCCAGGGGTTATGCATATGTGCACGTAAGTTCTTTGATTGATCTTTTCCCACCCACCTTGTTTAAGACCCCTTCTGATCTATTACAATTTGTGTGATTAGTCCTTGGGAACTTTCTCTTTTCACCAGGTTTCCTAAAGAAGAATTTTTCTTTTATCTCAAACCGGAGAAAGAATGCTATAGATTCCTGTCACCATTTTTGTGACCTAGCAGAATGAGGGAGAGGCAGGTTAGGGAGGGAGCTGGGACTGGACTGCCATGTGTGTGTCTGGAAGTGTTGGGGGGGAGATCTCCTGGAGGGAAATTATATCCGCCAGAAGCTTCTTCAACTAAATTTGTTGAAACTAGTTCCTCACAAACCAGTTTCCAGGATTTGTTTACATTCTTGTTTTGGCCTCTGCTTCAGGGGTGGGTATGGCTATTTATAACTTCTTGTTTGCTGCCCCTGTCTGTTCGGTTAAGAAAATTTCCTTACCCTTTGGGGTAGGAATTGCACTTTTAATTAAGGATTGTTCTTTTTAATGTGGGGGTGAGCCCATAGATAGCATTAAAAACAAAACAAAACACTGTTGGGAGGAGATCGCTGTAGCCTTAAGGTAAGGACTGCAGAGTCAAAACTCTCCGGAGAGATCAGGTGTGGTAAGTAAATGGATGAAGCTGCCAGGGACACAACAACGTGGACACTGAGTCCTGTGGTCTGTGGCTGACCACAGTGCTTGGCTTGCTGCTGAGTTGGAAACCTGGGCCCTTGGGTTACCAGACCTTGTCAGAAAAAAAGTAGAAGGATTTTGGGGGGAGGAATTTCTAAAAATTTAAATGTTGGCAAATAATTAAAAAAGATATTTTTAAAACACGGTGAGGACCAAACCCAACATGGCAGTAGTGCGCAATAATGGGGGCTAATAATGCATAATAAGTAGGGCTATTTTTTAAATAGAAGTTGATTAAAAAAATAGCTGTTTGGAAGTACAATTGGAAAACATATTTAAAGTATATAATGGATACGCTTTGACATGTATAGGCCTGTGAACTTTCAACACATTCAAGAAAGTGAATATATCCGTCACCCCAAAAAGGCCCTTGTACATTTTTGTAGTCCCTCCATCTGCCCTGGAAATTATTTTTAAAAATAATCTTGTTTATTGCGATATATGGAGGCTCCTTTAAAGAGTACACATATTACTACTCACATTCAGGTTTGTTCATAAATCACGTTGGCACTATTCATTTTACTTTTTAATATAGGAAGAGTTGCAACAATATTTAGAGAATTGTTATAATTCAACTTTATAGATAAGAAAAACATAATTTTCCCCCCTGAAAAGTTGATAAGAAAAACAGAGTGAATTAATGAAACATGTAATTTAAAAAAATTATTTAAAAAGCAGTTTCTAAAAGCAGTCAAAACAGTTCTAATTTTTATATCTGGAGGCATGCAGGATGGGAAAAGACTTCTAAATCATTATTTTTCAGTGGGGCTTGATGCTGTTGTATCTGGGCAGGATAGGTCTTCTTAATCCTTTACTACCAACATTTCCAAGCTCTCATTGAGAGCTATTATGTAACATGAAGGTCTGTCTGAAATTAATGACTTCTGTTAAGAGCATGGGCTTCAGAACTAGGTGTACCTGGATACAAATCCCTGCTCTAACATTTACTATCTGGATATTGGACAAATTACTTAATGTGTCTAAACTTCATTTTTTATAAAACTAGAGGCCCAGTGCACAAAGGAAATTAATTAGAAGGTGACTGGAAGAGATGGGCTAGACGCTCCCTGGAGCCAACCTCCTGTGGTCTCTTCACTGGCCGGCCGTACTGTGGCAGTGCCAGGGCTTGGAGGGCACCTGTGGAGTGAATGGGGGTCCCTCCTTCAGGTGGGATCCCTCGGCCTGGCCTGTGAAGATTGGGTTCCCTCCTCTCTGGTTCTGGGCTGTGTCACTGGAGAACCGCTACTGCCAAATCACTTCAGCTCAGCAGCTACTGCATCGAGTGTCTGCCCTCTAGTGGTCAGTGCGCATCATACCTACTGGCTGGTCAGATGGCTGGATGGTCACTTAGCCATATACATATATGGAGAGAGAGAGAGAGAGAGAGAGAGAGAGAGAGAGAGAGAGAGAGAGAGAAGAGAGAGAGAAGAGAGAGAGAGAGAGAGAGAGAGAGAGAGAGAGAGAGAGAGAGAGAGAGATAATACCCACCTGATGAGGTTATTGTGTAGGTTAAATGAGATTTGCATTGAAAGGGTTTAGCACAGTTTAAGCCATATTATGGTTATAATTTTTAGCTAGTTGTTTGAAATATTCAGTGTCTTTTATAGAATAATGCTATAAATGAAAATGTAGTTAGGTTTTTAGAAAACTATAGGAAAGTCTGTTTAGAACCAAATATATTGTACTGGTGTGTAGTGTATTATTGTCTATGATAAGTAGGGGGAATAGAAGTTGGCGAATAACGGTGAATGCAATTGTTTGAAACACATTACTTGATCTAATAAAAATCGTGTATAACCAGAGAAGTATAGGTTCAGAGGGAGGTGGGGGGAGAGAGAGAGAGAACGGGTATTTAAGGGTCATTTATTCATTCCATTGTCTCAGCACATTCCAAGTCTACAACAGATAAACAGGAATTTGCTTTATTCTTAAAGACAGATGGAATGCAGAGATTCTACCATTTTAATGTATTAATGTAATATTCGGTGACCCTCAAAATAGGAGGTCTTAACATCCTAAATTTTATATATAGATAATGTAATATTTGGTAACCCTCAAAATAGGAGGTCTTAACCTCCTAACTTTTATATATAGATATATTATCTTAAAAAATCCATGGGCGAGAGCGGAGAACTACAACAGTCTCCAAACCTAACTCATTGACCATCATTGAAATTATCTAGGACAGTGTTTCCCAAACTTTTGACATATATGTACCCCTTTTATAATTTTTGTAACGCTGAGTACCCCTCGTCAAAAAAAATGGATGTAGTTTAATAACAATTAAAATATTTTTGTTCTTTTATTTTTTTGGTACATATACAAAATAATGAAAAATAAAATTATTCATAATAAAATATAAATAAAAGTTACATTATAAATAACATTTATTTGCACACCGGACCATCTTATGCCTCACAAGACTGTCTTGACTTGACTCATGAGAATGTAGAATTTAGGCGCAGTTAAGAATGATGCAGTGCATATGCCCACCAAACTCCGGTGCAATGCGTACCCCCACCAAACTCTTCCCATACCCCTGGGGGTACGTGTACCACACTTTGGGAAACACTGATCTAGGACATCGACTCCTTGTTCTGAAAATTGTTAGAAAGAAAGAAATGATGATTTTTCTTGTCTTTCTTACATGGACTATATTACATGGTAACCAAATAAATAGCCTAATTTGATTTTACAAGGTCTCTTTTTTAGTGTTTTATCTGATAAAACATAGAAAAGATGATAGAATTAAAAAAACCACACCACACTTTTTAATCCCTAGTGAAATGAAGTAGACAACCATAATCAGTGGATGGAAACATTAAATGAAAGGTTGCAGAGGAGAGCTATAATCACCTGCAACTCGTGCTCAATCTTGGAGTTACTAAAAATTGGGCATCCGGGTATTATAGACTTTCTGAAGTTTTATAGCATGAATCACAGAGCATGTAATCTATGAAGTATTCTTGCCCAAAACATTGAACCTGAATAGAATCAATTAAGGAATTTAAGTGATGCAGGACCCAGTTAATTGTCACCACAGGAAGCAAATAGAAAAAATCTAGAAATCTAAAGGACAAATGACTCGATTTCCTTAAAAAATTAATGGTAAGATAAAGAAGTGAAGAGGAGGACTGCATCTCTATCTAGGATTAAGGATCAGGCCTTTTTTGTTTTTGTTTTTGTTTTCAGTATTTTTTTCTGGCTCAAAGTGTTTAAGCATAGCTTCTGACCCATCCTTGCCATAAAGCTATGCATAAATGTAATTTTGAGAGACAGAAGCCAGACTCAAAAGAGTACATTGTTTTTAGTCATGAGCTGTGCATGCTTAGCTAAGGAACGTGAACTATATCCTGAAGTAATGGAGAATCATTTTAGGATTTTAACCAGGCTATAATGGATTGGAATTGCATTTTATAAGATTGCTTTGGCAGGAGGGAAGGCAGATTGGCAGAAGGCAAGATTGGAGACTGAAAGCAGAAATAATGGCGTGAACAAAGACAATGGCACTGGGAAAATAGGGCAGAGGATGCAGAGGTAAGCCAATTGGAGAGATTTTTAAAGGTGAATAAACTGATAGAATAACCCATTAGGTCTAAGTATCGAGGAGAGAGGAGTAAAAGCCTTCATGTTTATGGCCTGAGCCAGAGGGATGGTGGAGCCCGTTAGTAAAACAAAGGACTCAACTCATAGGAGGTTGAAAGATGATAAACTCAGTTTTGATCATGTGGAGCTTGAGGTCAACAGAACTCAAATCTATGAGATTGCTTATGAAATTAAAGTTTGTGTAAAATATGTTGTTTAGGAAAAAATAAGGAGTGTATGGAAATAGGGGACTAGAGCAGTCCAAAGACCTGGGATCTTGCTCTCCAGGCCTTGATCAAATTTGACCAAGTCAGTTGGTGCCTAAGTTTATTTATTTACTTCGGTTACCTTGATACAAAATGAAGAAAATATATCTGCCCTATATATACTTATATGAGTGTCATGGGCATAACAAGATGCTGCAAAACAAAAACACATGCAATTGCTGCTGTAGCACTCAATTTGTTTTAGAAATCATAACTAATCCAATCTGATGAACATAAATATTGAAAAAGAAACCATATTTTCATTATATCAAATGACATGGAAAGCACCAAAGAATTATTTTAAAAAGTACTAGAAGCACTAAGACAATTCACTTAGGCCATCAGTTACAAAGTGTACCTAGCAAAACAAAGTTTAAAAGTGAATAGGTGTGTACATAAAAGAGAGGACAACGTTGTAGATATGTAATTTCCCTCCAAATTTATAATTTAAAAGAACAGCCATTGAAATCCCAATTGAGAAATATAGCAACACCTGCTTATCTAATTAAGAGTACCTAAAAGTGAAAGCTTACATATGAGGGAAATACAGCAAAACAACCACAATGGTACTAGGCTAGTGTGATTTCCCCTCCTATTTTTACAAACATTCACGATCATAATAATGTCTGTTGTTAGAGGCCCTCTCTTAGGCTTTGGAAATAAGCATTTTCTAAGTGCAAGGATAATATTAACTCATAATAGGTCAGAACAGTTAGGCAAATAACCTGGGAAAGGAGAGAGAGAGAGAGAGAGAGAGAGAGAGAGAGAGAGAGAGAGAGAGAGATGGCTTCCCACTCTATAAGATTAGATTGCAATCTGATGGCAACCAAAGAGAGAGTAGTCAGACATTAAAATTTAAGAAGCATGGTGGGTATGGCTCAGTGGTAGAGCTTTGACCTATGAACCAGGATGTCGCAGTTCCATCCCTGTTAGGGCACATGCCCAGGTTGTGGGCTCAGTCCCCAGTGTGGGGCATGCAGAAGGCAGCTGATCAATGATTCTCTCCCACTTCCTTCCTCTCTGAAATTATAAAAAAATATATATATTTAAAAATAACTTTTTAAAAATGAATGAAGGAAACATTGTATCGGAGCAGGGTCTATTACACTATTTAAAGAGAGAGATTTCTCACCCTACACATTTTAAACAACTTGGCCTCAATGGTAAGACTGTGCCTACTGCAGAGCAAGATGTATGATGCCACTCTTAGATTATGCCATTAAATATTTTATCCAGGCAACTACTCATGAGAATTTGTACTCATTCTGTGCTCACACTATTGTGATTTGCCCATCTAAAAAACAAAAATGAATCATCAGGATGACAGGAGCATTCCAGTTCATTTGACAATTCTATTTACAGTGAGTATAAATTAGTAATTGGATTCTGATATATATCTATGCAGATATCGCCTTTGTCATTGCTTGATGTGGATCTTTCTTTGAGAGACAGCTCCACTCCAGTCTATCTGATACTGAGGGTCAGATTCTGGGCTCGATAAACTCACGAGTGGAAAACACTCCCTACAAGGCTTTTTGAAAACATCCCGTCAACCAGTCCCCAAATGTTACTGTCAGGCAGGAATGTGCTTTTAGTTGTTAAAAGCACATAATTACTATCATTATTTAAATTTTAATGTATAAATTTATAAAGTACTATAGCTTTCCTTTCTCTGATACTCTTGATAATCTTTAAAAATGGCATTAAAATATTAAATTTACAAGTGATACAACCTGTTCTTCTTGTGATGATTGCTTAAGATTTGCATAAGCTTAAGACAAATCATATCATAACACAATAAATTATGAATGAAAAATCTAGTGTAACTGACTATGACTCAATGTTTATTACAAAAACACAGCAGGCTGCTCTAAGTGCATTTTTCTCCTCATCTCCAAAGATAAATGAAAAAAACAAAAAAATCCCCCACAAAACTACTTTAGTCTAATCAAGAGACTATACGAATACAATATATTTAATCTTTATCTAGTGACATTTAGGTCCAGAAATTATATTTCATTAACTCACAGTAGGTAGCTTAAACAAATATACATTATTCAAAAACTGGTAACAATAATATACTCACAACCTCTCTAAAAAGGATTACTAATATAGGATATATAAAAAATTTTAAGTAAACTAAAGGAAAACGAATACAAATTAAGGAAAAATTAAATATTTCAAACCACCAAATGTATTTGTTACTCACATAAAGCAACATTGTACCTAAGAAACCAGTGGGAAATGTCTATTGTTTTTAGTAAACCTTACAATCATCACTAAATTTTAAAAAATGTATTTTATTGATTTTTTTGCAGAGAGGAAGGGAGAGGGATAGAGAGTTAGAAACATCTATCAGCCTTATCCTGCACACTCCTTACTGGGTATGTGCCCACAATCAAGGTACATGCCCTTGATGGGAATCAAACCTGGGACCCTTGAGTACACAAGTTAACACTCTATCCACTAAGCCAAACTAGGTTAGGGTTAGGGTGAATCATCACTAAATTTTAACAAAGAATCTAAGCATACTGTTTACATAGAAATAAAAAAAAGAGTAAATATTTAGTATTCACTTTTGAAATAAAAATCATTACTTTCAACAACTCAATGTATAATTACTGCCAAAGTGAATGGGTAAAGCAATATAACTGTATTTAACATATTAATTCCGTTATTCACTCTCAATTTCCATTATGTACATCTGGAGTTCAGACAGGTTTCTTCTAAGTCTGCCCTGCCACGTCCTCTCTGCATGTGTTCCCTCACCGTCAGCCCGGGAGATGAGGACAGGATGGTTTCCCCACTGCATGTGGGTGGAAGGCAGCCAGGGTTGTTTGCAGAGTTGATGCCTCTCTTACGGATCTCTCACTTCCCGGATCTCACTGTTAAGTTTCTGGTTTTGTTGCTGGTCCGTCGCTTGACCCTATAGAGATGGCTTCCTCAGACTTGCTACTGGCACTGCTGCCTGACAGCATATTTTCACCTTGGGCTCCAGATCAATTGAGCCTGTCTGGCCACGAAGGTGTCCCAGCCTGTGGTCCATGGAGAGCCCCCCTGGCTGACCACCAGGGAAGGATGGCAGTGGCCCCAGCCAGCAGAGCCACAGACTCCCACTGTTCTTACCCGAATTTCAACAGTGTTTTATGAGTAAGTGCTTCTTAATATGCTGTTTGGCTCTGGTAGATGGCCAGATCCCTGAAATGGTTGTTTTTCCGAGAGGAAGATTTAAAGTCTTTTCTACTGGAGCCACACAATGATTTTAATTTGTATTTTCCTGAAACCTAGTTTAAAAAATATATTTTATTAATTTTTTACAGATAGGAAGAGAGAGGAATAGAGTTAGAAACATCTATGAGAGAGAATCATCGATCAGCTGCCTCTTGCACACCCCCTACTGGGGATGTGCCCACAACTAAGGTACATGCCCTTGACCGGAATCGAACCCAGGACCTTTCAGTCTGCAGGCTGACGTTCTATCCACTGAGCCAAACTGGTTTCGGCCTGAAATCTGGTTTAATTGTGTACTTTTTAACATGTTTATTATTTAGTTGGAACCTTCTTTTGTACGATTCGGTCTTTTGCCCATAATCACTACATATTTTTTGAAGATTACATTTATCCTTCAGATAGGCAACGCTGACCCCCAAGTTTGGCTTCGATGCTCCTCCTCTGTATGTCTATAAAATTGACTGCACAATTCTATATAGAGATTATCCGTATACTTGTCTGATTCCCCATCAGAGTCTGAAAGCTCCTTTACCTCAGGGGATTTCGTTTCTATATCCTTGCTTTTAACTCCTTGGTGCTTAGCATAGTGAGCCCTTTATATGAATTTGCTTAATTGAATTAAAATTATATAAACTTCAAGGAGTTCTGGCAGGCTCTTTATTTTTGTAAATAGGTTTTACTGTATTTTATTTCATTGTATAATTTATTGTTTGAAATAAGTGGTCATTAACTAGTTTTTAAAAACCTAGTTGTTGTAGAAACATTTTCATTAAATAGTAAAATTCCTTTTTTAGTGGAATGACCCAATATTATTACCTAATACCACCAGTAACCTCTAAATTCATTGCTACTACTATTAAGCCCATTGGTAACTTTGATCTTTTAGTCATGCTTGACAGGATTGACCATTCTTTAAAAAAATACACACACACACACACACACACACACACACACACACACACACACACTCTTCCTTCATTTGGTGTCCTCATTCTCTTAGTTCACCACTTATATTACTCTTCACTGCTTTTCAGTCTCTTTTGCTGTTTTATCTTCCCCTTCCCCCCACCAACCTCATAATACTAGTGTCCAGGCTGTCCTATGTCTTATTCTCTTCTCTAGCTGTTCTTAGGACTGTGGTGTCATCATTTAAATTCTATCAAATGCCAATTACTCCCAACTGTATATCCCCTGCTCAGACTTCTCTCTCAAATTCCAGACTCATAAGGTCAAGTTCTTATTTGACATTTCTACTTTGATGTCCCCACTCAGATCCTAAAGTCAACAAGTCCAAAATTAAACTCCTAATCTCTCCCCTCCCAAAGATGCTTACCCAACTCCATCCAAATTAACCTTCTCTCAATAGACAGAGAAACCCCGTTTTTCCAGTTGTTCAAGCTACTGGAGTTATCCTTCTCTATCTCACACCTTACACCCAATCCATTCAGACATCCTGTTTCCTCCACCTCATATCTAGAATCACACCATTTCTCATCATTTCCCTTGCTACCATGCTGGTGTAAACCATCATCAACTCTTACTTCACCTTCATTTTCCTTTCATTTCCTTCACAGCTGACCAGGCACACAGACTTCCTTGCTGTTCTTCAAATATACCAGACACACCCTCCTGCCGGGGGGGGGGGGGGGGGGGGACGGGACTCTGAATTGGCTGGCCTCTCTGCTGTCTAGAACACTCTTCTTCCTGATATGACTAACCCTTCTTCTCCTCCCCATATCCTTCATGTGTTTGCTCATATGTCACCTTCATGTTGGGGTCTCCTGACCATCCTATTCAGCAGTTCTAGCCTCACTACTTTTTTATATTTCTCATACTACTATTCATCTCTAAGATGCTCTTTAATTTATTTATTTATTCTGTTTCTTTCTTACTGCCTCTTTTTTTCCTTCTTAATCTATAAGGACAAGTATTTTTTTTTCAATTCTCACTCCATGATATGTTCTCATGGATTTTTAGGAGAGGGAGGGAGGGAGGGAGAGAGAAACATTGATCGGTCACATCACATACACGCCTTGACTGGGGCTTGAACTTGCAATCTAGGTATGTGTCTTGACTGGAAATTGAACCAGCAACCTTTTGTTGCATGGGATGATGCTCCAACCAACTAAGCCACCCAGCCAGAGCTTATTTTGTTTATTGATATGCCCAAAACAACTAGAATATCACTGGGTGTAAGTAGGTACACAAATATTTGTTACATGAATGACTGAATATCTGATTTTTTTTTCTGGAGAATTTTATTGAACAAAAAGTTTTATTTGGAAAAATATTAGAAATTTTCAAAAAACTCAGTGTTCTTCTATCCCTTAATTAATGAGCTAGGATTTATGAAAACATCATAAAATTTACATAAAAAGTTAATAAGTGACATTCAAATAACCTCTTCAGGGCAGTCTTTTTAATAAAACTGGTATTTCTATAAAAATGGAATTTTTCTATAATGATATGCAGTATAGTAGAATTTAATGCAGACTTTTAGATTTTAAAATAACCATGTAACAGCGTGTTGAGTGGGGCCTTTTTTTATCTTGTTCTAGAATTTCAGCTAAAGCCCCAAGCTGGAGACAAAAGTCTCTAAGTAACTATTTTTCTATATTTGGATTGCTATGAATAATCTAGTAGCCACTGGGGCCAGCAACCTGCCTGCGAGAGGAGACTGTTCTGAGGAACCATTCCTGAAGGACTGGGATCCTTCACCCCACCCCAATATGAGAATAAGACTCAACAGAGAAGTGCAGAGTTAGTAATGAGAAACTATTCCCGCCCCACCCCTTCCCCCAAGCCTCCCTTCCTTCTCCAAAGAAGCAATTTGTAAAGAGCATGGGTGCCTTCAAGTCAGCAGGGAGGTCATTTCATTGCCTAGTTGAGCATTTGCTTAGCACTGGGCTTGCTGATATGCCCTTTCTGTTGGAGCAGGACTAAACAAAGTTGAGAGTGATATTGGGGGCAGAGGACACTGTTTATTAAATACTCGCACTTCAGAGAGTAGCTAGGTGTGACCTATTTTTCCATTGTCCTTTTCAAGAAGGCTGTTAGCCAAGAGGTAAAGGGACCTCAGTAGTCATAGCAGGTGGATGTTGACTGCATAGACCAGGTAAATATTCCAGGGGGTGTACTAACTGCAGGATCCTCTGAAAAGCCCTTAAGATCACTCCAGGAGGGAGCTAGCAGCTGCATGCCTGCCAGATGCAGGGACATTGGTGCCCAGACCATGTGAGCCAGAGAAGCAATAGCAAACAAAGAAAAGATGATGGCTGCACCCTGTTAAGCAACTGGATGACCCTCCTTCCCACTTTCAGTTCTCAGGTCATTGCAGGAAAAAGTAGTGAGTGACAGACAGGAGGTTTTCCTGAGCAAGGCCCTGCTTCATTTCTCCATTCCAAACTGCAGAGAACGGGGACTGATTGATTTTGAGTCTGAAGTCTTAAAAATAACAACAATAACAATAAGATTGAGTTTTAAAAAAATATATTTTATTGATATTTTACAGAGAGGAAGGGAGAGAGATAGAGAGCTAGAAATGTCGATGAGAGAGAAACATCGACCAGCTGCCTCTTGCACACCCCCTACCGGAGATGTGCCCGCAACCAAGGTACATGCCCTTGACCGGAATTGAACCTGGGACCTTTCAGTCCACAGACCGACGCTCTACCACTGAGCCAAACCGGTTTTGGCAAGATTGAGTTTTAATTATCTGAAGGATAGAGTTCTAATAACTGACAGCATCTAAAAAGCTATAGACTGGAATCAGCTTGTTGTTTAAGAATCAGTTAGGTATTGCTGCCTAATAAGCCATTACCAAACTTTGTGGTTTGAAACAACAACCATTTATTAATTCTCAGAAGCCTACAAATTGGCTGGACCCATTCTGCTGATGCGTGACAGGCTCGGTGGGTGCCCGCAGGGCTTGCTGATGCATCTGCAGTTGGCTGAGGGTTGTCTGAGAGCTGGACTAGGATGGCCTCAGCTGGGACGATCTGGCTTGGTTCTGTGTTCTCATGGCAGTGGCAAAGGTCCAAAAAAAGAAGGTAGGAATACTCAAGCACTTCTTGGGACATTTACTTGAGTTTTTTCATAGGGGCCAAGCTCAGAGTCAGTGTGGGAAGGTACTACCAAAAGGAATATAGGGGGAACATTGAGATTACTGCACCCAGTCTGTCACACTTAACCATGTGGGAAAGGAGAGTCCACACAGGAGAGTTAAGTGCAGTTATTGGGAAAAATAAAACCATTTCATATTTATACTCTGAGGAATAGAGACCCCTGAGTCAACAGGTTGCCATTGATTTGGACTACATAGGCTCCCAAGAGAGAGATGGTTTCTCCTATGTGTTCTTTTCAATGTATGAGTTTAACAGATGTCATTTTAAAAAAATGATCCTGCTGTTTTAATTTGGGGGGGGGTCACACTGAATTTGAATATAGGCCATCTATATAATAAGTAGATAATATCTAAATTTGATGTTTTAGGACAATGGTCGGCAAACTCATTAGTCCACAGAGCCAAATATCAACAGTACAACGATTGAAATTTCTTTTGAGAGCCAAATTTTTTAAACTCAGACTTCTTCGAACGCCACTTCTTCAAAATAGACCCGCCCAGGTAGTGGTATTTTGCGGAAGAGCCACACTCAAGAGGCCAAAGAGCCGCATGTGGTTCGCGAGCTGCAGTTTGCCGACCACGGTTTTAGGAGAAAGCTGGTTGTGTAAAATGTATGGGATTTGGCGTTGAATGCCAGGGAATACAATAAGGAAAGTTGCAAGTGGATGCCTCTGGGTAGGCTGAGCAGAGAATGGAAAAGGGTAAGAAAGGGGCCGCTGATGTTGGTATGTACAGTATATATGCATTTTAGTGGCATTTGACTTTTTAAATTACCGTATTTGCCGGCGTATAAGACGATTTTTTGGCCCTGAAAAATATGCCTCCAAGTGGGGGGTAGTCTTATACGGCGAGTATATAACAAACTCTGTATTTTTAGTGGAAATGTTAGGGGGTCGTCTTATATGCCCAGTCGTCTTATACGCCGGCAAATACGTATTTTTCAGGGCCAAAAAATCGTCTTATACGCCGGCAAATACGGTATGTGCTATATACCTGTGATTAAAATGAGTAATTGTTTTGTTTTGTTTTAAAGGGGAGTCTAAGTCAAGGCTTAGCACCATTACTATGCTGCTATTTATATGTAATATCTGACTTAATTTGGTTGATACAGTATCCTTATGATTTAGTTATTATTATTTCTAATTCAGATAAGGCATGTAGGCTTAGAGACAGTAAGTGACTTGTCCAAGGTTACTGTCTTTATGTAAGAGGCAGGGTCAAGATTGAAATCGAGGTGTGTCTGCTTCCAAAAACTACCATCTTAATACCTAACCATTCCAACTAAATGGATAAATGAGTTCATCCATTTAGTTAGAAGCTGAAATTTAATCTGCTGCATTCCAGAGGCCCACACTATTATGTAGCCAATACAATTGAACTGGAACATGTGTATTTCTTCCCCGACGAGGTAACTAATACATTTTAGTTACTGATCAACATCTAGTCTTGAAATGGAAAAATAGAACTTGAGCAAGTTCTTCCAGTGGGAGATGGTGAATATCCAGCATGTTTAAAATTACTTTAAGGAAAAACATGTTTACTTTTATTTAATAATTTGCACGGTATATTAGCTGCTTAGATTTCAGATATTGGATATAATAGCACATATATTTAGACTTTTATACAAAGATATACTTGAGGTGTCAGGCATCTGATTAAGAAGAACTGACCTGTTTTCATGAAATTTTCAAGTTATCAATATCTAGCTGTATTATCTTTCTATATTAGGTGTTACATTTGATGCAAACTTCATATGCTAATTGCCTTTAACAGCTGCTGTAGATATTTATTGCAAAATGCCATTGAAAAGACAGATTTAATATATTAGTTTAGTACACATGGTGATTTGAAGATTAGAATATGTTAAGTAAACTGTGTCAGAAATTATAAATAAACTAAAATGAGTGAAATTATCCTTAAAATGCTAGACAAGTCTTCACATTTAATGTTACATTAATGAGTTTTGTACAGAGACTGTTTAGAATGAGATCCTTTTTTTCATCAGATGTTGCACATATGCTTTCACTGTTTGTTTTTCTTCAAAGTAAAACTTAATGAAACAGCTAATAAAACCCAATTTCACTCCTGATTTTTGAAAGAAACAAGCCCTTGAAGTGCTCCCACTGTTTATTCTTTTGCACTGGTTTTTGCTACTTTTCAGCATGTAAATTTTCCAGTAATGGAAAACAGTCAAAGCCATAAACCTTTTCTTCCAAGTCTTATAAAGCAGTGTTTATTTCTTATTTGTAAAGCCATTGCACAAGGGAGACATGCTTTGCACACATACAGAGAAGTTTGTTCTCAGATCTTCCTGTTCACCTCCTGCTGGCTTCGGGAGGGTGTAGTTCATGTGCATTTAAATGGATCTTTATTATGTAAATAATCAAGTACCAGAATAGGGGTTTTAACTACCCTAAAAAAAAGGAGAGATTTCAAAGTGAAGGGCATATATGAGACTCCTGGATCTTGTTACTCTCATAAACCTGAAGGTGTATTAGATTGGTGAATAGCTTATGAAAAAGGATCAGCTTCTATGAATTAGAAATCTATAGATGGCAGATGTGTATGTATCCCATGTGACTTTTTCAATAAGCATAGCATATGCTATTCTATATCTTCCCGCTTCTTTTTTGGAGGGGATTGACTCTGATGACAGACTGGAGGTGGGTATTTGTGTTGAGATGAGAGAGGCAGAACTACTCCAAATGTGGCCTGGTCCTAGAATGGCACCAGTGCAAGGAAATAAGTATAGAAATTGAAAATGAATGCTAAGAAACTTGTAAGTAATTTGACATAATAATTTTATATCTGTCAAATGTAATTTGAAAAGTTGATACTGATTATGGGGAGGCTATGCATGTTGGGGGAAGATGGTATACAGGAACTATTGGACCTTTCTCTCAGCTTTACTGTGAACCTAAAACTGCTCTAAAATATGTTTCTTTAATTTTTTAAAGTTGGGGCTTGTATTTTGTATGTCTTGAGTTTTTATTTTTCTAGCAATTCATTTTTAGTGTCTCCCCCTCTCCACACCCCAACCCAATAAATGTATGTGCATAACAGATTGGAAGTAAAAATCCTCATCTTTTACCACAGATGGTTTGAAAAGCATTTGGTTTAGGATGAGATTTTGAAATGTTGATGTGTGTCCCTTTACCCCAACACATTAGATATTAAAATTTGAATAAAGAGAAAAGACCATCATTTATAATTCCAGTACCCTAACAAGACACTTTAACACATTGAATAGGTGATGAAGAAAGGATCTGGACAGTAGAACCTGAAGTGGAGAGATTCTGTGTTTCCCATTACAGGCAGGCCCATATGCTCTAGTGACCGCTGAATGGGAGTTGGTGTTGATATTCTCATAAGAAAATCAGAAAAGCGTGACCAAATGGAGGTGGGCTATTGCCAAATTGATATTTTAAAAATTAGGTCAGTGTTTTAAGTGGAGGAAAAGAAAAAGAAGAATTATGTTTCTTGGGGCAATTTGAATGGGCTAGGAATTTTGGACTACTGTGGGACATTATGTGGGCTTTGACAACAAAGCAGAGGTAGAAATGGGGGCGCATCTGTGACAAATTGCATTTACTTCTCAGTTTTATTTAGTGTTACTAAAAATCACTACAGGGCATGCCTCTTTGGTATGCATTTTATTCATTGCTGATACTTGGACCAGCAATCAGAATATAAAGTTGAGATTTATGTGTTATGTAACCTTGAGTAATAAAAGCGTTCATGAGTCATGGAAATAGAGGTTTAGACTTAGGAGGTCATATAATTCACCTTGTATAGGATACTACTCTTAAGCCTACTTATGATGCATTAACTTTTTCTTAGCCACGCTGTGAGTTCTGCTCAAGAGGGTGGACTATGCTGAAAGGGAGATACTGTGCTTAGCATTCAAGAAGCAGAAGTCCCAAGCCCTGGTTGAGCTAGGATGAGACTTACCCAGAGGATTGTCCAAGGATATCCTAACCTTGGAAAAGAGAAAAAAAGCGGATCAGGGAGAAAGTTGGAGCTTGAATACTAGATCAGAGCTTCCTAATTGCTATTCAGGAATTATTGTGCCATGAATAGGCTATAGGTAAGTTCAAGATACCAATGGTTATAGTTCATTAACAGTGTTCTGAATAGCCAGTCAGGACTGTATAGTAGTGGACATGATATTTTAGCACTATTTGAATGGCTCACTATATAAACTCCCTAAATTTGCTATCTATTTTGGCTGCACTTTGGCCAAGAAGTTCTCTGTAGTAGCCATACACTTAGCATCTACCCTTGTGTGTCTGATTACCTACTTGTAATATTTTGTCATGAGTAAATGAATTATTAAAATAATGTAATATATATATCATGTTATATATAAATCATAAAATGTATCATTTAACCTTTTAAATGAAATATTTTTTTAAATAATGATAAAAAATACATGACAGAGTTTACCATATTTACTCATTTTTAAGTGGTTCAGTTCAGTAGTATTAAGTACATTCACATTATTATATAACCATCACCAGGATTTTTCTCCAGAACATCTTCATTTTAGTAAACGGGAACTCTTTAACCACGAGACAACTTCTTTGCCCCCTTCCTCCAATTCCCAAGCAACCGCCATTCTACTTTCTGTTTCTATGAACTTGACTACTCCAGGTACCTCATATAATACTTTTTCCTAACCAGAATATTTCACTTAGCATAATTCTTCAAGGTTTATCGTAGTGTAGTGCATCAGAATTTCCTTCATTCTTAAGGGTGAATAATATTCCATTGTACATATCTGATTTATTTTACTCACCTATTCATTCATGTTCTATGGATATTTGGATTGCTGCCAGCTTTTAAATTTTTGTTTTTTAATGTGTTTAAAATATTTGTATTTTAATTTCAATCTTGTTTGCTATATTCATTATCATCGTCATTATTTTACCATTTTTCTGACTTAAAACTTATACATGATTATTTTTATTACTTTTATTACCATTTTCTGATATTGTGTTGTGAAATAAAACATTGATTTTGCTCCTTCTTGATTTATGTACTTAGTTTCTGCTTTTGTGTTAACAATTAACCAAAGTCATATTATTGACAGAATTTTACAGTGAATTATTGTTTTTGAAAATTAAAAAATATATATATTTAGAAATCAAGTAATACTTGAATATACTTTAATGAAGTTGACTCATTAAAAAGCTTTCTAGCTTCATGTAAGTTTGTCAAAATATTTTTTAGTGATACTCCACTATACACTTTATATATATTTTTGTGGTTATTTCAAAGTTTTAATTTTTGGAATAAATAGGGGGAAAAATCAATGGTTAATTGTTTGAATTTTCATGAAACTTGTTTTTAAAATATTTCAGTGACCACAGAAGATTACCCACTCCTGTAATAGATTTTATGTAGTTTTAAAAGCCTATAGGACCCATTAGTTATTTATATTTTTAAAAGATTTAAATTTTACAGATATCATACTTTTTTATCTTAATGGATAACTTTTCATTAAAGCTGGGAAGCTATCGGTTCTTTACAGACTAACACAGTATCAAAAAAATTGAAGTCACTAGTTAGGTAATAAAATGAGAATCATTTCAAACTTGGATGTGTGTCTTCAGTAACTTTTTTTCTCTCAGCCTAAAATAGCCTTACTGGCAGGAAAAAGTTATCAGATGAAGACAAGGTACAGAGCAAACTGCACTGGCACCTCACCACAAAAACTCATTCTGGGCAGGAACATTTTTAAGTTTTGCAAAAGCAATAGAAGAAAAAAAAAAAGCCCAAATCTCTTTTTTGAGATTGGTTCCAACAATAAGCTTTTCAGTTTATTTAGATTAAACTAACTAGACCTGTTACAAGTTCACAGCATTAAAAGCTAAAGCCGGACTGCCTCACACAAGGATAGAAGCCCTCGTTTTACCAGCCACTCCAAGAAGAGAGGCCAATCAAGCAGAAGAGATGGAAAAGGTGTCACATCCAAATATTCCTTCTGAACATATTGATGATGTGTCAGATGACATAAAGACACCATTAATCCAGATTATTATGATATCAAACCGGTATTTCAGATTGATGAATCCGCTCACATGAGAAGCTGCCAAATTCCAGCATGGCTAGAATTCCTAAAGAGAGATGCTGGGAAGGATATCAGTTCTCTGTAAAGAAGTACTAACACAAATTATGGGGAATGAAATATTGGAGGTGGCAAGTGCGTACTTTGAAACAATAGGTGCTATGGAAACAGGCTTGACTTTGAATGCTGATGAAGTGGCTGCAGTAAGGATGTGTAATGGCTTCCCGTCAAGGGTTGTTGCGAAAACACCGAGATTCAAATAATACCGTTTTATTCACAGAGAAACTGTTGTGTAGAACTTCGCCTGTATGTGCGTTACACACAGTCTGATGTATCTACATGAAGAATCTAATATAACCAAAGCTGTTTCACTCACATCTGTTTTTCAGCTTCATGTATAGAAATGGGATTGGAATACAATTTTCCACTGTTTCAGTAGAGGTCTAAAGAGAGTTTTGTCAAAAGTTTATGATCTAAAAGGAGAATTAGAACCTTTATGGTGAACAATTCTTACCTTGAAGATTTATTAAAATGTAATTATTGGCTTGAGAACATAGTGTGATTTAGCTGGATGCATGGACCTAACAGAAAATTACCAGTGTGTCTACATGCACTGATAAAAATTTATGGATTCAGGGCAAAAATTGGACCCTGGGAATGTAGGGTTAAAAAGATTCACTTGAGGTGTTTAGTCTGTGTCACCATTTGAATAGCAAAAAATGAGTATTAAAGAAAGTTAGAGCAACAACTTCTATACTTTAAAAAAAAAAAACAACCTGCATCTTTGGTTTGAAATGTATGATTTCAGTTCTAGTCACAATTTATTCATGCTTTTATAAGAAATTTTCACATTATATTTGTTAATGAAAGTAAAGGAATATTCATTTGATTTACTGAATATTGGGCCTTTTGAAGTACAATTTAATTTGAATTATCCATATGCTGGTTAGTAATGAGAAAGGAATGTCTATCATTTGGAGAAAAGTGATAAATACACTTCAGTATATAGACAGAAAGACTAGCCTGGGGCTTGGGGTAGAAGTGAGTATTGACTGAAATGATTATATAATGTTAAAAAATGTATTTAAGATTTTTTTCACAAAGTTTCATATAAACACCAGCAAATCCCCTCCAATTTACTCCATTATACTGTTCAAATATGGATTATTATATGTGGCACGATGTGAAAAGGGTTAGGAAACAGTGGACTGACAATTTGGAGGGCTGAGTCAAGAATGTTAACAGTGACAGGCCCCACATCCAATGACTAAGAATTTCCAGAGAATGGAGGAAAAGCAAGGACTGGGAGAAGGTCAAGTTTCAGGAAATAAATTTATCAACTGGGCATCTATGATGGGGTAGAGTGTGCTGTGTCTTATGTCTTACTGATGTGGGAGATAAGTGGGATTGGTAAGAATCAGGAGGATGTGGTGAGCCAGACTGAACTGGATTAAGCCAAATAGCTATTCAGATGGCCTCTGAATTATATAGAGGAATAAAATCCTAGGAAGAAAAATAGGTTATCCTAACCTCTCTAACCTATGGGGATTGATCCAAGTAAGTTAACTCTTGAAGAAGAAACCTATTAAACACACACACACACACACACACACACACACACACACACACACACTCATTAGCAATTATTTAGTGTCAGGCTCTATTCTACTAGTGTTTTATCTGTATTCACTCTGTTTATCTTTACACTGGTTAGTAATTGCTGTCATTATTATCCCCACTTTACAGATGAGGTAGCTGAGATCACACATTATTTACGGCAGAGCTGGATATGAACTCAGGCAGTCTGTGTGCTTCACTCCATGCCATTATGCTTTTCAAGGCCCTGGTCATATTAACCACCCATCTTCTTCTAAACTCCTACCTCTGGCCCCAGGACAGACTGTCCCTATTGCCCTGGCCTCCTCCTTTGGAGAACGTAGCCTACAATGGATGCTACATACAGTAGGACCTCCTTCCGGACTATGTCTTGGGTGTTACTGGGCCTCATTCTAATTGCTTGTTTGGGGGAAAGCTGAAGAATACAGTCTGATGTTAAAATGTTATAAGAACTGCCAAAACCGGTTTGGCTCAGTGGTAGAGCATCGGTCTGCGGACCAAAAGGTCCCGGGTTCGATTCTGGTCAAGGGCATGTACATTGGTTGCCGGCACATCCCCAGTAGGGGGTGTGCAAGAGGCGGCTGGTCGATGTTTCTCTCTTATCGACGTTTCTAGCTCTCTATCTCTCTCCCTTCCTCTCTGTGAAATATCAATAAAATATTTTAAAAATAAAATAAAATAAAATAAAATAAAATAAATTAAAATTAAAATGTTATAAGAACATTTACTCTGTAGTGGCCCAGGGAATGTGGGGTTAAAAAGATTCACTTGAGGTGTTTAGTCTGTGTCACCATTTGAATAACAAAAAATGATTTTAAAAAGTTAGAGCAACAACTTTTATACTTAAAAAACAAACAAACAAACAACAAAAACTGTGTTCTTGGTTTGAAATGTATGATTTTAGTTATAGTCACAATTTATTCATACTTCATAAGAAATTTTCACATTACATTTGTTAATGAAAGTAAAGGAGTACTCATTTGATTTACCGGATATTTATGTAGCTGTGCTTTAGAATATGGTGGCCACTAGCCACATGTGGCTAATTCAAATTGAAAGTAAAATTAAATAAAACCAGCCTAAACTGGTTTGGCTCAGTGGTAGAGCGTCGGTCTGCGGACTGAAAGGTCCCAGGTTCAATTCCAGTCAAGGCCATGTACATTGGTTGAGGGCACATCCCCAGTAGGGTATGTGCAAGAGGCAGCTGGTTGATGTTTCTCTCTCATTGACGTTTCTAGCTCTCTCTATCTCTCTCCTTTCCTCTCTGTAAAATATCAATAAAATATATATTTAAAAAAAGAAAAAACAAAAAAATTGGTTCCCTAGTTACCCCAGCCACATTTCGGGTGGCTCCTGCCTACTGTTTTGGACGTCACAGGGAGCATTTCCACCATCGCAGCTGGTTTTGTTGTCCAGTGGCATTCTCACTGGCCTTCTCTAAGTCCGCTGCATCGGACATGAGCACTTATTTCCCATTGGCTTCTAACGCCTCAGGTCGCCTTACTTCAGTGGTCGGCCCCATTGATTCTGTCTTTCCTCGTATTGTAAATGACAGCAATTCCAGAAAGGAACAGGTTTTTGTGGTCATTAGTTGCTTTCTCAAACAGTTCTGCATAGCTGTTGACCTTGCTCTCCTTACCTTATCCTGAAAGTATGACAGTTATACCCTGAGTTATAAGAAGTCCCTACATGACAGCCTGTCACACTTTGGATCCTATTGAACTTGAGGGCTTCTGTAGCTCTTATGGCTTACAAGTGTATATTACTGTTAAGCGAGAACTCCAGAATTTGTGTAGTTGGATTGTTAAGCCTAATTTTAGAATATTATTTTTATTCACACTCTCCTCTCATTTTTGCTTATTGTGACTAAGTTTTTTAAAAAAATTGAATCTTGGTTTGATCACTGGATAAGCCGTTACTATTATTATTGTACCTAACTTTGATAAGCATACCTTGTAGGTTAGCCTAAAAAAAAAGTCTTGTCAATCTGATCTCTTATGTCCTTTTGAGAAGGTTACCAGATTGGCATGATGGTGTAGAAGCAGCGAGTTTGATCTCAACCAAATCATTTAGAATGTTTTCAAGGGCAGGCAGTTAGATTAGTAAGGACTACAAAAAAAAACAATGTCAAATTTGAAACACTTGAGAACATTTAATCTTGAGAAAAAATAGACTATTTTAGATATTCAAATGTGTTCAGGGTTGATCAGGAGGAGAATTTATTGTTATCAGAGGAACTTATCGAGGTTAGTTATCTGGGGGACATATTGGAGCAGCACCATGTGAGAAGGGGTAACTGCAGCATATTTCCATTCTTGTGACCACATAGTGAAGTGAGCCAAAAAACACAGTGGGGATTAAACAAAGTAGGGTTAAGTTTTCATTAAAGGCTGTGCCTTGCATTCACCACTCCTGGTTGCCCTGGCAACAGGGCTCCCTTGAATACTAATGACATTATAATGAGAGAGAAAAAACACACACATGCAAATACAGTAAGTAGTAATTAGAGGCAGAGCCATACATGGAGTAGTGAGCTCCACCTTGGGAAGGTCTGGGGAGGAACTGGGGAAGGATTTGTACTGCAGACAAAGAAAGAGGTGAGGAAAGGAAGACTTGGGGTTGTGCACAAAAGGGTTAAGTTGAGTCTGCCTACCGCACACTCTAGCATTTGTCTCCTGCAAATACCTGTTGTTTCTTCAAGCAGAATTCAAAGTCAGAAGCCATGCAATTGTGCAACCACATTGTCTTAAACGTTCTACCTGTTGGCATCACCGTATGGAAAAAGTCTTAGCTGTATTTGCCTTAGGTTTGGAGCAGTGTAGCAGCCTGCTGCTTGGAAAGGCCTCTCTGCCCACACTAAGCAGGGCTGGGCCTGCTCAGACAAGGTAGTAGGGCTGGTGTGTGTAGCCAAGAGTCATTCTTGATGAAGAAAGAGACTTAATTCTGTGTTGCCTCAGAAGAGACAGGTAGGAACAATGAGGGAATGCAGTTGGTGAGTATAAGGTGGAACTGACTAGTAACACATGCTAACTATGCCACTGGACACGTGTCAGGAGACGCTGGGCTTCTCTCAGGTGTGATAGGATTTTTGATTTGCCTGAATGGTTAGACTCAAAGCCTATGAATCTGCACTCAATTTCATTCTTTTCCCTTTACTTCATTTTATTTAGGCTCTTCTATCTTTTTTAAATTTTTATTGCCACGTGTCTGTGTAACTTTCTTGGAAATCGCTAGAAAATGTTATATGGCCTGCTTCATATTATCCCAATTCTTTGATTTATTTTTTTTTGTGTCAGCTAAATCATAGATCATTGACTAGGAATCTCTAGAAATAACCACTGAGATTCATAAACTTGCTATTCTTTTTTCCTTTCTCTATTAAAAAAAAAAGGTTAAAATTTCACAATACATGCACATAGACTTTTGTGAAATTTGCACTAGTATATTATTAAAAATTCAAGTAGCATAGATGTGTATATGGTAAAATGTTTAATTCTCTTTTAGCTCCCTCTCACCTCCTTTGCCAACTCCTAGTCCAAACTTCTCTGAAAAACCAGTGTTATTATATCTTACTAGAGGCCCGATGCATGAAATTCATGCAAGAGTAGGCCTTTCTTCTACCAGCTGCCAGCACCGGCTTCCCTCTGGCACCTGGGACCCGGGCTTCCCTCACAGCCCCATCTTCGTCTGGAAGGTCGTCCAGAAACATGTCTGGTCTAATTAGCATATTATGCTTTTATTGTTATAAATAATTTACAATTTTATGACATTATTAATACCTATGTGCCAGAAACTGACCTTTTAAAAATACTAATTCATTTAATTCATGGAACCTCCCTTTGAGCACTTTTATAGAGGGAGAAAAGAAGGCCATGAGAAGTTGAGAAACTTGTCTGAGGTGACAAGCCAAATTTATGTCCCAGGAAGTCTGATTTGGAGCTTATGCTTTTTCTCATCACATGATCCTGCCTGTTATGTGGGTAACATATATATGTTTTCTTTTTCTATATATCTGGAATCAGTCATTCCATATGATTATTCTTCAAATAGTTTTTTTAAAAAACAATATTAAGAGGTCATTCCTTATCAATAATTTACCTATTCCAGGTTTCTTAAAAATTGTTGCATATTATTCCCTTGTTCAGATGCACCATAATTTAAGCATGCCCTTATTTATGGGCATTTAATTCGCTATTGCAAATTCTTTAATGAATATGCATGCAATACAGTTTTTATGTGTACTTACAAATTTCTGCAGAATAGGTAGTTCAAAATAGAATTGCTGAATGAGCGAGGATGCTCATCTTACATTTTGACAGATAGTGCAAAATTGGCGCATTATCATTCCCTTCTTGAAATATTCTTTGCTTGGCACTGGGGACACTGACCTCTTGGTTTCCTTCTACCTTGTGATCGTTCCTTCTTGGCTTCCTCTGCTGGTTCCTCCTCATCTCCCAACAGCTCAACACTGAGTGCCCCAGGCCTCAAACTTTGGACTACTTTTCCCCCTGCTAATTAGACTCACTCCCTAGGAGATGTTATCCAGCTTCTTGGCTGTAAATACTATATATTCACCAATGACTCTTGAATTTATATTTTTAGCACCTATCATATCCCTAACTGCAGGCTTTTATATCCTGGAACCTAATTGACATTTCATTTGAATGTCTGTCTGTGAGGCACATTTAACTCATTTTTTTCCCCTTAACCTTCCCCCTGCCTGCCACTTCCACATCTCAGTCAGTATTGGCTTCCAGTGTCTCAGGACAAGAACCTGGAGTTCCCCTTGGTTCTGCTTGCTCTTGAATCCCATGTTTAATCTGTTAGTAAATCCTATTAGCCCTGTCTTCAAAATGTATTCCTAATCAACCACTTTCACTACCTCAACTGTACACTGTAGCCCACGCTATCTCTTTATCATTTCTTGCCTGGCTTATTGCTATAGCTTCCTGATTAATGCTCACTTAGAATCTGGTCTCTAAACAGCAACTAGAGTGATCTTTTAAAACTATGAGTCCAACTCCCAGTTTAGAGTAGAATGTAAAGCTTTGACGATAATAACTTCCAGGCCTAAATGAATCCTCCCTCAACCCTTTCCTCTCTAATTATATATATATATATATATATATATATATATATATATATATATATTAATGTATTTTTATTGATTTCAGAGAGGAAGGAACAGGGAGATAGAAACATCAATGAGAAATAGAGTCATTGATCGGCTGGGGATCAAGCCCACAACCCAGGCACGTGCCCTTAACTGGAATTGAACCCAGCATCCTTTGGGACCCTTCAGTCCGCAGACAAATGCTCTATCCACTGAGACAAACCAGCTAGGGTGCTAATCTTATCTTAATACTAGAGGCTCAGTGCACAAAATTTGTGCATGGGAGGGTGGGGGTGTCCCTCACCCAGCCTGCACCCTCTCTAATCTGGGACCCCTCAGATATCCCTCTCACAATCCTGGACTGCTAGCTCCTAATCACTCACCTGCCTGCCTTTCTGGTCACCCAGAACTGCCCCCCCCTTGCTGGCCTGGTCACTCCTAATTGCCTCCCTCTGCTGACCAGGTCACCCCCAACTTCCCCCTCCCTGCTGGCCTGGTTGCCCCTAACTGCCTCCCCTGCCAGCCTGGTCACCCCCAACTGTCCCCCTTGCTAGCCTAGTCGCTCCCAACTGCTCCCCCCTGCTGGCCTGCTCACCCCACACAGCCTGTTTGTTCAGTCATTTGGTCATCCCTCACTAATCCTCCTTGCTGGCCTGGTCATAGGCAGCCATCTTGTGAGGTATGAGGGTCAATTTGCATATTACCTCTTTATTATTTAGGATCACTCTTCAGCTCCTTCCTCTCAGCTCCAGTCCACACTAGTATCTCTGCTGTTTCCACCATGGGGCCATGGCACTTCTCATTCCCACTATCTACTGTTTCTTCTAGATAGCTTTCTGACTTGTTCCCTTACTTCCTTCAGATCTTTACTCACCTTATCAGAGGGTTCCTACCTGCTTACTCTATGTAAAATAGCATCTTCCTAACCCTAGCACTTTCAATCCCTCTTACCCGAATTTATTTTAATTGCACTTAAAGCCACTTGCTTTGCATATTTAATTATTTGTTATTCTCTGCCCTACCCCTAATTATCCAGAATGCTAGCTCCAGGAGAGCAAGAACTTTCATTTGTTTTGTTCACTGCTGTATCCCTAGGGCCCAGTATGACACACTGCACGAAGTAGGTGCTAATAATATTTGTTGAGTGAATGAATGAATGAATGAATGAGAACATGGACAAACTCTCCAGTCTATAGCAATTTATACTCCTATCAAAAAGTATATGAGTATGTCCATTTTCTCATACTCTATAAACTAGATATTACTGATCTTTAAAATATTTTCATTCTAAAAAGAATATATTGTTTTGATTTGCATATTCCTCATTACACTGATGTTGTGCAGGTTTTCATATGCTTATTGGGTTGGTCACTGGTATTTCTTTTAGGAATTTCCTGTTTATGCCCTTTGTCTCTTTTACTGTAGGGTTGTTTATCTTTGTAGCATTGATTTGTACAAGTATCTTGTATATTATGACTATCAATCCTTCATTTCCTATATATATTGCAAATATTTTTTCCCAGACTGTCACTTTTCTTTTAACTTGGTTAATAGTATCATTTGTCATATGGGAGTTTTTAATTTTTAATAAATCTGTCAGTCTTGTTTTTTATGGCTTTTGGGTTGGTGGGTTGGTTTTATTCAGGAAACCCTTTCTAACTTCAAATTATGAAAATATTGTCTTGTATTTTTCTCTAGACCTTTATTATTTAATTTTTTATATTTTAGGGCTTTAATCCACCTATAATTTATTTTGGAAATTGTGTGATGTGCTAGTGTTGTTTATTTTATTTCATGCTGATCTAGTTGACTTCATATTTATTATTGACTCATCCAGACTTATCTCAGTGATCCAAAATTCTTTTCTTTATAAAATATTAAATTTTAAGATATAAATGAATCTGTTTCTAGACTCCATATTCTAATTCCTGATTGGTTTTTCTTTTTTGTTACAGTAATACCAAATCTAATTATTACTAGTGGTCTTTAGTTGATTTTGATACCAGATAATCCTACCATTAATGTTTTTTTAAAAAAAACTTAACTAAACTATCTCTATATTTTCTTTTTAAAATAAATTTTAGAATCACTTTACAAGTTTTATAAAAAACCTAGGATTTTTTTTTCATGTCCGAAGTCAAGCTGTATCATTTTCTTGACATGATGATAAGTATTTTCCTGAATATTTGACAATTTTTGTTCATACCAGGAATGATGTATTTTTGGTTATGATTTGATTATTGCTACATTTGTAAAGCTAGTGACTTTTATCTGTTGATCTTTTTTTTTCTTTTTCTGGTCAGTCTCTAGGAGGCTTATTTATTACTTTTCTATTGATTCTTAGGTTAAGCAAACAATGAAATCATCTGCCATTATCTTTTCTTTTACAAGGAGTTTCTCCAGGCAGAGAGCTGGGACACTTGTAGAGCTCCCCTTGTTTATTTCTCTTCTCTCAAAGATCCCTGTCCTTCACTACCTTTGTCCAATATCTGAAAACCCCGATTTCGTGTATTTTTGTTTGATTTTATAGCTGTTTTACACGGGGCAGACAGGGGGGCGGGGGTAAATCTAGTCTAAAGAAACACTTAGAAGAATGCCAAAATTTTTGGAAGGTACCAGTGTGTCCCTCCATTATATGAAATGAAATTTAATTCATATAGATTTTAAGTATATGATCATCAATTTAAGTGGTCTGTCTCCAATCCTAAGGTTGGGAACATAGCAGCAGGAGAATATGATTATCTCATAGAAATGTCAGACAAGAAGTATTAAAGGAAGAGTCACTAAGATCTGTAGCAAAAGTGTTGGGTAAGGTGGTATTCTTCTGCTCCTGCTACCTGATGCAAAGGCAACAAACTTTCTTCTTCTGAGACTTGCTAAAGTCAACCTATGGGAAGCAGGAGTTCTGATGGAAGATACAGAAGAGAGGGTATCATTATAAGAGCTTTAAACATGCACAGGCTTGGCATGGAAATAGCTATGAGGGCAGAGACTGTGACTCATTCTGGGAAATATGTCAGGGAACTTTTGTTACATTAATAACAAAGGTTGAGTGGATAACACCCTCTCTGTCTCCTTCCTCCTTTTCTCCCCTTCTCTGCCGGCATTGTGAGTTTGCCATGTGTCTGGTGTTAAACAGGTTGTGGATATTGGATGCATTTTTTTCTTAAATAGTTAGATTCTAGTATAGTCTTCAGTCCCACATTTTCTAGACCCCTTGGATAAGAAAGAGCAATTGTACTGCCATGCAGCTTTCTCTAAAAAGCTGTGGTACCTCCATTTCTGATTTTTGGTCAAAGTCCTCTGATTTCCAGCAACAACCCTGAGAATATGGCCTAGTATCCTCAGGCTGGAACAGCTTCTAAAGCAGCGGCCATGAACACCTCAGCTGTTCTTCTGGGCAAGCTGATTTTGGACTTCTAGCCTCCAGATCCAGAACGGTGAGAGAATACACTTCTGTCATTTCAAGTCACCCATTGGGTGGTACTGTGTATGACACCCATGCCAGGAAGGTCTTCCTTTCTCACTTTCCTTCTTCCCACCCTCTTAGCAGAATCCTTCTCGGAGTGGAACTGCCAAAGCTCAGGAACCCTTGATTTCCCCAAAATTGAGAAAGTTAATAAGTTACTTATACTGCTTGCAAGAATAGGGCTTTGATATCAAAGTGACAGTTTGCTACCCTGGTAATTTCCTACTGTCAGACTATCAACTTTCTTTCAATTTAGTTTATTAAGTACAAATTACTTTAATACTCTTAAGTCTCTGGAATAATTTTCTTATAACAGATAATATTATAAAACGAAATAATTTATTTATGAAAAGTAAAAGACTTAGAGTAACTTTCAACCCAGAAATCAAGGTGGGAAAGGTCAGAGCTTGAGTCATCTATATGTTGTTGTTTTTTTCTACTTTCTCTATGACATTGGAAGAACAATGTTGCACCTTTGAGAACATTTCAACTAGAGCAGACAAAATAGGTTAAAATCTCTACAAGTTTAACTTGGAAGCAGAAACAGAGACAGAAAGAAGGTGTTTTACTACAGCCGGCTCACCATAGCCCTTCCAATTAGTTATAGCGTCCATTGGCCATTCCGTGGGCACACATAAGCTGGAATGCTCTGGGGAGCAAAACCAAATAGTTTAATACAATAAAAAGTATGAGGGCACACAGAAGTCCCACATCTATGAACTGAAAATGGAAAACTTAAAATGGGCAAGTTGGAAAACCTGAAAACCAAACATTATTAAAAAGTGAAAAAGAGAAAAGAGCATGAAATCCCACCAATGCTTAATAGTGAAACCTACCATTGCGGAAGTATCTGTTGAAAGTGTTAATAAGGAAAATGGAACCAGCGTGATCTAGTAACTTACTTTTGATGCTTTGGCTGCAAGAAGGGGAAGAAGGGATTTAACATCTTTTAAACTGTAACCATTTAAAAAAAACAAAAAACCCCAGTAGGCTGTGTAAGTACATGTGCTAACATATGCATGCGTGCTTCCCCCCAAATAAGGTCTCTGAAAGGCCCAGGAACCTTTTCTGGCCTGACAAGTGGGTGATACTCTTCTGCTCCCTATTTCTTAGGGCTACTGGCTTTGTTGTGCTTCGACCTTCATTCACGGAAGGGGAGGAGGGAGTGTTCACTGCTCATCTAAGGAAGTGGAGAGGGGCTGGAGGTGGTTCTGCCAGGAAAAGGGAACAGGACTATTTTAAGAAAACTAACTTATACAAAGGAGCACAATGCTAGGATTCTCAGCATGTTTTTATTGAATAGAATTAAAAATCGAGGCCCTACATTGCATAAAGCAATGTCCGCTTGCAAAACAAAGTGAAGATATGCTATAATTAAGTAGCGACTTAACAAAGAAGTATTGGTCTTAGTTTGGTTTACCAAGGAGATGGTTAGTTTAAAAAGGAGAGAAAATAAAAACAAAAATTAACATTATATAAAGAACATTTTATGGTCCTTAGAATCATATTGTTTGTAGAAAGTGGAAGGAAAATTTTATTGAACTTTCCTTACCCAGTCTCCTTAGTATAATATTACTTTTTCTTTCATAGGTTGTAACTTTGTTTTACATTAGTTTATTTAATATTTATAATAAAAAGCAATACAGCCGGAACCGGTTTGACTCAGTGGATAGAGCATTGGTCTGCGGACTGAAAGGTCCCAGGTTCGATTCCGGTCAAGGGCATGTACATTGGTTGCGGGCACATCCCTGGTGCAAGGTGTGCAGGAGGCAGCTGGTCGATGTTTCTCTCTCATCGATGTTTCTAGCTCTCTATCCCTCTCCCTTCCTCTCTGTGAAAAACCAATAAAATATATATTTTTTTAAAAAGCAATACATTATCATTGTAAAAATTCTAATAATACATATATATATATAAATACAGATTAAATATTTTCTTTCCTTTGACTCAGTTTTATAGTTTGTATTTTTGTGCACATTAAATACATATATATATATATATATATATATACACATTATATATGTGTATATAAATAAAATCATTGTTCCATCCTTATGGTTTCCACCTAATACTCATCATGGACATCTTTCTTTGTGAGCATATACAGAATGATTTTATTATTTCTTGATTATTTTTTATTGATCTCAGAGTGGTGAGAATGAGAGTGAGACAGAAGTATCAATGATGAGAGAGAATCATTGATTGGCTGCCTCCTGCATGCTTCCCATTGGGGAATGAGCTTGAAATCCTGGCATTTGCCTTGAATGGGAATCAAACTGTGACCTCCTGATTCATATGTCCATGCTCAACCACTGAGCCACCACTAGCCTCTTTTGTTATTTCTAGTATGCATAGTATTCTATTGTATGGATAAGTTAAATTTGTTTAATGGAACCCTTATTGATGAAGAATAACTTCTTAGTTATTCTTATAGTTATTTTTGTAACTTTATTTTATTTTTTATTGATTTCAGAGAGGAAAGGAGAGAGAGAAAGAAACATCAATGATGAGAGGGAATCATTGATTGGCTGCTTCTTGCATGCTCCCTACTGGGGATGGAGCCCACAACCTGGGCATGTGCCCTTGACGAGAATTAAAACTAGAACCCTTCAATCCATAGGCCGACACTCTATCCACTGAGCCAAACCAGCTAAGCTTTATTTTATTTTTTAAATGTGAGCTTCACGTTTGCTTTTTAAAAAAATGTTTTTAAATATTTTTATTGATTTCAGAGAGGGAGAGAAAGATAGGAACATTAACGATGTGATAGAATCATTAATTGGCTGCCTCCTGGGGATTGAGCCCACAACCCGGGCATATGCCTTGAATGGGAATCAAACCCAGGACCTCTTAGTCCATGGGATGCCACTTAATCCATTGAGCCACCACAGCTGGGATATTTCTGTAACTTTAAACAGTATATGTCTACTTGTTGATTTTTTTATTTTTGAACAATAACTTATATTTTGTTGTGGTAGATGAGGAACTTAGTGTGTGTATACTGTCTCTCACATTCTTTCCTGTTTCTCCTTTTGGTTTTTAAATTAATTATATTATTAATTTTACATCATTAAGATATATAATATTTAAATTCCGTTCTACAATTAGTCCTCTGTGCTTTGTTTATAGGTCGATTATAAATTTAAACCTAATAAAAGGATGTAATACTAGAGGCCCAGTGCACAAAAATTTATGCACCAGGGCAGGGGGACCCTCAGCCCAGCCTGCACCCTCTCACAGACTAGGAGCCCTCGGAGGATTTTCAACTGATGGTTTAGACCCACTCCTCTCTGGGAGGCGACCCGTGGGCAGCGTCGACCAGTGAGCAGCTGGCCCTGCCTTTCAGTTGCCCCTCTGCCACCTCAGGTCACCACTGTCCCCAATCAACGTCCCCTCCCTCTGCCTACTGGCACCCACCTTGGCTAGCCTAGTGCTGCCTGCTCACTGGCTCTGCCCAATGAATGGTTGGTCATTCCACCGTTTGGTCAATTTGCATATAAGGCTTTTATTATATAGGATGTATGCTAATGTAAACAAGATTCACTGTTGAACTACAGATTGTGATAGAAGGCAGTATTGCCCTCTGATACACTGCTGTTGAGGATAGAATATTTTAATTTAAAATTCTACAGATTCTCTTTTATTTCATACTATGAACATGCTAAGAAAGCTCTTTTAACTGGATAGAACCAGAAAATATCCAGTCAACAACCAATGGTCACAATATTTTTGTGTGGTTTAATTCTCAGCTAGTGAACAAATGCGTTCAGTAGACAGTTATGTTAGGTCACAAAGATAAAAGCAATAATCCACACTACAAAAACAACAACAAAAAAAGCAAGCCAAAAAGCAATATTCCAAGACCAAGGAAAATTTAAGAAATACATCAAAGATGAAATATGTTGGCCTAGCTGGAGTGGCTCAGTTGGTTAGTTGTCATCCCATCCACCAGGAGGTCACCAGTTCAATTCACCATCAGGGCATATGCCAGGGTTACAGGCTGGTTCCCCAGTAGGGGTCCTGCAGGAGGAAGCCAATCGGATCGATGTTTCTTTCTCATTGCTGTTTCTCTCTCTCTCTAACCCTTTCCAAAAGTCAATAAAAACATATATATATATATGTATATGTACATATATATTTTTAATATCTATATTTTAACTTTTGGGTTTTTGGTTTCTTGAATTTTGGGGCTCTTGAATGTTTGCCTGAGTCAGAGGCCAGCGGTTATCCATGAATTACTTTGACTGGATCTGGTCACTCTTGATATTGATTCTAGGCATCCAAATCAGCCTTGGCCAGGATCCACACATGCCTTTAGGAGATACAACAGTATCAGAAATTGAAACCAGAGTTAGCAACATTGGGTGGGTATTGGAGTGGGCATGAGGAGGAGACATAGTACCATATTCAGAATTGTGTTCTGCAGGATCTCTAAAGCTTTAACGATCACTTTTCTATACCATCTTATTTTGGCATTAAAATTTTTATTTTATTTTATGTTTGACTAACTTAGTGTAAGCTTTTCTTTTCAGCAACAGATTTTACTTTTCTTTTGTTCCAACATTAATCACCTCTGGGCAGCTATTGATAATTTTGGTTTGATCACTCATCAAACAGTGTATGTCCATCAAGGGAAAAGGACAACTATTTGAGATCGGTGGCCTAGGTTTGGTCTGCTCCTCAGGGTTCCATTAACCCAGGGGTGGGCAAACTTTTTGACTCGAGGGCCACAATGGGTTCTTAAACTGGACCGGAGGGCCGGAACAAAAGCATGGATGGAGTGTTTGTGTGAACTAACATAAATTCAAAGTAAACATCATTACATAAAAGAGTATAGTCTTTTTTTTAAAAATTATTTCAATAGTTTAGAACAGCCATCCGGCCTGAGGGCCATAGTTTGCCCACGCTTGCATTAATCCCACAGGTTCTGCTGGTCAGTGCCAGCAGTAACCTAGACACTTTCGTTTGTCTTCATTTCTCCCTGTGGCCTTGACTGAGCCCATCCAGCTGATCATTCTGGGAAGTTAACTTGAGTCCCCTATGCAATACTTTATTCCAAAGTAGAGCTAAGGCCCTTAGATACCCACCCAATTATTTTAGATAAGGGTTTTTCGAGACAAGATTGTTTAAAGCTTATTAAAACTCAACAACAGAAGCCCTATAGTTATTCGTGTAGTTGGATTCAAATAGGCATAACATAGCTCCCTGGGTGGCATAGCCCATGACAGCTTGTAAGAAAGCAGACTCAGACATGTTCTGTTAGGAAATCCTTAGATCTCCATCCAATATGCAGTCAGCACAAACCAGAAAACTTGGTTATCTCCCTAGGGTTCTTTAAAGCCTTGAGGACATTTTCTCCCTAGGAGTTTAAGATTGGAATGGATTGCAGCAATGTGATGGCCTGGAGACATATGTTCAGAGAGGAGTGAATGAAGTGTTTGTCTAACATGAAAGTTATATATTTATAGGCACAAAAGGATTTGTGCACTGAAAAAGGAAATTTCCTTCTTAACCTTCCCATCCTCTTCACCCAAACCCAGAGGTCACCCTCAATACCAGTGTCTTGAATGTCCTTTCAGATATTTTCAGTGAACATACAAGCATATGCATTTATATTTAAACAAATGGTAGCATGATGTTCACATGCATACAGTTCTGCACATGTTTAACTTAATGACCTATCTTGATTTTATACCATATCAATCGTTATAGAACTTACTATTTTTTATGCCTGCATACCATTCCATTATTTGGATTCATCATAATTTATTTAAAAAATCCTCACTGATAAGCATTTAGGTTATCTCCAATATTGTGTTATGAAAATAATACTTTAATATGTATCATTGCATGAATTATACTTCCTAATGTTCTTAACTATATCTGTAAGATAAATTCCTCAAAGTAATATTTCAGGGTAGAAAATATGTGTCTTTTTAAAATTTGGATAGTTAATCGCTAACTTGCTCTTATAATTATATAACTTGCTCTTATAATTAGTATGAGCGTACATACCTGTTTTACCCACATCTTTGTCTCCATAGTGTATTTCATGCTTTTTGATCTTTGCCAATATGATAGGTTTTTTAAAAAAAGGTATGTAATTTAAATTTGCATTTTTATGGATAACATTGAACATATTTGTGAGTAATATCCATATTTACTGCCTCTTTAGTGAACTACCTATTTACATTCTTTGCTCATTTTCTTATTGGGCTGTTGACTTTTTTTCTTTTTGATTTGTTGAAACTATTAATATATTGAGGAAATTAAAGGTACTTAAATAGTGACAAAATCAGTCCTTTTCTATAATAAGAGCGACATGTAATTTTTTCACACTTTGATGTGTTTGTCTTGATTTTGTGATAAGAATTTTTTTTATAAAGTAGAATTTATCAGCATTTTATTATGACTTTGAGGTTTTTATTTACTTTTTAAATATCTTTTTAATAGTATATATATATACATACATATATATATATATATATATATATATATATATATATTTATTTATATTTTCCAGTGTTTTCATCAGCACATTTATGGTATTGTTTTTTATCATTTAAATCTTTATTCCTTATATTGGTATAAGGTGAAAGGCATTCTATGTGGATAACGTGAGGAGTTTTTGTTTTTTTAAAAAATATATTTTATTGATATTTCACAGAAAGGAAGGGAGAGAGATAGAGAGCTAGAAACGTCGATGAGAGAGAAACATCGACCAGCCGCCTTCTGCACACCCCACACCGGGGATGTGCCTGCAACCAATGTACATGCCCTTGACCGGAATCGAACCTGGGACCTTTCAGTCCACAGACCAACGCTCTACCACTGAGCCAAACCGGTTTCGGCCGTGAGGAGTTTTTTGTTAGTAGTGTCTGGATTGTAGTATTTCCTATTAGTTTCTCTTCTAATAGGAACTATGAGAAGCAACCTGCTCAGTAGTGGAGTTCAGCAAGGAATCCTGGTAGTTGAAATGGAGCCTGGGACAGTGACAGATTTAAGTTATAAGATTATGGCAGTGACAGAGGACTAGGTCAAGGCTGAGCAAGCGGCAGAAAGTAGGGTTGGAGGTGGTAGTGAAGACCACGTAGAGAGCCATTTCAGCACATCACACTCCAAGAGGAGCCTCCACAGAGGAGAGAATAGCCCGAGAGCTCCCGGTGAGCCACGGTATTCCTGCAGGTTGGCAGTTGTTTGTGCCTTGTCTCCCACGGCAGCTGCAGAGTGCAGGATGACTGTTCTCAGGGTTCCAAAGGGGAGCTCCAGTTAATTTAGTGCAATGGTTCTCTACCCCAGCTGCTACATTAGCACCACTAGGAAGATCCTGACTTCACTGGTCTGAGGGGGCATCTAGCAACAGTATTTTGAAGACTCCCCAGGTGCTTCTGATGTGTAGCCAGAGTTGAGAACCACTGTTTAAGGCCAACATCTTGCAGTTCCTTTGAGTCAGGAATCGTCATGCAAGCTGTCTTCGTGCTCCAGATGTGCACATGAATCACCTAGGATCCTGTTAAATACAGATTCCAATTCAGGAGGTCCGGGTGGGGCTTGAGATTTTGCCCAACAGGCTTCCATCCAAGGGACCCCGAGGCTGCTGCTTGTCCCCAGACCACACTTAGGTGACTTCAGCATGTCACTCAATGTGCAAAGCGAGAGTCTGCAGTAAGCATTTTTCTGCTTCCATCCAGCTCTCTGGCAGAATTTGCTTAGTGTAGTCAAGAGAACACTAGGGTCAACAGGCCTGCTTTCCATTTCAGCTCTGCCCCTAATTAGCCGTAAGACAAGTCTTCAGTCCTTCACCCTCTAGTATCTGAAATGGGAGGATTGGACTGGATAAGGTTCCTTTTTTCCTTGCAGGCCCAGAGTGTTTTCAGACTCCCTGGGACCAGGTGTTTGTGTGGAATGAGTCTGGCCTTTCTTCCCCCAGGGACTTGGGCCTAGGCTCTGAATCTATGATTGACTGGAGGAAATAAAACTAAGCAATGCTAAAAAATAAAAATAAGATTTTATGTTAAATTGTAAGCTATAGTAAGTACAAAAAGAACTCAGAGAAGCCAAAGTGGAGAGTTTACTGGAATGGTGGTGGTGGGGAGTTGGGGGGGGGGGGGAGAGATAGGAGTTACTAGGTGTACCAGTTAATAATGTGGATTTTTTTTAGTAGATGGAGTTACACATATGTTGATATATATGCGATTTGATATGTATGCTATATTGTTGTATTGACAGCAAGCTTCAAAACTTCATGTCAAATTTTCTGTAGGTTTTAACATTATAGATATTTTTATGCTCAAAATGTTGAATTTCGTGCCAAAAAAGGAGCATTTGTGGGAAGTTTTAATTCATTATTTTATTTTGAAGAAAAGTGTCGCTGTATACTTCGGGAAGCTTATGGTAAACATACTTATCTCAAGATACTTGTGAATGCTGGTTTAAAAGTGATGATTTCGATGTGAAAGACAAAGAATGTCCAGCACCACTGAAAAAGTTTGAAGACCAACAATTACAAGCATTATTAGATGAAGATGCATGTCAAACTCAAAAACAATTTGGCAGAAAGATTAAGCGTTGCTCAGCAAACAATTTCCGATCTTTTACAAGTGATGGGAAAGATTTTAAAGGAAGGAAAATGGGTGCCACATCAACTAAACAAAAGACAAATGGAAAACTGAAAAGTCATCAGTAAAATGTTGATTCAATGGCACAAAAGGAAGTCTTTTTTGCATCGAATTGTGACTGGTGATGAAAGGTGGACTTATTTTGAGAATCCCAAGTGCAGAGAATTGTGGGTTGATCCAGGTCAACCATCAACATTGACTGCAAGGCCAAATCGCTTCGGAAAGAAGACAATGCTCTGCATTTGGTGGGATTAGGAAAGTTTGGTGTGTTAGGAGCTTCTAAAACCAGGTGAAATCATTAATACTGGTCACTATTGACAACAAATAATCAATTTGAACCATACTTTGATTGTGAAATGACCAGAATGGGCCAGAAGACATGGCAAAGTAATTTTGCTTCATGATAACACAGCATCACACACTTCAAAACCAGTTAAAGACATGTTAAAAGATCTTGCCTGGGAAGTATTAGCCCACCCATTGTATTCACCAGATCTTGCTCCTTTAGATTAACAATTGTTCTGATGGACGGCACACATCCTTTCTGAGCAGCACTTCAAAACGTTAGAAGAAGTGGAAAATTGGGTTTCTGAATGGTTTACTTTCAAAACAAGAAAAGTTCTATTGGGACAGTATCCACAAATTACCTGAAAGATGGGGAAGTGTGTAGCTAGTGATGGACATTACTTTGAATAAAGCACTTTTGATGTTTCTCTTGAAATTATCGTGTTTTCTTTGATTACCAAATCCGCATTATTAACCTACTCTCCTTTCTGGTCTCTATTGCTGGTGCAGAGTGGTGATTCTCAGGTTCTTATGTTTGTTGTCTTTAAAAAAAGTATTCTTCAGCAATGAAGGACAAATCATATTTTTTGCCTTAAATTAAACCAGTGTAAGGGAAAGACCTACTTTTATGAAAATAAATGTTTGAAGAGAAACTACAATGCTATAAACCCTTTTTTTCTATATTTAATTTTTTAAGACTAATCTTGACTTTTAAATAATTGATTCTGAAAAGAAAAAACTATAGGCTGAATCAAAAACCCCTACGTACCTCCTAATATATGCTAATAAATGGTATCAGAATTTACCTAAAATGATATTAAGATTTCTTAAATTATAAATAATATTTAAAATGACATATTTCTCTATCTTAACTCAATGGAAAAGACACCAGATAATTTACTTAGGTTTTGTAACATAGGCACACAGGAATTTTTTAAAAAATATATTTTATTGATATTTCACAGAGAGGAAGGGAGAGAGATAGAGAGCCAGAAACGTCGATGAGAGAGAAACATCGACCAGCTGCCTCCTGCACACTCCCCACCGGGGATGTGCCCGCAGCAATGTACATGCCCTTGACCGGAATCGAACCCGGGACCCTTCAGTCCGCAGACCAACGCTCCACCACTGAGCCAAACCGGTTTCGGCCACACAGGAATTTTTGACTCACATCTTTTGATATCAAAGGAGATGTATTCTTCATTGTAAGTAGAGTTTCACCAAACTGTAGCTTTCTTAAAAAAAAAAAAAAGTTGTATGACCAGTGCTCAGATATAGGAAAATATGAAATAACACAATTATCCTCATTTGATGAATTATATGCAGTATACACAATTTAGCTCTAACTGTTCTTTGAATATCTGAACAGTTGTATGTTTTTCCCTCTATATTGCTTAATTAGTTTTAAATTGCAGTCTGTCAGTACTTTTTCTCACAAACACATAGCACTATGGTTTTATTGTATTTGGGAAATCTTTATATGATCAACTATTGATTATCTGTCATACCATAGAGTAGCAAGTCTTCTAGTTTTAAACTAATAAACACAATATATGTCATTTTATGCAAAGAATATTTTGGTTTAAGTGACAGAAAACCCAACCCAAACTGGGTGAAGCAAAGAAGCGAGTTCTGAGGGTCATGTAATTGAAAAATTGAAGGGTAGAGGTAGCTTCAGCTACAGTTGGTTTAAATAGTGTAATCAGGACCTGGTCTCTCAGCATCTCATGCCCTTGCTTCCCTTTGTATTGGCTTCATTCTCAGGCTTCATTTAATTTCATGGTGGCTACCAACACTGGCAGGGTTTTATTTTTCTGTTTCAAATCCAGTGGAAAAGAGAATAGTCTTCTCCTCCCCTGCCCACCAAAGTCCTAACTCACATTTCATTGGTTCTGATTGGGTCATTTGCTCTCTAGTCTCTGAGGCCTGTAGGACTGGTGTCCTGATTGGCCACCAGTGATTGTTCTTAGAGCTAGGGGAAAAAGGGGAATGTCCATTCTGACAGGGGGAGGAGGAAAAATGTCTACTCTTCCAAAAGAAGGGGGATTGGATGCTTGATGTAAAAAACAACAACAACAGAAAGTACATATCTCTTTCTCCATTATGGCAATATTCAGTCATCTACATTGGGTAAATACAAAGATTTCGGTGGTAAAAAGCCAGTTAGGGCTATGCTTTGTGGTTGGATCCTATAGAACTGGAATTTAAAATAATAATTTCATCTATATGCTGAAACTGGTTTGGCTCAGTGGTAGAGCATCGGTTTGCGGACTGAAAGGTCCCGGGTTCGATTCCGGTCAAGGGCATGTACATTGGTTGTGGGCACATCCCCGGTGGGGGGGTGTGCAAGAGGCGGCTGGTCGATGTTTCTCTCTCATCGATGTTTCTAGCTCTCTAGCTCTCTGCCTTCCTCTCTGTAAAATATCAATAAAAATATATTAAAAAAATAATAATTTCATCTATAAAAATGCAGAACCTTAATGAAATAATAAGAGATATTGAATACCTGGTTGCTTACCTTACAGGCAGGAAGGATATTTAAAATATTTGAGACCCTGGGGCAGTGGCATCACCAAGTCATTCTGAGTTGGGTCCAATCAGTCAGAGCTGGTGATGAGCACCACCAGCGGGCAGGGTGCCTTGGAGTTGCTGGTGGGATGTCAGCCCTGCTAATGGAGAAGCATTGTAAAGGTCCTGCCAGATTTCTCAAAACATAGCTTCTGTGTGAGTTTCCTAACATAGGACCATAAACAGCGTAGCTTACAACATAGACATTTATGATCTCAAAGGTTGGAAGTCAGAAATCAAGGTGTCTGTAGGGCCATGCTCTCTCCAGAGGTTCTGGAGAAGAGTTGTTTCCTGCCTCTTCTAGCCTCTGTTGGTTGATGGCAGTCCCTATCATGCTTTGGCTTATAGATGCACCACTCCAAATCCTGCCTTTTCTCCCTGTGTGTCTGTGTCTCTGCAGCCAAATTTTTCTGTTCTCATAAGGACACCAATCATATTGGGTTTAAACAATATGACTATATCTTAGATTGATTATATCTGTACAGATCCTATTTCCAAACAAGGTCATACTCTGGGGAGACATGAATTTTGGGGGGACACTATTCAACCCAGGACAGTTACCTAAAATCAAATGCTCCTGCATAGTTGGCATGACATAACTTTTAAAAAAGTTTCAATGTTAAATTGCTTTCAAGCACTGTAATTTTTTTCTGTCTTATTTTATAGTTAAAAACTAGATTTCTGAATCTTAACAAAAATATTTAAGGGAATTATGAATTTTCTAGTTGCAATACTATTCTATATATTTTTTACTGTATCATATTAAGTAACCACATGTTTCTTAGTTATAATTATTTTAAATCTGTTAAAATGTGAATGTTAGTGTGGCAATTTGGTGAAGAATTAATTAATATGTGAGTATGATTGTGTATGTATAGGTATTACAGTTTGAGACTTTATTGAATTCAAACGAGTTTTGCCTAAAAAAAACCCAGAACTGACAGCAACTAAATGAACATCATCCATTAGTATATTTAAGAGAAAGTATAAAAAATAGGAGAAAAATAGGAGAGAAATACAACTGGTGAATGGCTTAGATATTCTATCTTTCAGGGAACATTAAAAATGTTGGTAATTGTTTTCAACTCTTTGAAGAATGGCTCTGTAGAAATGAATTCTAGAGGGAGGAACTAAGACCAATGAGTTAAGGTTAAAAAGAAATAATTCAGTGTAAGACAACACTTTTCCAACGAACAATGTCCCATGTACCAAAATGGAGGTGGCAGTGGTGTAAGGGAGTGAAGTGCAGGCTCCTGGAAGTAAGTGCTCAGGTTGTACTGAGTGATTACCTCCCTGGGACATTTTAATGGAGATCTTGCCTTGATCAAGGAATTGAAATAAAAGGTCCCTAGTTTCAAGATTTGTTGCAAGTTTTCCTAAAATTTTCCTTTTTGTGTATGTTGTGAAAATAAATATTATGTATGTGACAAGATATTTCTATATTTATATTCTTTTTAACAGTGGCCGACCTAAAAGCTTTGCTTTGTGACTTCTGTTCTATGGCATGCTTAAGAGGAAATAAGGGAGAATAGGGATTTAATCTAAGAGAAGGAGAAGTATCAATAAGTGAGAAAGGTAGGGAACTAAAACTCCTATTTATTGGATGAGTTTATCCCTATTATCTCATCTCATTTATTAATTTTTAAAATATATTTTATTGATTTTTTAGAGAGGAAGGAGAGAGGGATAGAGTGTTAGAAACATTGATGAGAGAGAAATATCGATCAGCTGCCTCTTGCACACCTCCTACTGGGGATGTACCCGCAACCAAGGTACATGCCTTGACTGGAATCGAACCTGGGACCCTTGAGTCCACAGGCCAATGCTCTATCCACTGAGCCAAACCAGTTTTAGCTACATCATCTCATTTAATATACGTAGTGTTTTATTGCTCGGCTTGGACGTTAGTTATAAGTAGCTATAATTCTTAGAATGATGAATACTTAAAATAATTGGTATTTTCTTATGTATTTTTTTTATGATGGAACAGGACTGTTCTGATGGATATATGTGCAAAATACATTTTCAAATAAAAAATGGGACAGTGGTGTCACATCCAGGGACATCTGCCCATGTACAGACGTGTCTTCCTATGGAGGTGAGTGATTTACCATGCCATATTCTCCTTTTCAGTCTTTGTGAAGTATACATTTAAAAATTTAAATCTGTTAAATGTATATTTTTAAAAAATTAACTGTCATTGGATCCCAGGCCTGCTGTCAGAGGAGAAGTGAATATCATTTGTCAGGAGATATTTTCTTGTATTTTTTTAATAAAAATTTTTCAGTGGCATTGGGGAATAAAAGTATACAAGTTTCAGGTGTACAATTCTGTAATACATCATCTGGATATTATATTGGAGTTCAACCCAAGTCAAGTCTCCTTCCATCACCATTTATCCTCTCTGTATCCTTTTCTACCTCCCTCCACTCCTCTTTCCTCCAGGTAATCACCAACTGTTGTCTGTGTCTATGAGGGTATTTTTGTTTTGTTTTGTTTAATCCTTTCACATTTTTCACCAAGTCCTCCAACCTCCTTCCCTCTAACAGCTGTCAGTCTGTTCTCTGTGTCTATGAGTCTGTTTCCATTTTATTTGTTAGTTTGTTTTGTCCATTAGATTCCACATGTAAGTGAAATCATACGGTGCTTGTCTCGCTCTGACTGGCTTGTTTCACTTAGCATAATGCTTTCCAGGTCCATCCATGCAGTTGCAGAAGGTTAGATTGCCTTCCTCTTCACTGCTACAATATTGAAAGCAGGAATTGTGGTAAAGCTGAAATCTACTCTGAGTTGTAGTGAGCCTTTCCCCTTTTGGTCTCCACAGATGCCTTCCTCCCATTGCCTATTGATTTTTATTCTGTGAAATCTCCTAGGTCCTAGGACAATGCAAATCTATCCCTCTGCTGCTTAACTCCCGGCTGGAAACCTCTTTGCCTAGTTTGCCTCTAACGCTGTTCCCCTACGCTCTTTAAAATATGCTAGGGGAGGCTGGGGGAAGGTCTCTGAGGGGGAAAAAGGAGATATATGTACTACTATATGTAATACTTTAAACAATAAAATGAAATTTTAAAAAATAATAAAATAAAATGAAAAAAAAGTAAAAACATAAAACATGCTAGATCTGAGTCTCATTCTGTAGAAGACTTTAACCTTGACTTGAAAATTTTGCTAAATTAAATTTTAATATGGTGGTAAATGGCTTCGTGGTTTTCTGCAGTATTTTCAATGTAATTTTTATCAAAATGTAAGTAGCCTTATTGCATTTGTTATTATTCAAAACAATGTTTATGTGTTCAGTATAAACATATACAATAGAGAAAAAATAAAAAGAGGAGAAAAATCTCCCATGCATCCTTCAACTGGAGGTAATTACTATTAATATTTTCATAAATATCCTTTTACACATTTCTGTCAGGTACACACATACATAATTTTGTTTTGCAATGAATATGTATATTACAGACATCTTCCCATGTCAGTAAATGTAGAATTCCATAGTTCCCTTTTAATGGTCTCATTCCATTCCATCCTTTGGATGCACCATAATTAAGGAGAGCCTATTAGCATACTGAAGTAAAATTCTAAAATAGAATCTTGGGAATCTAATCACTTTAGCACAAAAGAAATCACTTAGAAATGCTTAGCATTCTGAGTATTCTGGTAAAATGGGTGAAGAGGCTACCCGCTCCCCCTCCCAAAGGAAGACCTTTTTCTAATCATCTATTAAATCAGATCCATTTGGCAATTTGGCACTAGCCCCCTCTGCCTGTGTAGGATGCTGGCCTGGAAGTAACTCTCACCAATATAATTTGGTTTGCAAGTTATTCTCAAGGGTATTGTTCTCGGTAATAAATTAAGTGCTCCCAGTGAGTGCTCAAATCCTGATTACTACTTCATGGTTTGAATAGCTGACATCAAATCTGAAGCCAAGCATGTTCATTATATATCAACTTAAGAAATACACATGGAAACTTAAAAGATGAATTACCAGCTTTTGCTTAACAAGTTGGCAGAGATTTGGAAAGCACTAAAAAGTGGTGTTGACAGTGTGAGGGAACTGACACTTTCTGGTTGATGTTTTAACTTCACAAAGTTGAAAGATGTGCACATACTATGAGCAATCTATTCCAAATCCCGGAATTTAGCTTCATAAAATATAAAATTTCCAACATTTTTATTTTTATTTTTAACACTTAACACCAAATTTTAAACATATGAGAAAATTGAAAGAATTTTGCAGTGAGCGTTCATGTATTCATCACCTAAACTCTACCATTAACATACTGCTCTGCTTGCTTTGTTATATATCAGTCCCTCTATTCATTTATCAGTACACCTTTTTTTTGATGCAAAACTTTTACAATGAAGTAAATTGCAGGCATATACAAAATAATCTGAAATATACACAAATATTCACTTGCAACAATATTCATCCCACCACTATTCATAACAGGATACAATGGAAATAACTGAAATGGACAATAGTAATGGGTTCTTTAATTACAGCACATCTCTGTGATGGAGTTCTTTGTTCAGTAAGTCTGGAGTGAGAATTTGCAGCTCTAACAAGTTTCCAAAAATGCTGAGGCTGCTGGCCCAGGGACCACAGTTTGGGAACCACTGCACTATAATAGAATGCTGAAGCATATATGAGGTGCTGCACAGCTGAGATAGTTAATATGATGTATGACAGGGCTGATATTGCAAGAATATTGATGGAAGAAATGTGTCTTCTGTTGAGCTTGTGATGGAGATTTCTGTTCACGTGACCTCTTATTAGGGATATGCTCTTAGCAGAACGAGGGATAGAAGCTAAGGAAGAATGTCATCTCAGCTAAAGATTAACTTTAGTCTGATTCCCTGGGAAGCTTTAGAGCACAACATACACCCAGAATTAGTCCCACTTTGTGCCCTTGAGGCCAGTCTTTTGTACTCTGTGATAATCATTGACTTGTCAGTCGGCCATTGGCTGAAGTAGAGGGAGACATAGCTTCCCAAGTAAGGCAGTTACTGTTTTACTGAGAAATTCTTCAGGGAAGGGGGCTGCTGTGTGTTATCCGTCAACAATCACAACAGCTGAATGGGGATAGGTACCCCATCTTTAAGGGAACCTGGGCACGGCACCAATGGTGTTTATTCTCTGAAACCAACAAAATTAGATGAAAGGGGGAGGCTTGATAGTAATTTGTTTGCGAAACAGCTGGTGATTTTAGTTGGCTACAAGTTCAAGATAAGTGAAAAGAATGCCATGGATCCTAGGAAAACTAACTAGAATCCAAGCTACATTAATTAAAGCATAAATGTATCCCAAATACAGTCTGGGGGCCCCTGGCGAGGCGTCCCAGAGATACTTTCAGGGACTTACAGGGTCAGTTTTCTACATTGCAATAGAGTGAATGCAGAAATCGTTACAAGGACCCAGCTGTCTTTCATTAAACCAAACATTAAAAACATTTGCAGCCGAAACCGGTTTGGCTCAGTGGTAGAGCGTCAGTCTGCAGACTGAAAGGTCCCGGGTTCGATTCCGGTCAAGGGCATGTACATTGGTTGCGGGCACATCCCCGGTAGGGGGTGTGCAAGAGGCAGCTGGTCGGTGTTTCTCTCTCATCGACGTTTCTAGCTCTCTATCTCTCTCCCTTCCTCTCCGTAAAATATCAATAAAATATATTTAAAAAAAAACACAAAAAAAAACAAAAAACATTTGCAAACATGTAAAAACACTTTTCTTACTAATTTATCTTGTTTTGGAAAATATATTTATTTTTCATAGAAATGTTACATTGACACATCTTTTTGAATGAATTAAAAGTATTTTTAATTTAATTTTAATTTCTAGTACAGTGAATAGCAATAGATGTAACTGTCTTAAACAAAAGCTCATTGGAATACTCCATGAATTTTAAAAGTGTAGAGGGGTCCTGAGAACCAAAAGTTTGAGAACCACTGATCTAGATCAACTAAGAATTGCATATTGCATGTGAAGAACAGTGATAACTAGAATAGATAATAGATGAATACATAAATAATAGCTTTAAAACAAATTATATGTAGAATTCATCCATACAGAGAAGCATGCCAAGGGCCACAGGGGTCTTGGAAACATATGAGGAATATTTGAGGGCATTAAACTAGAACTAGCAACTTGGGAAGTTTAGTTTTCTGCAGATATATCTAGAAGGGTTTCCTCTGGAAGAGAGAGAGAGTGGATTAATTTGTTTCCAAGGATAGAACTAGTTTGTGTCTGGAAATTATTCTAGGCAAATCTCTCTAATGTTTAGACTTGCCTGCAATGAAATAGGTCTTACTTGTAAAGTTATGGGTTCCCTCCATTTTTGTGGCGATGTAGATGATACTTTTTCCAGAACAGTGCTGAGAGCACGAGGCAGATGATGAGTGAGTACAGTGGGTCCCTGGGAAGTGATGGGAGCTGTGGAGAAGTAGAGAGGGCATGACATCCAAACAGGCATTAGGCACGCAGCTCCAGGTAGATTTTTAAGAAAATGCAGTGATCTGGATTTTTGTGTGTTGGCTTAATTAAAAGCATATTTATGTACAGGCCAAATAGACTATATTTATGTGCTTTACATGGTCCTCAGGCCATCAGCTTATAACCAAGCTTCTAATACAGAAAGAAGTCCTGAATTGTATAGAAGATTGAGCTAGAGGACCTCTGAATTCTCTTTAGAATTTAAAGCCTGATAGTTCTATATCTGTTCAATATCTGTATACCATATTCCTTACTTAAAGATATTCAAAGAAATGCCTCTGCTGATAGTTGTTTCTATTTCTGTTTTAGTTTTCTTATGGTGTTGGAAATTGATTTACTTCTTTGTTCTAACTAGATCCAGCAGTGTTGATTGCAGAAAGATAGTTTGACTCATGATGTATATACCTGTGAGATTATTTACAATAGTATATAGATAATTATTTAATTTTAAAAATCAGAGTGAAGTATAATGGAATATGTAAGTGAAATAATTTGTGAAAAATCATATTTTTAAAACTCAGTCTTTGAACTATCATTTTAAAATGATAGTTCAAAGACCAAGTTAATATTTAGAAATCTTCTAAATATAATGGGGTGTTTTTTAGTGCTGGTTTTGGACAACAGGAGTTTTTATAGGTTAATCATATTAGAGAAGGCATTTATTGAGTGCAGTTAATATGATTTATTTGTGAGTTTGTGAAGTGACAAGCAGGATTATGGCAATTTTTGAATAAAATCTTTACCAGTAACCAAAAGAATTCTATATGCTCAATTTAAAATCTTCTAAATATAAATGGATATTTTCAACAGGAGGCAACACATCAACAATGATTTTGGGGATTTCGTATTATATGGAACTCTTATTTACTTAAATTGATGTTGGTGCTAATGTGTCACTTTGTCAGATTATGATTTTTTGAATTTGAATTGTTATAATCATGTAACAGTATGAAAAACATGATTTAACAATTGGTTTGCTTTGGTAAATATGAGCTGCTTATCCTTTCTACAGCCTTATTTATATAAATAAAATAATAATTTGAAAACGGAAGTGAGAACACAAACTTTCTATGCCAAACAGGCAATTTTTTATGAAAATTAGTCATTTAAAACTTATATATGTATATTATTGCAAAATAACTGGAAACTTTAAAAATGTTTTGTAATATTCTAAATTAACTCACTGGCAAATGAAGACTACAATGAGTAGAGTGGAGAAACAAACTGTAATTTTTTATTACATTCAGCATTAAACCACTCAATAAAAAAACACACAGTGAAATGAATATTCAATGTGATATTGATTGTTAATAATCAGTAGTAGAAATTATTAATAAATGCTTAGAAGAGAGAAACACCCAATAGTCTGTAGAATAGTGAAATAGAGAGACTATTTTTAATAGTCTTATGTTGCTCTGTTTTTTCTTTTCATCTCCAACTTCTTCATTTATGAAATTCTGAACTATTTTCATAAAATAGTGATAGCTCAGCTTTTGTCTTCTTGGATACCCATACATATTTATTTTAAGATGGTCAATGATTTTTTTTTTTACTATGAAGTTCAGATTCTCCTGTCTGAAGTTAGATTACTGAAGTTCTATTTTTTTTTAAGCAGATGTCAGAGGTGAGTATTGAACATATACTGCTTATTCATCATACTATCTTCATTACTTTAGAGCCTCAGGTTTCACCTTAAGAATATGTGTGGTGTTGTTTTTTTTAACTATGAAAATGATAGAGTCATAAAAATAGCAATGGTAATGATACCGTGGTTATAACCTACTGGGGGGAAAAAGGATTTTTGTCCTAGGGCCTCGTGGGCCACTCACTGGGACTTTCCTTGGTCAGGGCAGGTAGGATATTATAGAGAGCCCTCAACCTATTATAAATTCCCTGAAGCATAAAGCTGAGAAACTGTAACAAGAGACGATCTCAATTGCCAAAGGAACATATTCAAAGAATGATGATCTTCTGAGGTAACCAGGTCTTCAAATACACTCATTTGCCCTAAGGATTTTATTAAGTGGCTTCTAGGATGAGTTCTATTTTGTATGTCCAAAATAGACTCATATGTCAGGATAGTGTGTGTGTGTGTTTTTTTTAATAATGGACCAGACGACAAGCCACAGTTCTCAGTGTTAACAATTTATTTGTAAAGCAACTGCTATTTTTAGACGGAAGCATGGACTTGTCAATAAATGTAAATGATGAGTCATAAGCATGATTACCTTTAGTACTTAAAAATGTAATGATCAAAACAATGTTAAAATATAAGAATGTCTGTTATATTTTGTGTGTGTGGAAACAAACAGAAGCATGTGCAGTCATCACTGCTATCTCTTCATTGACAGATGGATCTCATGCTGATAAATGGATTTTTAAAGAAAGTGATGATTACTATAGCATACCCTAATCCCACTCCTGTGTTTTTCTTGGGGTATTATGGAAAGTTCCAAGACAAAGTAAAATTTAATTTTATTTAGTTTTCAGTAAAAATATATTCCATAGAGTGTGTGGTGTGTGAACGGGAAGAGTATAGAATATTAAAAAAAAAAACTATTCAGGTCTGATTAGGATTTGCAGTTCCAATAAGATTGTGAATTACTACACTAGTAATATAGTACTATGCAAGCTATATTGCTTTATTATATGACAGAAATATTTGTTTACTTATTATTAGAACACATCAGAAACCACATATGGAAATGTGGCACTAAAACAGTTTGAACTGCCTAATAAAATCTTAGGAGTCTTTAGTAGCTTAGTGTTCTGCTGTGAAGCCAAGGGTATGTTACACTGAAACTTTTCTTCTCTAGGACCTGTGTACCTGAGTAATATCACTTTGCAAAATTCAGATGTTGTATTAGGTTTATTGAGAACCTATAATCTAAATAGCATTTTAAGGTTACTTCTACCTTCAAAAATTCTCCTTGGCAGAGCAAAGAGAGTATTTTTTTTCTTTTGAGAGAGAGAATGAAAGAGAGAGGGGGGGAAGAGAAAGAGAGAGAGAGAGAAATTGAGTTGAATCAATCCAGATAGGTAATGAATTATCTTTCTATTTATCAAGCTAGTACAAAACCATTTATAAAGGCACCTGCCATACCCATTACATTTTAATTCAGCAGTGAGTTATAGCAGAAGGTTTCCTTTATGTATAGTTCTAATATTGATGCGTTTTTTAAAAATCAAAAGTAAGATCATCTCAAGTTCATATATGGACTTGAGAGAGCACCGAGCTGATATTTCTGTATGACAATCTGGCTTCCAATGTTGAATGCTTATGTCTAGTTGTAAAGGTCTAATAGGAAACAATTGTTTCTGAGGAAGGACAGTTAGCGCACTGTTGAAATTGTTCTGATTATATATTCCTCCCATTTTTTAATGAGTTTAAGATGATTTCCAGGATATAGCTCTTAAAAAACACTTAATGAATTGATTGGGGTTTTTAAACTCTGTGTGGTCTTTTTTTTTCATAGAGAATTGCTGAGCCTGCTTGATTTTATAATCAAATCTAAAATAAGGAAAACTGAACAACTATTTAGTCCTTCTTTTACTCTTTGAGTTTTTTTTTAAACAAACAAACACAAAACTCCATAATTTTGGAGGGATTCATTGCTTGGAATACATTGCAATGAGACTTTATCTAACAAAAGACTAGATAGAATTTAAAATATTTGTGTTTTCAAAATTATTATTATTTTTAAAAAATATATATTTTATTGATTTTTTTACCAGAGAGGAAGGAAGAGGGATAGAGAGCTAGAAACATCGATGAGAGAGAAACATTGACCAGCTGCCTTCTGCATACCCCCTACTGGGGATGTGCCCGCAACCAAGGTACATGCCCTTGACCGGAATTGAACCTGGGACCTTTCAGTCCGCAGACCAACGCTCTAACCACTGAGCCAAACCGGTTTCGGTGGGTTTTCAAAATTATTTTTATTAATTATAGCTAACATTCTTTTTCTTCCTTAGTTAAATTGAAAAGGTTCATTTAAAAATATTTTCTGGAGTGAAAGAAATGGCCATTAGCATAATTTTCTATGCAGGCCTCAAGAACAATCTTTGTCATATAGTCTGAAAAAAAAATCGAATGTTAAAATGGAAATGTGGAATCTTGTGGTAAACTGCAATCTTCAGATTTTAAAAGATTGTTGATTTGTTGTTGCTGCTTTTGCATGAGTGAAATTTGCTCCTTGTCAGGATTTTTTTAAGCTGTCAGATAAAAACTATCAGATAGAATTCTATTTTACTACAATTCCATACATGTGGATTGCTGCTGACATAATAGGACCCATATAGCCCCCCACATTTCCTTCATTGCTACCTGAAATATAGCCTGTCTTTAAAATGCAGATGAGTTATTTACAGGGAGAGAACAAAACATTTTTAAACTGGAGTTGCGATTCAGAACCCAACCACTGGACTCCAAACGCTGACCTGATTAGATCACTCCGATCACTGTGTGTCCTTAGCATTTCTCACAGTGCTTGGCATATAAATGCCAGACACTTATATAACCTGTATCTTGGATTCTCTGGATTGGAAATACCTAGAATGTCTCTTCTTCCCAATATACATTAACTAAAAGTAAGCAGTTAGAATAAATATTTTATAGTTATCTATCCACTTATTAAGTGGTATTCAGTAGATGAAGTGGCTAGGTGTTTGTTAACGTTTATTTCTAATTTATGTGCCTAAGGGTGAATAATAATTTTAACTTTAAGTAAATAATGAAAATAACCAAGTATGAAACTGTATTAAAGGTTTTCAAAGTGAAAAGCTAAAGGGAAAAACTCCATGAGGGGAGGTATCAAAATGTTGATTTTGATTGCATACATCAAAATAATGGGAGTGTCAATAGTGTTCTTCCATATGGTACTCGCAAATTTGCTGTTTTAGAGGTATTCTTCATTCTATTAGTCTTCAAACTATTAGTCTCATGTACTTGTGGGAGATTTAATGTATATACATTGAGAGCAGTTACATCTAGTTGTAGCTAACCTCAAAGGAGCCCTAAGATAGAGATTATAGGTTTGTCTCAGCTATTGTTTAGAAGGGATTGAAAAGAGTAGAAAGGCTATCAAGCTGTCAGCATTATTTACATAGAGAACATCTGGATTGGAGCTTGAAAGAATGCCTTTTTTGACCAGTCGGTCAGAAAGCCAGCAGCCTGGTCTGTTAAACTGGTCACTATGCTCTGTTTGCTTGACCCTACCTTATTTTGAAGGAAAAGAAAAGTAGTTGTAAAAAGGGGGGAAAAAGGAAAAAGAAAAGTAGTTGTAATCTGAAAGTGACAAGACAGTTTGGATGAAATCATTAAAATGACTATTGACTAATTTGAATCGATATTATTAAATGTTCCCTTTTCAATAATTATTTGTGAAAAAGCCTAACCTTGGTCTCCCTTAGTTTTGTTAGATGTGAAACAAAAGAGGAAAAAAATACAATGATAATCTCAAACTCTGAAATCTTTTTCTGTCTATACCTTCTTATTTTCAACTATTTCACACCTCTCTCTGAACATGCTCTGTGCGTTCTTTTTGTCTCAAGACCCTCAGTGACACAAGTTCCTTTTGCCTTCTTACTTAGCCTTGACTTTAGTTTTCTTGGTAATGCCCACAACACAGTTCCATGTCTTGCTCTTCACCCTATTTGTTCATTCATGCCAACCTATGTAGACATTTCTCAATTCTCTTCTATAATTCTCTCTCTCTCTTCTTTCCTTCTGTTCCTGATTTCTTTGAATAGGTAAACTTCACTCTTTTGTCACTCATTCCAACTTCAACTCTTTCTTTTGACTTTTACCAAAATCAAGCTGTGAATATTGCTCCCGTCTAAGTTACTACCATGTTTCCCTGAAAATAAGACATTCTCCGAAAATAAGACCTACTTAATGGAAACATAATACATCCCCTGAAAATAAGACCTAGTGCATCTTTGGGAGCAAAAATTAATATAAGACACTGTCATATTTTCGGGGAAACAGGGTAGTTACGTTATAATCACATTTAGTGTCTTTATCCTTCTTGACCACATTGCAACATCTGACTAAGCCCTTTTTAAAATTCTCTCTCTCTCTCTCTCTCTCTCTCTCTCTCTCTCTCTCTCTCTCTCTCTTGTCTCTGAAACAATGACAATGAATTATTTTTATTATCCCTTTCTAACAGGTTATTTTTTCTACTATTCTTTGGCAGTAATTCCAACATCTTCTCTAAATCAGAGTGCTTGGGAAGTATTGAAAGTCAACCCATGCAAACCAAGGTGAATCCAGAGGCAGGAGTGGGACAGAAAATGAGAAACCAAGTTAATAGTAATGACTTTAAAGCTAATCAGAAGATATGTGGCAATTACCTTAAATAAAGTTGAAGTGCCCCTAGCTTTCCAGTTTGGCAGCTGGTATTATAAGACAGATTGACTTAAAAACATGGAATTTGGCAACAAGAAACTCGAGGGCAGGGGAAGGATTCTATCTGCACATTTGACTGCCTCATGAACCTTCCACTCAATCTTAATTCCTACAGTTACTCTCAGTACTTAGGAGAGGCTGTAGCACATTCTGGGTATTCTTCAGGTGGGAAACCAACTTCTAAAAATGTTTCTCTACATCATACTCATTTGGTGACACAGAGTATTGGAATTAGCCTGCAAGGAGGAGTCCAGTACCTTTTACCATATATTTCATTTTGGGTTGTTGAGTGTGGCTATAGGGGATATGATGACAAGTATAGAAAGTGGTGGGGAGAAGCCAGAGGGATTTTGCCCAAAAGAAAGGAATTTCAGGTGGAATGTGAGAGTCTTGAGTTATGACTTCAGATTGCTCAGAGGAATAGTTGGAGTTTTTAGCATGTTCTGTCCACATCTCCTGTTCTGGGGGTAGTAGGCTGGTTGTTTTAGGGCATTAGATTGATTGCTGGTGTGTTGTTAGGTCCCTGAATCTGGGATTTTCATTCAATTTAGTAGGGGGTACTGAGAGTAAGAGATACAGACCAAGTCAGAACCCATTAAGGAAAAGTGAGATTTAAACACCAGGAATTCAAGTACAAAACACTAATCCAAAGTATTAGAGGGAAGGATCGTGTCATGGCTTTGAAGTTGGGCAGGGATAAGACCATCTAGAGTGTGCTGGTTCTTCCTTGCCTCTTATGAATGCATGGTATTTAACTGTGTCATACAGGTCTAAAGGGTTAGGCAGAGCTAAGAGATAGTGTGATGATGTGGGTAGGAGAACTAGATGGGGGTCTATAATTTGCATCCTTTTTTCTGGCCCTGGTCTTTGTCTGTATATTCCTTGTTTTAGTCCCTTGCTTGTTACAGGATATCTTCTGAGTCTTTCTGATAGTCTACAGCTGTTACAGGTATTGGCTTATAGCTTGGGTTATTTATTGCTTTGCTCAGAGGCGGTGTACAGAGCCGAATGGAAGCTATAGTGTCTGATGTAACATCTCCCCTCATAAACTGCTGGTTCCTTGAGTGTAGGATCCATAGTTCATTTATCTTTGTTGCATTTTGTCAGGGAATTATTTTTAATGAATGACAAACCAAAAGAAGAATTATAAAGAAAAATTTGGTTGTAGTCTATAGAAGAGGTTTTCTTGTGTGTGAAGATATCCATTATAGCATTATTACTGTACAATAAGCATTATGAAATAATGAAGAAAAAGATGAGAAATACTGGTCTGAAATCTGTTTGTAGAAGCTCTAAGGTATATATTATCCCAAAGATATCATATTTGACAGGAGACCTTTTTCAAGTCAAGTTTACCAGTTTCCACACTGGAACTTTTACATATAAGATGATTGGTAGTTTAGTATTCTTTTTAAAAATAATAAACAAATGAATGTTTCAGGAAACCTGTGATAGACCGAATCAGATGGAACTGATTTAATGTTATGGATAATTACATAATTAGTGCTGTAAAAAATAAACCATACTTTCTACTTGATGGACTGGAGCTGCTTAGAAGGAGGTGTATAATTATGCAATCAGCATCCTCCTCCTATGCTGATTCTAGATAATCCTTTTTCTGCCTTGTCTGTGACAGAGCTTCCTGTCTTGTGCTTCCTGATGTTATTTAAGTGATCAGAGATGAGCACTGAGTAGTTTCTAGTCCCTTGATAATTCTCTCCATGATCTGGTTCTGTGTGAGAGCCCCCTCTGGGACCAGTGGCTTTTAAACATTTTTTATATAAACCAACCATAAGAAATTCATTTTACATCAGGACCCAGTACACACCATATGCAAGGTGCATGAAACAATTCTTATTTTTTCTGATCTACTGCTCTATTATTATTACTTTTTTAGTGCTGGTTGAGACCCACCAGTTGATTTCAGAACTTACGAATGGTTCATTACTGAGATTAGGAAAATATTACTTAGACCTTTGGTAATTGCTAACATCAGTATAAGGGATTCAGAGAGTGGCATAATGGGGCTTCTGTGGGCTTTGAGTAGCAGCTGGTGGGCCGTGGTTGAAAGAGCAAGGGCTTTGGAGTTGGGCAAATTTGGTTCTACATTTCTACTTTCCCTCATTTTAACTGTGTACTTTGAACATGCTACTGAACCTCTTTGAGCCTCAAATCCCTCATCTGTAAACCTGGGTCCCAAATACTTAAGGGAGTAAGGAGGTGGGGAATTGTGGGGCTGTCAAGAAAGGGGGGTTGATATATGCATTAAATGATATCGTGGAACAAAACACCGGTCAGTGCTGTGAAAGTAAAACACCTAATGTGGTAGGCACTTTATAAACTTTATATTGCTTTCCCCATTCTTTTTTCCACGTCAAACTCTTCAACACACAGAAAGGTGCTGCAGCAATCCCTGCCTTACAGGGTGGTTATAAGGATCTAATAGGACAATGGGAGCCAAGGATTAACAAATGTTAATTTTTATTAGAATAAATCTTTGTGCAAGTGTGATAGAGTCCTACAACAGTTAAGTGACAGTACTAGACAACAAAACTGGTTCTGAAATTTTGTACTGTGACTTTAGTAGCAAGGATTGTTTTGAGATATAGTGGAACTGTATGCTGATTGGAGAGCTGCTATCAAAACTGCCGAAGGATGATTTATAGTGCCTATTATAAATTACTCTACACAAGTTGTTCCATATTGCATTATGTATAGAATTTAAAGAAACTTCAAAATTATTCAACAATGGCTTTTTCTTCATCAAGACCTGAGAAATGAACATCAGAAGACAATTAATTACCTATTATATTATTTCTGCCATTTTCTTTGCCATAGCTGGAATGCAGTATAATACTTTAATTGTGAGACTTAGAAAAAATGTAACCTCCGACTCACAGCTTGAAATCTCAGGAGGGGGCAGCATTTTCATTGTGTATTTTTATAAAACCACTTTCCTTTCTTTAAATGTGTCATCATTTTACTACTTCTGAACCAGTCCATGGTTTTGACGTGCTATTTGCTTTCTTGCTTGGAAGCAAAATTTTTGGGTTTGATACTGTCTGTGCCTCTCTCTTCCATTCATCTTTTCTCTAGGATTCTACTGATCTTGTGATTATTTAGTGGCAACCTGGGCTTTGTTGGTCATGGGGAAGGGTCATAAATCAGCCAAGGCAACTATGCAGCATTGACAGCTACAGAGCATCTTTCCCATAGCTCTTATTCTCCACAGCATCCGGTCTCTGGTTGCTTTGAAATGTTGCAGTCTCACATTGAGCCTATGTTGGTTGATTTCTACGCCATTTCTTTATTTCCAGTCCCTTACATAGAGTTTAGAAATCACCTAACACTTTATGCTAAGTTCAAATTGCACTTACATTCAGGGGAAAAGGCCTGGCTCCTTTAAGACAGAAGCACCTTTTTCTCTGCCAGAAAACTCATTGTGAAACTGAAGGGCTTAACCAAAAAGGGCTTCAGTGTAAATTGAATATTGGTAGAGAAGGGAGGTTAATTGGCCTTAGTAACGTGGTTGCTAAGGAAGCATTTTCCCGATTGGGAGGACACTCCCCTGGGTTCTCTGCAGCTTCTTGTGGACCTAAGATGCTTTGTTTTATTCTTGCTTTCTGTTTCTGTGTTGGAAGAGGAGAACAGAAAGCTATCATAGGAATGAAAAGCTGTGGGAAGCAGATGGTTGCTCTCTCTTAGCTACAGAAAGGGAGAGCTAAATTCTGACTAGCAACAAGCCAATGCAACAAGGACTCTTATAAGAAAGGCAGTTGGAAAATACCATGAGGGCAAGATATAAAGAGCTTGTATAGGAAGACATAGAGAGGTTAGAGACTAGGAGTTTTCAGTGCCTGAAAGCATGTACGTGAGAGAAATTAAAGGTATTTAGAGTGGACATCCAACATCCATGTTAACTAATGGTGTTAAATGTTTTCAGTATGACTGGGTTTATTAAGAGAAAATATTTGGCTTGTATTTAGTTGTTTGCATTTTGAAGGTTTTGTACTGTATTGTATATTAAATTTAGTAGATTTAGAATTTGTTAATATATAATTATTTAAATAAAAAATGTTTAGTTATAACCATCTCTTTATCTGATTGTATAGCTCATTGCTTTGCAGTAACAAGTCACTTTATTGTAAATAAGTTACAAATTTTTCATTAAAATTTTTTTTCCAAAACAAAAATGTCTTTGAATATTGACTATCCATATATGCTAAGCTCTCTGGTTATATTTTACATAATTTGTGAAGTATTATTTCTGCATACAAAATGATACTCCACTAGCCTCAGAGGTTAATGCCCATATTTTGCTTAATTTTATTTTTAAATCACTGCTTCATTCAACAAATATTTTTGAGTATCTGTTGAACATCAGGCACTGTGTTAAAGGATGCCAGAAAGAATGAAGCACTCTTCTGTCACTACAGGAAGTAGTGACATAATTCTCAAAAAGGTTTAGAAAATGAACATTTTTTTTGCTGGCATTTATGATCTGTTTTATATTTCCAATGTTTTATTCATAATTAGTATTGAATATTATTGTTTGTACTGAGTTATTATTTATAGTTTTCTGTAATACTTTGTGAAATTTGTTTTTTAATAATTTTTTATTTTTATAATACTCTATGTGAACTTAGAGTTGACATATAGTATTATATTAGTTTCAGGTGTACAACATAGTGATTAGACATTTATATAACTTATGAAATGATCACACTGATAAGTCCAATACCCATATGACACTATACATAGTTATTACAATATTATTGATTATATTCTCTATGCTATACTTTATATCCCCATGACTGTTTTTATAACTGGAAATTTGCACATCTTAATTCTTTCATCTTTCTCACCCATCTTCCCACATCCCCTCTCATCTGGCAACCATCAGTTAGTTTCATGTATCTAATGAGTATGTTTCTGTGTTACGCCCAGACTTCGTGATCGCCAAAGACCACCAGGGAGCCGAGTCCGATGCAATTGCAGAAAGCTTGAATTCCATGCTAGCATGGGCTCTGTCCCACTCACGCTGACAGTGTAGCGGACAAGAGACTAAACTTTGACAAATCAAGGGGTTTTATAGGGGTGGTGATGTCACTGCTTTGGCTGACCCTGATTGGTTGGGTGAGGGCTAGGGTCCTAAGGTCCAGTTACACAAAATGGAGGATAGCTTCGCCCTGCCCCATGGTACAAAATGGAGTCAGGAGTTAGCTTCGCCCCGCCCTCTCATCTGTTTGTTCATTTATATTTTCAGATTTTATATATAAGTAAAATTATATGGTATTTGTCTTTCTTTGTCCATTTCATTTAGCATATACCCTCTAGGTTCCTCCATGACATTGCAAATGGCAAGATGTCACTCTTTTAATGGCTGATTAACACTCCATTGTATATAAGTAACACAACTTCTTCACTCATCTGTCTATCAATGGGCACTTAGTTGCTTCCATATCTTCACCATTGTAAATAATGCTGTAATGAATATAGGGCTACACACATATGATTTTTAAGTGAGTATTTTGAGTTTCTTTAGATAAGAACTCAGAAGTGCAATTTGCTGGTCCTTCTTTGTCTCTTTGTTATAGCCCTTGTTTTAAAATCTTTGTCTGGTACACGTATTTCTACCTTAGCATTTTATTATTTCCATTTACATTAAGTTTCCTTTCCTGTCCCTTTTCTTTATTCTGCCTGTGTATAAAAAAATTTTTAAACAGTATTATGTGGATCATTTTTTATGGAAAGATACTTAAAGAGCTACCTAGAATTCTTTGGCTTCTCCTATAATGCTAGAGTGTCATAGGAGGAGGCACAAGTAACCTCTTCTGAATTTACCTTTGGTTTCCATAACCATATAGTTCTTGTGTATAAATGTGGCTGGAGGATCTTAGAGAAAAAGCAAAATGTGATACTTTTGAAAAGGGCCTCTGATTATAATATTCTCAGAGAAGCTAGTTTAACATGGAAGTACTTGAGTATAATCAGAAGGCTTAGTAAATCAGTGATGAATCTTACACTAGAAGGCTAGACAAGATTGTCAAGTAAAAAACATTGACAAAATATAAGCTAAATTAGAATACAACAATAGTATAGTAATAGAAACATATTAAATTTATATGAAGAGTACTCAATGGTCCTCTTTCCTTTTTAATGTGAGGTGCAGGTACATTTTGATAGTTTAAAAACATTTTTTTCTAAGCCTACATTGTTTCCCCAGATTTATTTGCTGCTTAATTCTAATCTTGCTACACAATCCATTGGTTTAGGCTTTTAACAGCCTTTATAACTTGTATTGTGTTTCAAAGCTCTGAGGTTTAGTAAATGAAAGGTGTCTTCAGGGAGAAAGTAGAGCAACAAATATGAGGTTCAGTGTTAAAAGGTAACCATTTTATAACTTTTGAGCAGAATGATGAATAAATGAGAATAACTGGCATTTGTAATAATAATATTTAGTGACTCTTTGGATGCCACATTTATTTGAACTCAGTATTCAATACTTTAGAATAAATGTATAGCTTATTTTTTTTGTAGCTGTGAAAGAGACTGAACTGAGCTCAGATTTAAAAAAATTTTTTATAAGAACTCAGCTGCTTCTATTAAGATGAAGCTAGCTAGTAAACTCATTAAGTAAGGACCCTAGGCATTTCTCTAGTGCTGAGACTGAAAGCACAGTATTGCAGACATCTTTGCATCCCCGTCATGAATGACCTTGAAGGAAGCCAGCACTTCATAAAGCAAAATCCTCTCTGTGGCACTTCGTTCTGATTTGATTGATGCTTTAGAAGAAGCTGTAAGATTTTATTTTCTTTATAGTTTGGGGCATATATACTCCTTATACTTCATAGATTTTGTACTTGTCTGGATATTTTGTTGGCAGGTTCTTATATGTTCTGGTCTTTCACTGGCTGCAGTACAAGTAAGCAGTGAAATCTCTCTCCTTTGATCAATTATTATTAGGGAGTAAGGTCTTGGCGCATTGAGATCATGGTTTTTAAGAATGGAAAAATACTGACTCTCTAACTTGAGTGTACTACAATAATTTTTCTTCCATCATAATCTTTTCCAGCATCTCAGTGGCCTGAAGGGTCTTTAATACTGAGGTTTTCTGATTTATATTATTCAAAGATTATACATCCCTGTCTAGCCATTATCCACGGTGCTTTCTTAGATTGATAGTTCCCTTCCTTTTTAGTTGTTTTACTTTAATGTGCAGTGAAGGAGGTTTTTAGTATACATTTTTTTATATCCGAAGTAGAAGACACAAGAAATCTTAGAAGATAGAATGATTGTTTTACCTCTTTGGAGTACTCGGTCATTTTCTACATAAGAAGCTATAAGTAAGGATTATATAAAGGTGCAACTATATTTTAAAAAGTGTTTAATAGCTACATATTTAATGAAGAGTTGAGTGGATTAAAATGTTTTATGTTACCATGTTGCTGTTGTTAATAAGTCAATTATAATTTATAATATAAAATAATGGAATAAAGAGTGACAATAGAATAAAAAATAAAACCATGATAAACAACAATAGACAAATAAAATAGTAATAGCATCAGGGATATGGCTGAAATTAAAAAATATATATTATGATCCTGTTCTACATGTGCATGAGTGATTGTTATAAGTATGCATATTAATTGTTTTTATATTGCCTTAAAACCACTGCAAAACGTAGAGGCTTTAAACAACAATATGGGGTTAGAGTCACATGACAGTCCAACTGGGCTGGACATCCAAGATAGCTTTTTCACTCAAATATTTGGAACCTTAGTTGAGATGACTGGAATAGTTGGGCCTGTTTCTACATGTCTTTTCCACATGGCTATCTTGGGCTTCTCCCAGTATAGCTGTTTCAGATAGTTGGACTTCTTAGCTAGTGACCTTCTGCCCTGGAACACATAGTCCAAGAGACTTAGACGGCAGCTGTAGGACTTACAGCCTTGGAAATCATGCAGCATCACTTCTTCCACATTCTCTTGGTCAAAAGTGGGTTTCAGCCCCAGCCCAAATTCAAAGGCAGGAAACCATACAAGGACATAGTTTATTGTGGGGGAGGAGAGGTGAGGAGAAGGAAGAGAGGTTTCTTTAAAAATTAGCTACCACAATGTGGTAATATTCATTCATAATGTGTAATCATCATTTCACTGTATATTTGATAACATTTGTATCAGCATACTTCCAAAATTATAATTCACAATAATTTAATAACTAACAATATTTATTGCTAAAATATACTTTTATATGTAGATTAGTAAGAGCGTTAGTTGCAATGAGAAAAACAAAAATAAGTGCCTTAGTGCTCTTATTTCAGTGTATGTTGAGTACATACTAGGAACAGGATCATTAGAGAAAAGATATAGCGAATTATAAGACCCTGCCTTACAACACTCAACATTCAAGCAAATGTTAATTTTTGAGACAAGGTTTACATATCAAGGTTCAAATAGAAATCCAGAGCAGTGACACAAAATTTCAAGGAAGGGAGAAATAAACATGGTCTGACATGATTCAGTAAGTTTTCGTAATACTAGTAGACTTGAGGCTAAGCCAAGGACTTTAGAATGCATGAAATATGGGGTAAGTGAAAAGTCCAAAAGGATGATACAACCTGAATATGTGGGAGCTCTCAATATGTTGACGAGTGCTGTGTGACAATGAAAATTATTATGGATGGGGCTTAGGGTTCTGTTGAATGGAACAGAACCGTGTAAGGTATGGCTAGATTGTGGAGAGCTTTGGTAGGTGGCCTCTCTATTGTTTTTTCCCTGTTCAGCACTCATTTTCCACTTTTCTGATTAGGTTCTTTGATTATCTCTCAACTTACTCATTCGGTGAACATTTACTGAGCTTGTACTGTACTTCAGACTGTTCTGTATCCCGGAGATACCATGGTGACTCTCACTGTCAAAGCCCTGCCTTCAGGAATCTTCCCCTGTGGGGGTTGTGTTGGTGAAACAGTTAATTAGAGTACTCTGAGCACATGACTAACCTGAGTGGCCCGGGGTGGAGAGTGACTGGAGTTGACTCATTCAGAGGGTGGTGCCCTGCAGAGTCTGTTAGTTCTTTTCATCCACATCTTCACAGCTAACATGTTCCTGTCTTTCCCCAGGCGTAGTTGTTAAGTTTTTCCTTAAGTTCTAGCAACTACCACCCATGCTTAAATAAATTCCTTTTTGCTTAACTTAGCGCCAGCGTTTTAGAGTTTTATTGCTTGCAGCCAGTGAACCTTAACACAGTATTATATTCCTATGTCTCTTCCTAAGGGACGTGAACTATATCATGTAACCAGTAAGACACTGTTGGCAGTTTCTGAACACAGAGTTATTTGTAAGATGATTTGGCGATATCTTGATAGGTTAGGGAATGATTACAGTTAGACTGACCAATTAAAAGGCTGTCGAAATATCCTGGTATATAGGAATGAGGGGTGAATTAGAGTGGTTGCAGGAGTGGAAAGAAGTGATAAGGAATTGCAGGGCTGGGATTAGGGTGAATGGAGAGAGGTGTACTCACCGATAATGAGTACTTTACATTTTTGTGTCTTATGTACCTTTTTTAAGTTATTCTAGTCTTGGTCCTGGGCAAGATATTTGCAGCATTAAAGGCATACATAATAGAAAGGAAGAAATAAAACCGTTTATAGATGACATGCATGATTTTTTAGTGTAGAAAATTCTAAGAAATCTATCTACAAAATCTTGAGCTAATAAGTGAGTTTATCTAGGTCACAGGATACAAGATAAACATACATAAATTAATTTTATTTCTATATGGACAATGACATTACAATGATTATTTAAATTTGCTCAAAAATACTTAAGTATCAATCTAATAAAAGGTTCATAGGACTTGTATGCTGAAAATTATATAAAAGATATAAAAGAAATAAAAAAGAAAATCTCAGTAAATGGAGAGATTTATTCCCTTTATTTGTTCATGGAATGGAGGACTCAACATAGCAATAATATCAGCTCTCTCTAAATTGACATATAGATTTATACAATTCCTGTCAAATTCTAGCAAGATTTATTATAGATATAGGCAATATTATCCTAAGATTTATATGAAAAGGCAAAGCAACTAGAATAGGTAGGTCAGTGTTTTTTGTTGTGTTTTTTTTTTAAAGGCACAGTGGGAGTAATCAGTCTAACTAATTTCAAGACTTACTATGTAGTTATAGTAACAAAGACTGTGTGGACATTAGTAGAGGATGTATTTCACATGTAGAACAATGAAATAGAATAGAGAACACAGAAATGGATCCACATAAATATGTACAACTTATTTTTTTAAATAATCACATGAGGATATGTTACTGCTGAGAGAGAGATCAGTTGCCTCTTGTACATGCCTTGACTGAGGACCATACCTGAAACCTAGGCATGTCCGCCTACCAGGCATCCAACCTGCAACCCACAACCTTTTGGTGTACAGACAACACATTAACCAACTGAGCCACCTGGCTGGGGCAGTCAAACTTACTTGTGACAAAAGCACAAAATAATTCAATTGAGGAAAGATAGCCATTTCAATAAATGGTGCTGAGCAATTGGACATCCAATTACAATTTTGATTTTCATCCAAAAATGAACCCTGACCTAAGGTCCATACCTCATATAAAAATTAATTCAAAATGAATCATGGTTTTGAAGGTAAAATCTAAGACCATAAAGCTTTTAGGAAGAGAATAAAAGAGAACACTTGAGATACAGAACTAGGTAAAAGAATGCTTTGACTTGAGAACAGAAGAATGAAGCATAAAAGTCAAAATTGGTAACTTGGACTTCTTCAAACTTAAAAACTTTTGCTCTAATGAAGATTTAGTTAAGAGGATTAAAAGAAAAATCAGAGTAGGAGAAAGTATTTACAAACCAAATAATGGACAAAAGACTACTATTGAGAATTTATAAAGAAGTTTCAAAATTTAACAGTCCGGTAAAAATAGGCAAAAGACAGGAAGAATCACCAGTGAGGATATACAGATGGAAATCACATGAAAATATGTTTATTATTATTAACCTTTAGAAAAATGCAAATTAAAATCCCAACGAGATATCAATACACACCTGTCAAATACTAAAATACTAATAATTTTAAAAACCAGTTTTAATACCAAATACTGGCAAGGAATTAGAGAAATGGAATCACTCATATGTTCCTTTTTGGTATAATGATATAACCACTCTGGATTAAAATTGTCATTTTTTTAAAAAAAAACTAAACATGCAGTGACCATATGACCCTGAAATTGCACACAAGTATTTATCTCAGAGAAATGAAAATGTATGTTCATACAAAGACCTATATATAAAATTTTGCAGAAGTTTTATTTAATATAACCCCAAATTGGAAACAAACCAGATATCCTTCAATAAATGAATGGCTAACCAAATTATGGTACATCCGTGCTATGGAATACTACTCAGCAATAAATACAAACAAAATGATGATATACACAACAACCTGGATGAATCACCAGAGAAGTGTGCTGAGTGAATAAAGCCAGCTTCAAAAGGTTGTGATTTCATTTATGTAAAATTCTTAGTGGTAAAAGTATAAATTAGAAAAGAGATTACTTGTTGCCAGGGTTAAGGAGAAGGAAGGCATGTCTATAAAAGGGATCTTTGTGATGATGGGAATGCCCTGTATCTTGATTGTATCAATGTCAGTATCCTTGTTTTAATTTTGCACTATAGTTTTGCAAGATGTAACCAGTAGGGAAAATTGGCGAAAGGATATGCTTTCCATAGTTCTTGTAAACATGTGGAACTTACATGTGTGTCTATAATTAACTCAAGATTAAAAGTTTAATTAAAAATTATTTTAGATTTCAAAGCCAGTAACCAGGAGAATGAAGGTGTTTTTAAATATAATTAGGCACTTTTTCAATGCAGTTGATTTAAACAATCTATTAGAAAAAGCCAATGAAAGAACAAATTAACACAGATGTGAAGTTCAATAAGCTCTTAAACATCTAGAGATTTTTGTATATTTTAGAAAGAGAAAACATGGGTTGAAATGAATCTCTAATTGATGTGATTTCAGATAACATGACCAACCAAATCAAGTGGAGCAGTTCTATCAATGTGGGATATTTTTTGGAGAGGGAATAATGTGTGGATAGGCAGTCCTTTCTAGAGGTTCCATTTAGAAGTCAGGTTGGTTTTTTGTTTTGTTTTTTTCCTCTTTCAGCCTTTTGTTTTTCTTCTCCTTCTTCAAATTCAATGGCTTCCATGACAGTCATAAGAGAAAATTTGACAGTGGAGTAGAGCTAAATGGAAGCAACTCAAGAGTGATCATTTGAATAAAAGTAGCATTCAGAACAATGGATGGTTATTTATTAAATGTCATTTGATAATCTTATAACTTTGACTTGAATTTAGGAATTGGCTTTTTCCTTTAACATTGTTAGCATGCTTTGTTGGTAGGAACATATGATTTAATCTTGTTATTATAATTTCCATAAAATTCTTCTTACTCCCAGATTTCACTTTATGTGACTAAGAAACTCTCAGGAGACTGCATGTTGACAATGCTCTACCTGGAATTTAATGAGATCTATTTTCCCCCCATATTTTTTAAAGTGGAAAGAATTGACGTGAATTTTAACTCATATTTATTGCATTGCAGTGAAGCCTTCTCAACTTCTCAGTTTTCAGTTGGATTAGTGCTGACTTAAGGTCATTTGGTTAATACATAGTCAGGGAGCTGTAGAAACCACATTACAAGACCAGGGTTAATTAGTACCAGTAAAATCATATTACACTAAATATAATACTAAAAAGCTTTCTGAATAAGACTATTTCCATGACAAAATGTTGGGAAAACACATGTTTCTGATTTTCTTCTTGCAATGTAAAAAATAATTTGTAATAAAGAAAGCAAATACATACATAAGTAAAATGGAAATATGGAATTTTAATAAAAGCACTACTAATTTGGTTTAATAGCTTTGGAATTTGAAAGTGGATTTGAACATTTTTCTTCTGTATTTGTCCCATTAAAATGCCCTCAAAATGTAGTGTACAATAAAGGTAGCATTCAGAGCAACCGGTGGTTATTTGTTAAATGTTATTTGGATAACCAGATAACTATTTGGAAAAATAAGATTTGATACCATTTTCATATTATACTGGTATGCCAAAACAAATTAAACTACTAAGTGTACAAATTCAAGTATAAAAGCACTAGAAAGAAATATAGGTTTATATTTTTAAAATATGAAGTGGCAAGAGCTTTCTACACAAGACACTAAAAATTTTTAAAAATGTATGTTTCTCATATGTATTGGTATGTAAAACACTGTCTCAAAACTTAGTGGTTTAAAACAACAGTGACATTATTTATTAAGAGTTTGTGCATTGGTTAAGCAGTACTTCCTTGGGTCTCATCTGGACTCACTTGTGAGGTTGCTTTTGCTGACGAATTGGCCAGAGCTGAGGGGTCCAAGATCCTGTGACCTCTCCCTCCCAGTTGGGTCTTATTCAGTTGTTTAATCTATGTTTCTTTAGTTTACATGGCGGCTTGGTCCTGAGAGAGTGAAGGCAAAACCCAGAAGGCTTTTGGAAGCCTAGGCTCCAGAGCTCATACTCACGGCTGCTCCATGTTATTGATCAAAATAAATTGCAAGTTCAACCAGTTATAAGGGGGTAAATAGACTCTGTTTCTCAAGCAGTGATCTCACATTGCAAAGGGACACAGGCATAGTGAGACGACTCACTGGGAAGCAATATCATGATGCTCTTCCTCAGTATTCTTGCTATCTAGACTCTGCCTGAAAACAGGAACCAAGTCGATTTGGAAAGTTTTTTTTAACTCTCTGAACTTTTGTTATTCACTATTTGAAATTTAAGATCTAAATAGATTTGGATTATGTGGTAACTTCCATCTCTGAATTTGTCAACCATATTTGCACTATCCTAACTCACAAATGAAATAAAATTGTCACTGGCTTTAAGCAATTTGATTATGATGTAGTTTTCTTCTGCATTATCATATAGTTTTCTTCAGGTTCCTTGTTCCTGGGGTATATTGAGCTCCTTGTATATATGGGTTTATAAGCTTCTAAATATTTATTTATCTTCCCCTCTTTTTTTTAATATATTTTATTGATATTTTACAGAGAGGAAGGGAAAGAGATAGAGAGCTAGAAACGTCGATGAGAGAGAAACATCGACCAGCTGCCTCTTACACAAACCCTACTAGGGATGTGCCCGCAACCACTGTACATGCCCTTGACCGGAATCGAACCTGGGACCCTTCAGTCCACAGACCGATGCTCTACCACTGAGCCAAACCGGTTTGGGCTATCTTCCCCTCTTTTGGGAACTTATATTAGGCTGCTTGAAGTGTCCCCAGAGCTCACTGATGTCTGTTCATGTCTTTATTTAGTATTTCTTTTCTCTATTCCATTTTGGATAGCTTGATTGTTATATCTTCACGTTTACCAGTTTTTTCTTTTGCAATGTTTAATCTTCTCATACTTTGTAGTTTCCATCTTTAGAAGTTTCATTTGGGTCTTTTCTTAATATCTTCAGTGTCTCTAATTAACATGTTCAACCTTTCCTCTGTCTCACAGAATGACAACGGCTGGCCTAGGAGCCAAATCTGGCCCACCAGATTTGTTGTGTAAATAAGTTGTATTGGAACACAGCCAGACCTATTTGTTAGCACAGTTTATGGCTGCTTTTTGTGCTAGAATGGCTGAGCTGAATACCTTAGTTGTTACAGAGATTGTATGATCTGGAAAACCTAAGTTATGTACTATCTGGCCTTTTACAGAAAAAAAAATAATGCTGAGTCCTGGTCTTCTTGAGCATATGGAATACCTTATAACTCTTTTATAATGTTTATCAATGAATTCTATCATTGGTGTTATTTCTGGGTCAGTTTCAATTGATTGATTTTTCAATGCATTGTGACTTATATTTTTCTGCTACTTCGCATACCTTAAAAAAAAAGTTGTTTTTGGCCTTTGGACTGAAGGGTCCCAGGTTCAATTCTGGTCAAGGGCACATGCCCAGGTTGCAGGCTTAGTCCCTCATAGGGGGCATGCAGCCTATCAATGATTGATGTTTCTAGCTCTTTATCCCTCTCCCTCCCTTCCTCTCTGAAATCAATAAAAATGTATGTTTTTAAAAGTTTTATTAGATACTAGACATTTGTGGATTTTACCATGTTGGGTGTTTTGTGTTCCTTTTAATATATTGAATTTTGTTCTATGATTCTGAGCTAGGTCATCTGGAAACATTTTTCTTTTAAATCTTATTGATAAGCTTTATTAGGTAGGATCAGAACAACCTTTTGACTAAGGCTAATTTTGCCCCATTAATGAGGTAAATATCCTTTGAGGACTTTATCCAATGCCCCATGAATCATGACTGGTAGAAATCCAAACTATTATGAGCCCTATTCAAGCTCTCAGCTATTGTTTCCTCAAATTCTTTTGGATGGTTCTTTTCTTGACCTGACTTTTTCTCATACATATGACATGAGCTAATCCATACACAGCTGAAGCTATAAGGGACTTCTTTTTCTGTGTGGCTCTCTCTTCTGTTATCCTTTGTTCTACAAATGCTGTCCTATCTTGACCTCCCTGGATTCCCAGTTCCATCAGCTCCGGAAATCTAATGGGTTTGGTCTATGTCATGCTTCTCTGAACAGTGGCTGAAAACTCTCTGTAGGCAATAAGCTAGGACAACCTTAGGGCTTATTTTGTCTCTTTTCTATATCTCAGGGATCACTGTCATTTGCTGCTTGATGTTCAATGTCTTAAAAGTCTTTTTTCCCCCCACATATTTTTGTCTAGCTTTTTAGTTGTTTCAGTTGGTAAAATAAATCTCTTCACTGTTACTTCCTCTTGACTAGAAGCAGAGTTTTTCAGAAGCTTAATACTTTAGATGGCAAGGGATATTTTCCTTTTATTATATTAAAAATAAATAAAAATACTATAAATTCCCCTGTAAACAAAGTTGGAAGACAAATGACAAACTAGAAAAAAAAGTATTTGTAATTATTTGTACCCTACAATGGATTAGTAGCTCCATTATATAAGTAGATCTTATAAATCAATAAGAAAAAGGTGAACATCCCAATAGAAAAATGGGAAAAGTTAGTTTTGTTTATCTGTATGTGTTTTTTTTTTCTCTTTTGTTAGTGGGCAGTTGGCAAAAGAAGAAACTAAATTGACCAATAAAACATGAAAAGATTTTCTGTCTCAGTGCTAATCAGAGAGATACTAATTGAAATGACTAAGAGATACCACTTTCACTTACCATATTATCAAGGAAGAAAACAAATGATATATGCTTGGGTGGCAGAATTGATAGAAATACATTTAGATGAGAATGTAAATTGTCACAGTCTTTCTGAAATGCAAAATGGTAATATGTCTGAAAATTTAAAAAAGTTACTGGTTTTAGTAACTTCAAATCTAGAAATTTATCCTAGCAAATAATTCCATGAGTTTGTAAAAATAAAAAATTAATTGCAGAATTTTTGACAAAAATGGGAAATACATGAATGCCACTTTTTAGTCAAATAGTTAATCTTTGTATATGTAATATATTTTATTTTTAAATTCTACAATAATTATTTTTCCAAAAATTTTGGCAATTATTTTCTCAATTATTAAATGTACTATGTATATACACTTAAGACAACATTATTCTGTTATAAAAATGTGGTAGATATATACTTATTGACACAAAAGATGTCTTCAACACATTAAGTGAAAAGGCAAGTTATATACTATATATATATGTATATATATACTATATATATATGTACATATATATATATGTACATATATATATATATATATATATATATATATCCATCTTTGCAATGGTGTGAGGGTCAATTAGTATATTCCCTCTTTATTAGATGGGATAGATGCTACCATGGGAAATATACACACAAACACATGCACTCTTTTCTCTGGAAGGTAGACTTACAGGTGATTTTTATTTTCCAGGTTTTGTTCTTACATTTAAAAAATTTTCAAAATAATGAGCATGTATAGATTTTACAGTCAGAAACAAACAAACCAGAAAGGAAACCCACACAGGGAGCCATAGATGGCTCTGAGAAACTAGGCGGAAAGATGGAGATGAGACCTGTGATTTGTTAGCTGAGAGGGAGGTCTGCGTGGTAGAAAAAGCAGGGCACCAGTTTAAATTCTGACTCTTTCCTTTATGCGTGGGGTGATCTTGGGCAAATTTTTTGACATCTTTGCTTTTAATCATTTTTAAAGTACTTTGAAATTGCAATATATCATACAATTATTATATTTGTCACAGGTAATATAAAGCCTCAGCAAAGAGTAGTTCATTATTTAAAATTATTATTTTTTTAGTAAAGTAAGGAATACGAATCGTTTTTATCAAGCACAAAATCTACTTGGATGATAGGATGAGTTTATTATTATCATGGTGCAATTAGCAAATACTAATTATCTCTGTGTGAGAGCTGCCATCTTTAATTTCAATTAAGCTCAATTTTTGCCTAACGTGTGAAGAGAATCACAGAGTATTTTGTTTCATTTCATTTCAACCAGGGGTGGTGTCTGTACTTGCTGCCAGTATTTCCTCACCTCCCCTTCCCTCAGTGGGCCCCAGCCACCATGGCTCCTCCGTGGGTCCTCTGGCCGGGAGGACGGCTGTAGGTAGGAGGTGCAAAGCCTTAGCTCACCACTGAAGAGGTCGGGCAGGGGACTTGGTGCCTAAGGCTCCCTGTCTTCTCTCAATTTCTGACCACTCCTTCACTCCAAGAGATAGGCTCACTCTGAACAAGAGGAACCTTGCGTTTCTTAAAACAAGGTGTATAACTTTCATTGGAAAGTTAATAGGCATTAATGACCTTGAACTTTTCAAATAAAAACAATTTTTTTTTTTTACTCTTGTGCATCCTTCTTACAGCCCAACTCTTGGGACTTTGCAGAGCCCAACAGTCTGTCAGGTTCCTTCCTTTGCCTTAAATATAGTTTCTTGACTCTAATATTATAAAATAGGAACCAGGATTTATTACCAAAGATATTACTAACCTCAGATGAAAACATTGGCACATCTGCTATCATGTGGGTATCATTTTAGAGTCAAAGAAAGAATCATATAGCATCAGTTCTACAGTCTGCCTGGGTTTGGAATGTTTTTATGCACCGCTGGGAGAAAAGCAGGTGCACTCACACATCTAGTATTTCTAAGATTTGTCTATTTTGTCAGATGATTTGAGTTTAACATTTTTGCAGATGTCAATTTCAACCTTTTTTTTTGTTGCTATTAGTAGAGCAACTTAAAACTTAGCTCTTATGTCTAACTTCATTCTTATTTTAGAACAACTTAAATCTTGTAACCTATTTTATCTTTTTAAAAAAATATATTTTTATTTATTTCAGAGAGGAAAGGAGGAGAGAGAGATAGAAACATCAATGATGAGAGATAATCATTGATTGGCTGTCTCCTGCATGTCCCCTACTGGAGTTTGAGCCTGAAGCTTGGGCATATGCCCTAACCAGAAATTGAACCGTGACCTCCTGGTTCATAGGCCAACACTCAACCACTGAGCTACATCAGCTGGGCAGCCTATTTTATCTATTAGATATGTTTCCTGTGGAATGACTTAAATCCAAAGTTAGCTCAAAATGGAACCTCCCCTTCTTGGGATCTTTCTGTTTCAGTACCTCACAATCTTTTCCAGTCTGTGGTATCAACACTGCTCGGCAATTTCTTCCACTGCCTTCTACTGTGTTTCCCCGGAAATAAGACTTCCTCCAAAAATAAGACCTACTTCATGGAAACATAAGACATCCCCTGAAAATAAGTCCTAGCGCATCTTTGGGAGCAAAAATTAATATAAGACACTGTCTTATTTTTGGGAAAACAGGGTAGCTCTTTGGCTTTACCTTCCATTATTGTGTTTCTTTTGATGAATGCTTGTTCCAGGCTCCAAGGCTTTGATGAGGAGGGGAGCACAGGTTGTGAACTATCTAGACTGGCTGTGTTATTTCTGAAGTGTTGAGAGCTTGTAATGGGGCCTATCTATCCAAAATATCACAAAGTTTGTTTGTAATGTTAGCATCCTAATGAGAAGTGTGAGCTAGCCTGGTACCATAGGTATTTCATCCTAAAGTGAAAATTTCTATGAACACATTATGTAGGTTAATTCTGTATACTTTCATATTGTGCTCTGCCACATCCCACTGCCCCATTTTTTTCTGTAAAATCACCTGATCAAATAATATCTTCTGTCTTTTAATTGCTATCTTTCATGTTCATACTATATATATATATATATATATATATATATATATATATAAATATAATATATATATATATTTTATAATACATCATAATACATATAATGCTTTTTTTTCTTCTTAAACTACCCACAAAGAAATGCTTACAAGGCCCACAAAGAAATATTTTCTGAGTGACCTCAAGTTTAAGGTAAATTAGCTCCACTTGCTTAGTAGTTGTGTAACCTTTTTGAAAAAAATAATACATTCTATTTTTAAATTTAGCACAAGTAAATCCCCTGCAAAATTATGCCTGCCATATATCCCCTGCTAGTTATATCTAAAGCATCTTAAACTTGGGTGTTTTTTAAAGTAGAATTTTGACACTTTTTGTTAAAGAAGGAATCCCTTTACTTTCTTGAGAAAGAATACTAGGTAAATAGAAAGTATTATTATTGTTATTATGGACACTAATGACTTTTATCCTTATAAATATTAGTATTAAAATTTAAAAATAACTTCTTTTTGCCAAACCCAAACATTCCTGAATAAAGATCAAAGGTCACGGAGCTATGATGATTCAGTAATAAAATATCAAAGTATTTAGAAAGTCTTTTTCACAATTGCTTAAACTATGTAAAAAGGTTTATCAAAAGGCCTCTGACCATCTTAAGTTACAGCGTAATATTTGCCCAAAGAAGTCTCAAGAGAAATTACAACAGATTCATGCTGCAAAAATTTCAACCTCAGCAATAAGATAGCCATGTTTAAAAACTAAACCTAAACTAGAAGCATGAATCATTTTCTTCATTTAATCTTAAGAGACATTTACAGTCATTTCCCATTTTAATAAAATTAAAGATGCCAGATTAGTGGGTGCAAAATAATGGGCATATTTCTCCTTTAGGAAATCATTGCTTTTTTATTATTATTCTTATTGTTTACAAAATCAACACAACCTTGTAAATTGGAACACCTATTCACAGTGGTATTGGCCAAGGAAAGAATTGGTATTGGAGCTAGAGTACTAGAAAGAAGGGAATGAACATCTTAATAACAATAACAGCAAAAACAAAAACAACAAAAACGATAAAGTGACCATATGGAAATGATGGATGTTGCTCTAAGGAAATTTTATTTCCCACTATGACATTTAGCCTGGATTGTGCTGTGGTCTTGACTATCTTATTCAACATGGTAAAAAAAAAAGTTATGTTTCATCCCAAGCTTTCAAAAGCTAAGTCTATGTAAAAGTATTAAATTTTTTTATTTAGATTAATTAATTTTGAGACAGAATGAAACATGTAAGTCTTCCCTTAAGTTTAGTATTTTGATATCTAAAGAAATAGAATATATGGTCATCATGAACTTTTTTTTTGTTTGTTTGTTTTGTTTTTACTGAGCTCAGCTTGTTCCTTGTTCTTTTTAATTATTTGCTAACGTTAGTTTTAACCAACACTGCAAATAAAGGGGGTCATTGTTCCTAGACTTTCACAATTGTTTTTGACTTAAAGACAAAGCTAATAGGACCGATGAAACTTTTTCAGGTCATTTAGAATTGAATTAGATTTATTGAAACAGTCTTAGGCAGCTGTAAGAACAATGACTTCACAAGTCCTGAATAGATAGTTCTCATTTAAGTGGTCCCCAGCAAGTCAGCCTGGCCTAATTGCATAGACCTTTGTCCAGCTCACCCACAACACATAGACTTGTTGACAACATTGAAGTGAAGTAGAAAAATAATCTTATAAGGACAATAAAACAGCATTACATCTTTAATTTAATAATTTAATTTATATTTAAGTAGGGACTGGAACTGACATGAGCCATGAAACAAAAACTAGACAAAACTATACTAATTTGCAGATCTTTTCTTCCTCACCAAAAAGAAAAAGTGATCTGAGTGGTTAAAACTATAACCTCTCCTAGTTTTTTATTTCTCAGGTTACTTGTTGGGGGGAAATAAAATCCTAGAAAAATCTACCATATTTGCCGATGTATAAGACGATTTTTTGGCCCTGAAAAATACGTATTTGCCGGTGTATAAGACGACTGGGCGTATAAGAGGACCCCCTAACATTTCCACTAAAAATACAGAGTTTGTTATATACTCGCCGTATAAGACTACCCCCCACTTGGAGGCATATTTTTCAGGGCCAAAAAGTCGTCTTATACACCGGCAAATACGGTAAATATTTGTCAGCCAAACATGAATATGTTATTTAATTGGGAAGAAGACACACTGTTAAATCCTCAAAGAAAAGAATGAATACAGTTTGTCTTCTATTTCATGGTAGTTAATAAATTTTAAAAATACATAGATTGATAAAAAATGTAACAGTTAATTTTAAAACTAATTATTTATATATTGAATAATTTCAGTTAAGATGTAACTTATTTAAAGGATTTTAGTGTAATTATTAATTGATAAAGTCCTATAAGTTACTTTGTTTATCTATTAACCAAAAAATTATAAGCATATATTTAAATATTATTTTTATATATTCTTTTTATCAATAAAATGATATTTATAGATATAGAGAACCCTTAGTTTATAGTGACTGAACCTACAACAAATTAACAGTGACAATGCAGTCAATAATCAAATTTGTACAGTGTGTATATTGGACTGTGCCTCTTGTTCAGAAAATAGTGTTATAGCTCTTTTAAACTTAACTGAAATCACAAACAAGATGATCCCATCAACACAAAGTCAGGCTTATGCTGCATAAATTAACTTAGCACAGTATTGCATTTAATAAATTATCACTAATCATTAATATGTTTTTACATGTGCATATTTAAGTTCTTAGACATTTGCTATCTTGGTTTTTCTGTAGGGATTACATACAAGACACTCATTTCAAATCTGAAAAGCAACATCATCCGTCTTGAAGCCCAGTGCAATCAATATCTATGCAAATGGGGGCAGTTATGGAAGTTACATTGCTTTGTCAATCAATCACAGGTTGAGTCTCCACCCTACACTCAATGTACTAGCATTAATAGATTTTTTTCTTTTTAAAGAGGTAGGATTTACTTTTACTTAAGTATTTGCTACATAAATGAGTGCTATTGCTTTGATGCTTCCATTCTCCCACCACCTTTTCTGTGCACACTTACCCAGCTGCACACAGTGTTGGCCCGGGCTGTCAGGCTCTCTCTAGGTGGTAATATTTAGGGCCACCTGTGGGCCTCCTATGGCCCTGCCTTTACCCCTGAATTCTTGAGAGAAGGAACTACTCTTTTGGACTAACTGGTTGGACTAGAATCCGTAGAGTGCTGATCATGTGCTTCCTGCCCACTGAGAGAGAGAGGTCTTCAGTGGATCACTAAAAGGCTCTGTTTTTTACCTCGATCATATCAAGTTTTCACCAAGAACTTGGTAGGGATATAGAACACTTGTTATCCAAATAAGATATATGCTAAGAAGGATAATTAATTAGGTTGGACACCAAAATTGGGCTCCAAGTTTATTTCCATTGTATGAAGTAATAGACTAACTAAGAAGTGTAATAGGAAGAAATATTAAGCTTTACACTTAGATTAAAGAGGGGGGGAAAAGGCAATATATACCAGATAGGGAAAGCCTGGTTTAAGAGCTCTTCCAGTGGAAAACAAAAAGTAAACTAGATTTTTTTGACTGCAGGTAACCACAGTACAAATCTTATTCTTGAGGATTGCTCTTTCTCACTAAGTACTGGATAACAAGAGCATACATAGAGAGTTATTCTATGTGAAATTTAAGTCTGGAGATGGTTAATCCAGGCTTAGAGAGGCAGCTCCCTAAAGTCGCTGAGAACTCCAACGTTGATATCTTCAATGAATGATTATTTTCATGTTTGAAAACACCTCCTGTTGCCCTAGGTGGTTTGGCTCAGTGGATAGGGTGTTGGCCTGCAGACCAAAGGGTCCCAGGTTTGATTCCAGTCAAGGGCACATACCTTGGTTGCAGGCTAATCCCTGGCCCAGTCCCTGGTTGGGGCACATAACAGAAGACAACTAATCCATGTGTTTCTATCACATCAATGTTTCTGTCTTTCCCTCTCTCTTTCACTTTCTCTACAAAAACAAATAAGTAACAAATATATAAATATCCTTGGGTGAGGATTAACAACAGCAAAAAGATCACCTCATTTTAAGCTGCTGGATTTCTGCAAGCACATCCCTATTATAGACAGCAGGAAGAAGGGTCAGTGTGGTGTGGGGAAAGGGCGCACTTTTGCCCTTTTAAGAAACCTTCCAAGAATTTCCACAAACACTTTCACTTACTTTTTTTTTGTGACAATTTGGTTTTATGGCCACACCTGGCTGCTATGGATGCAGAATAGAACCAGTAAGTAGTTTTAAAAAGCACATTTTATTAAATATGGAGGAGAATTTCTTGATGGCTTTATCTGCTTCAAACTAAATGGGCTATTTTAGAGGTACTGATGTCATTGTCATTGAACATTCAAAAACAACTAGGCAATTGCCTCTCATGGGAGTTTTAGGGGGAAACCTGATGTGTGCAGTTTCTTTCACTGCCATGTACTGATTATTTCAATATTTGTGTGCATAGGCCATGCTGAGTTTTAATTTGACCAACTTTTCTTGTAAGAGATTTTAATAAAATTAGACACCTACTTGCTACATGTCAATAATGACAAATGATCCTCAAAGTGAATACTTAGTACACAGGTCCTTTTTTTTTATGTTATTCAGAAGCCAGCACATTCCTTTGGTGGAAAGCACTAGTGAAATAGGATACTGTGAATGCATAATGACTTTATACATTCAGTAATATTTCTGATACATGAAGATTCTGGCCTTATGAATTTAATTATTGATTAACCTACTATAGGAAGCATTGATCAATTGATTGACTCAAATTTCACTCAATGTAGATATAAGATATGTATTTTAATATTTGTGGTACACGAAAGGCATAGCTTAAGTTTTATTTGTGGTGGATTTTTTATTTTACTTTGGCATTTGAATTCTGCAAGTTTCTTCAGAAAATATTAAGATGTTGACGTGCTGTGTATTTTGGATTTGTATTCATAATTCTATAACTAAAAGATCTAACATTAAAGTTATGAGTTTTGTAATTTTAGACTGCAGTGTCCTGCCTGCACCATAAGTCTATAGGAAGTAGACTGAAAACACTCTAGTACTTCTGGCCTATTTCATTCTCGCTGACATAGATAATAAGAAGTTGGACACAATAGTTATTGCATACCTGCTGCATTAGAGACAGGAGAAAATCCATTGCTTGCCAAATTAGAAAAATGTCATATAAAAAGAAACTTTGTTCTCAAGCTTCCAAATCAAAAGACCAAATGTCAGTAAGAATACAATGGTAAACGCTGTTGGATTGTACACTTGTAGAGGCGTAATGAATTTTTACAACATGCAAAAATATAGATCACACCCAACTTGACCTACACATTTTCAAGGCATAGTTTTGATTATATACTTTTGTTTTAGTTATCACAGAGAGCAACTCTGGAAAGCATTTTTGCTTTAACCTAGAATTCATATGGTGCAAGGCATAAAAAAACTGGGTTGGGGGGTATCTCCGGGAGACCATTCTTCCCACAAGTAGGTAGCCAGTGCCCTTACCTGATGCACATTAGACCTTGGACAGCTCAGCTCCGCTTTGTGGAAGCAACTGCTTGGATCCCAGCTGTTGCGTTCTCCCCTTCCTTGGCGTCTAGGCCTTATTTCACACCCAATTTGAAAACTTTCAGTTTGACGAATTCTAACTTGATCCTCATAAAATCCTTAACTAATGCGATATGCACTGTGTTAAACTAAATTGAGCTATGCTTTCTAAAGATTATAATTTATTTTGCAGGGAAAGGATTAATAAAAAAAAGAGGGATTAATTACCTTGGTCTCTTTTCTCCTTTCTTGCCAACTCCTCCCTAAGAAAGAACGGACCAAATGTCTTTCACCACTTGCAATATCTAAAACTTTGCGCAAATAACTCATCTAGGCCTCAGGTTCTTTTTCTTCCGACAGCAATGATAGTACCTATTATATAAGAATTATGGCAATTAAGTTAAATCCAATAAAAATCTTCTGAGCTTTTTCTGTATTCTTGGTCTAGTAAAATGTTAAAAAAAAATAATTTTTTTAAAGCTTTTATCACAGTACCTGGCACGTAGAGATCAACAATTGTGACTGCCTTGCATTCTCCAAGGATCTTCTTATAGAGCTCAGACCCCATGGAGCCCATCCTCCCAGCCCTTATTCAGGGCCTCTCAGGTTAGCTGCTCCAGGTTGTGCTTGTGGGGTTGGGACTCACTCTCACATAAACCTGCCTGTCTCCTCCTCTTCTTTTTCTGCCACATATCTGTGTCTTGTTAATAGGCCCATTCCTCAGCTTCCCTCCTTTGTCCTGCTTATCTCGTCTCCCTCCTCCTACAGGTGTAGGTATGCCTGGGGTGAGCGTCAGTGGTTCTCCCATTACTTCTGTCTAGTCTTTTTTAAATTTAATTTTATTTTTAAATATTTTTATTGTTTAAAGTATTATATGTAGTAGTACATATATCTCCTTCCCCCCCGTGATCTTCCCCCAGCCTCCCCTACCTCCTGTCACATGTCCTCACCCCCCCCCTACCACCACCAGCCTCCCTCCCTCCCCCAGTGTCTTGTGTCTATTTGTTGTGCTTATTTGCATTCATACAAGTCCTTCGGTTGATCTCTTTTCCTCCCCAACACTCCCCAGCCTTCCCACTGTAATTTGACAGTCTGTTCAGTGCTGTCAAATTATTATCTCTGTATCTATCTTTTTGTTTATCAGGTTATAATGTTCTTTATTTTCCACAAATGAGTGAGATCATGTGATATTTTTCTTTCACTGACTGGCTTATTTCACTTAACATAATGCTCTCCAGGTCCATCCATGATGATGCAAAGGGTAAGAATTTCTTCTTTTTTATAGTAGTGTAGCATTCCTTTGTGTAAATGTACCATAGTTTTCTAATCCACTCATCTGCTCACTTAGGCTGATTCCAAATCTTGGCTATGGTAAATTGTGCTGCTATGAACATAGGGGGGCATATATCCTTTCTGATTGGTGTTTCTAGTTTCTTGGGATATATCCCTAGAAGTGGGATTACTGGGATTCCTAGAAGTGGGATTAGTTTTTTGAGGAAACTTTCTACTGTTCTCCACAGTGGTTGCACCAGTCTGCATTTTCACCAGCAGTGCACAAGGGTTCCTTTTTCTCCGCATCCTTGCCAGCACTTGTTGTTTGTTGATGATAGCCATTCTGACAGGTGTGAGATGGTACCGCATTGTCATTTTGATTTGCATCTCTCAGATAATTAGTGGCTTTGAGCATGTTTTCATATGTCTCTTGGCTTTCCTTCTGTCTTCTTTTGAAAAGATTCTATTTAGTTCCATTGACCATTTTTTTATTGGATCATTTATCTTCCTTTTATTAAGTTTTATAAGTTGCCTGTAGATGTTGGGGATTAAACCTTTATCAGTGATAACATTTGCAAATATGTTCTCCCATTCAGTGGGCTTTCTTATTGTTTTGTTGATGGTTTCTTTTACTGTGCAAAAGCTTTTTATTTTGATGTAGTCCCATTTGTTTATTTTCTCTTTAGTTTCCATTGCCCTAAGAGCGATATAGGTAAAGAAATTGCTTCGGCATATGGCTGAGACTTCTCTGCCTGTGGATTCCTCTAGTATTTTTATGGTTTCCTGTCTTATTTTTGTCTAGTCTTTTTTTTAAAAAAGCTCATTGAGTATTCACAAATCCATCACACTCGTGTATCCAATGCCAAGGTGAAGAAAGAGAGCATCACCAGCACCCTAGGGCCTCCTCTTGACACTTTAAGTTGACACCTGCTCCTTAGCGGTTAGTACTAATCTGACTTCTAACACTTAGATTCATTTTGCCTCTCTTTTCTTGACTTTATATAAATATACAAATTCATGCATTGGTGGGATCTGGCTAGCCTGCTCTGATATGGGCCAATTGGGCCAGGGTGGCAAGGGGGTGGGAGGGGGCAATTGGGGGCTGAAACAGTCAGAGGAGGGGCCATGGGAAGTTGTGGGGGGGGCATCAGGGCTCTGATTGGGCCAGTTGGCTACCGCAAGGTATGTCATAGAGACTGATCATTCTGGTCCTTCCATTGTTCTGGTCACTTGGCTTTTATATATATAGATCATACACTATATATCTTTTGTGTCTGTCTTCTTTAATTATGTTTGTAAAATTCACCTAAGTTGCATGTAGTTGTTTGTTCATTCTACTTGTATACAGTTCTGTCATGTGAATATTTCACATTTGTTTATGCATTCTTTAGAATGATGAGAATTAGGGTTCTTTCCATTTTGGGCTATTACAAAGCTTGCTTGATGAATATTCTGATATATGTTTTTGGTGAATATTTAGTCATATTTCTGTTGTGTTATACCTGGAAGTGGAATTGATGGTCCAAAGGGTATGTATATGTTCGTCTTTGGTAGATTTTACCAATCTTTCTAGCTGATTCTAATGATTACCCTTCCACTTGCCTAATTGTATTGAAAGAGCCTGTTCTCTGTCTATAAGGTGAAATAGATAATTTCTGTATTGAAATTTTCTCATTTCCTCTCTTCAAATTTAACTGTCAATTTGTACATAATGCTAAAGTGTTTTCTTATCATGTTTGGATCAAACTTTGTGCAATTAATAAAAAATTAAATGAGGTAAACTCATCTACAAATATAAAAGGTTAAATGACTGTCCAACCATCCAGCCATCCAACTGACTGGTAAGTATGATGGGCACTGACCACCAGAGGGCAGATGCTCAATGCAGGAGCTGCCAAGTTGTAGTGACTTGGCAGCAGTGGTTATTAGGTGATGAACAGATAGAAGGGAGCCAGATTCCTTACAGGGCTACGTGATTCCACCTTCAGTCATGGGTTATGTCAGTGGTCGGCAAACTCATTAGTCAACAGAGCAGCAGACCATGGCTCATGAGCCGCAGTTTGCCGACCACTGGGTTATGTTGTTGCTGGGGCACTATTGGCTCCAAATCTGGTTTACTGCTGAACTGTGGCAACAGCGGTTCTTGGGTGATGCACCCCAGAACCAGAGAGGAGAGAGCCCGATTCCTCGCAGGGTTATGTGACTCCACCTTTGGGCATGGGTTACATTGTTGTTGTTGGAGCACTGTGGGCCCCAAATCTGGTTTACTGCACACTCGTGTTTGGGTTCCTCACTCTGTACGACAGCAATTTTGCAGAGTACCCTTTTGCATTCTGAGACCCCTTTAGGAAAGTCAGAGAGCTGGTTTCTGCCTGATCCCCACAGGCCAGGCCAAGGGCCTCCACCTCCCAGAGGGACCTGTCTCATTACGTAGATGCCCTTCCCGCCTTAGTGCTTCCCCAGGTGTGGCAGGCCAGGGAGGGATTGTGGGAGGCTGGCTCCAAGGCACGTCCAGCCCGTATAACCCAGTCCTGCCCCGCTGGCCACATTCTAATTAATTTCCTTCCAATGTGCACAAATCTGTGCCCTGGGCCACTAGTTTTATATATAATACTCAACATATGATTTTCAGCTAAACTAAATAGTAATGTTAACTAACCAGATCATGTACTAGTTTTGGCTGCCATGTTAGAATTAACTGAAGGCAATAAATAAAACACAGTTAACAACTTAAAAGTATTTGTTTTCTTAAATACTATTATTTTATTAAATTAACTTTTAATCAAGTGTCTAAGAAAGTATACTTTTAGAGATGTGCTGGTCTAAAGGGGAGACAGAACTTAAGCATTATCGTTTATGTTCTATGAGATTATATTGAATCATCATAGATGAAATATATATTTTTTTATTTTCTAGGGCGAAACATCTAGCATATAAAATTATATTCATTTAATTGTATTTTTTTGTTTCAAAATGTCTAGTGTTTATTGGATATAAGTATTTTTAAATAAATGTGATAGAAATGAATTGATTTGTTCAGGTTATACTGTGTCATAGTCTACAAACGACTGAGTTTTCATGGTGAATACCTAATAATGTCAGTGCTCAATGTCACACACTGACACAAAATGATATCAGCACAGCTGGAGTCTGATGAATGGCCTTCCTTCATATTTTGTCTATGGAAAAATGTTCAGTAATTCATTAAAAAATGAAATTTTCTCTACAGAAATGTTTATAAATTGTTTAGTAATTCACTGTACTGCTTTTGGCTAATAGGGAAAAAAAACAGATTATTATAAGGAGTGCAAGAAGCATAACTTTTATTGACTATTACTGTTTCCATTTAGCCACAAACATCATCATAAGTTTTCCATGTTCATTCATCATTGGATATATATTATCCTATATAATAAAAGGCTAATATGTTAAGTGTCTGATTCAACCAATCAAAGCATTACATGCTAATGATATGCTAAGGGTGCTCAACCACTCTCTATGACATGCATTGGCCACCAGGGGCAGTCAACCAGTTGCTATGACATGCACTGACCACCAGGGGGCAGACAATTGACTGGTCAAGAAGTCTTGTGACGTGCACTAACCACTAGGGGGCAGAAGCTCTGACCAGTAGGTTAGCTTGCTGCTGGGATCTGGCCAATTGGGACTGAGCAAGATGGGCTAGACATGCCCTTGAGCCCTCCCGCAGTTCCTCCCTGGCTGGCCAATCTCCCATGTCCTTTCCCAGCCCTAATTGTGTTCTGGTGGGGTCCCTTGGCCTGGCCTGTGCCCTCTTGATATCTGGAACCTCTTGGGGGATGTTGGAGAGCTGGTTTTGGCCCAATCCCTCAGGCTAGGCCGAGGGATCCCACTGGTGTACAAATTTGTGCACCGGGCATCTAATGTTAAATGAAAATGAATCACATATTCTGAATATTCTTCCTCCACACTTTAAAATGTCGGTTTTAGATATTGTTTAACTATCAGTTAACATGCAGTCCTTATAACCTTGCATCATTTCAGAATAGAGCATTCAATAATATAAAGTGAAATGAATTGCCTATAGGATGAAGAATTGCTGTTAAATCTTTGGGGATGTAAGGATTTCTTTGCTATAGCCATACATGTGATTGTACATTTCAATGAGGATGCCCTCTGAACGTTAGAGGACATATTCATGAGCTGAAATTCCAAAAACAAATCTAATGATTTGACAGCTCTGCTCAAAAGTCAGCAGCTCAGCATTTTAGAGGTTGCCATGTACTGGATTACAGAGTCAGGGTGAGCTGGGACTATCTCTCTGTGCTCTGACCTTCTCTCTCCTCCCTGTGCCTGGCTGACATTGTCTTATGGTCCTAATGGGGAGGCATCCACTCACCAAACAGTCTCTCATCTCAGCAGTCCCAGTGTGTGTGTGTGGGGGGGAGGGGAGGTGAAGGAAGAAGGGGGCTGGTAGAGGGAGGGGGAGGAGTGAATGGGTGGTTAGAGTAGTAGTCTCCAATTTAACATGAGAATGCCAGTAGTAGCACCTTATAGTGGCTAAACCCTATTCTTGTTCATATGGAGATTTCTTTTAAAAAATATATATATTTTATTGATATTATTACAGAGAGGAAGGGAGAGAGATAGAGAGCTAGAAACGTCTAGGAGAGAGAAACATCGACCAGCTGCCTCCTGCACACCCCCACCGGGGGGTGTGCCCGCAACCAATGTACATGCCCTTGACCGGAATCGAACCCGGGACCTTCCAGTCCGCAGACCGATGCTCTACCACTGAGCCAAACCGGTTTCAGCAATATGGAGATTTCTTAAGGAAACATAATTTCCAAGCTCTGCAGAATAGATTAAAAATACTATTTTGACATTCTCATAGCTGATTTCAACCAAATTCTTAGTGCATAAATGTTAAGAATGGAATAAATATTTTCATAAATTCTTTGAAAGTAACCATAAGCAGATCCAAATATATTGACTATTTTTCTTATTTGGCTTCTTCCAACTAGACTAGTGCTTTTTAAAATTACTGCACTTCATTTTTATGGATAATCAAGAATGTGCATGAAACCTTAATTTCCAGCACAGAAGGATAATTGCTCAGTGATCATTTACTTTCTTTAAAACCTAACTGAATATAAACTAAGGCAGAAACTGAAAAAAGCTATTTTTAAACATGGCATTGAAATGTATATGAAATCAAATGGCATATGAAAAACACACTCAACTTGATGTGTTTTTTTTTCTGCCTTAACATCTGTAATTTAAAGTATACCTAGGAGTCCAGCTCACCTGTTTAGTCACAGAATCATAGGTTAACACCTCACTGATCTCTAGTAGTCTGAACCCTACTCGACAGGTTGAGAAAAAGAGCCCACTGTGTTAAGTGATCTCAGTAACGTCGCTCCAGCACCCACACCACTTACTTAACTGGTATATGAACCCATGGCTCTTTCAGTGTGTCTGTGGTCTACTATTGTTCTTTGTTTTAGTGATAAAGGTTAGAGCTCATTTAATATGTTTTAGATTAAAGAGATTTTATGATACCTTTAAAAACATAGAAAACATGGATTTGTGAGAAAGGACACTCGTCTTTAAATAGTGATGCCTTTGCTGATCTTGAGTTAATCTTTCTGTGGTATCAGTTCTAAACCATTAAAGAATTGCCATAAGCCGAATCACTCACTGCTCTTGTGCACATATATACAAAAACAACTGAACTATAGTGTGTGAATAAACATTCTCTGACCCCATCCTGATTTTCTTACTATGAGGAAGCAGAGGACCATTTAAAGTAAGAGAAGTGGAGGAAAATAGAGAAGTGATAAAGGGCAATTTGAGCAGTACGTTCACCCTAGTATCCGTGGGACCCTTCTCCAACTTCATGCGATAGGGTGCAGTATAGAAAGGGTTCTTTCAGCAAGTGTTTAGGAAAATATGTTCCGAAAGATCTGCATAACATTAGTGTAACCAAGTGTTCCTCTCTGTGGCTTCCTGTTTTGGAATTAAATGCCTTCAGGATACTCAGAATAACTCTGTTTAGAAATACAAGAATTTAACCTCTTGTGTTCCCAGTCATTTTTTAAAAAAACTATAGGTTAATTAAAGACAAAACGATCTTATCCTACTTTGTTTCTCAATAATTAGCTAATATTTAAAATTGTTTATACATAAAGTAGGTGGTTTACTTAGAAAACAAAAGTGTAAACTGAAATTATGATAAGCTATTATTATCACCAAAATTGTAGGTTCCGTTTTGTCTGTTTATAAGAATTTTCACAGATTTTATTTGCAAATATGATTATTTCCAAATGAACTCAGTGAAAAATTTCTCCTGTGGTTATTTGCGGAAGGTACATACAGGGAGCAGATAAGCTGATGCTGTTTACTTCTTGTGGTGTTATTGTTCACCATTCTTAAATAGCTGCTTCAAAGCCATCAGAGGGGGCACTAAACACTGTTTTTGTTTAAGTTAAAGCCTAATATTGTATTTTTTTACAATTTCTTTCTCTATTTGCATTTAAGAAGACATATACAACTAATCATTTGTTGGTTATACATTTTCAAGATATAGCTTTAACTTTCTATATGCTTCTAATTCTTCTCTGAAATGAAAAGTCTTAAAGGGATCTTACTGATGCAGTTCAGTTTTACCTATGTCCATTAAATGCCTAACGTATTTAAGACACGATATGTGATGGAGAGTTGAAGGTGAATACACCACAGCCGCCGCTGTCCTTCAGGAATGTAGAAACTAGTTGGAGAGCATTTGCAAGGTAGAATATGGACCCCTTATCTTGATGAAGAATCAATGGATCTATTTATTAATGAGAAGGTGATATTTGAATTGGACCTTGAAGGAGGTTTCCTAAAATGGAAATTCTAGACTGGAGGAAACAGGATAAAAGCAGGGTGTAAGTAAGAAAAGGAAATTATAGGGTTGTGACTTAATAAAACATGGGTGACAGAGGTACTGGAAAGTGAGGTTAGAAAGCTAAAGTGAAGTCAGAGAATGGAGCACCTTGAAATCCATGCTAACTAGTTTTGGTGAGCGTTTCTGTTGTTTTCTTTTGTGTGTGTGTGTGTTTGGTGGTTTTTTTTTTGTTGTTTGTTTGTTTTTTGTAATCCTTACCTGAGAATATTTTTTCCATTGTTTCTCAGAGAGAGTGGAAGGGAGGGGCAGAGGGAGGAGTGGGGGGAATGGGAGAGAGAGAGAGAGAGAGAGAGAGAGAGAGAGAGAGAGAGAGAGAAAACTCGATGTGAGACACTTCAGTTGGTTGCCTCCTGCAGGTGGGGATGGGGCAGGGGGTGGGGATGGAGTGTGAGCCAACCACAACCCAAGTTCATGCCCTTGACAGGGAATCAAACCTGAGATCCTTTGGTGTGTGGGCTGATATGCTAACCATCTAACCACACCAGCCACAGCCATGCTAAAGAGTTTTAATTTTGTTCTTTTGGCAAAGGATAGCAAATTGCAGACCATTAGACGCTCTAAATGATGCTTTAATAAGGTAATTTTTCATTCAGAGTAAAAAGTTGTCTGGGAAACTCAAAGATTAAAGTTAGACATTATTGTACCAGGTCAGGTAAGATATAACCTGGATGATGATGATGATACCTTTTATTTTTATTTGCATGTATACATATCATACATATTTGTGCATGTGCATGTGTATCCATAGACATCTCTAATGTATGTGCATATATATATTTGCATACACATATACAGCATACACAGTACTATTCCAAAATCATATATATGAGTGTTATTTTTGTGATTTGAGATTTGTACTAAAAATATGTTAGGTAATGTCCAAATTCTCAGAGCAAATTGGAGTAAAGATGGTACTCAAATCCTAGGTCTTTTTAGTCCAAATATTTTCATTATACTATGCTGCTTTTGTATTAGATGCTGTTAGTGTAGGTTGGGAGGATGGAATGTGCGTAAGACATATTATCCTATATAATAAAGAGCTAATATGCAAATGGTTGTCATGCCCTCATGCTGTCACACCAAAACAGCTCAGATACTCAACACTGGGGAGAAAAGGGAAGGGACCAGCCAGGCATAAATGAGTTCACGGAGAGGAAAGGAGACCAGCCAGGCTGTGGCCTGGGAGAGGGACAAGCGCCTACAGCCTGCAGCTGGCCCAGGTGCAGCCAGCCTGGGTCCTGGGTGCCTGCGGCTGGCTGGAGGAGGGAAGCCTGGGTCCTGGATGCAGGGCAGGGCAGAAGCGGTTAGAGATGATCAGGCCATCAGGGGAGCAGTTAGGGGTTATCAAGCACGCAGGCAGAAGTGGTTAGGCTGATCAGGCAGGCAGAGGGGTTAAGGGAGATAAGGTAAGCAGGCAGGTGAGTGGTTAAGAGCCAGCAGTCCTGGATTGTGACAGGCAGTCAGACATCCCCTGAGGGGTCCCGGATTGGAGACAATGCAGGCCAGACTGAGCCCCCCCCCCCCCGCCCCTGTGCATGAATTTTGTGCACCGGGCCTCTAGTAAAGGTATAGAAGTTATGGACACATAGACAATTCCCAGGTTTTCAGTATCTGTGACCAGGAAGCTGATGTGTTACCATTCCCCTCACTGGGTTGGCCAGTGGGATGGCAGACAAGTGGGAGGTAGGGTGGGGAAGGCAGAAGATAATTCTACTTGGGAATGCCAAATTTGAGATGCTGGAGGGCATTCTTGTAGAGATGTACAGCATGTGCTTCCAATTTTAGGTTTGGAGCTCAGAAGAGAAGCCAGAGTTAGAGTTTGGGAGTGGATGAGATAATTGAGGGAAATGAGACCGAGAAGAGGAGTGAAGTGAGAACCAAACACTGGGGGATGCCTGCGTGTAGGAGGGCGAGGAAAGTGAGAAGCACGGGAAGGAGCCTGCACAGAAGGGACAGAGATGAGAGCAGTCAGGAGAATGCCCCTTAGTCACTTAACAATACTTGGGTTGTTGCTTGTGCAAGGCTCCGAAGCCTCTGTCCAGGGGTTAAAGGAGGGTGCCATAGCAGCGACTGCTGCAGGGGTCAGGTGAGGATGGGCACTGAGGGGAGGCTATTGGGTTTGTTCACCCAGGAGATCAGACTTGCTAAGTACGCACAGAACTTGGTTGTGTTCTAAAATACAAATTAGACTTCCAAGTTTGTGGGTCAATCTCACTTGTATAGTTTCCCCAAGATGTACAATGCCCTTGTAACCTTGACTATTTATCTTTACTTTATGACTTCTTTTTATTTTTATAACAGAAAATAATCACTATTATATTTCTGTAATGACATAAGTTCGTTATTAAAGGACTAAAGAGAAATTTAAAAGTCACCCCTGAGATAACCACACGTAACCAGAAATACAACCTACTTTTCTTTCTACTTCCTCCTCCCTCCCTTCTTTCTTTCCTTCCTATTGATGATACTGTACCGATTATTGTAAATAAAAAGGATTAAATTTAATTTTGATTGAAGTTATAAAGAGAAAAAGGTACCTAAAAGAATTGTACATGAGGTAGTATATATTTTGGAAGATTCATCTGAAGTTAAGAAAAGACATTATGAAAAACCTATTGAGTTATAGTTTTAAGACACATTTCTGTTTCTACCACCCACACTGATCAACTCAGAAAAAAAAATGCTCATATATATTCTAGCTTTCTGTCCTTCCCTATTTTTGTTTGTTACATTAGTTTTACCTATTTGAGTTTTATAACATTTGCATTCTGTATTGTAATTAAGGTCTACAATTGTTTAATTCTTGCTCTATATTTAACTGGAATATAATTAACTGGAATTCGGTACTCACCATGATTTTTTTGTACCTTGAGTTTTCCATCCTTGAATTTTAATTTTGATTTATATTTTAGTTGGCTAGTTTTCATTATTAAGTAGAACTCTTCAGGAAGGTCTCAGAGGGGGCTGTTTTATGTTGAGAATGTCCTTTGTTCTGTGTACCCTATGCAGACATCCTGGTTAGGCAGACTGCTCTGGGGAGAGGGCCCCTTTCCTCCAGAACTCTGCAACACTGGCCCGTTGTCCTCTGGTGTTGAAAGTTGCTGTGGAGAAATCTGAAGCTGGCTTAATTGTTCTCAGTTTTATGCGTAGTTTTCTTTTCTTCTGTTCCCTTTTTAAATTTGGGGGTTTTTGGTATCCTTTATTCAACTTTAATGTTATAAGCATGTGGAAAATGAATTAAACTGAAACGTTATTTCAGAGTGTGCCCCAGAATAAAATCCCAGATGGGCTGAATAATTAATTTTTTAAAGTGAACACATACAATTAGTAGATGAAAACACTGCAACCCTCTAACCTTTCTAAGAAGGGCCTCAGGTAGAAACTGTGAAGAACTAATCTGTGCTTTTCTTTTTTTCCCTAAGAAATTAAAAAAGCCCAGAAAACAAAAATTAACCATAAAATATGAATAATGTTAAATGAAAAATTGCAACGGGTAAAATATTCACAATGAATGATAGATGATAGATGTGTGTGTGTGTGTGTGTGTGTGTGTGTGTGTGTGTGTGTGTGTATTTTATTCGTGGCAAAACCAACACTTCATAAGAAAAGTGGGAAAAGGGCACACAGATGAATTTTACAAGTAGAAAGTCAAGAGAAGAGAAACTCTAATCATTTAATATAGGCATAAAGGTGAACTGTTAAGAAACCAGAAAGAAATTTTCCCATTTTGAACACAGGATTTCTCATGATTACATGTATTGGATTAAGTAAACTTGAACATCCTTTCAAGCTGTGAAATTCCATTGTTCTGAGATGTGTATGTCTTATCCATGCTGTTAGATGGTGTTTTCCTTGACATGTCCAAGAAAGATGTCTTAGGCATCTCCCTGCCCTCCAAAGCTCAGAGGAGCTCAAAACTAACTTTGCATGTACTGAGCCTGAAAAAAATACTGATGGAATAAAAATTGTAATGAACTTTTTAATAATTAATGTTTGTTAATTATTATCTTATAAAATATACTTGAGGATGCTTAGAATAATAGAATATTTTATATAGATACTGCAACCAAGATAATAATACAGTAATTATTTAAAATACGTTTTATTGATTTGAGAAGAGAGAGGAAGGTAGAGGGATAGAGAGATAAGAAACATTGATGAGAGAGAAACATCATTGATTGATTACCTCCTGCACAGCCCCCACTGGAGATTAAGCCCGAAAGCCAGGCCTGTGCCCTGACTGGGAATTGAACCATGACTTTCGGGTGCCTAGATCAATGTTCAATCACTAAGCCAAACCTGCCCAGATCTGGGATTTTTTTTTCTAGATTTAAAATGTATGATGATTAGTATTATGCTTAGAATTTTTATTTAATTACTTGCATAGAAAGATTTATTGTTTTATAGAGTAATTAGATACCTAAATCTTAGGTTGAAAAATGTGATATTTGTCAATTTTACTAAATGATAATATACTGAATTGTATTTTTATATCCTGATTCCCTTGGGCTGCACATAATTTTGTTTATTGTGTACATAGTTTATTGGACATCAATGCCATAATTATTAAATAATCTTTAAAATAATTTTAATGTGATATGACAAAATTGTAGCATGAAAATGCGCATTACATATATGATTAGAAGTTAGTGAATTGTCTATTTTTGTAAGTTGATTTAAATAAGGAAACTGAAGCTTTTTTTTAAAATGAAGGGGCATATTCAAAATCAAAGAATGATTTCCTAGACTATTTAACACTGGACTTTCTTCAGAGAACCATATTGTATAAATGATTAGTGATATTAAAATTGGTATCAGCCTTGGGATATCAAATGTATTTATTTTTAACTTTTATGCAGATATAGTTATTAAAATGTACATTTCAAGTGCATTTGGAGTGTCTTTCAAAGTATTTTTGAATGATTTCCATTTGAGAAGGAGCTAGGTTTGTTAGTTATTAATTCAAACATAGTAATATAGCTTATTTTATTGATCTTTCTCTGATTCTTTTAAATTAGGAGTGAGAAAAGCCACAGACACAGTTTGTTGGCATATTGCAATCCATATGCGTGCTCCTCTGATAAGGAAGGTATAGCATATACCATCCCTCCAGAACATTTAACACCAGATTTATGATTTTTCTAATTTGGTTTGTAGCTTGCCAGAGAGCATGTGAGTACATATTTGATCAGAAGCATATTTTGCCTTGAATCAGACGAAGAATACTTAATGAGTCAGTGCCAAAAAGCAATGTAGAGGAGAGGCAGACTAGCAGCCTTAAAAGGCTTTAAAATGCCTTAATGTGAAATATAATAGAGATAAAGTAATGTTACATAGGAAGTCAAGTTGTTCATTTTTTTCATGCCCATCCCTTTAATAAAATTATCCATTATTACTATTGGAAATGATATTTTATATTTCGTGGTGCATTTTGCATTTCCAATGGGGTGAAGACTATTTCAAATGCATTGTACTCCTTTGTCCTTGGGGGTGGAGAAAGACATGAGTTATACCTTAGAGGTGCTAACAGCTCTGCTCTCTCTAGCAAGCCTTCTTCTAAGAATGAGTGCTAGAGGTATAAGTTACAATTATTTTTTTTTTCTTTTTGCTTGCTTGATAGGAAAAAAAATGATCTCTTTGTTTTGATTTGTACTTCTTGGTTTATCAGTGATAGTAGAAAAATGTCCTGTTTTTTAGTCATTTGTGTTTTTTTCTTTATAAATTGCTTATTTTTTTTGTCAATTTTTAAAAATAAAGGTACTTCTTACTCATTTAGGAAATTGTTTATTACGGTTGTTAGTGCTTTGTTGTGTATGTTAAAAATACTTTGCCTAGGTTTTTTTGTATTTTAACTCTGTTTGCAATGTTTTCTGGCATACATAATTTAAAAAATAATTATACTCAAATCTAGTAATCTTTTAGTCTGTGGTTTATTTCTTTGTTAAGAATTGAAAGACCTGCGCCAACCCTATATTATATAAAATTTTCTTTCTTTTGAGATTGTGATGTAGGAGGGAATTGTTAGTGAAAGCCTTTCTAGTGCTTCGCTTAAATGAGCTATAAGAAATTACCTTTCTTGGCTTGTGATTTTTATTTATAATGACCCTTTTGTAAATACATATATATTTTTATAAATGTATTATATATATATATATATATATATATATATATATATATATATATATATATATATATATTGCTGCTTTACCTCAGGTGCTATCTAGTATGATAATCACTAGCCACATGTGGCTACTGATCACCTGAAATGTAGCTGCTATGACTGAGAAACTGAATTTTTAATATTACTTAGTTTTAATTGATTTAAATTTCAGCTTAAGTAACCACACAAGGCTAGTGGCTGTTATTTTGAAAATCTTAGGTCTAGAGGTTTGTGATGAGTGGCATAGAATCCTCAATTTCATACCAAACTTGAGAATAAGAGGTCAGGTAAATGTTCATTAGAGGATTTCTCCCTTGTTATCTGGAATGTGTTCCTCCTAGTTGGATCCCATTCAGAAGAAATGAAATTATGAAAATTTTTAAAAGACAATTTTAAGACAGTCTGGAAAACTTGAACATGGATTGGGCATCAGGTGATTTTATGCAATTAGTGTTATTGGGTATGATAATAGCAATGGGTTTGTATTATTAAAATGTTATAGTGAGGTTTTCAAATGAAATAATACGACAGATACCTAGGATTCGCTTTAGGGAAAAAATATTGGCAGAGGAGTGGATGAGATAACATTACCCAATGTTCACAGTTCTGGAGCTGCTGAAGGGCATATGGTGTTCATTATACTGGTTTTATACTTTTGTATGTGATGAAAACTTTTCATAGTAAACAGTTTTGAATTGGGAGAGTTCCTTGTACATCAGATGGTTCAGCCTTTAGCCCAAGTTCATTTACTCAGCCATTACATGGCAAGGGATTTAAATCTGCCACTTAGGGCTGTTTTATTAATTTTATCTATCGCATCACACTGTGTCATATTTTAGATACATGGTTCTCCATTCCACCTGCCCCGTGCCCCTTGACGTATCCTCTCGTGTGGATAATGCCAAGTTTGGTCGCTGGCTCCATAGGCCAGCAGAGGGTAGTCTTTCATGGCAAGCTGGATGAGGTTGGGATGTTGCAGGATCCAGACCTTAGGGCTAGGGAGGGAAACTGGAAGAGCAATAGCAGAGTTGCGAGGAGAGGAAGAAACCAGGTCAAATTTCTAAGTGATCTAGAATGCATACAAGGTGAGACCAAGTAGAAAGGCTGAGAGGATAGTTTTTGTAGAAAGTAAGGGTGCTGACTGCTTATTTTTCTCAGGAGGCACTTACATATTTCAAGGACAGGTTAGCTGCCTTAGCATATAGCCAGCTTGACATTTCTCCCTGTGAAATGCATGTACCACCATGTCTCTATCTAATCCTGTCCTATACAATAAAAGCCTAATATGCAAACGGGCGGTTGTCAAGAGTTCCACCAGGAGACCAGGAGTTCTGCCTCTCTCTATGATGTGCGCTCACCACCAGGGGGAGGCACAGAACATGGTGGCTGTCAGCCACGCAGCACTGGCAGCAGGTGGCAGGGGAGGCACTGCCAGCCCCCATGGGCCCTAAGAAGAGTGGCACCATGGCGGGATGGTAGAGCAGGTGAGGGCTGGTGCCAGGCCAAGGTTGGTGCGAGCAGCGGCCGATTGCCCTGCCAATCATCCCACAGACCACAACCAGCAGTGAAGGCAGGGGGCGGGGCCGCTACCCGCCTCCCAGGTGCTGAGAGACCAGGTGGGGGGGGGCCAGCCTGGATAGATTGCCCTGCAGACAGGATGGTGGAGCAGGTGAGGGGATGGCGCCAGGCCACTGTGGGGTGCCAAGCGGCACTGGGGGGCTGCGAGGCTGGGGGCATGATCTGTGAGCCTGAGGGCACAAACCGGGGCCTAATCCCTGCAGGCCACCCTGAGGCACCCCACCAGATCTCTAGTATAAAATAATTGTAACAATATAGAATTTTTATCTAGATGGGCTGTTGATATCATTTGGTTCAACCCATTTATTTCTGTGTTATCAAATTCATCCTGCATTACCAAAGAGGTAGTTGGTATTGAATTAGTATGTGTCATTAGCATTACAAAATTTCAGTTAAGTATGCTCTCAAGGAGATTCTGAGATGAATATATAATTATTATTCAAGTAATGCCATTATTTGGTTAAATTGATTATTTTGGTTAACATAGAAGAATCATTTTATTTATTTATAAAAGAAATTTTACTTTATAAAACACAACTTATGAGTTGTATTTGCACTTATGATTCTAGTCTCAGGGCTGACACTAAGCAAGGATTTCTCCCATAAATACTAGTAAATGAACAGCTGCATAGTGTACATGTTTCGCATTTAATGCCAGGAATAGAAGGGGACTGACTTCAACAAATAAGCCATTAATACTGAGAAATAAACTAGTGAGCGGAATGTCTGTCATACCCTTACCTCACTAGGACTTAACTATTTAAAAATACAGTAAAATAAAACATTTTAAAACAGCATAATGTTGGCATTGTGGTAATTTTCTAATTTTATTCATTTGCATCCTTCATAGACTATTTGAATATTTCTTCTTGAGTCCCACTTCTTAATCTTTTAGTTAAAACTAGGAAAAAAGTATTAAGTTCCCCTCCTGCACCCAAACTATCCTATAGTTAAAAGCAGCAAGGTCTCAAAGTCAATTTCTAATAGCAGATATTTGTTTTATTAGGTGCCATTAAGGACTATATACTTATTTGTTCATTCACTCATAATTTCCTTATTTTTACTCATTAATTTAACAGACTTGCTCTAAGTTACTATTGAGAATAAAAAGATAACTAAACCATACCCCCTACTCTCATGCTGCTCTTCTAGCTGAGTAAACAGACATGTAAGTAATTGTGACTGAGTGTGCCAATTGTTGTATGGTGGCAGATGTAAAGGAGTGGGAACATTATGAAGAGAAGAATTAGCTAGGAGATGGAATGGGGTTGGGGTTCAGATAGTTTTCACAAAGAAAACCCTTAAAGAATAAATTTGGGTTGATTGTATTTACTATTATTTTAATATAGGCAACCAGATTATAAGAAAAATCTATAGATGCTATCTGTCCTTGGCTTAAGTCATTTCTGGATTCGATTCCCCATTATCTGCTTCATAATATATATATAGATGTAGATGTAGATGTAGATGTAGATGTAGATGTAGATATATAGGTAAAGATATAGATATACCTAGTAGATATAGATATAATAGGTGTGCTGGTTAACAATGCAGATTTTGTAATCAAAGAAAACACGATAATTTCAAGAGAAACATCAAAATGCTTTATTCAAAGTAATGTCCATCGCTAGCTACACATTTCCCCCATCTTTCAGGTAATTTGTGGATACCGTCCCAATAGAACTTTTCTTGTTTTGAGGCAAACCATTCAGAGACCCATTTTTCCACTTCTTTGTATGCTTTTAAGTGCTGCTCAGAAAGTGCGTGTGCCATCCATCAGAATAAGTGGTAATCTGGAGCAAGGTCTGGTGAATACAATGGGTGGGTTAATACTTCCCAGGCAAGATCTTTTAACGTGTCTTTAATTGGTTTTAAAGTGTGATGGTGTGTCATCATGAAGCAAAATTACTTTGTCGTGTCTTCTGGCACATTCTGGTTGTTTCACGATCAAAACGTGGTTCAAATTGATTATTTCTCAGTAGCAATCAGTATTAATGGTTTCACCTGGTTTTAGAAACTCATAATACACCACACCTTCCTGATCCCACCAAACGCAGAGCATTGTCTTCTTTCCGAAGCGATTTGGCCTTGCAGTTGATGTTGATGGTTGACCTGGATCAACCCATGATTTTGTGCATTTTGTGATTCTCAAAATAAGTCCACTTTTCATCACCAGTCACAATTCGATGCAAAAAAGACTTCCTTTTGTGCCATTGAATCAACATTTTACTGATGACTCTTCAGTTTTCCATTTGTCTTTTGTTTAGTTGATGTGGCACCCATTTTCCTTCCTTTATCATCTTTCCCATTGCTTGTAAATGATCGGAAATTGTTTGCTGAGCAACGTTTAATCTTTCTGCCAAGTTGTTTTTGAGTTTGACATGCATCTTCATCCAATACTGCCTGTAATTGTTGGTCTTCAGACTTTTTTGGTTCACCAGAACGTTCTTTGTCTTTCACATAGAAATCATCACTTTTAGTACGTTTAAACCAGCATTCACAAGTATCTTGAGATGAGCATGTTTACCATAAGCTTCCCAAAGTGTGATACCTTTCAGCGGGACTTTTCTTCAAAAGAATGAATTAAAACTTCCTGCAAATGCTCTTTATTTGGCACAATATTTGATATTTTTAGGCGTAAAAATATCTATTATGTTAACACTTTCAGAAAATTTGACATATCAAGTTTTGAAGCTTGTTGTCAATACAACAAAAGCAGCATACATATCAAATCGCATATATATTAACATATGTGTAACTCCATCTATTGAACAAAATATGCGTTATTAACCGGTACACCTAGAAGATATAGATATATTTCTGCAACTTTTGATCTCTGTCCTATCTGCTGTCTGGTTTTGTTCTTTGGATCCTGATTGACATCTCATCCACTTTAGATGATTGACCTGACTTTGAGCTATTTACTCTTAGTTTGAACTGGCACTCTCTAAGTATAAACTACTCTTCTCCTTGATCTATGCAGCTTTAAGCAAGAGGAGCTTCTGTCACATGATCTGGCCAGGCCTCCAGTATGCTACTTCAACCAGGACTCCAGTATCTTCCAGCCAATTTTGTTTTTCTGAGATGGAGTGTTATAAAAGGAAGGTCTGAGAGAATGCATGTGTGATATAGCTAGAGACCAGGGTTCAGGGAATTGGTAGGACTATAATAAATTTAGAAAGGCAAGTGATGGCTCAGCTGTGAGAAGCATGAATATCATGGATTTGAGGCTTTATTCTTCATGCCAATGGGACCCATAAGTGGTTTTCAGGAGGAGTGTGACACCATCACATCTATACTGTAGAAATATAATAGTGTCATGACTAGACCATAAAAAAGAGGGATTGCAGTCAGAGAGACCAGTTAAAGAAAAGAGATAATGAAACCCTGAATTGAGCAAGACAGTAATGATGGAGAAGGAGAAATAAATCAGAAAAATTTCAGAAATGGAACTAATAAGATTTGGAAACTAATTGGAAATGGAATGGGAAGGAAAAATATTGAAAATATTTTTGAGTTTTCTGGTTTCAGTAATTAGATGGGTCGTTTTTTCCTTTGTCCTTACACTTGTAATAATGTGAAAAATTAATCACACTTATAATTATTTATTAGATGTCTCCTTCACTGGACTGAACTTCATGAGGGCAGGGACTTCGTATTTCTTGCTTAGAGTTATATTCCCTAGCACCTCACACAGTGTTTGGCGATGCCAGGGGTCGGCAAACTCATTAGTCAACAGAGTGGCAAACTGTGGCTCGTGAGTTGCATGTGGCTCATGAGCCACAGTTTGCCAACCACGGGGCTATACCAATATCCTCAATTAACAATTGTTAACCAACTGACTAATTTCACTCATTCAATAAATCTTTACTGGCTACTTGACACTGATGAATTTTAATACCTTTAACTAAGACATGAAATACATTAGGGTGAGCAGGTTCAATGAAAAAATATTGTATTATATTTTAAACACATTGAAATGAGATGCCATGGAACATCCAGTTGGAAATATGAATCTATCTAAACTTTGAAGGAATGAACTTGATAGAAGATTCAGATTTGGTATTTTGTAAGTGAAACCAAAAGCCATGGGATATTTGAGATTAATAGAAAGGGTAAGTAATGTGAGGCATGATAATGGCCTAAGACAGAATTATGGGGAGTACAAGTCTTTTAAGAGTTAAGTAGAGAAAGAAGAATTAACTGTGGCAACTGAGAAGGTTGTCCAGAATCTTAGGGAAAATATCATGGCATAGTGTTGTCATCGAGAGAAATGAAGAGAGAGTTTCAAGGAGGTTTATGTTTTGGGATGTGATATTTGTGAAATTTGAATCCCTGGAAGACTCCTAAGATGGCCTGAAGTTCCTGAAGTATTCTATCTTTTGTTTGCCTCACAATTTATGTCTGAACTCTTTAATCGATGGTCAAATTACTTACTAAAACTGGAGATTTTCTATCAATATATATATGTATGAAATCCAAATAAAATTCCTTCAATGCTAGTATTATTCATTTAATAAAGCCATGTGTTTGTTACCTCACTATAGACTGCAGGAGGAAAAGTCCAAAATTTGGAAAGAAGTGTCTACTTTTGATGAAGTGTATGTCCTAAACTAATTTTCTTTTCAAATTTTCATAGTCTATTAATTTTTTTTACTTGAATCAATTTACGTTTCAATTGTAATAACACTTTTAAAGCAATTAAAAGACAAATTAATTTCTAAACATTATAAAATTATTATTAATGTGTAAGAGTATTGGTATAACACTTGTTCATATACTAGTATGTTTGGTAGAATGAGGAAGCTACAATTCTTTAATTTGTGTCTTTTTTAGTTACTATTAATTTTTTCAAACCACATTGAAGATCACAATCTTGCTTTTATTCTCCTGACTTTTTTTAGAAAAACAAATTATTTTAGCATTAGACTATGTTTCTTAACATTTAATCAGTCTATTTCATTGTAAGTAGACCCCATCAATATTTTACTTTGCTCTCAATAAATCTGGGTTGAAAGATAGATTATTGACAAGACTTAAAAATTACCTGTTGTTTTAAAATAATGGATTCCTTAAAATTATATACAAAATGTAGAGCCTTGAAGGGTTTCTTAAATTTATACACTTGATTTGAACACAGTGATTACTAATTAAGTTAATTAAGCAAATTGCTTTTGAGAGTTCAACTTAGTTATGTCCTTTACTTAAAATATTTGTAGGCTGTGAAGAAGAAAAAAAAAGTGCTTTCTGCCCAACACCGTCTCTTAGTCTCAGTCATAATTCTAATTTGGAAGGGAGCATAAAAATGAAAAGGTCATGCTAATTTGTTACTTAAAAGTATTAGTCATGTAGAACCAAGATGGCAGCCTAGGTAAGCGGTAAGCACCTAATCTGCCTCGCATAATTTCAAAAACAACTAAAATCAGAACAGACTTCATCCAAAAACACAGGAAAGCTGGCGGAGTGGGAAATCTACAACTAGAAAGAAGGAGAGAGGCACACAGATCGGATTGGGAGCTGCAAAGTGCTGAGGTAGGGAGATGCTCATGCACAGAGAGGAAGTGCTGCCAAATGCCTGGCTGGTGGGAGGGGAAAGAAATTCCCGATTGCACTGAACTCTTTCCGTCTGTACTGAACCCCAATCCCAGCTGAAACCCTGTGGACCCAGGATCATAAGGGTGGAGTCTGGACTATAGAAAAAGGCACCCAGAGACTCAGAGACTAGGAGAGCCAGGAGCTGCAGCAGACAAGGTCTACAATTTCGCGTGAGTGAGTGCCAGCAGAGAGATCTGACCACAGCCTCTCCATAGCAGAAGGAGTCAGAAGCTTTAGATTATAGAGACCCAATTCAATTCCAGGCGAGCCCCTGAGGCACCCATGCTCTTGCAAGGGGAAGCTGGGACAGTTGGGCGGAAACTCAGGGGAGCCTCAGAAGGAAACTCAGGGGAGCCTCGGAAGGCAGGGGTCAGGCAGAAACTCAGGTGAGTGCACAAGGTCAGGGCTGATGGGAAGCCAATACTGTCAGCTCAGCCCAGAGACCCAGGACCATCTAAGCTGAGCACAGAGGCTTCTGCAGTTTTGCAAGTCTGATCCTATAAGACTGTCTTCAATATAGAAGGTATCCCAGAGTAGACACAGCTGATACCCACGTCCAAATGGCCTGAAGGTCAATTCCTTCCAGGGATACCAACAACAATCAAGACTTAACTACAACAAGGCTGTACATGCAGTCCACAAAGGGGAGCACCAAGAGGCTGACCCACTGGGCCATATAAGACAACAAACACACAAATCCAAACTACCAACTCTTGGAAGCAGTAAAAATGCCAAGACAAGGAAATAGATCTCAAACAAAAGAGATGGAGGATATAGAATTCAAAACCATAGTTATAAGGTTATGCAAGAATTTCCTAGAAAAGGCCGGTAAATTTCATGAGACCCAACTAAAAATTAAACATAAACTGATTAAATTGGAAAATATTATGCAGAGATCCAACAGGAGAATGAAGGAACACAAGAATCAGGCCAAAGAGTTGGAATACAAAGAGCCAAAAGACACTCCTCTGGAGAAGCAAGAAGAAAAGAGAATCCAGAAAGTTGAAGATAGTATAAGGAGCCTCTGGGACAACTTCAAGCGTACCAACATCAGAATTATGGGGGTGCCAGAAGAAGAGAGAGTGCAAGATACTGAAAACCTATTTGAAGAAATAATGACTGAAAACTTCCCCCACCTGGTGAAAGAAATAGACTTACAAGTACAGAAAGCGTACAGAACCCCAAACAAGTGGAATCCAAAGAGGAACACACCAAGACACATCATAATTAAAATGCCAAGGGCAAAAGACAAAAAGAGGATCTTACAAGCAGCAAGAGAAAAGCAGTTGCGTATCTATAAGGGAGCACCCATACGACTATCAGCTGATTTCTCAACAGAAACTATGCAGGCCAGAAGGGAGTGGCAAGAAATGTTCAAAGTGATGAATAGCGAAAACCTACAACCAAGATTACTGTATCCAGCAAAGTTATCATTCAGAATTGAAGGGCAGATAAAGAGCTTCACAGATAAGAAAAAGCTAAAGAAGTTCATCACCACCAAATCAGTATTATATGAAATGCTGAAAGGTATTATTTAAGAAGAGGAAGAAGAAGAAGAAAAAAGATAAAAATTATGATCAACAAATACATATATATCAACAAGTGAATCTAAAAATCAAGTGAATTAAAAATCTGAGGAACAGAATAAACTGGTGAATATAATAAAATCAGGGGCAAAGAAAGGGAGTGGATTGATAATTATCAGGGGGGGTGCAGAAAGAGACTGGATTAAAATTGTACACCTATGGATGAGGACAGTGGCAATGGCAGGGGGTGAGGGTGGAGGAGGGGGTCAGGGGTGGGGTAGATAAGGGTAAGGGGGGGCGGGAACTAGGTGGAAGGGAACTATGGGGGGGGGGAGGAAAAACAATTGTAATAATCTGAGCGATAAAGATTTATTTAAAAAATAAATAAATAAATAAATAAATAAATAAATAAATAAATAAATAAATAAAATAAAAGTATTAGTCACAGTAAGCCCAGAAAACCCTGAACAGATTGGGAAAAAAATTAGGACAAATGGAACAAAATGCCCAGAGATTGACAAATGTAGCTAACTTTAGAAAAAAACAAACAAAAAAAGAAACATAATGAATATATAAAATTTATATAAAAATCAAGACTTTCCTTCCTTTGTTTAGAATAGTCTCCTCTGTCTTAAGGATAATTTAAAAATATATATATTTTATTGATTTTTTACAGAGAGGAAGGGGAAGGGATAGAGAGCTAGAAACATTGATGAGAGAAAAACATCGACCATTGATGAGAGAGAAACATCGACCAGCAGTCTCCTACACACCCCTCACTGGGGATGTGCCTGCAACCAAGGTACATGCCCTTGACCGGAATCGAACCCGGGACTTTTCAGTCCGCAGGCCAACCTCTATGCACTGAGCCAAACTGGTTTCAGCTTAAGGATAATTTATATATATATATATAATCCAAAATTCTAAGTAAGGGTTGCAATTACACACACACAGGCCATTAAAAATAGCATGGAAGATCCCAGTTACCCGTGGGATCGCCTCATGTTGATTTTCATATCCTCTGTTGCACTGGTTCTGCCTTTGTGCCTACCACTTTAGCATTTTCTGTGTATGCCTTTGAAATTTCTCTCCTAAAAGACAGCAGTGATAACTGGTCCATCAGTTCACATTGCCTTTTCAGACTGTCCTCACTTTTCTGTAACATCAAAGGCTGCTAACCATGATCTGCTGGAAGCTTTTCTTCTGTGACTTCCATGTCATTTTCATATTTTTATTTTTATTCTTTGTCTATGACATTTTCATTGCCAGCTTCACTTCTTGCTCTGAAATGTCCCTCAAGAATTTTTCTTGGCTTTATCTTTTTTTTCTTCCTTATAAGAAATTTCATCTACTCTAGTGGTTCCAGTTAGTTTTTTTATGTTGATGGCTCACATCCAAAATATGTCCAAGCTTTAAAGTTATACACATGGGTAGAATTCTGGCTCTACCTTTTACTAATTGTGATCTCAGGCAAGTTTTGTAGCCAAGATCTTTAGGACCCTGGTTGGGTAAAATAATAATGCCTTAACTCATAGGTTGCATAGTTTATAGAATACATATAACATGTAGTTAATGCTCGAATAGTGGTAACCATTTTTAAAGCCATTTCTATACCCCCCTTGTCTCTTTAGAAAAGTCAGTGCCTATGGGATCCAGATGTCTTAAGTCAGAATCTCCAAAATAGTACCTGCTACCAATGTTCCTTTTACTGTTAATGACACCATGATCTTCTCTGTTATCTAGGCTCAAAACCTTGCTGTTGTCTGAGAAATGGAGGGTTGCTTATGGCCCCTTATAGTCAACAGCTTAGACAAATAAATACCCTCTAGAAACATGTCTCTCATTTTCTCCTTCTTTTCCAATACTATTCCCCACCATCTAAAAAACAATCTCTTTGACCTCTCTTGATGATCATTCTATTTAAATAGGTTTCTAATTTATCTCACCATGTCTTTTCTAATTTCCTACTCATCCTTCAGTTCATTTCCAGATTATTGAAGCAAAGCCCTAATCATACTGCTCTAACACTCCATTAATAATAATAAATACTCTAATATTACATTTTTACATATTAAGCAATGTCCTAAATGTTTTTACATGGATTATTTCACTTAGTCCTACCAATAGCTTCATAAACCATCTCTTGAACCTATGAGGAAACTGAACCTTAGAGAGCTAAATTAGCTTCTGATGTCACTCAGCTAATAAATGGTGAAATCAAAGTTCCACACCCAGGCAGAGTGGCTCTAAAGTCTGCTCTCTAATCTGTTGGGCTTCCTGACAGCTACTTTCTTATGATCCCCAGAACCCATCAAATATTTTTAAGTTTTAAGTTCCATATTTCAGTGCTCTAATCTCAGACTAACAATTCTTTCCTATCTCAAATCTCTTATATAATACTAGAGGCCTGGGGCACGAATTTGTGTATGGGTGGGGTCTCTCAGCCTGGCCAGTGATTGGAGCTGACAGGGAGGCCATCCAGCCAGAAGGAGGGACAGTGGGAGGTCCACCAGCTAGGGGGAGGAACCACAGCAGGTTAGCTGGCCAGCCCCCTCACCACCCCCGGATTGGGACTGATGGGGGTCTGGCCAGCTATGAGGAGGGGCCACAGAAGGTTGGCCAGCTGCAGGAGATTGGCCGGCAGGGGGAAGTTGGCTGTTGGAGCACACTGACCACCAGGGGGCAATTCTTGCATTGAACATCTGCCCCCTGGTGGTGAGTGCATGTAATAGCAACCAGTCATTTGGTTGTTCAATCACTTAGGCTTTTATATATAAGGAGATTATGTTCCAGACAAATGGTGACTTGCTAAATTGGCCATGAGTTTCAATATCTTACACCTTAGATCCGCCATCATTTAAGCCTGAAATAGCCTGTGCCTCATTTCTAACAGTTGGAATAATTCTTAAGTTAAGCTAAATGATTATTTTTAAACAGCCTTTCTGCATCTTTTTAGGATGCAGTTAGGATTAAGGTCTTTATCTGTAATCCATGAATGTTGTATACTTCTCATACAGCCATTATCACAGTTTGCTATGAGCTACCAGTATAATCACTTGTGATTGTGACTTATATGACTTGGCTCCCTTACCTTATTACACAATTCTTGCATGACCAATCATGGGGCTTATTTCTTACGTTTTAAAAAATCTACCCAGTACACTATCTTAGGTATATGAGATGCTTGCTTAATGGTCATTGAATACATAAATGTTTGTGGTTGTGGATCTCAATAATTAATTAGGAGGCTGATATGGAAATTATGCAAATGTTAATTTAATGAGATTACGAAGACCTTTATTGATATTCATAGTTTAAGGTCTTTACATTTGAGTTGTGTTTTGGTTTTCCTGGTAAAGTTTTTGAAGGTGTTGAGTTATGATGCTTTAAATGAGAATTTTAAGACTATTCAATGTGATGGACCATGGTAAAGAGATGACACTGAGAACCCTGGTGAATAAAAATACTCATATAGCCTAAAAGCTTTACTAGGAACTGCCATTCCATATTAATCACAATTCATAGAGACTTGAACATACAAATATAATAATTGCAAAATTTTATTGTTAAGGAGATTTGATCCAATATTAGGCTGTTATCATTAATTGGTAAAGAGGTTCTAGGACAGAGGAACTTTAGGCCAAAATTGAATAAGGAGTAAGTCTCAGGTTCTAATGGTGAAGGGAGACTATTCTTGTCCATCCTTGGGCAAGATATAGCTAATGAGTGTAATGGTGATTATAGAGCATGGATGATCTATTCCTACTGGTTGTGTGTTGTGATCCCCATTTGAGTATTGATTATTGTCTATTATCATATTCTCCAAGCAGTTCTTGCACGTTTCATCCATGTACATAGTCTTTGTCTTCTCTTTATCTTTTTATGTCAAAGTTTTGGGGACTAGATTTTGGCAATAATGTAATTAGAGAATAGCAGTATAAAATCTGCGTTGTTATTTTGTTCCGTCTTAATCTAGCTCTTACTTTTTATTGACGCCTTTAAGTTTTTCTTGTAGTTTGCCTTCTCTTCCTTCTTTTTCTTTATTCTCTTCCTATTCCTCATCCCCCCCTTCATCTTCTTTCCTCTTATTCCCAGATTTCTTAATATGGTCATTACTTGGGAATTTATTCAGTGCCTTTTTTTTTAGGGAGGTTAATATGCTTTTATCTATATTGTTTTATTTATACTCAAGAGAAATCTAACCAAAGTAGAAGTCACAAAAAAAACAAACAAACAACAACAACAACAAAACACCCACTATATTCTCAAAACCCTTGAGCCACACTGTGTTTTGGAATTGAGAATTTTGGGGATTTTAGATCAGTAATGTAATTTTTAAGAGTAAATTCTGTATTATGTTACATCCCTAGTGGTAGCTTGGCAGAATTCCCATGCTCAAAGATATCAATGTGTTTTTAGTGAAACAATATTGATAAAAAAAAAGTAGAATAAGTAAAGACTAAAACGTCTTTCATGTACAAATTGCAACTTAATGGGTTTGGGTACCAAAAATAAAAGAAAATATATTTTCAAAAAATTTCAGAAAAAAATTTCCCCCCATGATTCCTGGATTTCAGTTGTGACTAAGGGGTTGGGTACCATCCTTAGGCTTTGCCCAGATCAGCAGCAGGGATCTCTAGTCCTGCCCATGTCCCCAGGACACTTCCTGTTCCTTTGTGCTCTAATGCTTGCACCTATGACTTTCAGCACGAGGTAGCCCTGCAATTCCAGTGGTCAGCCTCCAAAGGAAGCAGTCCTCACCCCAGTTACAGGTGGGAGTTTGTGAATACAGATTTCAGCTTCCTCATTGCTCAGGTGGGACCACTCTGAGTGTGTCCGCCCAGTGTCCCACATGTTCTCAGAGGGCAACAGCCCTGGTTGCCCACTGTGGTAATCTGTTCACTAATGTACCATGCGCTGGTTTCTTTCCCGCCCTACCTGACTTCCACGCTTCCTATGGGTGCCCCTGAAATCACTTACCACATAGATTACTTGCATTCAAATCGTCCTCCCAAGGTCTTCTCTGGGTGTAACCCACCCTAAGACGTGGATCCCAAATAGAGCCTGGATCTCAGTTTAAAGGATAGTATTATTGCAAACTTTCATGTGGTTGTTAACCGCCATTTTTCATGTTTTCAAATTTCTCAGAGTTAGGGGGTTTAAGGATAAGAGGAACATGCTACCAATTTATAGCTGCCACTGTTCATGTTGATACACATTACTAGCTTTCCAGGCGCTGTTGCCATTTCTCTTCCCACCTCCCATACTGTGAGCCCACTGTCAGTGTGAACATCTTGGCTGAGATTTTTAAAATCTTAGTATTTAAAGTATTTGCCCCAGTCTCAGAGAAATGCCTATTCCCGCAGCTTTAGGCCACACAGAAGCTGACCTCCAGTAGCTAATTCTCCAGCTGATCCATGGGAGGTGGCAGGGCAACTCGGTCTGGAGAAGCCTTTCTCACACCCTCAGATTTCATCCTGTTGTATTTATGGCTGGGAGTGGTTTTGTGCTCACTTTCTTGCAAGTGAATTGCTTGAGTTAAAAGTTGAAGCTTTTGCCGAAACCGCTTTGGCTCAGCGGTAGAGCGTCGGCCTGCGGACTGAAAGGTCCTGGGTTCGATTCCGGTCAAGGGCATGTACCTTGGTTGCGGGCACTTTCCCCGGTAGGGGGTGTGCAAGAGGCAGCTGGTCGATGTTTCTCTCTCATCGGCGTTTCTAGCTCTCTATCTCTCTCCCTTCCTCTCTGTAAAATATCAATAAAATATATTTTTTTTAAAAAGTTGAAGCTCTTAACACAACTTTAAATCCATTCTATAAAAAAGTGAAAATCATTGATAGAGGAACTGAAATCATTAATTATGTTGTAGTGCCTTATCTATTTTATGGTACACATACTGCTGTGGGTATAGTGCTCTAAACATCTGCTGGGTAGTGCGTTATAGCGGCACAAGAATGCTTTTACTGGAATGCCATGAAGCAGCAGATGCTTCTTAACTACCACTCCCCAATTCATTTAGGAAACAAGTCAGTGCTGGATTTGGTTTTTCCTTCAAGTGTGATAACTGTGGGCAAATGGTTCCAAAGAGGCTAGAACTGACAAATCCGGTCGCTCTGTGTGTGTGTGTGTATGTGTGTGTGTGTGTGTGTATATATATATATATATATATATATATATATATATATATATATTAAACTAGGATGCTGCAAGTTAGTCTAAGAGCCTTATCTAATAGTGCTTTTAATAAAATTACCATTTTTCTTCTATGCAAATAATTCTTTACTATTATAAGTAATCAGGAAAATACATTAATTCAGTATTACCAGCATAAGCTTCTTTCATTTCCTTTGGAAACTTCTGTTAAATGTTGACTTATCATTAGCATTACAAATAGAAAAAGTGGTTGAAAACCCAGGCTTAGTGACAGGGAGACATGGGGTTCCAGCAATTGGAAGTCAAAGTTTGTTCCTTCCAGGAGCAATTTCTGTCACCTCAGCGATAGATTATGCGGCTCCAGGGATGGCCACATGCCCTTTGCACCAGCCTTGGCAAGACAGGCCTTCTCCTCAGTACACACAGCAGGTGGTCACCCACAGGTGTGTTCTGAAGGTCTGAGGGTTCCAGAGAAATGACTGCTGCTGTTCCCCACTCCCGCTCTCCCCCCACGCCTCTGCTGTGCCATGGTCTCTGTTATAGGAAGGGCATGGTCACCGAGATTTCCCTGTTCAGGAAAGCTTCCCTTCAACGGCAAAGACCTGGCCAGGTTAACACGCCCAGCCTGTAACCTTACTGTTGGTAGGTGTATCAGATCCCTTTCCTTGGAAGATCAGATTGGAAGGTGGAATTAGGAGCTTTCTGTGAAATAGGAAAACAAGGTCGTGAAAAGCTAGATGTAGGGGATGCCAAAGATCAATTTTGCCTTCTTCATAATGTTGTTTAACAGTGGTCTGGGCCGCCAGCATAATCTTTAAAGGGGACGATGCCTCACCCAGAAGGCTTGTATGTCAGTCCAACCTCTGGTTTATAGGATGGAAACAGGAACAGACAGTTTATGCTCATCCCATTTATTTATTTCATTTAACAAGCATTGATCGAATGCTTACTAAATGCCAGACGCTGTTTGGGATGCTGGGGAGACTGAGTGAGTAAGAGAGGTGTAAGCCTGTCCTCGGGGCCCTCACAAGCTAAGGAGTGTGTGTGTAACAGAGCAGAAGTGTCTCCCTGGCCCCAGACCAGATAAGGCCTAAAGAAGCATTCTTATGGCATATGCTGGGGGGTAGGGGAGGCTCTGGGCATGTCAAGGGGAGGAAACAGGAGACATATGTACTACTATTTGTAATGCTTCAAACAATAAAAAAATTAAATTAAAATTTAAAAAAGATGCATTCTTACATTCTCATGGCATGTGCAACACTATAATAAAATAATTGTTTTGCAATGATTTGTTTTCCCCACCCTCCCTCAAGTTATAAGCTCTGTGAGAGCAAATAGTGTCTCTTTTGCTCACTAGTATCTCTGTGCCTAGTGTATAGTAGACACTCAATAATCATGAGTGAGTGAATGTGTATGTGCTCTGTCCACACACATGGCACACATATATGTACATATGAGAATGAGCAAAGCTGAGAAAAAAATGTGAGGGGCATTCTCAAGAAGAAACTATTGCTGAGGGCAGGAGGACTTGTGAACAGAAGTAGGCATACAAGGGGACTTTCTAGTAGGCTGCAAGAAGAGTTTGTTAGGAAGAAGTTTGGGTGGTCACAGGTGACAGGTGTGACAAGTTCTAGGGGATAATGCAGACTGGTGAACTTGGAGTTCCTGAAAATCTATCTGGGTGGATGGTCTGATCGTTGAACTAAAAATAAATCTCGGGGAATGGGAATAGGATATCAAAAGGGTCAGTGCTATGTACAACTGGTTGGCATGTGAAAGAACTGAAACAAATTTTTTTTTTTAAAATCTCACACACCAAATTTATAGATGTGGCAAAATTATATATACCCTGCAGACTATGTGCATTTTTCTAGTAGGGCTTATTGTGATGATAATTTTATTGTTCTTTGTATGGTGATTTAACATATCTCCCTCCTTTGGGGCACAATGTCTGTTGCTCTCCCTCTGTTCCCAGAGCCTAAGACAGTGTCTAGAACAAGGGTGGGACTATGGCTGCTGCTTATTTTTGTATACAAGCTAAGAATGGTTTTTAAACTTCTATATGGTTGAAAAAGAATCCAAAGAATAATGTTTCATGACATTAACATGATATGAAATTTAAATTTTAGTGTCCATAAATAACATCTTATTGGAACAAAGCCACACTCATTAATTTACATATTGTCTAGGCTGCTTTCATGCTACAATGGCAAAGTTAAGTGGTTTTGACAGACACATAAAGGTGCACAAAGCTTAAAATATTTACTGTCTGGACCCCCTTTTTTTGTTTGTTTGTTAATCTTCAACCACCGGAGGATATTTTTTCCATTGATCTTTTTTTTTTCTTTTCTTTTTTTTTTTTTTTTTAGAGCATGGAAGGGAGGGGAAGAGACAGAGAGAAACATTGATGTGAAGGAGTCACATCTCTTGGTTGCCTCCCATACACATCCCAACCAGAGATCAAGCCTGAAACCAATGGACATGACCTTGACTGGAATCAAGCCCAGGACCCTCCAGTCCATGGGCCACTGCTCTAACCACTGAGAAATCAGCTAGGGCCTGTCTGGCCCTTTAGGAAAATGTTTACCAACCCCTGGCCTAGAACATAGCAGCTACCCTGTAACACTTAATGAATTAATGTGTAAGTTAATCAACATACGTAGTATGGGACAGTTTTACACTTTATCTTGTTTAATAAACTTTAAACAAGGAAAGCATGGGAGGAAATTACCATCATATAACAAGTAAGGAAATGGAGGCTCAGAAGAATTAAGTGATTAATTAAGAATTAAGTGGCAGAGCTAGGGACTGAACCCAGGTCTAACTCCAAATTCCATGTCCTTTGCCACCTTTGACTGTACTGTGCTTCTCTAGTATCTGGGTATTTTTAGCTGAAATATCCTTATACCCAGTAGATAGATGAAAATTCTCATCATGTTCTCATTGCTGCTAAAACAGTATTATTTAAAAGCAGCACCAAGTCTATGTCCCGGCATAGGTGCAGTGCCTGCCTGGCCTGCCGTAGGTTCTTCTGGAAGTTTCTAGAAGATTCTCCTGGTTAAAAACAAACAAACAAACAAAAAACTAACAAAAAAGTGAACAACAACAACACACACACATGCACACAAACCAACAACAAGCAAACTAACAAAGCCCCATTCCCTCAGATAAAGTTTTGAGGGCAGGAGCGGATGGTTTACTTGCTCCTTTAAGAGAGTTCTCTGCCCATTCTTAAGATGTGAATTTTCCTTGTGTTGTAGGATCCACGGCCTCTGGATCACTACCGTGCTTCCCTTTCAGGCTATTTATCAAGACCTTATCATTTTTACTCTTTGGCAGTGAAATTTACTCATTTGTGGATTTGAGTAAAGAAGTTTATTCATATGCTAAAGGAATTTGCAGTTTATTCATCAAGACATTTAAAAATCTCACTTGTTTAAATTAGGGGAGTGCTATCTTACTTTAGAAAATGACTGCAGCCAAACTTCAGCCTATTGGATTCAATTATCATCATTCTATTAAGGCTCAGAATTTATCATCCCTTCAGGAAATCGAACGTGACATCCCAAGATAGAAAAAAAACACACACCAAAAAAACAGAAAAGGGGGAAAGTTCACCAAATGAGACACGGGTTCTGCTTACTACTTATAAAAATACAATAAAGTGACATTAAAGAAGGCCTGAAGGTGGGCTTGGAGGGGTGGGCACGGTCGGGTCGAGGGGCCACAGCTTGTTTTTATAAATGAGGTTCCCAGGGGTACATCCACCTCCGTTTGTTTACATGTTGCCAATGGCTGCACTCGTGCTTCGTGGAAGAGACCTCATGCCCCTGAAGCCCAAACCATTTACTCTCTGGTCGTTTCAGAAAAAGCTTGCAGACCTCAGGAACTAGGCACATAAGAAAAATCAGAAGAGCGAGGCTTGTTTAATATGGAAAAGAAAAATCCAATCACAATGAATTGGTTCACATTTCTGAGAGGATATTGTCCAAAAGATGACTTTTGTTTCTCAACTCTCTGCAAAGGAAACTCCAGTGGTGACTGGGGTACTCCGTAGCACAAAGATGTACTCTGGCTCTGGAGTTAAAATGTAGAGTGGTGTATAAGGTAACTCTTACACGTTGGTAGTTACATGCAAAGTGCAAATTTTACCCCTTTTTGCATCCCAGATTTCACTTTAAAAATTTATTGTTTGTTGTTTTTTTTTACAGAAAGGAAAGGAGAGAGAGATAAACAGTTGAAAACATCGATCAGCTGCCTCCTGCACACTCCCTATGGGGGATGTGCTCACAACCAAGATACATGCCCTTGACTGGAATCAAACCCAGGACCCACCAGTCCCCAGGCCAATGCTGCATCCACTGAGCCAAACCGTCCTCGGCATCCAGATTTCACTTTTAAAGCCTCCTTTTGATTAGGGTTATTGCTCCATATCTGCTGCCAAATGTCATCATTGATAAAATAATAACATACTAAGGCATTAATGACCATTGATACTTTAGTGAGAATAAATCAACTCAGAGGAAGAGGAGAACATGAAGTATTATTTTTGGACAGGAGGAGAAGGGAAAGGGCCATCAAAAAAGCCTGTGTCCCTGGTGGTGGGGGTGCTGAGTTGATGTCTTTGGTCAGTGGAGGGGCATTAGGCTCCCACCAAGAGGAGACCAGCTGAGACAGCGACACTCCAGGAGATGCAGATGAGCAGTCAGTGAGGGCAAACTGGCTGTGGCATACAGCCAGTTTTTTGAGTCTTGGTGAATGGGCCTTCCTGATGTGTCATCTCATAGACCGTGTTATCTTAACTAAAGAATCCCAAAGTAGAGCCTTTACATACCATGTTTCCCCAAAAAAGACATCCTCTGAAAATAAGACCTACTAAACTGGTTGCTAGGGCCACCCCGGCTGGCGTCTAGCAACCAGTGACGTCTAGCAACCTGATGTCACTGCTGTGTGAATGGAGAGAAATCAGCTTGGAAACTTTGTGAAACCTAAACTGCAAGAAGTTGTGACTTGGGTGAAGAATTCATGGGGGAAAATCACTGACAGTTACATTGCAAATGCACAGCGAGCAGCTACCTTGACAAGAAGTACTCATTTAAAGACAGTGCTATTGCTAAACATGAGAGATTTGGTCCACTGATTCTGAAAGAAATGGAGTCACAAGAAACTCACCAGGAAATTCAGGAATTGGATTGTTATGATGATGTTCCAGAAGATGATGACATGATTGTCATTGAAAAAATGAGTAAATTCTTGATACTGTAGGATTCACAGTTTGTCTGATTTGTGTTGACAACTACCGTACTACCGTACCGTGTACAGGTAATAAATTTCCTTTATTTTCATTGAACAATAAATGTGTACCGTATTCTTCTTCATGGAAAAATAAGACATCCCCTGAAAATAAGACCTAGCGCACCTTTGGGAGCAAAAACTTAATATAAGACACTGTTTTATTTTCGGGGAAACAGGGTATCTGTGAGGCAAGGCTTCCTGGAGTGGTCTGCTGACACCGGCATTAGCATCACCCGGGATGATGGACATAAGATTAAGATCTTAAGTCCCATCCTCGAACTACTGAGTTCAAACACAGGAATTTGAGGATGGAGCCCGAGAGGACACATGTTTAACATTCCCTACCCCCCAAAATCTGAATGTCTTGGCAGAGTGAAGGAGCCCCAGTGTGGAGCCCAAGGACTTAGGTTTATGTCCTAGCCGTTTCTTACTTGCTGGGTGACCTTGAGCCTTCCTCCTGGAGCAGGGGAGCGAATGACATAATGTGCATGAATGTGCTTAGAAAAACCGTAAACCCTTGTAACTGAGGCTGGTCTTTCTTATGCAGCATGCAAAGGGTAGCTCTAAAGAGAAATACGTGTGATTGCTTCTGAAACTTGGAATACCAGGTATACTATTAAGTTTTTCCCTCTTCCTTTAGTTAGTCATGATTTCCATAATGAATTTATGATGTTCAAACCCTTATTCTGCTAATTCTGCTTTAGCTGTCCAGGAATCTTAAGAAGTAGATAAGAAGAACCTAACATTTCCTTTAAAAATCCTTCTGAGCCCTTCTGATCTTTTTCCAGAACATAATGCCTTTTTATCTCTTGTTCTGATTTATGAACTAATTGCCATTGGCATAGGATGGGTGCTATTAAGCGTTATGACTATTCCCTGCTGTAGGGAATTGTCTCTCTGCCATGAAACCTAACACACAGCCTCTTCTGCGGCCCACCTAGGACTCGGCCGATTTGCTGGCTGCCGGTTCTTCACTCCGGCTGTCATACCGCCTCCTGCACAGTCCTGAAGGAAGCAGGGCCCAAGAAGGACAATGGAGGCAGATACAAACACCAGAAACCTGCAGATGCTTTGGCTGGTTTCTGCGTCCCCTCCCTCCTGCCTTGCCCTTGTGCTAGCCGGGCTGCAGAAAAGGATTTAATCCCTCAGGAGACAGATTCTTTCTCTCAGTGGGAACCCACACTGGCCATGCTGATGCTTGTTCACTCCCCTCTGACGGATCTGGGAGAGCAAAGAATGGCGCCTCTTTTTTTTTTCCTTAAAAAATAAAATAAAATCAGGAGGAGGAGTGATAATATTACCGGGAAAGGGAGCCTCACGGAGATGCTATTCTTGGGATCACCCTGTTGACCACCCCTTATTTCGTGGTTGCTCCCGATGCTGTCAGACACGTGGCTGCCTGTGCTGAAACCGTTATGTTCTAGATATTACGTTTACAGTTGCTAAAAGAATGCCATCAAAGGCTCTTGTCACATACTTAAGCCACAGAGATCATGAAACAAGAGTCATTCCAGGAGTACAGATAGTGAAGAGACCGCCTTGGTGTGAAAGGATGAGCACATGAAACAAAAAAAAGGGCCTGCTTACTGAAATCTCGCATAGATTATTTTTCTAATTCACCATATCTGCTTTAATAATTAAACGTCTTAAGGGATTCATTTTGCAGTGGTTTGTCAAAAGGCTTTGATGGTTTTTATCACTTCTGAATATATGGAGAGGCTGTTGGCTCAGGGAGATCACAAGAAGTTTGTTTCTTAGTCCATTTCTCCGCTGTGATTAGATGGCTTGTGTCCGCTCAGAACCAGCACTGCCCCGTGCCACTCCGGCTTCTAGGCTGTGATTCTGACCCATTAATGTGAGGTTTGAATCGAAGATCAGACTGGTAGAAGATAAACAAATTGACTCTCTTTTCCTCAAGGGGTATTATGAATAAAGCTCCTTACTTATGTTTTCTCAGTAATAGTAATAGAGATTTTTAGTGATAGAAGAAAAGTTTTTCTTCCTTCAATTACTTTTCCTTGCAGGCTAAGTGGAGATAGGGATCTCATTTCTTAAGCCCAGTATACCATTTGGGTTTGCTTTCAATAAAGCATCTGTAAAGTGTCTCCAGCATGATCCTCGTTTAATGGGATTTAGTTGAAAAGCTTAATTCATATCAGATTTTCTAAATGAGAGATCACTGTCAACTGATTGTTAATTGAATTAAATAAAATCAAGGTTTCTATAATTAATGGGAACCACTTAATCTTTTAGCTCCTTGAATGAGTATAATTTCCTAAACACAGGTATCTTCTCATTTAATGAAATAGCAGCACTTTGAGGAAAATAAATGTGCACATTACTTGTTTTCCTAATAACTCTTAATATAAAATATACCCAAATTCTTAAAAAATATAACAGGGAAATAAAAATAATAACATATCATCAAACTTACCCAAAATGTTAAGGTTATGTTGTCCAGAACCTAAGTCCAAATTAGCTACAATAATGGTTTAAGGAGTGGCGTAATATTGTTCAGAGAGAAATGGCCTCAGAGTCAGTAGACATGGGTGATAGCCCTACCTGTGTCTCCTCCCACTTGGTGACACTGGGGAAACCGCCAGCCTTTCTGGGCTGTGTGTATATCTGCAAAGGGAGTGTGTTGGCTAGCCGGAATTATTCACTAGAGTATACTGTAACATGGCATCAGAAGCTTTTATCTTAATTTGGGGAGTTTAAAATATTCACAAAAGTAGACAATGGTGTAATGGTGGTAAAGCACCCGTGGACTCAGCAAGCAACCTCAACCATCCTCACCCCATCTCCAATCAGCCTCTCCCACATCTCTGTCCTCTGGCCCTTTTCTGTGTTACTTACTGCAAAGCGATTCCCAGACCTTAGATCCTGTTTTATCGCTCTGCCATCTGTTTTTTTTTTTAAATAGATTTTATTGATATTTCAGAGAGAGGAAGGGAGAGAGATAGAGAGCTAGAAACATCAATGAGAGAGAAACATCGACCAGCCGCCTCTTGCACACCCCCTACCAGGGATGTGCCCGCAACCAAGGTACATGCCCTTGACAGGAATCGAACCCGGTACCTTTCAGTCCGCAGAGCGACGCTCACCACTGAGCCAAATCGGTTTCGGCATGCCATCTGTTTTGTTAGCACCTGATGAAATTTTACTTAATAAACAACATTTCAAATTGCTTCACTGTTTCTTTCCTTTTCATTTTTAATTGAAAAATTTGAGATAACTCTGAATTCACATGCCATAATAGGAAATAACCTGAAAGATCCCATGTAACCTTTACCCAATTTCCCCCAGTGGCAACATCTTGCAAAAACTATAATATGATATCACAATCAGGATATTGGCATGCATACAGTCCACTTATCTGATTCAGATTTCCCCAGTTTTATTCATACTCGTGTGTGTGTGTGTGTGTGTGTGTGTGTGTGTGTGTGTGTGTGTGTGTCTGTGTGTGTTTGGTTCTATATCATTTTATCACAAGTGTAGTTTTTCATATCCACCACCACAGTCAAAATACTGTTTCATTACTGCAGGATTCCTCATTTTGCCCTTTTGTAACCACACTTCCCTCCACAACCCCCCACATTACATCTTCTCTGTTTTTTATTTCTAAAAATTTATCATTTCAAAAATCTTACCTAAATGGAACTATACAGTCTGTTACCTTTTTGTTTTGTTTTTCAAGAGGATTTAGTTTAATTTTTCAGTTACTGATGACATACAATATTATAACATTTTTAGCTATGCAACACAGTGATTAGACATGTATATGCCTTATGAAGTGATCACCTGATAAATCTAGTCTGACACCATACATACCTATTACAATATTATTGACTATATTCCTTATGCTATACTTCATATCTCCATGATTATTTTAATAACTGGCAATTTGTATTTCTCAATTTCTTTCACATTTTTCATTAATCCTTTAAACTCCCTTTAATTTGGTGGCCAATTTGTTCATTGTATCTATGAGTTCGCTTCTGTTTGTTGGTTTGCTTTGTTTTTTAGATTCCACATGTAAATGAAATCATATGGTATTTGTCTTTCTCTGTCTGACTTATTTTACTTAACATAATACCCCCTAGGCCCATCAGTGTTTGTGCAAATGGCAAAATTTCATTCTTTTTTGTGAATGAATAATATTCCATTGTAGGTTTGGTCTATCAATGGACACTTAAGGTTGATTCCATATCTTGGTTAGTGTCAATAATGCCAAGGGGTACATATATCTTTTCAAATTAGTGTTTTGGATTTCTTTGGATAACTACCCAGAAATGGAATTGCTGGGTTGTTTGGTATTCTATTTTTAGTTTTTTGAGGCCCCTTCATACTGTTTTCCACAGTGGCTGCACCAATTTATAATCCCGCCTACATTACATGAGGGTTCCCTTTTCTCCACATCCTTGCCAACACTTATTTGTTCATTTATTGATAATAGCTGTTCTGACAGGTGTGAGGAGATATCTCATTGTGCTTTTAATTTGTATTTCTCCAATGATTATTGATGTTGAGAACATCTTTTAATGTCTATTAGCCATCTATATTTCCTCTTTGGAGAAATGTCTGTTGAGATCCTATGCCCATTTTTTAAATTGGATTGTTTGTCTTTTAGGTGTTTTATGAGTTCCCTATATGTTTTGGATATTAACCCCTTATCTGATGTATCCATTGGAAAATATATTTTTTTTCATTCACAAGGTCATTTTTTCATTTTTGTTGATGGTTTCCTTTGCTGTTTAAAACTTTTAGTTTGATATAGTCCCATCTGTTTATTTTCTGTTTCCTTTGCCTGGGGAGGCATATCCAACAAAATTATTTCTAAGAGAAATGTCAAAGATTTATTGCTTATGTTTTCTTCTAGGAGTTTTATGATTTCAGGTTATATATTTAAGTCTTTAATCCATTTCAGTTTATTTTTGTATGTTGTATGAAAAAGTTGTCATTTCATTTTTGCATGCATCTCTTCAGTTTTCCCACTACCATTTATTGAAGAGGAAATATATTCTTTGTATATATTTTTTTTCTTTGTCATTAGTTGATCATATAGGCATGGATTTATTTTTGGGTTCTCTGTTCTGTTCCATTGATCTATGTGTATGTTTTTATGCCAGTACCATGATGTTTTCATTACATTGTCTTATAGTATAGTTTGATATCAGGTTGCATGATACTTCCAAATCTGTTCTTCTTTCTCAAAATTGTTGGGGCTCTTTGGGGTCTTTGCAATTACATATGAATTTTAGGGTTATTTTATCCTAATTGGTATTGATATTTTGATAGGGGTGCATTGAATTTGTAGATTGCTTTGAGTAGTATGGACATTTCAATGATGCTAAGTCTTTCATCTTTGAGGATGGTATAGCCTGTTTATTTGTATCTTATTCAATTTCTTTTTTTACTGTCTTATAGTTATTGAGTACAGGTCTTTTACCTCCTTGGTTAACTTTATCGCTAGGTATTTTATTGTTTTGATTGGCTTTCATTGATTGCATAATTCCTGGGAGATTTCACAGGTGGTTGTGTATGTCAGGTTTGCTCTTTTCATTGTTGAGTAGTGTGCAGTGATATACCACAGTTACCTGATTTAACCACAACCTGTTGAAGAATAGCTGACCTGTTTCAGTTTTTGGCTGTTCTGAATAAAACTGCTGTATACAGGTTTTTCCATTTTTCTGGGATAAATACCTAAGGGTATAATTGGTGGGCTCTGAGATAAGTACCTGATTAGTTTTATAAGAAACTGGCATATGGTTTTATATTCCAAGCAGGAATGTATAAATTATCTAGTTTCTCTGCAACTTCACCAGCATTTGAAGGTATCATTATTTATTTTAGTCATTCTGATAGATATGGAGTGCTCTATCTCATTGTAGTTTTAATTTTCATTTCCCTGATGGCTCATGATGTTGGACATCTTTTTCTTTTGCTTATTTGTCATTTGTATATCATCTTTGGTGATCTTTTGCATTTTTACTCCTTCATTTGCTGTTTTTGTTTTTTTCAGGCTTGGGATGGAGGTGAAGTTGCTGGTAAATTATCTATGAAGTTTGTTACAGTATACTTAGGTGGAGGAAACAGAAGTGCTACTGATAAAGATACTATTGCTTGCTATGGTTCTCAGCTCTGTGTTGGAGACACTGGAAATATAGAGATGAATAATACAAGAATATTAGTCTTGAACTTCTAAAGCTATCTGGTGCTTTTGGAAAGGGAAGCAGAAAATATATAGAGGTCTGTAATTTCCAAATTGCATGACTTCAAGGGATAATATTTGCATGCGTTTCTTAAAGGTGAACACAAATGATGGAAAGAGCCTAGCGGACACAGGCCAAGGATTCAAATTCATTTAATATGAGTTAAGTATGCAAGAATGTCTTTGCACAGAGATGGTTTCCTAGAGCAGGGGACCGACAACACTCCCAATGGAGGAGTAACACTCCAGCCTTCAAATCTCAGGAAAGCAGCAGCTGCCGGTGGCTGGAGTGAGAGCTAACAGGCTCCTCAAGAAGCTGCTTCTGTCACTCTCCCTTAGGCCTCCTAACTCTTCCAGGGAATGTAGATCTACGTCTAATTGAGCACCAGTTGCAAGTACCTGGTGTCAACCCGAGCACACCTGAGTACTTAATTTGAGTTTGGACAAAGATTATTCTTTCCAGGAATTTTATCCTCTCTGGCAGGACTGAATCTCAAGCAGTCTATTTCTGTAGTTTTTTGCAGCAATTAAGGACTCCTGTATTTACTTGAGAATTGGACAGTGATCGTCTAAGAAGAGAAATAGCTCAATAGAAAAGGAATAAAGACACACACACACACACACACACACACACACACACACACACAAATCCAAATTTTGGTAAAGGTGCATTAAAAATCAATGGGAAAGATGGACTATTAGAAATCATCTGGGAAAAATTCTTACCTGACACTATAACAAAAACAAAATTTAGGTGGATTGATGATCTAAATGTAAGTTTTAAAACATGTGCATGTGAGTGAGTATGTGTGTAGAATAAAGGAGTTTAATAGTTTAAGGATGAGGTTGGAAGTAGCCAGAGGCCTTTTAATAAAGATAAGTACAGAGTAACTACATAAAAGTAAAACAAATCTTTATGATAAAATGTATAAGAAACAAAGTTAAAAGAAAACTGAGTGAACATATTTTATACACACACACACACACACACACACACACACGTATGTCATATATTCTTGCACACCTCTGTTTTTCTATGGAGATGGGTATATAGGTAGACAGATACCCAATAGTAAATTATCATTTCTGATACACAAAGAATTTACATAATTTTATAAGGGAAATAAAAATTAAATATCAGAAAATATGCAAAGGATAAGACATGTAAATCACAGAAGGATACAAATTAACAGTAAACAGATGAATAGACGTTCACATTCACTAGTAATCAACAAACTAGAAATTAAAACAATGACATTTAAAAACTCATCGAATAGGCAAAAATTTAAAACACAAATAACTTAGTATTTATGGGCTATGGGAAAGAACACTCTTACATTTCTGCTGGGAATTCATTTTGCTGAGGACAGATTGGCACTAACAGAATTTGAAGTACACACACCCTTTGCACAGTAATGCCTCCTTCCGGAATCTGCACCGGAGAAAACAGAGGTGCCATAGAGGATCTATGGGCTAAGAAATTCATCGCAGCAGTAATTTAGTGGCAGGAAATTATAATCAGCCTAAAATATCTAGCAATATGGAAATGTTAAAAACAAAACTATGACATAGTCATACAGTGCAATAAAACAAAACCATTAAAAGAAGAAGCAAAATCTATAGCACTGATGTGGCACACATGGTAGGATGTCCACGAGTGCAAAATCAAATCAAGAACATATGTATACACAGCATGATTTAACCGGTGGTAGATGGCTGGATGGGTGATGTGTGTGCATGTATTCATACACCAATAATTTTTTTTAAGTTTGGAAAAATTACACAACTGACCTGCTAAGAATGGTTACAAATCATAAGTATAGAAGTGCTATGTCGAGAAGAATTTTATTTTTTATTTTATGTATTTATGCAGAACTTGCAATTATTTTGTATCACAAAGGTATAATGTTTTATAATGTTGAGAAAGAAAAGAAATTATAAATGCTAAACAACCCAATAATTGACCAAAAAGAAAGAATTTGATTTAAAAAAATTGCTTTAAAAGAAGATAGAGATACCTTTGCCTAATGCAAATTTAAATAAACAGAAAGACCTCTTTCTTGCTGCTGTATTAATTTTCTGTATTTGGATATTTATCTCGGTGATTTCTCTCTGGTTATTTAATTCACGGTGTTTAACTGATAGGATGTATGGGAGTTTAGTGAAAAACTATTTTGTAACTATCTCCAGTGGTGATTTATCTCCCCCAATGAACTGCTGGTGAGTGGGGAATTAGTAAAGCAGATACAGATCTGGAGAGTAGTGTGTGGCTTTACTTATCTCCACAGGGATCCTTATTTCATATTGATAAAGCTCGAAATCCTTCCTGTAGCTCTTTCTGATTGTTCATTGTCGCAGTTACTGTTGTAATGAGAGGTGCAAAGAACCAAACCAACCTGCTTCTTTCCTTCTACTAAATTAATTTCAAAGGAAATTCTTCAATCCAAGTAAATAATGAATGTGGGTGGAATCAGATTCTGACTCAACATGTCCATTTAATTGCTTCTAAACGTTTAGATACATTCTTGAGAAACCTTCGCACATCATTAAAAATTCAACCAGTAAAGAATGATGGGGTGAGACGTGAACTGGCTCTAACCATCTTTGCTCACAAAACCCCATTTTAAGTTGGCATTAATATTTGCCTTCTCTTCTATTATTATAAATCAAGATTTATTGTAGGAATATACCAAAGACGGCACAATAATAACACAAATTCAGCACAGGTTTTGAAATGTACCTCACAAAATCAACCTCTTGCAAAATAACTTTCTTATTCAAAATGGAACTGGGAATTGTTCAGCACACAATGAATCATCTTTTGGCAAGTACAATAGAATCTTTAGGGACATTTCACAGCCTCTTGTTCAATTGTTAGGATGTTTTTAGCTTTCGCAGGTAGGGAAGAAGGTAGCTTGTATAGCCATCATTTTGTTGCTAAAATTGAACGGTAAAGATTTTTCAGAGTTGCTGTAGTAATAGATCTCTTTTGCTTTTTTTTTTCTCCTTCCTGTTTCTATGCCCAGAGCTGCTTTGTCTCTCAAAAGCAATCTGGAATTACTTAATGCTAATGTTTTCTGGTTTTACTGTTTACCCAGGACTCAAATGATAAACATTAATGTGGGAAACTCCCTTTTTCTGACCTCATGGTTGTATATGTATTTAACTGTTATTCTGCAAGAAGAAAACTGCATCTTTCTCCAGGTGCAGGGACTCTTTTTATCATCGACAAACATTTTGTTTTTGCTTTGTTTTTTTTCCAGGAGGCTTTAGAGTTACCCCTTGATGATTCTGAAGTGACTGAGGCCGCAGCAGCAACCGAAGTGATTAAATATGAGTATCACGTCTTGTATTCCTGTAGCTACCAAGTGCCTGTGCTTTACTTTAGGGCAAGCTTTTTAGGTAAGACCACGTTGGAAGCTAAATGTAAATTCATACCATTTACATATTAAGGCAGCAAGCAGGCTTGGAAAATCATTCTTGAGAGGGGGAAAAAAAATAGAGTTAAAAATAAGAAAACTGTGGGTGAGGTAAGGTTTTTACCAGTAAATTTTCTCATGGTTTAGAAAGAGTATCAGGACTTCAGAGTGAATGATATCATCCCAGCCATAAGTCTGATCTTCAGATTCTTGGCCTCCTGCCCGGCGTTGACTAAGCCCCCCTGGCCCTTTTTTGCTTGACTTTAAACAAGTAGGAACAACTTAAAGCTACAAGGTTTATTTATTTCAAACTTTACAGTAAAAATTTCTTTCCATCTGAAGCGACCCCGTTAACACAAAGCCCCCGTGCCTTTCCCCCCAAATGCTAATAATTGCTTCAAGAACTCTTTACCGATGAGTGTAAGCTACACTTAAACACAACACTGGATATTTCCTTGGGCCATCTATACGTCTCTGGTGCCCTCACTTCCGGCAATGCTGTTACTCAACCCCTTCGCCTTGCCAAGAAGGTGGAACACGCTGTCTCCTCGGAGGCCTTCGCTAATAAAGCTTATTTGATCAGCAACCACAGAGTCCCCACTCGGCAGCACAGCGGTGACTTTTCCCCTTCGTGTCCTCCCGCTAAAGCGGGTCAGCCTTCCCAGGGACAAAAGGAGTCACCTCCCCAGGCCGCCCCCTACCCTGTTTCTCCTTCTCTCTCTGGTCTCAGCAGCAGCCTTTTGCATTTTCAACAGACTCCCAACTTTTTCTGGATAGCTAAGACATCGGAGTTTAGCCAGTGATATTTTATTTTTAATTAAAAAGCAGCTTAAGCGGCTTTGAATGTGTATTTGGTAGATTTAATCGCTTGCTGCCTTATATTGTTTAATGGTCTCTAATTTTGCGGTGTTGGCGGTTTAACAAAGCACTTAGGATTTAAAACACAAGAACAAATTCTCATAGGCTCCCCGGTGAGAAGATTTTAATCTGAGGTGCAGTTCCTAAGAACTGACAATTTGGGGTAAATCTTCGACATGGGACATGGGGAATTGAGGACACCGAGAGTTCAGTAACTCACAAACTCTTGCTGCGGATGTATCCATACGATTATGACAGAACTTTAAAGCACTCACTTTTGGTAATTCGGTTTGCTTTGGAGCCCAGAGGTTGAAGGTTTCTTGTCAGTGAGCTGTGTTATACTGAGAAGTAGGAGGAGATCCATTTATTTATCAGGGGGGAGGAAAATGTCTTTCTTGGTTTTGTTTGCAGTGGCTCTTACCTAGTAGCTTCCAGATTCAAAGATATGTCGAGGCTGTAGGTGGAGGAAATAGGACACCACTTCTTCAATACTGTATTTTCATATAATTAGTATTCACCATAAGCAGTTAATCACCAGAGAAGAGCTCCCAGAGACAAAACAAGTTGTTTAGCTTGTCAGCATTAGGGAATTGGAGGTGTTGAAACATGACTGCTTCTCGCTGGAAGTGGGTCTTGCCGAGGCTGCTGGATGAGCTCATACGTGTGCTTTGCTCTTATGTGCCAACAGCTCCCCTTACAGCATAGCACAGTAATTGTTCCTGCAAGTCCAATTACGTTTTAATGAAATTTGTGTACTTCCTAAGATCTTTTCTGCGTGTTGCTTTTCCATTTCTTAAAACAAAACAAAACACACACACACACACACACACACACACACACACACAAACTCCAGCGTTCTTGGATTCTGTTTACATTCTTTTAAGGTTTCCTTTATTATGCTTAATAAAGAAAAACCAAAACAAGTCATCAGTTTTGTGTAGAAACATTCCTTGTTCTCCCCCCCTCCCCATTCTGTGCTATATAGAATGAGTATTAGAAATGCTTTAATTTCAGAATTCATTTAGTTCTTATTCAGACACATTAAAATATCAAATTTAATCTTTGGAGAGCATACTGAATGTTTTCTTGTGGAGAAACCTGACAAACAGTTCTTTCCTTTATCATAGTCCAATGATTTCTTTTTCTCTTTTCCACCTAACTTAACTTAATGGGTGTTCTAAAAAAGTATCACCCTTTACTCTAGAATCATAATTTTTCACTTATCCCCCTCAATTATTCCTTTTTCTTATGATATCTGATTCCTCTGGATTTTCATCTGCTTGTTAAACAGATCTCTGTCAGTGTGGTGACTAGATTCCTAGCATCTTCCTCATATTCCAGGTCCAGATTTTTCTTTGTCTCATTCTAAAAGAGTTCGACCTAGAAAGGAGGACGACTATAAAATTTCTCGCCCAGGGGTCTTTTTGTTGATGTCGCTGTTGCTTCAAAAATAGTTGAGTTAGCCTTGTTTTTGTCAGATATTTAGAATTTCTTTTGTATTTTACTGCCATTAAAAATTAGTTCCTCTAGCTTGCTCTGAATTTTCTTCTAATACCTCTCTTTTTAAAGGAAAAGCAAATAATAAGTATTTCCATTTAAACTGATAGTACCTTTTTTAAAAAAAGATCAACTGGCTTAGATTCCAGAAGAAATATTTATTTTGTTTCTTGAGATACAAATCCATTGGACTGTAATTATCTCTTATTTCTTTATATTGTTGTATCCACCAGGCCAACTATTGCCTAAGACTCAGCTTACATGCCACTTGCTCTTGTCACTCCATACATATTGTATCATATATCAAATCACACGTAACATATCACATTGCATCATATCATATATCATGTCACAAGTTGCTCCATAACAGACTAATTTGTTTACTTGTCCCCTATAAAATGGTAAACTAGAAGTTAACGTTTTAAGTTAAAAAGAGAGAAGAAATTAATATTGGGCACTTAAAAAGTGAGTAAGACACTTTAATACCCACATTATTAACTGTGGGTCAGCATCAGCAGATATTTATTGAATGAACCAATGAGGAATTTTTAATCATTTGTGACAGTGCCCTATTTGAACTACTATGATGTGTTTAAATGGAAGGAATTAATGCTGTTGTCTCCAGGAGACTCCGGGCCCAAACCATCAATATATTGTTACTCTGTAGTCTGATATTTCTCAGAGATTACAGGATTAGTTGACTGAGGAGAATGGAAAATCCTGAAGACTCAAAGGTGGGCCTCTAAACCAACAGAGCAGCTGTTTTACTTATATTGACACATGTTCTTACTTGATCTTTTATGCAGACAGCTATGCTGAGACAGATTCTGCTTCTGGGTGCCTCTCATTTCTAATACATGAGCTTAACAGGAACTCAGTTTTGTAGGGGGTAACATAGATTTACAAGAACACATATGTTCTTTCCATTGCTCCTTCCCCCCGACTACCCTTGCCATTATGGGTTTGGGAGAGGTAGTGGGACATGCTGCACACCATTTGCTACCCAGCAGTGGGTGAGAGGCATTTGAACTTCTGTAATAATAAAGAGCTTGTATTTGTATAGTGCTTTGTAGTTCATGCAGTTCTTTCTCACAAAGCATTGATGTCAGTGCCCACTGGTGGTTGTTTTTACTTTCCTATTTCCTAAGTACACAGTATTTTAAATTAATTGTATCATGCCAACAGCTTCTATTAACTCCCCATAATTCCATCACCTCTTAGGGACATGGCTTTGGCCAAAAGCTGATGGAAAACAGAAATCTGGTTAAAAAAAACAACTTACCTACACCTACTGCTTTGACCTCCCCATACTTCTAAGCTTATATATTTTCCCCATTTCACTGATAGAACTAGAGACTTCTATATTTCAGCTTGAATTCCAATTTATTTCTTCTTTGTTCCTCCTCTTTTCCTTTGCTCTCAATCTCTATTGAAAAATAGACCAACGGGTTCTTCTCATTTTCAAAATAGTTAATTTTGGGGCTGACATATGGGTTCTTCTTGGGAACCATTTTTGACATATTTCTTTAATTAGTCAGATGGGCTGCTTTTGAATAAGGAAGGAAGCATTTCTCCCATTCAGCAACTGAATGTCTGTTCTTTCTGTAGATCCATTCTATTATTGGCCCAGGGAGTAAGGGTATAGAATTAAAAATGTAACCCAGATATTTTCTGTGGAAGATCTGTCTACTTGTTATATGCCTGAAGGATGCTCATGGAGAAATAGGCCAAAAGAAATAGCCGAAGAATAATTTCTTCTCAAATGCAGCATGAACCAAACTAAGATACAGGCCAGCACAAAGGACAAATAATGGGAAGTTTAGGATGAGAACAGTGCATGAGTCATCAAGGAGGAAGAGGAAGAGGCTTGTCCACGCTTTGGAACAAGAGAAGGCCTTTGGAACGCAAAGAAGTGAATGATAGGGACCAGGAATAATGGGGGTTGGAGGAAGTTAGAGAAAAATAAAATCCATACCTCTGTCCAACAACATGCAGGAGAAGGTAACAGGTTGGCTTTTCTGAAGACGTTGGGAAAAGAAGCTGGAAAAGGGGAGAAGGGCATATTTGGGGAACAGGCATAGGCCAGATTGCAATAGGGATTTCTTAAGATGAATTGTGGAAGAAATGGTTGAAAAGATATTTGAGATCAAACTATGGAAGAGGTCATGGATGGGAAGGGATTGGATTGAAAGAGACTGAGCAGAAGTGATTGGGACCAGATGAAGGATTTCCTAGAGCAGAAATTATGACTGAGTAAAAGAGAGGAATAAATGAAGATGAAGAGAAATTATGGAGAATGAAGTTTTAGCAAAAGGAGTTTGGCTCTTTCTGTATTGTTAGCATTGTATTAAATTTTTTAAAATAATAACCTCTTAGGGAAAATGAGCTAGGAAGAACATATTTTCAGGGAAAAATTATTATTGCCAACAGAGGAAGAGTTAAAGCAGCTTATTGAACAAGGTGGGGGGGAAAAGTGGATTAGAGAGGTACTTAAAGATTGAGACAAAAAATGATTCTAGTTAATTATTACAATAAGCGGAACATAGAAAATGGTTTGACAAATGATTTAATTTGGAGTCTTATGTGATTGTAGAGATTGCTTCAAAAAGTTCATATATGCCACTTATATTTATGTAAATAGTTAGTAAATCTAGCCAGACACTATAATGAAATGGAACATGAATTTGGGGAGATTAAAAAGAGATTCTAGAGAGTAAAGTGAAATTTGAAGAGCAAGCAGTGAAAGTTATTAGGAAAAATAATGAAAATTATTTAATTGGTACAAATGTAGTCAAACTGAAAGGCCCAAATAATAGAGGAAATTTAATGTAAAGTATTTGTTCAATCATGTAAATTTTTGAAACATTATGGGGGATTAGGGTAGAAGTAGAATTCTAGGTTGGAACATATGATAGGAAAAGAATCTCATTGAAAAAGCCCTGATTTAAAAGTGTGTTAGAGAAAAGGTGTTAGAGAAATGTGAAACAAAACGGCAGGGACCTATGTTAGTAGAAAGCACCACACACTCCTGGCTGGTGTGGCTCAGTGGTTGAATGTTGACCTGTGAACTAGGAAGTCATGGTTGGATTCCCTGTCAGGGCACATGCCCAGGTTTAAGACTCGATCCCCAGTGGGGGACATACAGAAAGCAACTGATCAATGATTCTACCTTTCTCTCCCTCTCCCTTCCTCTCTGAAATTAATAAAAACATATTTTAAGAAACACCACATACACAGAAAACAACATATTTTAAATGAATCCAAAGGCCAGAAAGAGGACATGATTTATTCCCTTACTTGCAAGAGACTATACTTTTGCTTTCCTGAATTAATGCTGTTTGTGGTCCCAGAAGGAACATTTCTTTGCTTGCTCTTGGAAAAATCAGCCCTGTTTAAAACATACATGACTGCCTACTGTGTGCATAGCACAAAAATTCATTAGCCTATTTTAAAAATATGCTAAAAAAAAGCCACTGCACAACTTGAAACTAGTTTATTGCTTTTCTCCTCCTTTAAATCATAGAGTTCTTCAAGTTCATGTACTAGGTGTTATGCCGAGAAAGTGGAGACTATATTCTCCATTGGTTGGGGTGGAATAGGGTAGTCAAAATGCAGCTACAGGCATAAGAGGTCCATGTTCTTGAAGTAAGGAGATGTGAATAGAACCAGAAATCGAAGGGCTGAGTGCTAGGATGTCAGACCAACAAGCTGGATCAAAACCTGAGGATACTTTGAATAGGACTGAAAGTAGAATGTCTTCTGCTTTGGAACCAGCAGACGCAGTGTTATGTATCTTGTGGTGTGGTCCTGATGAATAGTGGTATCTTAGAATTGACGTCTGGGGTGTCCTGTGAATCTAATGTTCTCTTGGGACATTTTATGATTTCTCAAGAAAGTCTTGTATGTATTTCTGCAAGGTTGAGTGTTTAATTTAAATGAGAGATTACAGCATTATGCATTATATAGGTTTCTTAACACAGTGTATGGACAGTTGCAGGTGACTCAAAATTATTCCTCTTTGTGCTGTTTGCTGGGCATTTTTTCTCATAAAAATCTATCTATATAAAAGGCTAATATTCTAAGTGTCCTTCCCACCTTCTGACCGGTCGCTATTATGCACATTGACCACCAGGGGCAGACACTCAATGCAGGAGCTGCTGTGATGTGCACTTACAATTTACAGAGAAATGGCAGTGCAGCCTTGGCCGACAGAGCAACACTCAGCTTCTCCCAAGTGGGATACAGGCCCCACCACCACCCTAGAGTGACACCCCATTAAATTGCAGCTGACATTGCCAAGACCCTATGGCCAGCCCTAAATAGTCGCTGTGGGCACAAGGTAATATTGTCACATAGCAACACCCAGCTTCCTCTCTTTAGCAACAACTAGTGTCTTTGCAGTATCTTTAGCCTAGGAACACAACTTGCTTTAGAGCTAGGTGCAAACATTTTACACTTTAACAAAATGTCTGTGAAGTGTTTTCTCATGCCTCATCTCATTTAATCCTCACAGAAGTCCTGGAGTACATAGATAGGACTCAGACTCAGTAGAATCCTATTTTCTTTTCATTAGCTGGAAAATGGAAATTTAGGAAGCTTAGAAACTTGACCCAACTGAAAAGAAGTAAGAAATGGTGGAACATAAAAATGACTTCATGTTTTCTCACTGCACAGAATATAGTCAAACACTGCTGCAGTTACCCTTAAATATTTTACCCTTTTTTCTCCCCGCGTGATCTACAATAATAATCTGCTTTGTGTTGATATTTACTGCTGTATTGGTGACAATTACCTGAAAGAGAAGTTGGGATGCTTCACTGGGCTAGAAAAAGTTTAGCTAAATCAGAAAGCAGGTCTAATTAAGCAAGTTTATTCTATACATATGAATGGTTAAGTTGACTTGCACACGCATAATCCATATAAAAGGTCTCACTGGCGCCAATTGCACTTGGGTGTTTCCATCTGTCATTGTTGATTATGAATTTGGTTGACACTCTATTATAGAGAAAGGGCGAAAAGGAATACTAAAATATTTCCTCTAATTAATTTCCTTTCAGTGTGCACAAATTCGTGCACTGGGCCACTAGTAGATTATAACATTCATAAACTTCATCATGTGATTTAAAGACATTTTACATTTATATTTTATTCAAAATTACTCAGCAAATATTTAACATTTTAAAAGTTGGGGCTGATAATTTGGAATGTAGGTAATTAATAGGCAAGAGTTTTAAACCATTTATTAGGACTATATTAGTTAGGAATATTTGGTTGCAAATAATTGAACCCGACTATGACCAACAGAAAAGGACTTATTGGAAGGTTCGATCATAGATTCAACGGAAGGCATTAAGAGTGACCAGATGGGGAAATGCCTCTGTTGGGCTTTTGGGGTGCAGAATGGGGCTCTGTCTTCCATCTATTTTGGAATTTCTCTCCCAAATTGGAAGTATGTTTGAATACTGAAAATCAAATAGCCATAGTATTTTCATTTACTTAATACCATGGGTTTTTGTAAAAGTATGAAGTTCTTAAAATACAATCATGAAACACTTAATTAATGAATTTCTCATCATGATTGCCCAGTCTTTATTAGTAGTAGTAATTGTGCTAATTACTCTAGATTACTCATCTATCCACTCACTGGAAGATATTTATGCACAAGGCATGAAGCAGTCTTTGGAATGCAGGGACGAGTAAAGGAAATCAGAGATGGATGATGCCCTCACAGAGCTTTCAGTCTAGCAAGGGGAAAAAGCCAGGTGTGAAATGCACTGTAACAAGAAGAATATGTGAAGGACCACAAGAGAGGTTAAAAACTGCCACCAAGCGGAGAGTAGATTGGTGTTTGCCAGAGGCCGGAGGATTGGGAAAATAGGGATCAAAGGGTATACATTTTCAGCCCTAAGATGAGTAAGTTCTGGGGATGTAATGTACAGCAGAGTGAATAATTAATAATACTGTACTGTATACATGAAAGTTACTAAGAGATTAGATTTTTTTTAAAAGTTCTCACTACACACACACCAAAGAAAGGTAATGTGAAATAATGAATGTATTACCTAATGTTATTGAGGCAATCATTTCCCAATACTTATGTATATGAAATCATCATCTTGTATACCTTAAACTTCCACAGTGTTATATGTTCACTAGAGGCCCGATGCATGAAAATTCGTGCAAGAGTAGGCCTTCCTTCCCCCAGCTGCCAACACCAGCTTCCCTCTGGCACCTGGGACCCGGGCTTCACTCCAGCCCCAGCTTCGTCCGGAAGGACGTCCAGTCTTAATTAGTGTATTACTCTTTTATTATTATAGATTCTATCTCAGTAAATCTGGATTTAAAATAAATCGCCACCAAGGCTCAAAGGGCAGAGATTACCTTGAGCTGGAGTAATCAAGAGAGGCCATGGCTGCTGGACTTGGGATTTGTCCATGCAGTGATGGAAAGGACAGGCCAGGCCCAGAGAGAAAACCAGGAGAGGCAGCATTCTAGACGAGACTCCTAGGTTAGGCAGTATGGGTGGAGACAACTAGTGACAAGAGCAACAAAGTCAAAGATACAACTCACATGTGCGTATCCCTTTATGGTTTACAAAGAGCTCTTGGGTTCGGAGGCATACACCATCATGGTGAAATGCAGGGTCTGGAGCCGGAAAGCCTGGGTTCTGATTCCTAGCTCTGCTTCTTACCAACTCTGTGACCTTGGGGGGGCATATTGAACTTGGCTTCCTTTCTTTCATCATCTGAAATTCACTGTAACAAGAAGAATATGTTAAGGACCACAAGAGAGGTAAAAACTGCCACCAATTTGAAATAATAATAATAATAATAAGACCAACTTCATAGAGTTTCGAGGATGTGAGCTAATACATAGAATGAGGCTTAACACATAGTAGTACCTTTCAACAGCACTGGCTGAGTTATGTATCTTGATCCTCGCAGATAACCTTGTAAGGTAGGAACTGTTATTATCCCATGCACAGGTGTAAAAATTGAGTTCTCAGAAGAATTCAGTGATGTATTCAGTGATGTATTCAAGGGTACATGGAAAACTAAGGAGTTAAGGCTCAGACTCTATGCCCGCCCCCATTTTCTTTTTCTTACTGCTTGACGCTGTCATTCAATTAACAGCTAAAATTTAAGGAACCCGAGTCAATTAACTGATGCCATACATAAGTAAAAAAAAAATCTATATTTGAGGAATTTTTATTCATATTTCCTAAGATTAAGAGAGATACAAAATGCTAAACAATGTATGTAGGGATAAATAAAAAATGCCGAATTAGCCAGCACAGTAGCTGATATAAATGCACATGAACAATTAACACTCATTTCATATCGCAATGTAATTTTCTCACTGAAGCAAAAATGAATTTTCCCCTTTGGTGGAGCATCATCGCTGTCTTACTGTGGAGTATGACATGAATTTTTATATTTTTTAAGCACTCTTGGAGACAATATACTGAATAATGGCACATTTCATTGTGAAAAAAAAACCCACTCTTTTTATTTCTAGTGACCACATTCAGAACATTGTTCTTAACCTTACTCTAAATAATTTATACTTTCTATAATCTTCATTTCAGTAGTTATGAGCTTTAGTGAAACCACACACAATAAGATAAAGGTTACTTCAGCATGCTTGTACTGGAGTTAGGTAGTGCTAGTGAAATATTTCACATTGTTATTTGGTTCATGAAAACTAATAACCTTGAGAAATTTAATTTAGAAAGCTGCACATTTTGAGTAATATATGGATTACTTGACATGGAGGTTATTATTCAATCGAGAGATTTTATATGAAAATGTTAAATTAAATGCTACTGGCAGTTGCTAAAGATTGTACTTTTTAATTATTCCATTTTTCATCCAATGTCTCTTCTTCTTTTGTCATTGACATTTTAGGTTGTTGACAGGACATTCCTTTAACTCAAATGTGTAGTATCCTTTCAGGTGATAGAGACACATAGTAGGCACGCAGTAAATGCTTATTGTTAAATTAATGGCCTTCATTTACCGTGCTCACTCTGTGGGCTACTTCTGAAATTGTTTTGGCTTCTATTTCACTTTTTCAAGAATGCGAGGGATTGCACTGGGCTTCTCATCCTCAGTGTGATTAATGAGATTTCTAAACATGTTCAAATTGGTGCTATCGAATATCTAGGGTCTGAAACTAGAGAGTTGTTGATTGAGTATGCTTATGGCTCCTCTGACTGAGGCCAGACAGAAAAAAATAGACCCTCTTAACAGGGCTTAAAGTTCTGATTGAAGATACTTTGAACTGAACATGAAGGCATGATGTGTTACATGAGCTTAAGCGAGTACTTGTTTATGCCCCACATTTTAACTTACGCTAAAGGTTTGTATGTAGACAGAATAGATATAATATTACAACATTCTTAAAATGTCTGCCATATTTAATCTCTATTTTGTGAAGTAGCTCTTTATATGTTTGACTAACTCAGTGCAATGATTTCATTAGTATTTCTGAAGGCTCCATTTTGTTTTTGGAATAATTAACCACAATCATATTTGAATACACAGTAGTGTATGGCATGGATGAAGACATTGCTGATTAGGTTAAAAAAAAGTTAGTTGGTGTATAAAAGAATGTAAAACTAACTCTTGTATGTCTTTGATCATGAGGGTGTGAGCTATGACTGAGCAAACAAATGATGAAGCCCCAGGAAAGGAATCCATATTACACTTTATTAAATCATTTTTGCTACATCTTTATTTGAGAGAGACAAAGCTCTATCAACCAGATCTTCTACAGTGTAAATGGTCAGCAGAAACTGGAGAGATTGACACTCTTGTCAAGGTAGCTTGCACAAGCACTCATTAACTATCATAAATACATGTTTTTAAATGGTTCTGTAAATGCAATAGAGAACAAAGTCCCATCTATTCACAAAATACACTGTTCTCTTTATAGCAACTGGTAAGTAGCACATGCTACAGGAGTGTCATCTATTTTTTTATGTTTTGAAATCATTAACTCCTTGTGATTATTATTTCAAGTTGACCAGATCATTTTTTATTCCTGTATTCGAAGGTATTATCTCTTTTTCCCCCTCTAAATGTAGTGTTGTTTGAAAACTTATGGCATATCACCTCAGTTCTAGCATCAAACCTGATGAATATATAACATTTGTTTTGGGTCTCTCCATATAGTTGCTGTGCTGCTGATCATTGCATTTTGGATGACTGTTTCTCACAGAGTATGCACATTGTTGACAGTGGGAATAGCCAAACCATCTACTTCATCCTTAGATTGTTGTCTAAAAAAATATTTTCAGGAATAAAATTAAAATCATTACTGATTAGCAGATATTAAACCAGGATTCTTCTGTAGGTCTCCAAAGCCATAGTCTGTCTTAGAGGAAATAGAGTTAAGGAAGGCATTCTTTCATTGGCCATTTACTCAGTGAATATTGATGAAGCATTTGCAATGTGTGAGAGGCTGAGAACTGCCCATAGTGGGCCTGCAGTGGGAAAGGATGGAGGCAGCCTCCATCTTCAGAGGCAGCATGGAGCAGCAGGGAGAGAGAGCATGGAATTGTGAGTTCTGAGCCTTGCACTCCAGCTCTAGTGCAGTCACGCACTGGCTGCATCACTTTGGCAGATGTATATCTCCCAAGACCTTAGTTGCCTTACTTATAAAACTAGTCATTGGCCAAAACTGGTTTTGCTCAGTGGATAGAGCATTGGCCTGCGGACTGAAAGGTCCCAGGTTCGATTCCAGTCAAGGGCATGTGCCTTGGTTGCAGGCACATCCCCAGTAGGGGGTGTGCAAGAGGCAACTGATCGATGATTCTCATCGATGTTTCTAGCCCTCTATCCCTCTCTCCTCCTATCTGTAAAAAATCAATAAAATATATCTAAAACAAAAAAACCTAGTCATTGTACCAGCTCTAACATTTTATTATCTTATAACTTGATTTCTTCTAACTTTGACATCTGAAAAATTATTTTGAAAGCATCTCATCTTTTTATAATTTGATTATTTCATTTGCTGTTTGACACTGAAGTACTTAAACCTATTCTCCTCTTCTCACATCAACACACACACACACACACACACACACACACACACACATACACACACACGTGGAGTGTGCATATTTTGAGGACGTGCAGTGCTTATCTTAAGGGCAAAGTTTGGCCCTACTCTGTAAATGTGTTCAGAAAACAATATAACACAGATACTGAAGGCAGCTTGTTTTTAACTTGTAGCTAAACATGACATTCAAATGTTAATTGGATGAATAAATCTTGTTCATTTTACAGACATGGAAATGTCAATGGAATAAAACTATTTATCACACGATAATGGTCTCCTGCCGCCAGATAAATGCCAAGATGAAGATACTTATTGAAAATGTATCAAAATATTCTATTGCTATTTATTGAAAATAAAGGTTGAGGAAAAGTTCAACTTTTCAGGTCAAACATGAGAAATGCTCTGCCTGTGGTATTAGTGTATTACTATATCAAACACAATGTGCGCGGTACAGAAACATAGGGCAATTCTAAGAAATAATGGTCTCCAAAGGCCTGTTTCAGCTTGCAGCATTACTGGAATAGTGCAATGGGGGCTGGGAGGAGGCACCTAATATTTATTTAGCTCTTATTAGGTATGTAACATAGTCCTGAGTGTGTTCGCTGATGTGAGCCTCATGAGAACAAGATTTTAAAATAATTACCATCCTCATTTGCAGCCACATAGAGAATAAATGCGAACGCCGGGATTCACATTCAGCCCAGGCTCCAAGTCTTTCTCCTAACTGCCACATCTACAAGTACACCCTACCAGTCTGAATACAATGCCTTTTAATGTAGTTTTGTTGTTTTAGTAGAGTATTCCCCCAAGTTTTGTTGCATTTGGTAACCAAGTATTTCTTTGTATCTAATGACTGAATATACTGATGACTTTTCTCTAAAGGATATTGGCACCTGTCTCAGAAGCACAGCACACCTGTGAGTCTTGAGGACTTGATAGCTCTGGATGGGCCAAGCAGCACTAGATTCTAGCAGTTAGGCCACCTTCTTTCTAGCAGAGTGTACTTAGAAGTGCTTAGGTTCACTCCCTGCTTCCTCTTCTGAACTTAGATGTCTATTTTTCCATTTCACTTATCTTCTGCCACGTGGTCTTCAGAAAACACATTATTTGAGTGGTTAAGAACAGTTAAGAACAGAGGTGAATAATTGAAGTTGTTTAAACAAAGAAAAGGGGAATTAATGTTCAGTAAAGCTTTTACTAATATCAGGTTCCTTCACCCCCAACAGCCCTTTCTCCACCTGCACAAACACTGGGTTTTACGGCTCCCCCCTCTGGACGGTCAGAGAACTGCAGTTTTTTTTCTGGCAGTGACCTCCCAGTAGTTTAGTTACTGATACACTATTGATATACTTGCCATAGTTTCCCTAGCTGTAAGGTAGGCTCCTTAGTAGGAGAAACTCTGTGTTTTCCTTCTCTCTACTCCCTGTGGAATCCAACAGAATGATTTGAACATTACAGATACTTGGTCAGTCAGAGAGTAAAAGAAGCATGTGTGTGGTCTTTAATTTTAAGGACTACAGGCAGAATTAAGGCTTCAGAGGTACCCATGGTGCACCCTTCTGACTATCGGAGTCTGTCTTTCTGGTTCTTTGCCTATGCTTGTATCTATTCATTCTCTCTACAACACATTTGTATTCAGATTCATAAAGGCACTGAATGAGCAGGTAATTTAGCTGCTAGATAATTACAAAGGAGAAAGACGTGGTTAAATTTCCTTCAGGAAGACAATAGTCATTCGTATAGCACTCTTGATTTTTTAAAAAGTCATACTATTCTTCTGACAGTTTTAGATAGACACCAAGCACCCCTGCCACACAAATTACTGACTGTCAGTCTTTCCCGTGCTCTTCTGCAGACGGGAGGCCCTTATCTCTGAAGGACATCTGGGAAGGAGTCCACGAGTGCTACAAGACGCGGCTGCTGCAGGGACCCTGGGACACCATCACCCAACAGGTTGGAGAGTATTTTCCTGTTGTTGTATGTGATCCTTTCCTCTGCTCACTTTCTTACCTAGTTTCTCTCCCCTATTCCTTTTCCTATCTCACTCTTCTACCTACTTACAAACTTCAATTCTAAGACAGTTTCCTTAAAAGTAACAAACCTTCCCAGACCCAGTCTTAGTGTAGCCTCCCTGCTATCAACTCTCATGAAAATCTGTAATTTTTTTCATAGTGCTTACCACATTTTAAGTTATATATTTGGATATTTCAAAAAAATAATGTCCATCTTTCACGCTGTATGGTGTGCTGTCATGTGGACAGGTCATGTCTGTTTACTCTTTATTGTACACCAGCACCAGCACACTCCTTAAAATATAGTAGCTGCTCAATAAAAATGCATTAAGTAAATGAGAATAGAAACTGAATTGGCATATACACAAAAAAATACATGATTTAGCTGGTGTCACATCTGATGTTCAAAGTTTTATTCGTAAGAATATTTTCAAAAAATTAACTTTTGATTAATACTAGCTTTGCAACAGTGATCTAAAAAAGCAGAGAAAATAGATCTGCAAAAGTACATATAAAAAGTAGATATGCAAAAGTAGAGAAAATAGATATCAGTCATTTATGTCATTATAGCTGCCTTGCTAAAATCAGCAGTTAATTATTTTAGGAATTTAAAAATACTCATCACCTTGCATCCAATCATAGTCTCCTTAAATATATTTTTTTTCTTATATCAAAATCTTATTTTTCCAAGGCTCCGTTAAGCTCAATCAGAGCTTCCTTTAAAAATGACTTTATCAGCCATTAACATTTTTATGCCCTCTTATGTGTTTGATCATAATAATGACAGTTTACCTCCCAATCAACACAAGAATCCTTAGCATTTCATAAGTAGTATTTGACAATGATTACAAATGACCATTTTTTTTAGGTTTTAATTGAGGACAAAACTAGATTTAAGTATATGTATCTTTCACACTGCCCCTCAAATTAATTTTTTTCCTTTCTCTTCCCACTTGGACCCTCCTAGATCAAGCCCTGTAGCCTCGCCAGAAACACTTAGTAAAGCTTCCCTCCCCTGGTCTTCTGCACCTTCCCCCCTGCGCTGTACCGTTAGTCACATCTTCTGAAGCACGGCTGCTTCTCTCTTCCCCACCAGCAGACCTGCAGTGGATTCCCCAGGGCCCATGGCGGTTGGGCTAAATGCCTCCGCTGGCCCCCAGGGGCGCCACTCCCTGGCATGACCTGCCCTTTCAAGCTTATCTTCTTCTCCTTCCCTCCACACAGTCTCAGCGCCTGCCAAGCCCAGCCATTCATTTCCCCGAACCCATCTTGTGCAGTTTGTTCCTGGAATTCTTCCCAGGTTTAATACCGTCCCTGTTGTTTTTGTTCTGTCTCTATATAGTCCCTTCTCTTGTTCTTTCCCGTGTTCTTTTCTCTGAAACCCTCTCCGCTCACAAGAATGCCCCCACCCCCGAAATCCTAGTTTTGTAGAACAAGTGTGGGGTGGTTGCTATGATAAAAGGGTAATAAGATATAGAAGCAAATCAGCCATAAAGGTTTTGGGCAAGAGCATTTTATTTGATGCAAAGTATTTTCGATTGACCTTCGAGGATGTCAAGGTGAACCAGTGCTAAGAGTTTCAACTAACAATGTCTTGCCATTGACCACAAGCCATTCAAAACTGTATACTGTAATACCAGAATCCATAGGGCCAGAAAATGTATGGTTGTAAGAGTGAAGAGAGCCGAAACCGGTTTGGCTCAGTGGATAGAGCCTTGGCCTGCGGCCTGAAAGGTCCCAGGTTCAATTCCGGTCAAGGGCATGTACATTGGTTGCGGGCACATCCCCAGAAGGGGGTGTGCAGGAGGCGGCTGATCGATGATACTCTCTCATCGATGTTTCTAGCTTTCTGTCCCTCTCTCTTCCTCTCTGTAAAAAATCAATTATATATATATATATATATATATATATATATATATATATATAAAAGAAAAGAGTAAAGAGAGATGGCAAAAGGATAGAAGAAGAGAGCATCCGAAGCTATACGTTGTGTTGAACTTGACTGCCTTTTTCCCCAGCTCCTTCTCAGTTATGTTTTCCATCATGTCCCTCAGCCCAATTGTTAGCCTTTTCCTTTTTTTCTCTCTAGCAGCAGTTATTATTCTCCTCACTGCAAGCCTATGGCCCAATTCCTGGTGGTCTATGTCATTTTAGGGTTTTAATTCCACATGACTCTGTTCTGACTCATGTCATACAAATAAGATTTTGAACTCAACTCTGTTTTCTTAGTTCCCTAATATGATATTCCAAACAGATTCCATTTCATTAAAAGAATTCCTAAGTTACTAAACCAACCAAATGAACCAATCTGTACCTTACTTATTCTTAATGGAATTGACTAATATCTTTCAATTTATAGGCATTTAAGTGTCATATAGATAGTCTGTTAGTGAAACTTTTTTTTCCTACATAACCAATCACAGTAAAGCATTACAGTCCTAAAACCAAGTGTGGGCCCAATTAATAGGAGGTGTATTTGATGTAACCAAACTACATTAGAACTATAGCATTTAGATGTTCCTTTGGAACTTGTCTTATTGGGATTTATTTGTGGACAGCTCTCCTACTTTTGATAACAAACTTTGTTTAAGCTTTAGAATTGCTTATCACGGTGTCTGTCAGGCACTAAAGACCTAGCAAGAGACACTCATTTATTACCATTGCACTACTTGGCATTTGAAAGTCATCATGAATATTTCCTTGGGAAGTCTAGCCTTCTAGTTCCAGATTAGCTAACGGGTGGGTATTTATATACCCTTCTTTGCTTGAGATCTTTGAGAGGATTGGTCTTCATTTTTAGAAGGCCCTGTGTGGAGAAAAAATAATGGAATAAAGGGGAGGGTATGATACAGCCCAAGGGAAGAATGAGCTAATACAGGGTGGGGCAAAAGTAGGTCCACAGTTGTGAGTACATGAAACACATAGTTTATTCTTGTGTTATTATTTACTAATTGCTGCATTATTTTCCATATGAACAACTGTAAACCTACTTTTGCCCCACCTTGTGTTGGTGGCACCAAATCCTAGGTTCCATTTTGCAGAATTATGCTAAAAAATCATTAGCTTGCACACTGAACATGATAATAATATCCTGTCCTCTAGAGCAGCTTAAAAACAAAAGCAGCCTTCTCATAATATAAAATGCATTTCAGTTCATTTTCAGGCTTGATTGTGCTTTTATAGTTTGTTGCTCTGCATCTTTGGTAATCACACTTCTGTTCTCTCAGCATTTGTCTTGATGATAAGGACCTGCTCATGTCAGACACGAACTCTCTCTTTTGAAGACAAGCCACTCATGAATCTCATACATTTGATTATGGTGATTACTTACCTGCTTTTGTCCAACATTACAGACTACTGTTACCTCAACTCTGCAGTCTAATAAAAACTTCCTTTTTTTTTTTTTAAGAACTTCTGAAAGAGAGTTAACAGGTGCCCAGGTTGGATCTGCCTAAATTGGTAGACTGAATGTGACAACAATGATCATGGGAGGTGTGGGCTCTGTGTTTTAGGGAAAGAGCTCCTGTGATCTTGGGTGTATAGTGATCACATAAGTAATTTTCTCTTAGAGGTCTCTTTTTTATAAACATGTACAAAGGTAGAGATGATAGTATAGTATACTTACAAACTCATGGATGATTTTTTTTTTGTATTTTATCCAATGTGGAATTTTTTTTGAAGCAAATCTTAGACATCATATTATCTCACCCATAAATGTTTAAGGAAATATTTTTTAGAGGTAAGGGCTCTACACAATGTAGCAGCTTTATTCCCATAGCCCATGGAAACTACCCAGATGTCCCTGAGAGGGTGGGAGGTTAAACAAACTGTTATATATCCTTACCATGGAAAATGACTCAGCAATGCAAAGGAACCAACTATCGCCCTAGTCAGTTTGACTCAGTGGATAGAGTGTAAACTGAAGAGTCCCAGGTTTGTTTCCGTCAAGGTCACATACCTCAGTTGCTCAATCCCAACCAATTGATGTGTCTCTCTCACATTGATGTTTCTCTCTTTCCGTCTCTCCTTCTCTCTCCCTCCCACTCTCTCTAAAAATCAATGAGAAAATATCCTCGGGTGAGGATTAACAACAACAACAAACAAAAAACACAAAGGAACCAACTATTGAAATACTCAGCAACATAGATGAATGTCCAGGTAATTATGCTGAGTGTAAGGAGCTAATCCCAAAGGTTGCATAGTGTATGATTTCGTTTATCTAACATTTTTGAAATGACAGAACTATAGATTGGAGAACAGATTTGTGGTTGCCAGGGTGGGAGGGAAGCGGGTATGACTAGCAAAGGCAACATGAGGGAAGTGTTCTGTATCTGACTGAATCAATGTCATTATCTTGGCTGTGATATTGTACTATAGTTTTGCAAGATGTTACCATTGGGGAAACTGGGTAAAAGCTATGAGGGATTTATTTGTATAATTTCTTACAACTGCTTGTGAATTTACTATTATCTCAGCATAAAAAGTTTAATTCTTTAAAAAAAAAAAAGGTAAGGAAGCTTAAAAATATAACCACAATTCTGTTATCACAACTAAAATTTAAAAATTTTCATATTTTTAAATAGCAATTGGTGTTTACATTTTCCTAAATGTTTTATTTCTTTTTACACTTTCTTTGATGAGGATCCAAATAAGCTTTACACATTAAAATGATAACATCTCCTAAGACATTTGAATCTAAGATTCTCATTTCTCCCTCTCTTTTTTTCTTAACATTTTTTTGTTGAGAAACATGATTGTCCTAGAGCAGTGGTCCGCAAATCTCGGTTCACAAGCCACATGCGGCTGGCTCTTTGGCCCCTGGAGTGTGGCTCTTCCACAAAATACCACGGGTGGGCACGCATGTACAGTGCAATTGAAACCTCATGGCCCATGCACAGAAGTCGATTTTCGGCTCTCAAAAGAAATTTCAATCCTTATACTGTTGATATTTGGCTCTGTTGACTAATGAGTTTGCCAACCACTGTCCTAGAGTATTTGCAGACTGGATTTTTTTCCCCTAATTGTATTTCTTGTTGGTGTTTAATGTTTCTCCCTATATTTTCTATAAACTATAGTTAGATCTTGAGGTTTGACCAGGTTCAGGTTTGGCTTTGGGGGCAAGAATATTTTCTAAGTTCTGGATACTTCTATCAGGAGGTACATAAAGCCCGGTTATTGCTTTTTCTTTGTGATGTTAGCAGCCATTGACTATTATTACCTAGATTCATTAACTCATCAGGGGTTGCAGAGTGGTGATGTTCTGATTCTATCATTCATTATTTATTAGCTGAAATACTCCTATAACGGCTTAGTTACCTGATGTAGGCATTGTGTACAAATGGCGGGATAAATGCTTGATTCTTTTTCTTTATATCCTACCTCTCAAGATAATAGTTGGTCCTCTAGCATCCTCCAAAGGTGATCAAGAACTTTTTAAATGTAGCTTAATGAGTTCATGGGTATACATGTTTTATGCATTCCAGTTCATTGTAGTGGTTATCTTTATTGATGCTGGATTTACCTTATCTTTGGCCAGCGAAAGGCCCTTTAACTTGTCTCCTGAGCTATTTTGATATGAGCCAGGTAGCTTTGCTGGCTTCTTGCTTTCTGGTGCGACAGTTTGTTGCACATTCCTGCCCAGACATGGGGGTCGGCCATTTTCCATGAGGCTTGCTTCCTCTAAGAGCCTTTATCTCGGTGCTGGAGCCAGGCAGAGTGGGTTAGCCTGAGGCCACCACTTATAAACTGCCCGGCTTTGGGCAAATGATGGAGACTCCTTTATGTTTTCATTAAAGACAATGGTAGCATCTACTGAGCGTTGGTGAGAAGACTAAGAAAAGAGGATCGAATATAAAATTAAATGTGACATATCTCCTTTCAAATATATTCTTTTTAATACCTGAACTGTGCACTTTAAATTGAGAAACACTATTTTCTTATTCCTCATACCCAGGAAAGGTTGTCTAAATACAAGTAAGTGAATGGCATCAGGTGGATAAAAATGGAAAGGAACTCATTGATTTTTTTTTTGTCATATGATTCCATACAAATATCTTGAGAAAACAAGGTTAAATATTTGTAGCGAGTGGAATAGAACTCCCTTTTGCAGTGCACAGTTTGCATAATACCAAATGCTACTGACTCCCTTTTGTAGAACGTATGATGTCTAAAACTTAGAAAATAAGGTAATAAATCACTTTCAGTAAGTCTTCGTTATATTTCCATGATAAATCTCTCAGGGTGAAAAATCAGAACACCACAAAAAGCAGAACTCTTTAGGTACCTGAGGTGAGTCGGTTGCTTGTGACTCTCACTGACACAGGCAGTCACTGGTTAAGGATGCTTGAATAATGAAGCTTGATACGTTGCCTGGTGATTTATAATGATGGCTGATAACCTGATGATTTAATTGTGCTTCCTCTGGTAATAATCTTCAGTGCTCGAGTGAAGTTCCAGTGATTGGCTTTCTTCTGAACTCGGTCTCCCTGGAGTCTTTTGGCATCTCTTTTATACAACATCCGATAACTGACTTTTAACTGTTCCTATTTTAAATAATACAAATCAATTAAGACACACAGCTGTTTAACAAAACTTCAAGGTGTCGGTATAGGTCTCGGTGGGTATTTCCTGATGGCTCATAATGACACCAATTTAGTGCACCTGGTAGGATCTGTGTGAACTGGAAGTGGCTTAATTCTTAAATGACAAGGAAATTAAGACGCTTTATGGATTGCTGCTGCTGCTGCTACTTCAGAATCCCTGCCAGTGCCAGTGCTGGCCCTTTCCCGGTGGGAATTTATGTAAACGGGATTGCAGACCTCTCACGCGATTGTTTTCTCTGTAACTTGCTGCTAGCTTGTTGATTCTGAGTTTCTAGGTATTCATTCTGGACATCAATAAATCATTTCCTGGTTTATAAATACAAATGTATCTATGTATCCCATGTATAAATATGTACTGTGTGTACACAGTAAACGTGTATCATCTTACAGACTTTTGTAGAAACCTTCCAATGTTTTAATGGCACCCAGGATTCCTCCACACTTTCTATCTTAAGAGAATGAAATATGGTGTCGTTGTTGTATCTCACTCTCTTTGGTATCTTAGGATAATACTGGCAGCGCTATTTTTCTCCGTTTTGCGTAGTAATTATTTTTAGATTGTCAGTCTGCACATGCATTGTGACTTTTAATATTTATTAAATGCTGATACTGAGGCTCCCTTACATCATCAAAGTCCTTCACTTTTCCATTTTCATTTTTTAAAAATCAACTCAGAAATGTCTCCTGTCTCTTACACTCCTTTGTGCTTTTCTTATTTCACATTTTTATAAATTTTGTTTGTTCTTCAGACTTTCCTTGCATTAAGAAATATATAAAACTTCTCTCTCATTATCTCAAAAATGTTTTGGCTTTATACCCTAGAATGTTTTTTTGGAAAGTCTTAACTTTATACTAAATGCTATTTAGGCTCTGGTGTAATATTACTTTCTTATCCAGCTTTTGCTCTCTAAAGTTTTCTGACCACTAACCACAATTAAGTGTTCAAATTAATCTAAATAAACAGCAGGGTGATTTGTTATTTAAGTCTCTTGTCTTATTAAATTAATTTCTAAGATGCTTTGTTTTATTCCATTTTAATGAGAATTCAAGATTCCTAGTAAACAAGAAATGTGTTTCTTATAACTAACCAGATTATACTGGTGGGTTTGGGTTTTACTTCTTTAAATTGAAGTTTATTTCAGGAGTCAATAAATGTGAAAGGCTGGTTAATCTTCTGTTATATGTATATATGGTTGAGCAGACTATTTGCTTAGTTTTTTGCCATCAAAGTTATGCACATGCCTTGAATTTATACAAAAGCTTTCTTTAAAGAATTTCCCAGCATTTCATTGATCCTTGGAATCTCTATTCCTAAAAAAGGGGAACAGCTTATAAATGTAAAAATAAAATACCATTTAAAATATTTAATAATTAATTTTTATATTAGTCATCTTAGCACATTCCATTTTGATAATTACTACCATCAATTTTTAATTTTTAATAAACATCTTGGTTCCAAACTTCAAGTTTGAAGAATATTTATATTCTCATTTCCAGTTTTTGGTGGGTGGGCAGTGAAGCAGCAGCGAGAGGCAGGTATAGCAGCCAGGGGGAGCGGGAGGCAGTGGGAGGTAGACTTTTAGACTCACCTACCCAGAGAGGTTTTGAGTTCCTTGAACAGGTAAAAGCTTGTGAAGAAAGATGCTATTTTTATTCTAGTTCGGCACAGTAGTTGCTCTGCATACATATTCTACAATGCAATTATTACATCATTTCTTTCATCCCACTTCCTCCTTCCTTCACCTTCTTTTTTCACCTGTTGTTTTCCTACTCTGTTTCCATGTCAGCTGCTAAATTCCTCTTAATACATTTGGAGTCTATATTATATAGTTTAAAATGTGGCCAATAAATAGAGATAATACCAAAATATATAAAATATTTGTGCAAGTAACTACAATTATTTTATTATATGCTAACATTATTTTTTAATATATTTATTTCTACCTTCCTCTGTCCAATCTGAATTTCAAAAATATCTCAAGTGGTATATATACCTAGAGTATGCTATTCTTTGCTATACTATACTATACTGTAATACATTTACTATAACCATAAAAGCAAGTGAGTAAGAACTAAATGATGGAGGGGAAAAGACAGTTGTAACAGTAAACTGAGGCTAAGGAAGATCCTGAGCTTTCTAGAACAAATAAGAGAAAGCTAATTAAATTAATTGTTGTAATTCTGTTTTAGAGGGAGGCAAGACTTTTTTTTTAAATTACAGTTTAGAAAGATAATTTATAAATATGAAAAAAATATCTCCTTTTAGAGACCACTTAAATTAACTCTCAGAAATGCAGAGGGAGGAATGTTTAATTGTCCTCGTGTGAGAGAGTTGTAGTAACACACTGTGTGTGTAGGTTTAAACTGAAAAGATCCAAAATAGCAAATTACTACTCACACTGGGCCTGAAGATGTATTCTGAGTGCTTGGGAATTGTTTTTGACTTTGGGTGCCTTTAGACTAGGTGTGTGCTCTGTAGTTAATTGTGGTCACTTCCCCTCCCTATTGCTGCATTCCCTTTCTATTTCATTTAGTTATTTTGTCTGCTTGTCTTCTAAGGGCACTTAAGCTTGCCTATTCCTGTATTGATACAAGATCAAAATATAGTGCTTAGAGATTTTTTTGTGATTCTGAATATGTTGAACCTCAGTGCATATCTTATACTATCCTCAAATAAAAGTGCTCTCTGGACTTAAAAATTTTTATTAACTTATTTTTATGATTAAAAAAGTAATACAAAATGATAATTTTTAATAAAATACAAAATGGCATAAATAAATAAAAGCTACTTATAATCTGAAGTAACCACTGTTGCCCTAGCTGGTTTGGGTCAGTGGATAGAGCATCAGCCTCTGGACTAAAGGGTTCCAGGTTTGATTCCAGTCAGGGGCATGTGCCTGGGTTGTGGGTTTGGTCCCCAGTGGGGAGCATGCAACAAGTAGCCAATCAGTGATTCTCTCTCATCATTGATGTTTCTCTCTCTTTCTCTCTCCCTTCCTCTCTGAAATCAATAAGAATATATATTTTTAAAAAGTTACCACTGTTAACATTTCAGTGCATAACTTTCTTTAGTTAAATATGTATTTATATAACTATATATACATATGCAATACATATATTCAGATATATGTTAGATATAAATGTACACAACAAAAATTAGATCATACTATGCATCTGATTTTTAAAATTTACATCTCAGATAACTTTTTGTGCCAATACTTGAATATGTCTAAATTTTCCTTTTAATATCTTCATAGAATTCCATTCTAAGGCCATGCCAAAATTGTCTTAACCAATCAAATGTTGTGAGCATTGAGTTTCTTTCCAATTATTTGTATTATAAAGAGTTCATAGGTGAGCATTCTTTTTTATTTTTATTAATTTATTGATTGATTAAGGTATCACATATTTGTCCCCAACCCCCCATTCCAATCCCTCCACCCTCCCCTCTCATGCCTCCACCCCCCTATTGTCCTTGACCACTGGTTAGGCTCATATGTGTACACATAAGTCCTTTGGTTGATCTCTCCCTTTTATCCCTACCCTCCCTTTGAGGTCCAACAGTCTGACCCATGGCTCCTTATCTCTGGGTCTGTTCTTGTTCATCAGCCTATGTTGTTCACCATTTCCCCCTAGATGAGTGATATCATGTCCTACTGGAAATACACTTATAAGAATCAAAATTGAGACAAGCAATAATCATTCTGCTGAAAGGCATATGAATCAGTCTGTAGTGAGCTTCTTTCTGGGCCACCAGTTCTTTTGAGACCCAATTTCAATGTCAAACAGTTCCTTATGTGTACATGTCAGCAATGATATTTCAGTTCTGGATGGTGGGCAAATGGTGGTAATGCAGGTCTAACCCTCTCTGGTTTGGTCATAGGCAACTTGCAGTGATACACAGCTGCTAACTGTTATTATGGTAAGGTGTCATCAGCGACTTCCATCTCGGGACTGCTTCTCTCTCTTCATGGTTGGAGTAGTCCTGTCAATTCTTCTCTGTTGCCAGAATCCACATGGTCTCGGAGTTGTTTTCTGAAAATATACAAACATATTCTTGACCAAAAGTTAATAAGGGAATATTTTCTATAAATTTGACTTGGGATCTTTTTTCATTTTTTGCCCAAATGATTTTCCTCTGGCTTGTTTTGATGGTATATGTGTTTTTCATGGGTGTCTTGCTGATAGCATTACAATGAATTTTCTAAAGTATAAATTTTCTAGATGTACTTTACTTTCAGGATATTTTTCCTTACATGATATTCTTCTACTTACCTTTTTTTTTAAACTTAAATATTAGGAGGCTTTTGAAAATTTTATAGTGTAGTCTTGATGGCTTTTAAATTTTATTTTTTTACACTATAATATGACTGCTTTAGGTTCATTTCCTGTTGTGAGATTTTATCCTGAGATGATCTACTAATAAAAAATTTAGTTAACACTTTAAGAACAGCTTTTTGTCAAGTGCAATTAGTTTTTCTAGGATACTCGCTTATTTCAATTAGCCAATTTAAATTAGCCTGAAAACTTGACTACTATTTTACTTTCAAATTTATTACTCTAAAACAATCTTATTTTACCATGTAAATATTAGGGGAAATGATTATTTGCCTTCTTGAGTGTAGTCCCTGAGCATTCCTGGTGGGATTTAAACCCTTCCATTGTATAGAGGGCCTCCTGGGAAGGCACCTGAGCATTCTATATTGGCCCCTCTTGCTCTTTTGGTAAAGTGGGACCCTCTTCTCACAATCCAATTGCCACAGCTGCTGCCTGAGCTTTCTGTTCATGTTGAGGTTGAAGCCTCGTGATGACTGGTACCATGGATCTGTCTCATCCAGTGGAGCGAGCTGGGCCTTCCCTGGAGAAGAAACCTGGGTTCCCCAAAATATGTGATCAGTGCTGGGGCCCCACCAACAGGCGTGGGAATCCTAAGGCAGGAGCTGGATGTGAAGGCTACAGGGGCATAAGATACCAAGGAGACAGAACTGAACTTCACGCCACCCTGTTTGGTCTCAGGGGATGGCTAATTAGCCAGTGATGGGTAAGATTTCTCAGGGAAGGAACAACCTAAGACAGGCACAGTCGAAGAGGGACCATCAGGAGAGAACTTGGGGGTCAACTGAGGTAGGGCACAGACCCTCACCCCCAAAACTTTGCAGGGGCCTGAAACCTCACCCCTGCTGAGGGAATCTCCTGCCCCCATGGCTGTTAAACTTCCCATTCCCAGCTCAAATTGGGACCCAGGTAAAAGAGACTTGGCTGACAGCAGCTGCCCTCGCACTACAACAAGACTTGTTCAAGTTGTCTTGTAAACATGGTGTGGGGAAGTGGGTTTTTGATATATAAGTGAGCATTCTTAAACATATAATTTATGCAGTTGTCAGATTATTTCTTTGGAATAAATTCTTAGAAGTAGAATTGGTAAATCAGTGAGTATTCACTTCCAAGATTTTGTTAGATATACCTATGTCAATCTGAGAAAAGGTGTACTTCTATAGCAGTATATTAGAGAACCCATTTGAATCCTATGTGCTCGCTGGCACTAGTCATAATTGTTCTTCACATGTTACAATTAGATGGCAACCAGGCTTCTAATTGGAGCCATGAATCAAACAATTTAACATGGAAGTTACTGATGAATAGCTCAAATGTAGGTTGTCCTTGCTGTGGATCAGCACATACATTTTAGACACTGGGGAAGTTGACATAAGGTCAGAATTAAGGGTCTGATTTCTATTCTTGCCAAGACTGACTATCATTTCTGCTGTCCAGAGGCAGCTGCTGGAGTACCTGCCTGCAGGGCCGAGGCTTCTCTTTGTAAGCTTCCTTACAAATGATTGAGCTACATCCACGGATGCTCATAAGTGCTGCTCCTTTAAGCATTGGGAGGTAGGATCTTGGGTTGCAAGGTTTTTGTGAGCTGGAGTTATCAGTCATCCACCTCACCCAAAATAACATGACTTGTGTGGAATATTTGATAGAGTGAAATTGTATCGGAGTGGGCCTGCCAGGATGAAGTAACTATAAATATACTCCCCTCCAAATAATTAAAGAGTTGGCATTTTGAACACTTTCAAAATATTATCCACTTCAGCCCTGAAGAATGTATTTTAGAACTGACAAGTTTGGTTTGGGCACAGTTGTGCCTGCGCTGTTCCCCCTGGCGGTGGTTGGCCACTAGATTAATGTATTCTTTAAGTAGAACCAGGTAATCATCATAAAGATGAGTGCTTGTCTTTCTTTTTTCTGTCAGAGAAAATCAAGTTCTTACTTCTAAAAGCTCTATGAAATTGGAAATAAATTTAGAAGTGTGGGGCTTGACTGTAACTCTATTATATAACCTTTTAAGATTAGAACTGATCTTGTCTAAAGATTATTCCAGTAACAATAGGTAATATTTTCCAAGTACCAGTTATTCTGCTAAGTACTTTATACATACTGTTTCACTTAATCTTCTGATTAGGTTGATACTACTTTCCACATTTTAGAGATGAGGATACTGAGGAACAACGAAATTAGGTAACATGCTAAAGGTCAAACATCTACTAAGTTATAGAAGCAGAATTGGAACTCAGCTATACTTAAGAGCTCACATCCTTAAGCACTGTGTTTTAGCTTTTCCCATAATGTCAATCTTATTCTTATGACGATATCATATGAATGATGCTATATTAAACTGGGTCTGATCCATTTGGAGCCATGGACCCCTTTGAGAATCTGGTGAAAATGCCAGATCCTTTTCCTAGCATCCTCAGCCTAGCTTTCCATTTTGTTTATTAAATGCAAATCTGATTTCTTCAGTTCACCTTTATGTGGGCTCATATTACTTAGTTATAATGTCTACGAATAAAATCTAGAATCGGGCGGGTGAAATTAATGAAACCCCCAAGGGAAATGCACTGCATTACTAGCTGAATCCCCTGAATCAACCTTCCCCAGGCCCAGGCCTTCCCTGACTCCCAAATTCCTCACATTTTCTGTATGTAGTTTTGGATTATGTAGTTTTGGATTAACTTTATATTCAATCCAAAAAGCAGAGGTTTTATAACCTGAATCCATGGTCTAAGAGGTTATTGCTTTCATTTTGCAACATGCTAAGGACAGGCAGCTATTGTATTTTAAATGGAAAACAAAATTCCTAGAAAGGAACAGTACTAGAATCGTTTCTTGGACTTTGGGGACTTGCTTGGAGCTTTAATTGCTATTTTGCATGACTTTTCTTTTTTTTTTTTTAATATATTTTATTGATATTTTTTACAGAGAGAAAGGGAGAGAGATAGAGAGCTAGAAATGTCGATGAGAGAGAAACATCGACCAGCTGCCTCCTGCACACCCCCCACCGGGGATGCGCCCGCAAAAAATGTACATGCCCTTGACCAGAATCGAACCCGGGACCTTTCAGTCCGCAGACCGATGCTCTACCACTGAGCCAAACCGATTTCGGCTTGCATGACTTTTCATGTTAGCTTTTCTGAAGACCTACCATTCTAATTTTATCGGCGGAAGTATTACTTAATGGTTAATACAATAATTTACCTTTAACATCCATTAAGGAGCAAGATGTGCCCTATATATTTTCAAGTATATGTGCACATTCAATGATTCATATGTTGCCAATTTATTTATCCCTACCAAAATAATTTTTTTTAATTTTACAATGTACCAGTCACTATAGTAATTGATCGGTTATCAAGACAGACATGATACCCATTATCAAGAATCTTGTAATTTAATGAGAAGGCAAAAGTTTAAACCATCTGACCTTCCTATGGAGAAGATTTGAAGGGAGCAGGGATGGAGGCAGGAGACCAGTTAAGAGCAAGAAGATGGTCTAGATGGGAGGGGAGGTGTCTATAAATAAATGATGATACTAGAGGTAAAAAGGAACTGTATTTGGGGAGGCAGCATTGGCATTGTTGTGGAAATTGGGTGATGGACGATGCCATTCACAGAGGAGGGATGGAATGGCAGCATTGTCAAGATCCTGTTTAGAGAGCATGCAACACATCCAAGTGTCATGTCTCGGGACTTCATGATACGTGTCAGGAATAGAAATGTGGATTTGGAAGTTATCAGCAATAAATAGCAATGGAAGCCATGGAAATAGATGAGGTCACCCAGACATATGTAAAATGAAAAGAGAAAATGGACTGATAGAGAATTCTGAAATATACCACCATTTAAGAGATGAACAGAAGACTGCCTGTGACAGGCACTAGAAAGGGCGGCCAAAATTGTAGGAGGAAACTCCAGGAGCCACTCACAGCAATGCACTGTGAGCATGTCCGGTGTTTAGAAAAGCCTGAAAAGGCTTTGGGTTTGGCAACAACAAGTAATTTGTGTATGTGCGATGAGTAAACGGACTGTTGTGGTTTGATGCCTGCGTGGGGACATGAGGAAGTAGACAGAATTAATATTTCATGAATCGGGAGAGGAAGATAGGATTATTCTTGGAGGGGAAAGTGGAAGGAAAGATGATTTTATTTTTCCTTGATTTGTTTGTTTTTAAGATGGAAAGGGCCTATTTTTTTAATGGATAGGAAAGAGCCAATAGAGAGAGAAAATAGAGGAGGAAGACAATTGGAAGAGCAAAGTCTCAGAAAAGGGGAGGCTGATGGAGGAACAAGAGATGGCTTTTTCTTTTGAACAGAAGTTAAAGAGAACAAGATATGGTTATGGATTCAGATGTATTTTTAGTTTGTCAAGAAAAGGGTATTTTATGGTTTCTATATTTTCTGTGAAATTGGAAGCAAATTCATCTGCTGACAGAGAGGGATTTCAGAGCTTTGGAAAGAATGGAGAATTGGAAGAGCAGACTAGAGAAATAGGTCAGGACAGGGAGGAGGATTGGAGGGTCCACTGCTCTGATACCTTTGCTGAATATTCATTTCCACACATGTAGTGTTTCATTTCTGGATTTTCGGTCCAATTTAGTAGCCTGTCTTTATGTCAGTACCACCACACTATCTTTATTACTGTAGGAGGTGATAGCTAGTAGAGAAAGTTGACTAATTTCATTCTTTTTTCTTAGCTGTTCTTTTACTCCTTTAATTTTCATTTAAATTTTAAAAGCAGATTTTCAATTTCCACAAAATCATTCTGGGACTTTGATATTAAATTAGTTCTAGAGATCAATTTAGAAAGAGTGGGGATTTTTACAGTACTGACTCTTTCAGTCTATGAATATGGTATATCCTTTCATTAGTTTAAATTTTTTTCTTTAATATTGTTTTATAATATTCTACTTATAGGTCTGGCGTATTTTTTGTTGACTTTTTAGCTTCTTGCTTTGTCTATCCAGGACATTGTTGCATAGCAGTGGTGAATATTGGCATCTCATTCCCATTTTTAGAGGGAAAACTGTGAGTGTTTAAGTGTGAGGTTTGCAGTAGGTTTTCTTTATCTGACTCTGGAAGTTTTCTCCTACTTTTTACTCAGAGTTTTTGAGATGTTGATTTTTTAAATCATGCTTTATCTGTATCTTTTGATATGATCAAATGATTTTTCTTTTTTACTTTTTTTAATATGGTAAATTACATTGATGGATTCTCAAATGTTAAGTCAACCTTATATACCTGGGACAAAATCCAACTTGGTTTTAATACACTTCTCTTAATATATTGCTTGATTTAGTTTGCTAATTTTTTGCTTAGTGTTCTAAGAGAATTTGGCCTGTAAATTTTCTTTCTTATAATATCCTTCTCAGTTTAAACCAAAGATATGTTACCTTCATAAAATAGATGGGAAGGTATCTTCTTTTATTCTGTGGGAGAGTTTATATAATGATGATGTTATTTCTTTTTTAGATGTTGTGAGAATTAATTAGTGAAGCTATCTGGGCCTGGAGTTTCCTTCATGGGAAGATTCTTAATAATAGATTTAATTTATTCAAAAGACATGTATGGTACTATACAGCTATCTATCAGTCTGATTGTGGCTTCATTGAAGGGAGTTTCTTTTTTCTCTGGCCACTTTTAGGGTTAACTTTTTGGTTTTTGCTGTTACATGTCTATGTATTTAAACCTTTATATGTGTCCTCCTAGAAATTCATAGTTCCCTTTAAACCTGATGCTTGATATTTTTTATTGTTTTTTTAAATCTTTTGGTCATTTTATTTTTAAATACATTGCTTTTCCTCCAGGCTCTCTGTCCTCTCTTTTGGTGACTCCAATAATAGATATTTAGATGTCTTCACCATATATATCTTTCTTTAAGCTCCTCCCCACACCACTTTTGTTTCTCTGTACTTCATTATGGATTTTTTTCTGACCTGCCTTCCAGTTTCATCTGTGAAAATCTGCTCTTAAAGTCTTTCATTGAGTTCTGAATTTGAGTTCCGCATTTTAATTTAGTTCATTTAAAAATTTCTAGTTTTATACTCAAACGCTTAAGTTTGTGTTGAAAACATTATTAGAAATCTGGAGTTCATGTCTGCTAACTCCTTTGTCTGAACCATCTGGGTTGTTTCTATTGTCTGCTTTTCTCAAGTCTCTATTTACGTTTTCATCAAGTCTTTTTATATATATTCATAAATATATATATGTATAAATTTCTAATTATGTATATTTTAGCTTACTTTTTTTTAAGGAACCAGATGTTGTGCATATAAAATTTAGAGATAATTTAAGACTCTGAAATGTTTCTTTTCTCCAGAAAGGATTTATTTCTGTTTTAGGCAGGCAGCTAGCTTAGGACACTAGCAATTTCTGATCATATTGATCTAGCTAAGGATTGAGATTTTAAAGCTGGCCTTCAGTCACTAAGAGGGCTGATCTGTTTCTAAGGCCCTTACTTTTGAAGTGTAGTCCTTCCAAATCCTGTCCAAAATCCTCATGTGTTTACTGGGTCCCCTCTTCCTTGTCAGATCCTGAGCTTTCAGAGTCAGCAGTCACATGCCAGGCTCACTTTGCTGGGCTTCTTTCTTCCTTTGTCCTACAATACCATGGTTTTGTAACTCTCTCATGCCTTCAAGCAAGTTATTAAATCTTTTCCAGATAGTGGGACCCGTGCTAGACATGGAGCTAACTCATTTGTGGGACCAGCAGATGTGTGTGCGTGGGGGGCGGGGGGGTGCGCTTGGTATCAGCAGTGGGAGGGATGGATCATACCTGCCCCACCTGCAGGCACTAGGTTTTGATTTGAGAGCCTACAAGAGAAACAGAGTTGTTAAGGGCTGTCCGATTTCAGTCAGGACAAGAGGGAAAAGACACATGCTGAGACAGTTAGAGAGTTTGGAGGAGGGGTGGGTTAATATGAAAGGTGCGATGTGTTTTTTTCTTTAGGACTGGTTGGTTGAACTAGATGACATCTAAGTTTCTACATAATTTGAAATTCAAAAATTCTATTAAATGAGCTGGGTTTCTATGTAGGTTAATTTAGAAGTTTAATTAGAACTTAAAATTTCTCCTATAGAGATAAGAAAGCTTATCATCATACAGAAAACTTCCGGGTTTTAATTTCAGCGCAATAGCTCCTGGATGTAAAACACTGAACAGCTTCTTACCATAGTGCACAATGGGACTCTAAAATCTCAGGTCCAAAGGGAACCAGTTGCAATTTTATCTGCTAGTAATTTGTTATTCTGTGGATCATTGTATAGCATACGTTTATGGGAACTGCCTCTTATCTTATACTATATGATTTTATTATTTCTTACATATAATCTACAAAGTTCTGGACTTTTCTCTGCACATGATGTGAGTGCCTCTCCTCCTGTAACCTCTCCTGGGTCCTCCTGCTCATTCTCTTCTGTTCTTTCTCTTCCCTGGCCCTGCTTCCCATTGTCCCTCCTCCCCACATTTCTCACTGTGCTCTCTAGAATCCCTCTTCTTTGGGCGAAAACTTCTATCATTCTCAACCTTTCCTCTGAATATTCCTTTCAGCTTTTGTCCTCAACTGGATCTTGGCTCTCTCAAGCGGATCCTGCTTCTCTTGCAGCCTTCTCTCTCCTGAACATACCAACCTACTGTTTTAGACCTACTGTTTTCATGACACCTTCATCTTTGTGCAAAATCTTCAGTTCCTTTTAAGCTGCCAACTCTCTTGGTTGCTCTCAGATACTACCTCCTGGGACTCCCCTTACTCACATACTCATGTATTCCTGCTCTAGCAGACCCCCAACTTCACTCAGTCCTTCAGTCCATTTACCTCCACTGTTTACTGTCACCACCTTGACACTTCACCGGTCTCACATCTCTGTACCCAGTGTAGGTTCCACGGCTCACTGTCACTCCTGTGTATTGCCTAATATCTTGTATCTCTCACATGTTGTATTCATATCCAAGGGATCGAACATTTCTGGAGAAAAATCACACAACCATGTTGTCAGATTGCTGACCATAATCCTTGAAAGGACATGTCAAACTGTCAGGTCATTCTATTCAACTCTTCTAGTAAATTCACTTTCCCACTCCTCTCATGGCTACAGCTCCTCTTCCTCTCTCATACCTCCCAGGCAGAACAGATACAATCAGGAGAGAGCCACCTCATCTTCTCGGCACCTATGCTTGAGCCTTCCGATACCCATACTCACACACTCTGTCTTAACTCCTGTTACCATGGGAGATGTGGCCTTGCCCCTATCCAGTGTTCAACCTTGCCCTTTGCCCTGGATCCTGAACCCTCTTTCTTCTCAGTAATGCCCTTTCTTGCATCATCAGGTCTCCCTGACACAGGATCCTTCCCATTGCTATTCAAACACCTTTATTTTCACCTAACTTGGGGAATCTTTCCTTCCAAGATTATGAATAGGCAGTTCATAGGTGAGTATAAATAAGCATCTTGAAAATTGAAAAATATACTCAAGCTCACCCTTAAAAAGAATAAAGCAAATTAAAACGATATTAAAATGATCTTTTTAACCTACCATATTAGTAAAGATAGACAACTTTGAAAACATCATATTGAGAAGGATATGGGAGAAAGGATATTTTGATATTGTGCTATTGGAGCAAATTGGTACAACCTCTATGGAGATCAATTTGACGTTGTATAGAAAAATTACCAAATGCATATGCACTTCTTGAGTATATCCTGTATTAGAACTATTTGTGTTAGACTGGCGCCAGGCCTTTGTAGACATTGTGTCCATCTTTTCTTCCTAAATGGTTCTATCCAGTTCCATGTCTTTTAGTACCTTTTATATGTCAGCGACTAAAGTTAAACCTTCATCTCAGAGATTCCTGGACACTCCAGATTAGTTTATCTAAATAATCTATGTGGTAGTTTAACAGTATCTGAAATAAGATTGATTTTCTTCATACTAAATCCACTTTCCCCCTCACGAAGCCTTTTTCATTTCAATAAATGATTTCACTATCTTCCTAATCTCTCAAGCCAAAAACCTAGCAACAACTTTGATTTCACTTAATCTTGAACTTTTTGCCTCCATTTATTCCATTTTTAACTTATCTTAACTTGAAGATATTGACTTTGCTTCTCACTCTCCAGATTCTATTTTAAGCTTCCCCTTTGGATTTGAAACGAGTTGTCATTTTCCAGGCTAGGAGCTTGGTTCCTCCTGACCATGGTCCTAGCTTGTCATCTCTCCCTGCCTTGGCTGCTTCCAACTACCTCTCCCCAGTCCTGTCTGGTGGTGACATCCCTTCCTTTGGTTACCACCTCACTTCAGCTTTTTGGGATACATTCAGAGAAAATGCTAGCTAGATTTAAGTGATTGATATGGAAAACTTAGAATGTCAGTATATTAATGGATAATTATGAATTGTGACTGCCAAGTGAATGGGCAAGTTTATGTCAGCTGATCAGCATTGAGGAAGATTATTGGAAGCCACCTTATAATAATATTATCTGGTGAGCCCAGAAACACAGCACGATGAGCTAGATGATTTTAAAGATAACATCTAGCCTGGTGTGGCCAGCTCCACTATGCATATGCCTGCCAACTAGACTAGTCACTTTGTCATCTGGTCTACTGGAATGTAGAGTTCATGAGAGCAGTGTCCATATCTTTTATGTTCTCCACTTAATCCAGTGCTTGACACTTGGATGAATACTCCCAGCACTCTCTCTCCTGGATTGTGCTACATGAGCACTGCAAAACTGGTCTCTGACTCCCATTTTCCCCTGATCTCTGCTAATTCTTACCCTTCCATTGATACATTCTTTCTGGATTATGCAAACCAGAGTTGCCCTCTCTCCATTGTTGAGTCTTAGATCTTATCTTTTAAAGTAACTTAATAAATTTGATCCTAAACATTTGAAGTTGATTCCCCCAATCTAATTATAAAACTCTATCTCACTATCACCTCTATGTGCCTAAAGGTCTAATTGTGTGATTCATTGGTCTAATTGTGTGTCCAGAAGCTAGAAGAGTAAGATGTCTACTCAAACCCATGAACTTTCCACGTAATAATGTTTGGACACTACTGCATAATCCACACATATTTAAATATTAAGGGCTTAAGATCTCTCTAAAAATATAACTGGTCTTCAAGAAGGAATATTTACCACCAAAATAATGTGCCACAAAATTTGAAGACAATGTGAATAAAACTGTACTGACAGGTAAAACGAACAACAACAACAACAACAAAAAACTAGGCATGATAATGAGCTAAATATATGATATCGTGTAAGCTTGATAGGAATGAATTTGTAGAAGTTGATGAAGATTACTAATTTTCAGATCTTTTGCAGTTGCATTGTTGTTGCAATGATTATAATTAAGTTCCAATTATAATTACTATTATGATTAGACTAATGGAATAAGTTTTTTTAATATGAAAAAATATTTAAGACTGTTATTATCTCTCTTATGTAAAATAATCTGAGTAATAACGTGTCACTACTTACATATGCCAAGGCTCTGTTGTTCCTGAGAAGAGGACTGTCATCCCCTCAGAGCTGGGAATCCTTGTTTTGACCAGGCTGTGGCTTACCAAGGGCTTTCTGTGGAGGCGTGTATCTCTCAGCTGGAGGGGCCCTCTCATCAAATGGCAGTGGATGCTCATCAAATCCCTTTGGGGAACCAAATAAAAATCGGCATCCAGGGAGGAGCACACAGGGTAGTCATCTCCTGGGCCCCGAGGAGAGAGACCATGTATCTTTCATTCTCCACAGCATTCCCAGTACCTAGCCAAGTGCCAGGCCCATAGGAAGGAAGCTCTTGTTCAATGTTTACAAAATAGTAGGAATGATGACATTGTGTATTTAGAGCTTTTCTTTGTTATTTATTGCTGTATAACAAATTACCACAAACATTTCTAGTATTTCCTTTTCTGTGTGGTCAGGAAAATAGGCATGACTTCCCTGGGTCCTCTGGTCCTGGGGTTCTCACTCGGTGCAGTCATCGGAAGGATCCACTTTCTGGCTCACTCACATGGTTGTTGGTGGGACTCCATTTCTCACAGGCTGTCAGACTGAGGCCTCTCCATAGAGCATCTCACTACGTGGCAGCTTGCTCCCTCAGCAAAGAAGTGAGAAGGAAGAGCAGGAAGTCATAGCCTTTTGTAACTTCATCATGGAAGTGATATCCCATCACTTTAGCCACCTTCCATTCATTAGAAGAAAGTCACTAGGTCCAGTCACCATGCAGGGAGGGGAGATTACACAGGGAATGAATACCAGGAGATGAAGATTATTGAGATATTTTAGAAAGCTGCCCACCAGATATTGAGTTTTTTTTAGAAATAATATTCTCAGAAGAAGAATATTAATTTTATATCTTTTTAAAGTATTTTCATTATTATGTGCCATATTTGTTAAGAAACAGCAGTTCATTTTTTTTTAGGAAATAAAAAAACACACAAAAGTTAACACTGATAAATACAGCACCTGCATTGACCATATTTTAAAAAATATTTCCAGATTGTTAAATTGTAAGAAATAATGACCTTCTGGGAATTCAAAGACCCAAATACAAGGGAGTGCATTGCAGCAGGCTTAATCAATGTTTAGTGATAATGGAATGTAAAATTGAAAAGCCAAGGATAGAAATCAAATTGCCTTTCTGCAGAAAGATCCTCAACAATTGAAAAACTGCTCTATAAAACTAAAGAACAGCTTGATGACTTAGAAAATAGAAACTGCAGAAATATTCTTTAGATCCAAGATATGTCCCCACTGCTTATTAGCTTGTCTGTTTGAGAGCAAAGAGGAAGGGCAACAAAAAGAGATTCAAATTAGTGAGTTTTGCTCTGGCCCTGAGCCACACTGGCTTAGAACTATTAACTCTAAGTATATCCTGGGCTAAAAATAAATCTCTGCCCTTTCATTTTCAAGTAACTTTCCTCCTTCATCTCCAAGCCAGAACACAGACACATATTATTAATTTATATCCAGACTTATTTGATGGACTCTTCATCGAATGAATGTTGATGTTCTGATATGGAAAAAAAATTATTCATTATATCATCAGTAATAGTATTGTTTTAAAACAACATAATCAAGTCAGTCACCTCAGCAAGTTGTGTGACTTCAAGAATGCTAATTGGATAGGTATAGAATGGGAGATCAATGACAGACTGGCAACACTTCAGCAAAAGACACTTCCAAATATTTAACCTCTGACCAGGAAATGTCTTAGCCTAGCAATAGATTATTCTAATATGCCTAGCCAATAAAACTCATGCTATTAGTAGTTTTAATTAGATTTATTTGCACTTACAACTATAAGAATGAAGATAGTAGCAGCAACTATGTTCTTTTTTTTTTTTTTACTCAAAACCCATTTCATAGGAGAAAAATGTTTATCCCTTCTGTAAGAATGCTAAGACCTTTGGTGAAATTGGAAAGGTCATGGGCTTTGCCACCAGACAGACTTCAGTCTCTGCCTGGTCCCTTGATGGCTGTGTGACCTTGAGTAAGTTATCTAACTTCCCTGGAAACTCAGTGTCCTTCTGTAAAAAGTGGGAGAAAATACGGTGTTGAATATGGTGATGATGATGATGATGATGATCGTGGCTAACGTTCATTAAGCACTTGCTATGGACCAGGCACTGTGTTATTTTATGTGTTTTGGTTCATTTACTTCTCATAATAGCTGTGTGAGGTGTAAACACAGTTCTTACCCCATGTATGTCCATGTCCTATTACACATACACAAACACATGCAGAGGAATTCTTTCAATCTGTCTATTACATGGTGATTTCACCATTTCCGACTTTACCTACCTCTACCCTGGAACCATCATCACAGATTTTGGCTAGACTTTGCTTTTCTTCTATTGAAAGAGGCACATTCCTTGTGGAAGCTTGTATCTCCAGGTCATTTTTGTTTTCTATACCATGTGGTTCTTTTCTGCTACAGGTTCTAAATGCTTTTTTTCTCCATTTTTTAAAAAATGTGCTTTTATTGACTTTTTTTAGAGAGAGGAAGGGAGAGGGTTAGGGAGATGGAAACATCAATGAAAGAGAAACATTGATCAGCTGCCTCCTGCATGCCTCCTACTGGGGATTGAGCCCATAACCTGGGCATGCGCCCTGACCTGGAATCAAACAGGAGGCCTCCTGGTTCATGGGCTGACGTCCAACAACTGAACCACACCAGCTGGGCCTTTTCTCCATTTTTATTACTTTTCTTTTTCCTTTTTTTTTAAAAAAAATATATTTTATTGATTTCACACATAGATGAATTGAGAGGGATAGAGAGTTAGAAACGTCAACGAGAGAGAAACATCGGCCAGCTGCCTCCTGCACCTCCCCACTGGGGATCTGCCCACAGCCAAGGCATGTGCCCCTGACCGGAATCGAACCTGGGACCTTTCAGTCCGAAAGCCAATGCTCTATCCACTGAGCCAAACCGGTTTTGGCTTTACTACTTTTCATTATGCTGACTCCTTTAGAGTGAATAGCCTTGAATTCATGTGTCATGTTTTCATCTTTGAGTTGTGTGTGTGTGTGTGTGTGTGTGTGTGTGTGTGTGTATGTGCAGAATGATCACTGGAATTGTAGCACGCTTTTATTAAACAAATTCAGCTATTTTGGGTACAACAGCCAAAATGGAATGGTGAAGTAGACCCATCCTCCTGGAACATAACAGTTTCCTGCATCTCCTATTTACTACTCAGATCAGAGGCTATTTTTACATGGATCCAGAGTCTGTGCTTTTTCTAATATGTAGTTAACAATCTGAATGGCACGTTCTTTATAGTACCACAATAATTCCGTCCATTACATCACTTAATTTATGGGAGTGTTAACACCAAAATCGATAAACATTATTTCTGAAATGTCAAGAGTGTTAATGGTGTGATTAAAAAAGAAAAAGATTCTAAAATCTCTCTGCACAGAACCCTTTGATATACTGTTGTTAAGGCGCACCTACCCAAAGCTGCGATATGGAAGACTTAAATCATTAAGACTCCGTCAACTTAAAAAAAAAAATGTGTGTCGGGAGCTATTTTTAGCCACATGAATCTTTTGTGCCATATTGTGGAATTCTGTTAGCAGGGAGAGGGAGAGACTACATGTCTCAGAGAAGATTGTCTCAGGTTGTTTTGAGACATATCAACAGTTGCTAAGGAACTGTCGCTAATGCTTCTGGGAAATTTTGTAATACTTTACTTAGAAATTGAGAGAAATTTTTACAGAGCAAAGCTTCTTAGACAAGGAAAGCATATGAAGTCTGACACAGCTTCAAACTGGAAAAGGGATTTTTAAAGTTTCCTGGAAGATTGGGTTTCAATGGGGTTTCTTAGCACCATATAATCGCTTCTTACAGAATCCTGGGAGCTTTCATTTACATCTGATTTTAGAACAAGTAGCATTTTAAAATCTGGTCACATTTCAGTTTATTTTCCATGATTGATGCTTTAAAATGGAGATTAGTCCTTCTTTTCACACAGAGAACTAATTAGCATGCTAGGATGGTGGTTCCATGGGCTCCCTTCTCTTTTAGTGGCAAGGCTGTATTAATAGTAAACATTTAATAGGCACTGACTGTTTAGTAGAATCCACAGAGACATCATCTTGGCCTGTAATGGCTGTGTACTCAAATTGTCCTCTCTGATTAGCTGTGGCCTTGTAGCTAGTGAAGAGATTTTAACCCGCTGCTTTCGCTGAGGCTTACATGGCTGGGGGAGTCAGGCCAGCAGCCCAACTAGAACCAACTCAGTGCACCGTCCCAGTGGCCCAGCTGGGCCATTCAGTTACACCTCCACACCCTATTACCTGTTCTTCACCTGGCTACTGAGAGAAGGCTTGCCCCATGTGGGAACATTACTTCAGACACGCTGACTTAAACTCTACCACCTGCTCTGTATGCTTTATTACTTTTGGGCTTTCTATTAGAATCTGGGGAGAGAGTAGCAATTATTCATTTTTTTCTCTCATTCACAAGCATTAAATGAGCACCCGATATGAGCAAGGAGCTGTGGATAGTGATGGGGCAAGGACCCAGTTAACCCACAGTCAGTCATTGCCCTCAAAGAATTTATAGTCTAGTGAGGAAACAGCTCTGCAAACAAACAAATGCATAGCAGCAAGATAAGAGCCACCTTGAAAGTGCAAACTGAGTCAGGGCAGGAACAAGTACAGTTTTCTGCCTGGGAGAATGGCCAGAGGCCTCCCCGATGGAGTCATCTTCCAGCTGAATAAGAATTTGCTGGTAATACACTTGGGGATGAGCTAAGCCAGCGCGAGCAGTGTGTGCAGGTCCTCAAGGCATGACCAGGGAATAGGCTGCAGTCAGCCTTTAATGCTGGTGCTCAGAGCACAGGAAAGTATTTGAGTTAGAGCAAATGGGTGAACACAGGTCCTATCATGGAAGGCTTGTTCTTTCCACTTAAAAACAGTGATCCTTCAACTTCTTATGAAACAGTAGATTCTTCTTCTTTTTTTGGTTGTAAGACTATTGCAATGGACCCTGATAAGGATGGAGAAGAAGGAATACTATGAGGAAGTAAATAATATGGGAGAGAAATATTAGGATGGGAATATATATAAGACTTGGTGAAGGATTTGGGAGCTGGGCGCAAGTTGAGAAAAACACAATCTAACCTTTCCCCAACTCACATAAGCTTGCATCCCTTGTTCCCCATCTCTCCGTGGTCCTCTCCGTGCACCATACTGTAGGAGGACTTTAGGTATTTGCTTCTGTGATTCTCTTTGGAACACATTTTCCATCTGGCTCAGGGAAACTGTCCTAGCTAACACGAGCCCTTGTGATGGCTCCTCATTTCTCTATTTAGGAAACCAACTGAAAACCGTTCAAGGATCTCTCTCTTCCGCTAAAGTGCAACCTTCTCCATGGTAGGGGCTATATTTTGTTTTGTTGCCTGTAACATGCATAAGCAGTTTATACCCCTTGCATAAGTATAATGTCCATCGACATGAACTGATCTGAAAGTTTTTTATAAAAAACTACATTGGTGCTTTTTCCCCCCCTTCAGGTTGCAGATTAGTACCAAGTGCAGGGTAGAAAAATACCCAGGTGTCATATAATCACAAGAACAGGGCAACCTAGGCAACATGTCTTGGCTTTGCCACTTTTCTTGGTTCACTCTGGAGCTTTTCCAAAATCCAGAGAAGCCAACAGCCAAGGTAGCATCAGGCCACTTGTTAGGACTCTGAATCCAAGTGTAGAGATGATTTAAGGACCCAATGCTGGCAATGTAAGATGTGGCATGCAAACAAATAAAAAATAATGATAGCAGCAAAGGAATGCTTAAAACCATATGAATGATTCAGGCTGTTGTGTGCTAAGGAATATAGAGGAGATACAGAAGGCCAATAGACATCCAGTGTATAGTTAGCAGACTAAGCATTTATTCCAAGTCTGAAGCCCTGACTTTGCACTCTAGTCAGAATATTCAGCACAGAAACATTTCACTAGTCTTTTACTGAGCATGTTAACAGAGAAACTTGTATCAGAGTTGCATTGAAGGCCATGCTTGAAGTAGACCAAAATTGCAATTGGTGAGTGCTTTCTTCTTATGTTGAGGAAGCAGAAAATGTCTGTGGTGGTTTGACTAAAACCCTCTCCACAGTGTTATTGAAAAATCAATAGAATTCTTGGTGATTTTATGCTTATTTTAGCTGGAACCATCAAGTCAGACAAGTTGTTGGTCATCACAAGATATATAGTACAAACAGTGCTGTAGAACATGTTTCATGGATATATGAAGGAAAACTCAGTTATTAATACTAATACCTACCAGAGACCTACACTTAGGTCATCCAGTGAATATCATATATATGGAATTATGGAAAATATCTTACATCATTTTTCCTTGGGCATGGCAAGGCAGGGTGGAGTTATTGATGCCTCAAATTCCCATTTTAAGAATGGAACTAAATAGGGGAGAAAACAAAGATGGTGGCATTGGTAAGCACCTAAACTGCTGCCTCACACAACAATTTCAAAACAACTAAAAGACAGAACAGACATCATCTAGAACCACAGGAAAGCTGGCTGAGTGGAAATTCTACAACTATAAGAAAAGGGAAAAGCTCACGGAGAATCAGAGGAGCCACAAAGCCTGAGGTATGGAGACACGCACGCAGAGAGGAAGGGCAGCTGAGTGCCTGGCTGGTGTTCTTTGGAAGGAGGGGGAAGGAAGTCCCTGACTGCACTGAACCCCAGTTCTGGCACAAACCCCATGGACCCAGGCTCATACAGGGGGAGTCTGGACTGCTAGGTAGAGAGAAAGGCAATGGGAAACTCAAAGACTTGGGGGAGCCATGGTGGGCAGGGGCCTGGAGGCATGCACACATGAGTGCATTCAGAGAGGACTGACTGCAGAAGTTGTTTCAGGCTTTCTATAGCAGAAGGGAGTCAGAAGCTCCTGACTGCACTGAATCCCAGTTCTGACTGCACTGAAACCCAGTTCTGGGCAAGCCCCTGGGGGACCTACACCCTTACAGGGGGAATATGGACTGTCAGGCGGAAACTCAGAGGAACTGTGGAAGGCAGAGGTCTGGAGGCACATGCCCAAGGGCAGGGCTGATAGGAAACCAAGACTGTCTGCTCAGCCCTGAGACTCTGCCTCATCCAAGCTGAGCACAGAGACTTTTGCAATTTTGCAAGTCTGGTCCTATAAGGCTGTCTTCAATACAGAAGGTCTCCCAGTGTAGACACAGCCAATTGGCCTGGAGGTTAATTCCACCCAGTGATACCAACAACAATCAAGACTTAACTACAATAAGGCTGTACACTCAGTACACAAAGGGGTGCACCAAGAGTGTCCACCTCAGGTAACTGGGGAGGCTGACCCACTGGGCCATATAGGAAACCTAGCACACAAAGCGACCCTACCAACTCAGGGAAGCAGCAAAAATGTGGAGGCAAAGAAACAGACCACAAATGAAAGAAATGGAGGAGAACAAAAGACTGGATATAGAATTCAAAACTACAGTTATAAGGTTTTTCAAGAATTTCCTAGAAAAGGCCAATAAATTTAGTGAAACCCTCAAGGATATGAAAAAGGACCAACTAGAAATTAAACATACACTGACTGAAATAAAAAAATATTATATAGAGGCCCAACAGCAGAGTAGAGGATCACAAGAATCAAGTCAAAGATTTGAAATACAAAGAAGCAAAAACACTCAACCGAAAAAGCAAAAAGCAAAAAGAATCCAAAAAGTTTAAGATAGTGTAAGAAACCTCTGGGACAACTTTAAGCACACCACCATCAGAATTATGGGGATACCAGAAGAAGAGAGAGAGCAAGATACTGAAAACCTATTTGAAGAAATAATGACTGAAAACTTTCTCCACCTGATGAAAGAAATAAACTTACAAGTCCAGGAAATGCACAGAACCCCAAACAAAAGGAATCTAAGAAGACCAGGCCAAGACAAATCATAATTAAAATGCCAAGGGCAAAAGACAAAGAGAGAATATTAAAAGCAGCAAGAGAAAAACAGTTAGTTACCTACAAGGGAGTACCCATACAATTGTCAGTTGATTTCTCAACAGAAACTATCTAGGCCAGATGGGAGTGGCAAGAAATATTCAAAGTGATGAATAGCGAGAACCTACAACCATGATTACTGTACCCAGCAAAATTATCATTCAGAATGGAAGGGCAGATAAAGAGCTTCACAGATAAGAAAAAGCTAAAGAAGTTCATCACCACCAAACCAGTAATATATGAAGTGCTGAAAGGTATTATTTAAGAAGAGGAAGAAGAAAAAAGTAAAGATAAAAATTATGAACAACAAATACATTTCTAGCAACAAGTGAACCTAAAAATCAAGTGAATTAAAAATATGAGGAACAGAATAAAAAGGTGAATATAATGAAATCAGGGACATAGAAAGGGAGTGGACTGATAATTCTCAGGGGGAAAGGAGTATGGGGGATGCAGGAAGAAACTGGAAAAAAATCATACACCTATGGATGAGGACAGTGGGGAGGGAGGTAATTGTAGAGGGTGGGGTGGGAACCAGGTAGAGAGAAGCTATGGGGTGGGGGGAAGAGAAACCATTGTAATAATCAGAATAATAAAGATTTATTAAATTTAAAAAAAGAATGGAACTAAATACATTTTCTTTTTCTAACTGTATGAAATGATAGATGTTAAGTAAATTTGTTGTAGTAATTATTTCACAACATATGTAAGTCAAATAAATCATTATTTTCTATACTTTAAATTTATACAGTGATGTATATCTCAGTAAAACTGAAAAAAAAAGGAATTAAATAACTGAGAAGTAGCACAGCATAGTGCTTACAAAATGTTGATTTTGTGACAAACTCCTTGAATTCAAATGTTGGCTTTTCCAAACTAATTGCAAAACATGGAGTAAGGTACCTAGCTTCTCCCTGCCTTGGTTTCTCACACATAACATGGTGATAATAGTAGAACATATTTCATGGAGTTGTTGCATGGATTAAATCAAAGAGGACATATAAACTATTTAGCACAGGTTCTAGTACACAGTAATACCAAACAATAAATTTTGTTTGTTGTCAGTGACCTTATCTCAAGTTAATGATAAATAGGGTCTTTATTAATCATTCACAAAATTCAAAATGAATACTACTATGTGGCTAGCAGAGGACATAAGCTCAAGTAACAAATAACAAACTTTTATAGAGATAAATTCGTATTTTTTTTTTCATCAAACAATCATCATTTGGTAGACCATCTGGTAGTGATTATAGCTTTATGGAAATCTGCCACTGGGGTAAACAGCAACCCACGTGGTGATTGCCCCAGGCTCTGGAAGGTAGAAGACATTCTTCAGGATTTCAAAGGCACATTGACGTGCGGTTGCACAGGCATGAGGGGAGCTGTACACGCCAGGACAACAATCAAGACATATTGTTCTTTCAGGTTTCAAAGAAAAAAGCATCATGCTTAAGAAGTTTAGTCACACCATCTCTGATACAGTCCTCAGAATAACATTGTCATTTGTATGCTGTATACTTTAACGAGGCATTTTATTTGATTCTGTTAAGCACATGGGTAGGTTAAAAAATCCTGCAAAGGTAAGTTTATAAGCAACATTTGTTTACTCTGCAAGGAAATGATGGTGAGAGTTATAGATGCAGACAAAGATAGCAAATGCATTTACAGTGACTAATAACACCAAACAGGCTGCCTTCAGTATATCATTATCTTCTGCTATCTGGTTGTTTGTTTGTTTTCAAGATGCCCTTTGTTGTCTTAAAGATTGCAATTCACGTACTAACACGAGGTTAGGTCAGATAAGAATGCATCCAATCTCTACCACTTGTAGATGGCAAAAGCAAATTATTATTTAGAATATAAACAACCTATCACATATTGTCCGCATTCCAATGAATGCACACAGGTGGCTCACCGTCAGAATGATGAATAGCAGTGGTTGAGTTGGTTTGCTAAGCTGTGCATCACTTGGTCATATTATCAATCCTCAAACAGAGAAAGGTTCTTTGAAATTTCTCTGGATCACCCACGAAAGTTAGAGATAAGTTTCATCATCTCAGGGGCATCATCTCTTACAATAAATCAGCAATAACCAGCAAATAGAGATTTAGTGGTGGTGTGTGTAAAAGGCACTATGACAGACAGCGTTGTTCTGGAAGCAAATCTGTAGCATGGTCTCCTTTTGCAAAGATAGGGTGATAATGCGGTGATAATGCACAGATTACACAAAAGAATTAAGCAATAACAGTAAGTTACATAATAAGACAACTCTAAAGAAGTGTTATAGGCAGTATCAAAAAAAGTGCCAGATCACTGATACAGATGACAGAGGATAAGAAAAGAGTGAGTTTATTGTGAGCTAGAGAGAGAGGAAAGAGAGAGAGGGGAGAGAGAGAGAGAGAGAAAGAGAGAGAGAGAGAGAGAGAGAGAGAGAGAGAGAGAGAGAGAGAGATTGTCTTTTAGTATTTGGTAGGTGGGGAGAGAAATGAAGGCTTATTTCAGATAGGGGTCCAGCACAAAGATGAGAAAACATAGGTGTCCTAGCAATAGAGCAAGCCTGATTGACGAGTATAAACTGCATGAAGAGCCAGGTTTCTAAAACTAGGAATTGCTTACCGTTGAGGGTATGCAGTAGTAGGTTAGGGTGTGACAAGACACAAGATAATTGTGGGTCCATAGAATATGAACAACAGAAGAACCTTTGTTATCTTGTTTGCTGCTATGTATTTAGGAATAGTCTCTGGCATGTGGTAGATGCTCAACGAAGCCTTCACTCTGGCCTGTGATTAAGGCTATTGTGATAGAAAATAATGCTAGGAATATTGTTTGATGCAAGCTTTCAGAGAAACTGAGTAGAGGGCCATGAAGTTCAAAATTGATTATATATTTAGAGGTGTGTGTGTGTGTGTGTGTGTGTGTGTGTGTGTGTGTGTGTGTTACCTCAGGGTCACAAATTGCTTCAGCATATATGTAACCCCTTGAATCACAGGCAAAAACCTGTGTGCATTATGCACTATTTGAAGGCCAAAGGAGCCATGCTCCCAAAAGATTAAGCTTTGCTTAATAAGCAGTGGGTAATAAGGAACGGTTTTAAGCAAGGGAGTGATATAAAGTTGGTTACTGGGATGATAAATCAGGTGATGGGGGGATGGAGAGACTGGAGCTAAGGAAACCAAGAAGGGGGTGTGCACCCTGGAAGGAAAAAAATGGTTGTGATATCCATGTAAGGGACCAAGTCACAGAGACAGAGGAAAAGGGAGGCGTTTAAAGGAAAGCTATACTTCGAGGGATACTGACAACATGTTCATGGGGAGGATGGGGAAATGGGAACAGTGAAATTAGAACCATTTTCCAAAGAAATCAATCAACATTTATTTATTCAAGCTCTTAAGTCTTCACTTTGTTGCAAGGCTTTCATGTAAGAACTCTATTCCTGTCCCAATGAGAACTCAGACCTCCCTTGCAAGGCCTGATTGGAAGGATTGGGGTCCCCCTCCCCCAATATTAAAAATACGGACATCAGTGAATTATAAGCTGCAAACTCACACAAATGCCAAAATTCAAATAGTTTCTTTCACAATTATCTGGATTCAAATCTCTGGTTAAAAAGATGGAAGTTGAAATATCTTCAAATATTTGGGGTCTCTGTCTTTGCAGGCGTCTAGAAGACCAGTTGGGTAATTCAGCCCTTTCACTTTTGCAGTGTCTCATACTACCAAGTAAGAGATTTCAAATTTTGTAGATATTTCAGAAATGGAGTCCCTCATTGTCTCAGTGCAGCTTAGTTTGGGTTGATCATATCTAATGAGAGAATATTAGAATCGTAAAAATAACATTTCATCTGACTGTACAGTAAAAAAAAAAGAAAAGAAAATCTTATACCTTTACCCATAGGTAATAAAAACATTCGGGGACCATCACATTAAGGGAATGTTCCCATTTGTCCGTTTTTATTTTTATTTACTTAAAAATTTTAAAATAACTCTTTACCATTTGCCCTTGATCACCCGGGTCAGTAGGGAGAATGAGCCCTCTGGGCTGGAGGTTGACCCCACCAGCTTACTGCAGTTCATCACATCTGGGAGAAGGAGGTCAAAGGATAACTGTGGGAAGTATACATTATTTTCAAAGGTAAAAGTGCTTTGCTTTCTAAGGAGATTTCAGGTCATTTCAGCTGCCACAAGTGATCTCAGAAACAAAATGGCTTTGGCCCCATTCCTGATGGCGAATGTGCTGTGCCAAAGCCACTGGTCAGGGCACTGCCGCCTTATCCTACACCCACCCCCTTTTCAGGCAGCCTGGCTTCCTTGCTGGGGTTCACACAGCAGGTTTATTAAGGAGCATGTCGCACCTGCCCGGTGTTTGGATGGCTCTCTAGCGGTCTCTGCTGGTGAATATTATATATGCTTCTAGAGGGGACAGCCTAATACTAGACTTCTTTTGAGCAAATGCAAACACAGACATTTGAGTGTATATGCTAAAATTTTCTGGTATGAACCAGTCCAATACTATATGACTCAGAAGGATCACTATCTAATTTATATATAACATGGAGTAGCATATTAAAGTGAGTTATTCTTATAGTATTTAAGCATTTTCTTTCTCCACCCTTCCCCAAAACAAACAAACAAATAACACACACCACACCTCACATTTCTCAAATGGTTCTTCTAACAAGCAGTTCCCAAGATGTGTCTGTGTCGGTGTCTGTGGGCATATAGAATTGTGTTGTTAACATTTTGCTTCCCAGATCTGAACATCAAACCACTTAATTATCACAGTTACAAACGTCCATTTTAGCAACTTGCTATCTTGTACCAGCTAGTGAACTGACATATCCAGGAGAGCTGGGATGTGTGCCTCAACACATACATTTCCACACTGCATGCTACTAGGTGCATAAGGGTTCTTTTCGTGCTTTTCTTTTTAATTCTTGGCAGAGCGTGTATAATCAGGGACATAAACATCATCCATTACTCAGTTCAGCCTTCCTTGAAGTATTAGTATTCTAAACAATCCTATTACCAGAGCATTACTTTGACACTTTATTAAAAGTCCTACAGCTCTAGCATTGCTATCCACAAACACAGTTTTATGCAATTAGGATTATAATGGAAGCTTTATTACAATGATATATAACTTGTATCATCCTAATAAAAGTTCCTGTACATAGCAATGTTTTAATAATGTTGTTTCTGTAACAGTGATTCCTTAGTAATGGAACTTCTCTCATGGCAACTTCATTATTAGGAAATGATTTCAGTAATAGAAATGCAAATAAAGATTTTGAGAAGAGTATTTTATGCATGACTCCATTACTGACCTGCAAGCTTTTCATGCACTACATCTCATCATTATGAACCTACTGTGTAGATTACCATTATGCTTATTACTATACTTTGACAATTTAGCATTGTATTCTTCCAAATTGTTGAAACTAACTGCCATTTTGAAATAAAATTCAAGGGTTAAAATAATTTAAATTTTAATTAAATTTTGTTTCTAGAGCATTAAAAATGTTTCACAAACCTTTTCTAATGTTTATTGTATCAGCGATTGAGTTCAGACTGGAGTGTATGTGTGTACTCTTGGGTGTAAATGAAGACTTCCCAAAGGAAATGTGGGTATGGAGACTTTTAAAGAAAGTAGTTCCCAGATCTTACTTCTGTATGTAGACTCTCCTAAAACCTATCTGCCTGAAAAAGTATTTGTGGCCGAGATTTTCCTTTCCCATTTTTGCCTTCCATCCACTGTACCAAACAAAGGCACAGTGCACACCCATTCTATCCCTTATCGTGATCTATTGCTCAGCCAGGGCATCAAGCAAAGGAGCAATTTGAAACACCTTTATTTATCCGAACCCTACCCCGATCCACATATTTTTAAAAAATATATATGTTTATTGATTTCAGAGAGGACGGGAGAGGGAGAGAAAGACAGAAACATCAATGATGAGAGAATCATTCATCGGCCACCTCCTGTATGCCCCACACAGGGGATGGAATCCGCAACCCAACCCGGGCATGTGCCTTTGACTGGGAATGGAACCATGACCTCCTGGTTCATAGGTCAATATCAACCACTGAGCCATGCTGGCCAGGCCTGATCTATATTTTTAAGAATGAGGAATTATAGGAGAGTGGTTGAAGGTCTGGACTTTGCAGTCAGAGAGTCAGTGTGTGGATCTATAACCTGAAGGAGCCAGTTCTGCTTTCTCAACCTCAGTTTCTGCATATATAAGATGGGGAGAACGATAATTGTGGGGTACTGTGAAGAGTAAGTAGATTCATACACATACATGAAAAAGGTATGATTTTTGTATATATTAAGTGATGCAATTAACTCATGACTTCCAGTTTCATAACATATTTATTGTTTTGATCAGCCGAGTACTACTACTAATAATAATGACAACTCAGACATCTTACTTAACACCTAGAGCAAAATGGTCCCAAGAAATTTTGGGAAAGAAATTCCTTTCCCTATATATTTTTTATTTCCAAGTATATGATCAATAAAAAGCTTTTAAGCATAAAATATACATTAGGATAAAGTTCTTTGAGAGAAGTGGAAGCAATCATATTAGTTTAAATTGTAGGTATATGTAAAACTATATGTATATTTAAAATTGTCAATATTTAGAATACACTGAAAATTACATTCTTTGCAACTACTTAATAAAAATTTTAGAGGTCACTTATGTGCTTAGGGGTATATAAATATGTATTTTTTAAATGTAGGTTTGTGTAAGCAAAAATGTTTAAAGACATTGGAATAAAACATTGATTTATAGGAGTAAAGATATAAGTGAGATAATAAAATTACCTTTATAATTTGTTCTCTGAGTACTAGGTATTAAGAATAATATCTCGCCAAAACTGGTTTGGCTCAGTGGTAGAGCGTTGGTCTGTGGACTGAAAGGTCCCAGGTTCGATTCCGGTCAAGGGCATGTACATTGGTTGCGGGCACATCCCAGGCAGGGGGTGTGCAAGAGGCAGCTGGTCGATGTTTCTCTCTCATCGACATTTCTAGCTCTCTATCTCTCTCTCTCTCTTCCTCTCTGTAAAATATCAATAAAATATATTTTTTAAAGAAAGAATAATATCTCCACACAGCCGGTGTGGCTAAGTGGTTGAGCTTTGATCTATGAATCAGGAGGTCACTGTTCCATTCCCTGTGAGGGCACATGCCCAGGTTATGGGTTCAATCCCCATTGTGAGACGTGCAGGAGGCAGCTAATCAATGATTCTCTCTCATCATTGATGTTTCTATCGCTCCCTCTCCATTCCTCTCTGAAATCAATAAAAACACATATTTAAAAAATAATAATAATATCTTCTTTATCAAGTTATACAACTACACAAAATTCTAGAATTCACAGGCTCCCCTGGCAGAAGTCAGTTAGACTCTGTGTGGCCCAGCGTGGCTGAATGCCCGTTTCACAGAGGCTGTGTGTAGATCACAGTGTGTTCCCAAGCCAATTGGCAATGCCTGGGAGAGAGCCTTGCCCTGTGGTGGAGCTGGGTTTGTCCTTTGCTCTGTCTGTGGAAGAGGCCCTTCTGGAGTGGATCCTGCCCTGAGTCAGAAATGGGGTGGCTCTACTGCTGGGTGGGTGCTCTAAGAGGTTTGCTTCCCGCTGGACAAGGCAGCTGTTGCCACAAAGAATAAGTGGCCTCTGATGAGGAACATGCTAGAAATGGACTGTTTCCTACATGAGTAAAAAAGATGAGTGGAAGAAAATGTGCATGCCCTTGGGTGTGCTTGGCTGCCAATTATATCAGTTAGAGATGCACAGTTTTAGTTTTCACTCTTAATTCATGCCATGCCTCAAGATGAAACTTTGGATGCCATTTTCATACTGGGCAGGCTTCATGTCAGCATATCTATAGTTGTAACCATAATGAATATACAATTTCATGTGCTGGTTTTTACACTTAACATTATTTTCCAGATCCTTGCCAAGGAAAGGAGTGCTTTTTAGAGGAGTGATATGATAATAGCGTAGCCATATTTATACCAGCTGGCGGAGAATCTGAGGCGAGCATGCGTTTTAGTCAATGTGATTTGTTATGGCCTGTTCTCATGGCCCTTCGAGATCCAGGTACCAGCTTGTTGGAGAGTTGGGTGAGATAAGGCAGCCTGCTCTGAGAGATTGGCATCATTTCCTAAATGTTGTGGACCCTGCCTCAGCCGGTCTGGAGAAGCAGCGTCCAGGGACAGCGTGTGTTTACAAGCATTCAGGAGAGTCACCCAGCCCCGCCCTGAGCCCTAACCCCTCTCCATATGTTCTCCTGCCTCATGTCAGGAACTCCCAAGGGTTGCATCCTGTGGCCAAGTCAGGAGTGGCAAACAGCCTAAGCTGGTTGTTCAGAGTCGGTGTGATGTTTTTGTGAAATATTTCATAGGAGGGTCTACATCGAACATGAAGACAGTGCTTCTTCAAACAATGAGGGGCTGCCTGGCTGGTGTGGCTCCGTGGCTGAGCATCACCTTATAAACCAGGAGGTCATGGTTAGATTCCTGGTCAGGGTACATGCCCAGGTGGTGGGCTAGATTCTCAGTGTGGGGTGTACAAGAGGCAGCTGATCAATGATTCTTATCATTGATGTTTCTCTCTCTCTCTTCCTCTCCCTTCCTCTCTGAAATCAATAAAAATATACGGTACTTTTTTTTTAAAGTGAGGGGCTAATTTGAGTAGCTTTTATTGGTAGTAATATAAATTAGTTTGTTTTGGAGGAAAACACAGTAATGTAGATCAATAGCCATATAAATAGCCATACTGTTTTTACTGATTCATGACATTTTATTCTTAGGAAATAATTCATATTCCATATAAAGCATATGTATATTCCACACAAACAATTTATCCTATATAATAAAGAGGTGATATACAAATTGACCATCACACCATCACAAGATAGCTGCCCCAACAGTGGAGGCTGGGGTTCCCGTAACACAAGATGGCTGAGCCCACAGCAGAGTCAGGGTCCAGTAAGGAGCCATAATGAGAGATCAGCAGGGACCTGAGGCTGTGTGGTGCCAGGCCAGGGAGGGGGATGTGAGGCTGCGACCCCCACCCAGCAGGGCTTAACAGGGGACCCCAGGCTGCACCCCCCCCCACCTCAGTGCCAGACCAGGGGACCTCAGGCCGTGTCCCCTGCCTTGGCACCAGGGGGAACTCAGGCTACATCCCTGTCCTGGGCCAGGGGACCTCAGGTCATGCTCCCCGCTCACCGGGGTACCTGAGGCTGCAGCCCCCGGCCTCAGGACTTGACAGAGGTGGGGCCTTAGAAACTTTCTTCATGGAGTCTCTTTTGAGAGATTATCTAAAGAGAAAAACTAAAGAAATCATTGGGAAATCTGCTTGTGGAAATAAAAGGAATCTTTTTCATTATCAATGTTGGTTTGGAAGCAAGAAGAAAATACATTCCTGGGGTGCTTTTATTAGAAATTTACATGGATTATATATCTAGAGAGAAGCATTATGGTATTTTTAAAAATCATCTTGGAGATTCATCTGTACACTTTTCAGTTGATTTAAAATTCTATTTGGCACCATTATAACAAGTAGTTATACTAAGAAACTGCTATTTTATTTTGTGTTGCTCATAAAATATCTTCCTATGTGATAGTTGTCAGGCATGTATATCTGGTTGTCAATAAATTAAGCGGCTTTGTGTATTTGTTTTTGAAAGTCCTTGAATTTTCTGATTGCTGATTCGTCACCTTGTTATACCCCAACCTACCTAGCTCTAAAGTGGTGTCGCTGTTTAGTGAGTATCTCAAAAATACCGTATTTGCCGGCGTATAAGACGATTTTTTGGCCCTGAAAAATATGCCTCCAAGTAGGGGGTCGTCTTATACGCCAGGTACACTTCAGATAGACTGCCCATAGTGCTTGCCCCGTGCCATAGTGGCCTCCCGATGCCCGCCCACTTCATTCCACATACCGTTCAGGCATCAGCAGCGCTGCTGGGTGTATGCTCGGCTGTTATGCGATTTTGCGAGTGTGGTAAATTCGGGTTACCGTATATTTCTTTACATATGCATTGAAGATTCACGATTAAATAATAAACTTGCACAGTTTTATGTATATGTTTGATTACATGCATCCTTGTGACAGTTTTCCTGCATGTCATAAGCATTTGAATATAAATTAAAATGTTGAAATCAAATCTGATATTGTTTTACCTTTTATTCGGTGTGTGGAAGGTGTGCGGAAGAGGGGGTAGTCTTATACGGCGAGTATATAACAAACTCTGTATTTTGAGTGGAAATGTTAGGGGGTCGTCTTATACGCCCAGTCGTCTTATACGCCGGCAAATACGGTAGACTACTAAGACAGATTTTCACCACTGTGTAATGTAGTGAAAGAAAAAAAAAACAATAATGCTTGGAAAGTACAAGCTCCCAATTGTTTTCCTTTAAGATGAAAATAGAATAAATGTGATGCCTGCACGTTGTCCCATGCTGAAGCGCTGCCTTTGGTCTTAGCAGGCTTGGCACCCATAGGGAAGCCCTAATTCTATTCGTAAATCTGGGCGTGTCTCAGCTCCCTAATTTCTTTCTTTTTTAAAAAAAAATATATATTTTATTGATTTTTTACAGAGAGGAAGGGAGAGAGATAGAGAGCTAGAAACGTCGATGAGAGAGAAACATCGACCAGCTGCCTCCTGCACACCCCCCACCGGGGATGAGCCCGCAACCAATGTACATGCCCTTGACCGGAATCGAACCTGGGACCTTTCAGTCCACAGACCGACGTTCTACCGCTGAGCCAAACCGGTTTCGGTGGCTCCTTAATTTCTGAGTGTCATGACCTTGGATCAGTTACCCCTCTGAGCAACAAAGAGGGTGGAGCCTGGATGAAGGTTCTTCTGTCTGGCCTTCCTCACACTCAGGTTTGACTGGAGACGGAGGACCCGAGTGTCCTCTGCTGACAGCACCGCTCACCAGGTATTTTTTTAAATGCATGTTTCCACCAGAACAGAACATTTTAATAAAAACACTGATATGGAACATAGCAAGGATTTTAATCAGAGACTTAGAGTCCTTTCTCTTCATTAAAATCTGTTTTATTTTTCTTTCTGTGATGCTATGTAAAATCTCATCAATATACAAAATCATTCTGAGTCTCAGATTTTCTCATTTTCTCTGGATGAGAGCTTTGATTAGCTTTTTACAAGTTCTTAATTAGTAATTGGCTTGCTGTTTTGGTGGAGGTTTTTTTTTTTATGTCTCTAATAAGTTTATGTTCTATCAAAGAATTCTTTGAGGATGGCCTGAAATGTGCTACTCTGTGTTTATGTGACAAGATATTATAATTCAGCGTTCTTTATAAAATGCAACCAACAAGTGCCATTAGGATTAAACGTTCATTTCTTGTTTTTGATGCTGGTGGCTGGGGTGGGTTGTTCAGTCTTATCATCATGCCTGACCTAGTTGTGCAGCCATTCCTGTTTTAATTAATAGGCATTTGCATAAGCTCTTTTCTCCCCCCAGCAAGAGCAAGCTTTACCCTGGTCTTGTTGGTTATCTCCTTTCACCCTCTGAAGGATCAGCAGTGCTATTTCCATTTTGCATATCAAAATACAGAGAGATTAAATTCTGTACAACAAATTGATAACTGAGTAAGTTTGGGAACTCAGAATTCTGGCCTATTAATGGTGTTGCTTAAAGCTACAACCTATATAGACTCAAATGAATATATTGGAGCTCTGCTCTCTCCTCCAGGAGTTAGAATTGGGATTGCCAGCCACCAGCGCGGGAGCCCTCTGTAGATTTATGCCGGTGTGGGAGCCTTCACTGCTCCACTCCCTCTGGACCCATGAAAGGAAAGTTTCCTCCGCAGAGAAGGGGGTGTCTGAGAACTATGGCTGTGATGTTGTCTGTAATTTTCAATAAAAATTCTAGGAAGCCTGGTGGCTTCTGGGTAGCATACAGTTTTAAAGAGCTGTCCTGTTTCTTTTCATCTGAATTAACCTCCCCCCAGACCATTAGAATTTCATTTTTAATTAACGGGCCACAATGTGTCCACAGGTGCAGCTAGAACAAAGCATGGCTTCACGTGGCTCCCCGGCCCACCCGGAACTGAGGAGAAACGTGCTGACCAGAAAGGGGCACTGGGGCCAGACTTTTGTGTCTTTTCCACATTTTTTTCTTCTTCAAGATTTTCTCACTGTCTTTGTATCTGCGTCCTCACTCAGTTATTAGGGATAGCAATCTGGATATTTCTTCTTTCCACCTCTTTTCCCTGCCCCTTCTCCCCCAAAAGGTAGAGGATTGTTTATACTTCAAACCTTGTTTCTATGTCTTGGATAGGTGTTGATTACATCCAGGAAATACTTGGATCTTACAGGGATTGCCTCAATCTTTTAACAGCACCACCATTAACACAAACAAAAATAAACATACTCTTATTCTCCAAATTTACCAAACTTCACAGTCTCACTTAGAAGATGGAATTCTGTGTGTCTCTCACCTATTAAACTTGGAGTAGCCTCGTTCTGTTGTAATTCGGCTGCCATTCTCTTCTCTTCCCCCACCTTAAAGTCCTGCCCAGGCTTCCAGGTCCGGGCCAGATTAATCCCATGTCCTTAGGAAGTCTTTGCTGCCCCCTCCTCCTGCCAGACAGAAGTGACATCTCCTTTCTCTGAATTCCCATGCTCCTGGATTTGTACCTTTTGAGTTGTCTGCTGTGTGTTCTAGTGATTTCTGTAACATTTGAATTACAGATGCCCTGACAGAGCATGGGAGAGATGAGGAGAGGGGATGAGATGTCCTATTTCATTTGACTCAATGCCCCTCTCAGCTAATGAAAACATACACCCTGTGTCCAGTCTGGTGTTTCTGACTGAGGGATTCAACACAGGGCTACAGAAATTGCACAGGTACAACATGCATGACATCTGTAGGGTGAAACGGTGGTTGAGTTTCAGGCATCAGGACCTCACTGTGAGTATTATTCTGAGTGGTCTTTCCATCTGTGGGGCATCAGACCTGGGCCACCCCTTTATCTGGCTTTCCTGTCGTTTACTGGTGACTCCTCTCCGGCCTGAGCCTCTGCCTCATAATGGACAGTACCTCGTTCTTTCCTTGTGACACCATGATCCCTTCACCGTCTTCTCTCCAGCGTGAGCCTCCCATGCCTCCTCTCCAAATGACAAAGAAAAATTCCTCCCATGGAGGGCAGGCATCTCTCTTGCCAGCTTTTCTTGTTCTTGGTCAAAAGCCCTCTTACTCACCCCACACCACCATCAGGAAAGGTAACATTGCTATTCTCCCTAGGAACCTGATTTTCCATTCTCTTTGGAAATCCTAAGGGAAAGGAAGTTAATGGTGATAGACTTATTTGACCTTTGGAAGTCTCTGCCTTAGAGATGCAACCCAAGACTTTCAGTACTGGGGGTACAACTGGATTATAAACACCAGGAGTTGAGGTAATGGGGTGTGTTTTTATATCTTTCTAGTACAGAAACTAAATTGTTGCCCAGCCAGTGTGGTTAAATGGTTTAGTGTTTACCTGTGAACCAAGAGGTCATGGTTCGATACCCAGTCAGGGCACATGCCATTCAATGTCAGGAGACAGCCATCATTGATGTTTCTCTCTCTCTCTCTCTCTCTCTCTCTCTCTCTCTCTCTCTCTCCTTCTCTTTCTCCTATCCTCTCTGAAATCAATAAACATATATTAAAAAATAAGTTGTAAACTCCACAAGAGCAGTCTTTGCTTCTGTCTTGAGTGTGCTTACATCACCGATGCTTAGAACAGTGCCTGGCACATAGAACTTGCTCCCTAAATATTTGTTGAATAAATGAAGGGTGGGTGGATGGACAGGTGGATGAATGCATCAGTAAAAGGTACATGAGCCTGGCTGGCATGGCTCAGTGGTTGAGCATCAACCTATGAAACTGGACATCACAGTTTAATTCCCGGTCAGGGCACATGCCCAGGCCAGTGTGGGGCATGCAGGTGGCAGCCTATCAGTGATTCTCTTTCATTGATGTTTCTATTTCTCTCTCCCTTCCTCTCTGAAATCAATAAAAATACATATCTTTTAAAAGTACATGAAGTGATAAAGGAGTGAGCTAAGTAGAAAGTCATGAGTATATTATATATTTTAGTAGTACTTGTTACTTAGACTCTGTGATGTGGCAGAACGTGGGCAAATTCAGAATTAAAATATGCATCTTTGTATATCAATTCATTTAATGATGATTTAGGATATTATTGTATGTGAAAACCAATAGATCTTAGAATATATGCATAGCTGACATAAGTTTTTATGTGGAGACTTATTCCTAACCATGCGATCAAACCCTCTCCTTTGCTCTTAGATCCAATTTGGAAGAGATATTTGCAAGACAAATATTGACGTTTGATCTTATCTGGGGACTCCTATACGTGTACAGGAAGCATTGTCCTTTGTTTTGTGACAAAGAGAAAGAATGCTTCTGTCCCTTACGTGTCCCCACAGTAGCACAGGGAACTCCTGGTGCTTTCTGCACGAATATCCCCCTTTATGGGACAGGCTGCAGGTGCCAATAGCAATGTACTTTGGCTCAGCAGGATGTCTTTGGCTATGCAGTAATTCCACAAATATTTGTGGAGTGCCTACTGAATGGAAGCTGGTCCTGGGTGCTGAGGCTGATATGGTGATCAGAATGCCTCCTCTGCCCTCAAGGACTTGCTGTATGGGAGAGGAAGACTCCTGCAAACAGTCAGGTCCCCATGCAGAACAGGGTGGAGTTAAGCAGAAGGTTTAAGCATGGCAGTGGGAGCACAGAGCAGGCCACCTGATGCGGGATTGGGAGTAGAAGAAAACTAAGATCTAGTGTCCACCTCACAACATATATAGTTATTACAATATTATTATTATTTTAAAATATATTTTATTGATATTTTACAGAGAGGAAGGGAGAGAGATAGAGAGCCAGAAACGTCAATGAGAGAGAAACATCGATCAGCTGCCTCTTGCACACCCCCCACTGGGGATGTGCCCGCAACCAATGCACATGCCCTTGACCAGAATTGAACCTGGGACCCTTCAGTCAGCAGACCGACACTCTACCACTGAGCCAAACCGGTTTTGGCTATTACAATATTAATGACTGTATTCCATATGCTGTAGTTTACATCCCCGTGACTACTTTGTAACTGCCAATTGGATGCAAGACTTACTGAGGGATCATTTTGTAATTTATGTAAATGTCTAACCACTATTCTATACTCCTGGAATTAGTATTGAATATCAACTATAATTGAAAAGTAAATAAAACGTTTTTAAAATAAAGAAAGCTGAGATCATGGGAGAGTAATGGGCATTAGTTGGAAGGAAGGGTGAGAAGGTTTTGTAGGCAGCGAGAATCACAGGTACAAAGGCCTGCAGGTAAGAAAAAGCAGAGTGTTTGGAGAACAGCAAGTAATGGTTAATGGTAAACTGCACATAAATATAGGTAAATATCTAGTATTCTAATTCTGAATAGAATTTTTAAACATAAAAGTGATAAAGTAAATTTAAAAGGAGAAAAAGTATAGATTTGATTATCTAATATCATATTCCACATCTAAATAATCATGAGAAAATTTAAAGACAAATGGAAATCTGAAAATTAAAAATATCTTGATTATTTCAGCAACTTTTATGAGAGAAGGGGTTATCTGTTTATGTGCTACTCTCTACTAACATTTGACCCAGTGCATGGCTCATGATATGGTTGAATGAATGAAAAGAATCAGTATCCTCAAAAGGTCCTAAAGAGCTAGTATAAATCAATATGAAAACCCCTGAAGTCAAGAAAATATGAATAGACATTTCACCTTGGAGTCATCCTTAGCTCTTTTATTTTATTTTTTCCCATGCAGCATATCAAATTCCTTAGCAAATCTTGTTAGTTCTACTTTCATAATAAATCCCAAACCGGACGATTCTCCCCCTACCACACTAGCACCTACTACAAGGCGCCATCATATCTTGCCTGGGTTGCTGTAGTGCTTCCTAGCTGCTCTTCCTGTGATCTCTATTGCCATTTTCCAATATCAAAAGTAATATTTTCAAATGTAGATCAGAACATGTCACTTCATAGTGCAGAATTTTCCAAAGTCTCTGTATCACACTATCCCCCTTCATTTCACTGGGCTTCACTGGGCTTCTTGCTGTTCTGTGAGCACTTCCAGCACTTTCCCTCACTGGGGTCGTAAGGTCTGAGCACTTCTCATTCCCTAACAGAAACGATTCATTCCCCCAAAGAGTTACACGGTGCTCTTCACCTGGTCAGCTAGCTCTCTGTTCAAATATTACCTCTGCAAAGAGGTGCTAGCCATCATTTTCTATATATTTAAAAGTTATTCTCTCTTTTCCATATGACCTTCTCAGCCTTACTCTGTATAAACATATTTACAAAGTAAAGATAGCTCGGCCAGCATGGCTAAGTGGTTGAGCGTCGACCTATGAATCAGAAGGTCATGGTTTGATACCTGGTCAGGACACATGCCCGGGTTGTGTGCTCAATCACCAGCGTGGGGTGTGCAGGAAGCAGCTGATTAATGATTCTCTCTCATTGCTGATGTTTCTATCTCTCTCTCCCTCTCCCTTCCTCTAATTGGTCACAATAAAAAAGTATAGAATAATAAGCTATTAACTATATAGGCCAGCAGATATATCAAATTGAGGTATTAGATCCCCATATCCATATATTTTTGGTGCAAAAATATAAAATAAATATGTTAACTCTATTTTTTTAAATTGGAAGAATATATTGAGAGTATTATATAGGAAGAAGATACTATACAAATGATCAGGAAAATTTAGGGAATAATCAAATAGAATTTTTAGAAAGTAAAGAGTATTATTAGAAGGCCTACACTTAAAAGCAGAAAAAGTTAAAGCCTTGTTATTTATATACATTGTAACAAAAACTGAGAAAAAGATGGTTCTTAGTTTAACAGGTCCAGAGATACAAGGGAGAGAAAAGGACAAACATGTCTAATAGAAATTCTAGAAGAAGAAACTGAAGGATACTGATATTTAGATTCAGAAAGCTCAATAAATCCCAAGTGAGATAAATTTTAAAAATCCACACTTAAACATATTATAGTGAAGCAACGAAGAGAACGAGACCTAAGAAGAAATGGCAATTATACTGACTTCCACATAGAAAATGCAAGATAGGAGTAAATGGGTTAATAAAGTGCAGGAGAAAACATAATTGCAACCTAAAATTTATACCTGCAACACTTAATGAGGGCAAGATAAAGCATTCATTATGTGGGACTATTTACTACCTATAGATTTTTAGTAAATTTCTACAGGTAGTAAACAATAAGAAAATTATCCAAGAATAAATATATGATAATAGGAAAAAATGGTAAGCAAAAGGGATAGGAGGGGTCCTGGCCGGGCGGCTCAGTTCGTTGGAGTATCGTCCTTTACAACAATGAAAGGTTGCAGGTTTGATTCCCAGTCAGGGCACATATCTAGCTGGTAGGTTTGATGATCCCCAGTTGGGCCAAGTATGAAAAGCAACCAATAGATGTTTCTCTTTCCCTGCCTCTCTCTCCCTAAAATCAATTTTAAAATCATATTCTCGGGTGAGTATTAAAAAAAAAAAAGAAAAAAAGAATAATAAAGTCTAAGTAGATCTCAACACACATTGGGTTACAAAGCACTGATAATATCTAATTTATGGTGTTAAAACAAAAGATACAGTTGAAATACTGAACAACAGTAGTACAGAAATCAGGAAGGGGTGGGGTGATCAGAGTTAAACAACCTAAGATACTTATTTAGGAAAAAGGCAAAAATATTGAATAATATATTTGTGAATTTTATTGAGTGAAACATTTACTTAAAAATCATGGGATAACTACTAAAGGTTTAGAAATATAACATGTATTTTTCAAATTAATTAAAAGATGGTTTTCTTTATAGATAAAGAGCGGGGGGGAGGGGGCCTACATTCAATCCAAAAGAGAGCAACAGAGGAGGAAAAAGAGAAACCAAAAGAAGAAACATTAAAAGTAGAATGAGTAAGAAGACTAAAATAAGATGGGAGAAATGAAATCAGATCACAGAGCATGTAAATGAACTAACTTCATTTAAGAGACAGATTATAAAGGTGTATTTCTTTAATAAAATCCATCTATGTTCTTTTTACATGAAATATCTCAAACACAAGGACACAGAAATATTGAAAGGTAAATTATGTTTTAAATGTATAAGGTAAATAGAAACTGGTGTGGCTATATTATTACCAGACAAAAGTCCTTTATTGGCAGAAAGTCTAATCAGAGATGTATTGTTATTTCATACTAAAGCTTCATTCTCTAGGAAGATACAGTTCTGAATTTAGATAAAAACTTCAGGACCAATAAAGCAAAAAAATTTACAAAGTACAAGCAAAAATGGACAAATCAACTTCTCTTAGAAATTGATAAATCAAGCTGATAAGGATATAGAAGATGTGGACAACACAGCACCTTACTTGATCTAGTAACACATGGACAGCATTGTAGCCAACAACTGAATATTACATATTTTTATGCATATTCTCTTTTAAAATATATACTTTATTGATTTTTTACAGAGAGGAAGAGATAGGGATAGAGAGTTAGAAACATCGATGAGAGAGAATCATCGATTAGCTGCCTCTTGCACACCCCCCACTGGGGATGTGCCCACAACCAAGGTACATGCCCTTGATGGGAATTGAACCTGGGACCTTTCAGTCCGCAGGCCGACGCTCTATCCACTGAGCAAAACCGGTTTCGGCATTATGCATATTCTTATAAGCACCCATGGAATATTTAAAAATTAAGAACAACAAGATAAATCCAAATAAAATATATGGATGGGACTAATTAAAAATAAGTACAGAAATCAGTAAAACAGAAGACGAAGATACTTGGGGAAGATCAACAACAAGCACAAGGAAGGGAGTGGCACATAGTAGGTACTTGATAAATATCTGTTCACTCTAAAGCTTCATTCTCTAGGAAGCTTTAGTGTTCAGTGAATAAAAAGAAACAGAAAACTACAAATGTGTGTGTATAAAAAGTCTGAAAGGAGATTCACCAATGAATGCTCTACATCTGAGTTGGGCATTTATTTAGGTTATCCTACTGTTACTTTTTGTTCTTTTTTTTTTGTATGTGTTGAACTCTCTATATATGGATTGCTCTTTTAGTTTTACGAAAATACATAATTTTTAAGTAAAAAAAAATATATTTTTGAAGAGGTGGACTGGAGAAGATTATCCTAGAGGGAACATCCTTGACACCAACTCTGGTCAGTGGGGTGAGGAGGTGCAATGTAAGGGTGTGGACTTGCTTTGCTCCTCACTACAGATATAACTTCAAGCATAACCTCTTTGAACCTGTTCTCCAAAGTGGCAATAATAAAGCCTTCATCAAAGAATTATTTAGATAGGTGATCTTAGCGCAGTGCCTCATACTATAGGTGCTCAACAGCCATTTTCCTTGCCCTGCTTGAGAGAGAGAGAGAGAGAGAGAGAGAGAGAGAGAGAGAGAGAGAGAGACCCTCCCCATAGCTAAGGAATGTGCCCAGAGTGGAAAGCAAATTTGATCAGTTTGGAATATGAAACTGGATGAAAGCTTAGTACATGAAATTATATTTGTGCCCTCCTAGAGAGCCGAGAATATTAAGATATGAACCAAGTAACTCATATTTAATAGATGTAAGAATGAAGGTGCAGTATTATCATTTCCTTGTGATAGTCATATCTAATAGTTCTGAAACCAATTCCCAATATTCATGTCAGGCTTATTTTATGAGACATTTAACCATTGCTAAATTAAATTTCATAAGAGAATGTGTCTATATAACTTCACTGGAGTTACAGAGATAGAAATCTGACCCATCATTTCTATTTTCACGGAAAACCATTTAGCAGAACTTTGTTCCAGTAGAAGTGTTTATTGAGTTGTAAGCCTAACACAGTTCATTGGCTGCATGTATTTCCACACTGACATTTTTCTCAGCGCAGATTTGCATCAGTTCATTAGTACTGACAGCAGATGGTAGCACTTTCACACAAATTTACCTTCCGAATTGATCTAAGAAATGTCACTAAAAAGATCCTGACAGTTTTGATGTTCTTCCATTTCTGAAAATGGTGTATTAAATAAATAAGGTGTAGGATTTTAGGTGTTTATTTGTGGGTGGTTTTTTTGTTTGTTTTTTGTTTTTTTAACTCCAGCACATAATTCCTAAACCAACTAAAGAAAGCTTTCATTTCTATTCTGGCTGTTTGAGGGAGAAAGTAGAAAATACAGATAATCTTGCCTGATAGCATAAGCCTTAAAAAATCTCCATGGCAGAAAAGTGGCTTTTGGAGAATATTACCCAGATTGATTGTCTACACTGATCAGATGCTTCAAATTATTTTAAAATTCTCTATCTTACTTTGAATACAAATTGTTTGGCTTGCAGGATCGGCTGATTGAAAGGGACTGAAAAAATAGTATTGGTTCAGGTTGCAAAGCTAATTCTGTCACTGCTGCAGCATTAAGAAACCCATGCCAGTAAGCACATTTTAAAATTACAGATCCTTTGTCTTTAGTTAGCATTAAATCATTATCACACTATTAGACAAGAAGACTTAGTATTTGATAAATGGATGAATGATGGAATATATGAATTATAATCACATGAGGAAATGTTATATTTTCTACATTATATAACCATTATTATATTCTTAATAACTCAAAGCCTATATTTAGTAATCTTACACATTTGAAAATAGGATTTCTTTTGAGTATTTTAAAAATCATCTTCTAGCTGTATTTGAATACTGACTAGTTCATGATTTGGTTAATTTGCCACAACTAAGAAAAGCTGATACACTTGAGAATGCATTGAGTGTTGACTGTATACAGTTTAATCATGTCATTAATTATGGATGCTTTTGACATACTGTTAGAAAAGTGGTCATGATTAACAACATACTTAAAGGATTTATTTAATGACAAGAAGGAGCTTTTGGTTTCCAATTATCTTAAAACAATATCCTTACTGAGATTCTAACAATAGGAAAATAAACTAATACTGACTTAAATTAGCTAAAATACAGCAACTCTGTTCAATATATTTCCATCATTCCTTCCTTTGTTCTATTACTGTCATGTATATTATACACACACACACACACACACACACACACACACATATGTATATATATATATGTTATAAACACAATACTAGAGTATTATAATTTTTGTTTATATTAATCTTATGTCTATTAAAGTAAATAATAGAAGAAATATTACTTAACTTTCTGTATTTACCAATTATAATGCTTTTCATTTTTTTCCTGTGAATTTGAGTTACTCTCTGGTATTGTTGCCTGAAGGACTTCCTTTGCTATATCTTTTTTTAAAAATATATTTTATTGATATTTTACAGAGAGGAAGGGAGAGAGATAGAGAGCTAGAAACGTCGATGAGAGAGAAACATCGACCAGCCGCCTCTTGCACAGCCCCAACAGGGGACGTGCCCGCAACCAATGTACATGCCCTTGACCGGAATCGAACCCGGGACCTTTCAGTCTGCAGACCAATGCTCTAACGCTGAGCCAAACCGGTTTTGGCCTTTGCTATATCTTATAAGGGAGCTCTCCTAGCAAGGAATTCTCAGTCTGTTTCCCTGGGCAAATAGTTAAATTATCTTTAATTTTTTGAGGGATAGTTTTGCTGGATAAAGAATTCTTGGTTGACATCTCTAGGTGTTGTTTTTGTTTTTGTGTATGTGTGTATGTGTGTGTGTATGTGTGTGTGTATGTGTTATTTTTTTTCCCCGCTAGGACTTTGAATAGACTCTTCTGTTGCCCTCTGAACTAATGAGAAGCCAGCCATTGTTGCACTATTATTTCTCTTTATGTGACGAGTCCTTTCCCTCTTCGTGCTTTTAAGATTTCCACCTATCTTTGGCTTTCAGCTTTAGACTATAATGTATTTATCTGTGGCTTTCTTTATGTTTCTACTTAGGATTTGTTGCACCTCCTGTAGCTGTAAATTAATTTTTTAAATAAAAGTTTAGAAGTTTTAAGTTAGTAATTTTTTTTCAAATGTTTTGCCTGCTCTTTTCTGTCTCTCCTCTTGTCCCTGACTTCTATTACATGTATGCTGATATGCATGGTATTGTCCAAGGGACTCTGTTCATTCTTCATTTTTATTTTTTTCTTCCCTTCTGATTGAATAATTTATATTAACATATCTTCAGATTCATTAAGTCTTTTTACTGCCATCTCCTATCTACTATTGAACCTAACTAGTGAATTTTTTATTTCTGTGTTGTACTTTTCAAATCTAAATATTCTAGTTGGTTCTTTTCATAGTTTGTATTCATTGATTGATTGTCACACTTTTTATCTTTTAACTTTTTAAGCAGTTTTCTTTAGTTTTCAAACATATTTATAGTAACTGTTTTGAATTCTTTATAAATGCAATATCTGAGCCACTCAGAGTTACTATTATTATTATTTTATGCATTGGTTTTGGTGTACAGATTAGTGATTCGACAATTATATACTTTACATAGTATTCCCCTTGATATTTCCAGGAGCCCAAGTGGCACTACACATAGTTATCACAATATTATTGATTATATTTCCTATGCTTTACTTACTTCCCTGTGACTCTTTTGCACCTACCAATTTTATTAATGGATTTTTTTTTCATTAGTTTGCTTCACACATTGCTGTTTCTTTGCATCTATCTCTCAAATTTCATTGAAAGCTAGAAATTTAAGATATGATACTATAGCAATTCTGGATTCCAATGTTTTCCTCTGAAGGTTGTATTTTAGTTTTTATTGTTATTGTTTTTGTGTGTTGTTAGTAACTTTTCTAGGATTTATCTGCAGAACTTGCCTCTCTATAACTGTAGTCATTGATGTTTTTGCTATTTTATTTTTTATTCTTATTTCCTGGCTTCCTTTGGGTCCCCCAGCTATGTCAATATAGCTTTCTGGTTAGCCAGGGATTGGACAGACTGTGCCCAGGTATATCTGTAGCCTCTAAGTCTTCTATCCTTTGCCGATGGATATGTGCGGGAGCTGGGAGCATGCTCAGATTTCAGTTAATGTTCAAGTTCGTGTCAGCTTTTACTTTCCATCAGGCCTTCTCATATCTCCCCTGCACGTGTGTGTAGTTACCCACCAGCCAGGGACGCCTGGAGAACTTGCCTAGTCCTTCTATGAACTGTCTTCTCTCCAGGATCTTCCCATGAAATTTCTGGCTGGTCTGCTGCTTGCCTCAACTGGGATCACAACATCTGGCTAGCAGAACTGTGGGTTTAATTTTCTTTTCATTTAGTACCATTTTTGCTATTTATTTTGCCAGTGTCACTGGGCAGTGGTTTTTGCTGTCTGTTGGAAACAGGGTCAGCCCTGCTGGCAGCACAGCCACTGGTTCTTATGTCCAGCTCCTTTCTGGAAAACTTACTTACTGTTGATACAGTGGGTAGAGGTGGAAGCGGATAGGGAGGTATTTGTAGGCCAGAAGGCTGCAGACTGACTCCCTCTCTCTCTCTCTCTCTCTCTCTCTCTCTCTCTCTCTCTTCTAGCAGCTTTTTATGACACACATTTCAATTTTTTTTAAAAATTTGCCTTTAGTTGATTTTCACAGCCTGGAATTTAAAACAAACTTTTATTTAAAGGAGTAAATCAGACGATGTATTTTAACTTTTTCCAAATAATGCATCCTGGCCATCCTGGACCCACTCTCATTCTTACAGGAGCATCCCATACTTGGGCAACCCTTTTTTGTACTCCATCCCTGCAAGACGAATGAATTTATGGCTCCCGTATTAAAGAATTCTCGAAAAATCAATAGGTAAGAAACAGCATCAAGATACATTGGCGTTAACTCTTATTTTAAAAGTGTAAATCTTCTTATGTGACTCTGGAAGCTAAGCTAAAAAAGAAATATTCTTGGTAATAATAATAATGGCTCACATTTATTGATTTTTACTGTGTGCTAGGCACTGTTCTATTCCAGATATATTAATGCATTGGATTTTTATAACGCCCCATGAGCCAAGTTCTATTATTTTATGCAGTTTACAGAGGAAGGAGCTAAGGCATAGAAGGGTTAAATGATCTGGCCAAGGTCAGAAAGCTAGTTAAGGGGTGGAACTGGGATTTGAAAATTGAAAAACCAGGCATTTTGCCTTAGAGCCATGCTCTCCATCACTGCACTCTACCACCTTACCAAATGCTATAAATTTTAGGTGTAAAATTGGAATCATCAAGGGGAGTCTTGGAGTCCCAGTGCCTCCGACTGCCTTAGTGGGGGATCCTCAGAGTGTTTTGGGGGCTGGAGTCCTTGTCAAGCAGCAGGGAAGGCGTTTGGAAATGCTGGGGTTTCGAGTGGTGGGAGCACATCTTTGAAGAAAGCCTTGTTGCTTTTATTGTCAACCACTGATTTCCTATCATTCGTCCAAACTGCAATGGAAATACACAGACTTGCCTGTATTTTCACTTGTTTCCCAGGAATGTCAACTACATCACGTCTTGGCTGAGCATTGTTGGGCCAGTTGTTGGGCTGAATCTACCTCTCAGTTATGCCAGAGCAGCCTCTCAGAATGAATGAAATGTCAACTGGCAAGGTAAAAACGCGAAGCCCGGACCAAGTGCTTGCTGTTACAAAGATCCTGGCGTCCCTGTTGCGTGTAAATACGTGGTCCCTGCTGGCCCCAGGAGATATGAAGTTTACTTTCACATTTCGTAGGCTGATCGCTGACTTGTTTCTTAAAACTTTCCAACCAACTAGCACCCATTCATTTAGGAAGCATTTTACTGCCCTGTGAGTGACACTCATACCACAAATGACTGAGTGGTTTTATTTTAGAAATGATATTCTTGAAATAAGCCTTTACTGCTCAGCTAACCTTCTTTTATTCTCTTGGCTTTTGTTTTGTTCTTGTTCTTCAGATTCTTCGGTTGAGCCGAAGAGCTTAGCAATTAATTGCAGCATGAAGAATGCAGGAAGTTTATGGCTGACCCTGGTTTTAATGGGACCAATGCCATGAGTTTTCAGCTCACCAAGATTTTGACGTCGATTATTTTTTTTCCCTTGGAAGCAAATGTCGGCAGCAACTGATATACCATATATTGAAAAGAAACACCCCAAAGACACAAATCAATGTAAAGAGCAAAAAAAAAAATCTAACTCGCTAATAGAAATGCTGACATCATTCAGGCATTTTCAAGTCATTCTTTCATGTCTGAGACTCGTTTTCTTCACCTTTAGTTTGAGAATACCAAGCTACCTCAATAGGGTTGTCTGAGAGCCACGTGAGATCATTAATAAATGGAAAAACATTGTAAAGAAGCACTATGTAAATATTTATTCTTTATTATATTATATTCACCTTTCTTATATTTTATTGTTATTCACCCAGTCTGTCAGTAAGTTTGCTAGCCAGTGAGGTAGTAAGATGAACCTAATCTGGAAGAATTTTTGGTTGGAAGTTGCTTGTTTCATAACTAAGAGAAAAGTGTAATTGGCTCTTTAGAGCATCTAGTGTAGTGTCTGTTGCTGAGGGATGCACTATAGAATCACCGAGGCTGTTTCACAAGTACAAACACTGGCTGCCACCATTGGAAACAGCGACTCCGAGGCTCGGGCTTTGGGGAACCCCTGGTGTGGGCGTGTGGCATTTACTTGTGCTGCTTTGGTCTCTTGGAGGGCCTCCTCTGATTCTGGGTGTCGCTCCAGCAAGCTGGACTGACTTGCTAGCACGTGTCTGGGCATTGCCCTGAGAGACTTCCGATAATAAGGAAGTCCAGGAGGCATTTGTTCACAAGGAGGCCCCCTGGGGTGAGCGGTTAGGGTGCAGGGTGAATGGAAGAGAACGGTGACAGTTCTTCGGGTCTGTAGGGTAAGGGCAGAAAGCTCCCAGAGGGAGCAGAGGTAGAGAAAGGGTTAATGTGAACTGCTAGGAAAGCTAAAAGTAAAATTTAAAATGCTGATCTGCACATAATCGTGCTGGGCGAGAGCCTGCTTACATGCTTGCTGGGCATTTTGGTATTTACCACTTAACATCTTTTCAACTTCTGCAAGGGATTTCTCCTCCCCCTCCGCACCCCCACCCCACTCCTAATGGAAACACAGATTTCTCAGCAAGCCATTTCTCAAGGCAGGTCATTCTGGGGGGGAAAAAATTAATGCATCATCTAGATTATGTACTTGCCTAGAAATATCTTTTGCTAACAGTTTCTGAGATGATAGTTGTCTATCAAGTCGGGGCCAGTGTGTAGGTTTTGTCTAAGTTTAAAAAAACTGATTAATGGAGACCTGAAGATTCATGAGTGAAGGAAAAAGTTCTGAAGTGCTTCGGGAGGTGATGGAGATCTCCCTCCCCAGATGGACCCCTCTCCGTGGCAGCTGTTTCCTTCAGACTGTTTTTCACTTAAAAAAATTAATTTTTGGTTGATAAAAAATTTCCTTTTTAAAAATACAGTTATATAGCAGACTTGTCATCCCAACAGTTATAAAACATGGGAAAGAAATTCGTTTTGTCAAAGTAACAGTTCTTTCTCTGGAAGATGAGGATTTTCCCTCTAGGACTCCTCTCCAGCTAATATAAGGCAAAGCCCTCCAGTCAGAAATAAGGCTGGTTGGTTAAAGCTGCTACCAGCCAGCCTCCTAAGATCTGTTGTTTCTGTGACCTTGGAAAAGTTGTTTCACCTCTTTGGTCCTCAGTTTAACTATGTGGCTTGGGAGGTCCACTCCAATTCTTGTGTCTGTGAAACACAGAGAAATCTGGGAGTCTGGCTAGCTGCTCCCTGTGTGACTTAGGCCGATTTTCTTAATCTCCTGTCATCTGTCACCGTTTCTATCAAAAAAGCCTGCAGTATCTATCCCACTCACCTAACAAGGGCACAGAGATCAAAACTACAAGTCAATCTTGGAGTGCTTTATAACCAACAGTACCACATGGAGTTAGGGGACCATGGATCATTGGGGGGGACCCGCTTCTGGGGGACCCAGTCACCTAACAAGGGCACAGAGATAAAAACTACAAGTCAATCTAGGAGTGCTTTATAACCAACAGTGCCACATGGAGTTAGGGGGACCATGGATCATTGGGGGGACCCGCTTCTGGGGGGACCCAGCACACCTCCTTCCCACCTCATCTCATGCCTGACTCCTCCCCAATGCAAATGGGCACTTCTCCTCTGCCCACATCCTCACCTGACCCTTGCACATGCTGTTCCCACCTGGAAAAGCTTCCTTCCCCATACCTCTCACCCAATTAACAGCCTATCAGGGGTGGGCAAACTTTTTGACTCGAGGGCCACAATGGGTTCCTAAACTGGACCGGAGGGCTGGAACAAAAGCATGAATGGAGTGTTTGTGTGAACTAATATAAATTCAAAGTAAACATCATTACATAAAAGGGCACATTTTTTGTGGTTTTTTTTTTTTTTTAATTCAATAGTTTTATTCACCGAATCTGACCCACGGGCCGTAGTTTGCCCACGGCTGGCCTAGCCTCTAATGTTCAGTCTCCCTCAGAGCCATCACTGACCACCCGCTGGGAGACCTCTCCAGGCATTACTCACTGAACAGAGCCTTATGGGCATTTAATTGTCTTCCTCTCACTCTGATTTCTCTCCTTTCTTAATTAGGGGTAATCAGTACTCTAAGGTGATGACCCACTTTGGGGGAATGTTCTAAGGGGCATGTTGGGAAGAGTTGCTGTTTGTCCCTGATCAGTGATCCAAAGAGGGCTGGGTCTGCAGATTCCAGCGGGTGGGCCAGTTCATTGAGCGACCAGCGGAAGGCCCAGAGGCTGTGTTGATCATCGGGAACTAGCCTACAAGCTGAAGGTTAAAAGCACAAGGCTGCCAAAACTGGTTTGGCTCCATGGTAGAGCATCGACCTGCGGACTGAAAAGTCCCAGGTTCAATTCCAGTCAAGGGCATGTACCTTGGTGGTGGGCACATCCCCAGTAGGGAGTGTGCAAGAGGCAGCTGATCAATGATTCTCTCTCATTGATATTTCTAGCTCTCTATACCTCTCTCTTCCTCTCTGTAAAAAATCAATAAAATATATTTTTTTAAATAAAAGCACAAGGCTATCTACCCCTTCAATGAAAATGTAGTAAAATAAAAAAAAAATAAAAAAATTTCAAAACTGGTTTTCACCTCCATTTCTTCCAAGATTGGTATCGTTTTTATTCATACTCTCAAGATATTAGGAAATGGAGATCTGCAGGGTCAAACCAGCTCTTTATATAAATCAGGGAGCTGATATTCCAATGAGTTGGGATTTTTTTAGGATTAAAATTTGAAAATAAGAATATGCACACATTTGCTTCAGCAGATACTTACTGAGTTCCTCTTATGTACTGTGCTAAGTGCCAAGGATGGCAAATAGAAAGACACGACCCTGGCTCATAAGATGCCACAGTCCAGTGGAGAAGGCCAGGGGACGACCGGGGACAGTAAGATGCAGCCTGTGGCAGGGCGTGGAAAGCAAGCGCGAGGGAACGTTCACAGAGGATGTGAGTGGAGCCACATCAGAAACGGAGCAGAGCCCGGGGAGGTGCAGATGGGGAGGTGGTCAAGAGAGACTGGCTCGTGGGGCTGGGGCCAGGTCTGGAGGAGCCTTTATTGCCACACAGATAATTTGTATTTGTCCTGAAACCCTCAAAGAGCCACCAAGGGGATATCCAGGTAAAGGAGTTGAAGTGATCACATCTGTGTCTTGGAGCGACCCTGTATTTTCCAAATGACTATTTCATATAACTAAGCATAATACACTTGAGCCAGTTTCCTCGCCAGCAGGTACTAGCCACTGGCTTTAGAAGGCGCAGGAGTGCAGAAAGGGCTGGGAGTATGCCGGGGACGCTGTTCAGTTTTGCCTGGAGCCTTCCAAAACAGAACCCACCAGTGTCCTAAAAGGCCTACATGCTGGCTTACTGTTTCACCTGGGACAAGTCGCTGCACTCGCCAAGCCTCTGGTTCTTAATGGAAGGAAGTGCATTAGATGAAGTGAAATCAATTTATTGGTTTATGACCAGTATTTTTTTTTTTTTTTTTTTTTGTGTGTGTGTGTGTGTGTGTGAAATAGAGTATGTCTGGGAAGAACACTCTGTGTGTCTCCTTTACTCTCACAATACTGCCACGCTCACAGCACTTCTGGCACCAGATGTGTGGGTTTGCCACGCATCCAACAATGCTGTGACACTACTAGGTGTCCTACAGCACACCAGTTCTGTCAGCTCTGGTACTACCTGTCTGGAGTCAGTATCAGATCTTGTTTGTAGGTCAAGATTTCAATCCCACAAGACTGCCCCCACCTAAGACTCCAATCCCAAGTCCCACGTTGTCACCTGTATTTTTAACCAATCAGCCTTAAATTGGGGTTCCCGTGACCACCTCCTTGGGTACAATAATTTACTAGCATGGCTCATAGTACTCAGGGAAACACTTATATTTAGCAGTTTATTATATAACTAGAGGCCCGGTGCATGAAATTTGTGCGCTTTGGGGTGGGGGTGCTCCCCAAGCCTGGCCTGTGCCCTCTCACAGTGCGGGAGCCCTGCGATTGATTGGCCCAAAGAGGTAGGCCCCAACCACCCATCTGGGCTCCTCAATGGATTGCCCCAAAGAGGTAGGCCGGAGCCGGGGGTCCTGTCTTCGCGCCTCAGGATGCCACGGGACCCCTGGCCTCACCATGCAGAGCTGTGGGACCCCCAGGCTTCACCATGCAGAGGCATGGTACCTGCCTCTGCGCCTCGCATGCAGCATCAAGTCCCCGCCCACCCACGTGCACACGCAGCCCCGCCCAACCTCATGCACCTGCTGCACAAGCAGCCTCCTGGTGATCGCTCCTTGTGGCATCACACACAGCACGAGGCCATGATGACCACATAGGCTTTTATTAGTAGGATAAATAATATGAAAATGGGATAAATAATAGAATATGAAAATAAATAATTGAATATGAAAGGCAGAAAGATGAAAAGGTACGTAGGGCAAGGTCCAGAGGGCGCCACATGCAGGAGCCTCTGCCCCCATGGAGATGGGGTGCATTGCCCTCCTGGAGTGTAGGTGTGTTTACCATCCCGGAAGCTCTCTGAACCCCGTGCTTTGGGGGTTTTATGGAGGCTTCTTCACACAGGGCATGCCTGATCATTTACTCCACTGCCATTCCCGGTCCCCTTCCCGGAGGACGGCAGGTGGGGCTGGAAGGTCCAAGCTTCTAGTCAGAGCTTGGTCTTTCTGGTGACCATCCCCATCTTGAAGCTATTCCGGAGCCCACCAAGAGCTACCACCTCATTACAACAAACGTCACCCCTTCCGCCCAGGAATTTCCAAGGGATTTAGGAGCTCTGTGCCAGGAACTGGGGGCAGAGATCAATATATGTATTTTCTGTTATTTCACAAATACATAGGAAGAAGTGCATTGCACAAATAAGGATATTATTGTCATTGTTTCTCGAAGCTTTGGTTTCAATTACATCATTCCTGTGTGTGTGTGTATGAGTGTGTGCTAGGTTGTGATGAAATTGTATTTCTAATTCCAGAAAACAATCAGATATTTGAAAAATAATAAATAGGCTTTCTTCCAGTTCTAAGATCCTCTGACTTCCTTATATTGCTGACGAGTAGGTTGCTGAAGATTGTTCTAGAAGGATATATGAACTACTTTATTATGGTGCACATGGCACTGGTCTATTTAATATGCACATAGGTCCCCACAGCTGCTCCCCTGGGTTTTTATAGGGCGTGTCTGTAAAAGTGCTTTCACATTTTTATTCTTATATTTGGTAATGTTCTTTCAAGCAGTAAAGCCCTTGCTTTCTATTCAACCTTTGTGCTGTCAATTGCGACACCTAGTGGTAATATAGCCCTGGTGCAGGTATCCTGTATTCTTGTTAAAGAGATCACCAAGTCCCATTTTATAAATTATTTTATTTTATTTTTTAAAGTATTTTAAAATATATTTTTATTGATTTTTTTTACAGAGAGGAAGGGAGAGAGATAGAGAGTTAGAAACATCAATGAGAGAGAGACATCGATCAACTGCCTCCTGCACACCCCCACTGGGGATGTACCCGCAACCAAGGTACATGTCTTTGACTGGAATCGAACCCGGAACCTCTCAGTCCACAGGCTGATGCTCTATCCACTGAGCCAAACTGGTTTCGGCTGTAAATTATTTTTTAAAAATGGGAAACTCACATTTATTCCTTAATTCATTTAACTTTACATGAGAACAAATAAAGCTAATGACTTCTTGGACTGTTTTGAAGCTTTTAAAATAGTATCCAGATATCACTGTTAATCATAACAGTGAGAGAAATTTACCGTATTTGCCGGCGTATAAGACGATTTTTTGGCCCTGAAAAATACCGTATTTGCCGGCGTATAAGAGACTGGGCGTATAAGACGACCCCCTAACATTTCCACTCAAAATACAGAGTTTGTTATATACTCGCCGTATAAGACTACCCCCCACTTGGAGGCATATTTTTCAGGGCCAAAAAATCGTCTTATACGCCGGCAAATACGGTAACAAAGCATGCCCTGATAGGTTAATGGGAAATCATAGTCCAGCTTACCCACAGCCGTGGGTGCACTGTTATTTACATGTGTGTGCCAGATTCTCAGGGTGGTGCCTGCCCTTGGTAGCACTCAGTCTTTGCGGAGGGTCTGTATGTGGGGTCACCACGGAGCCCAGGGAAAGGGCCTGCTTTCTGCAGGCGCCGGGGCCTGGACCCGCTTTCCTCATTGCACCCTGCCACCTGCTCCGTCCTTAGAGAAGAGTCCTTCCCCCCGACCCCACAGCGGGATGGGATGTGGGCTCCTCAGCCCCTTCTTCAGTTGGTCCAGAGAGTGTGTCCAGCCTTTTCTTGCTTATTAATAGGGAGCTGGCTAAATAAAATGTGGTTCTGTATTACGGTTAAGGGGAGTGAATTCAATCCCATGTATCAAAATAGGCAGTGCTCATAAACAGTTAAAACAGGGGGGGAAAACCCACTACAGGTAAACAGTACGATCAATACTATTTTATATAAAAAAATACACCAATACCACACGTTTTCTATAGTGCATTTATAATTTAGGTTAAAAAAAATGGTCTGGAAGGATGCATGCCAGACTTGTAGGAGAGGTTAGTTACTTAGGAGGATGGAGAGTGGGAATTTGGACCAGAAGTGAACCCAGGCGACTGGGTTTTTTAAAAAATCCTCCACTTATCTATCCACACACAGACTGTGAAACCTAAAGCTCATTTTTGAAAAGGATTTTAGTCCTCATAGATAATTTGGAAGCCATAGAAACATTTGAAGGAGAAAATTTAAAAATTATTTAAGTATATATATATATCACTCAGGGAAAGCTGCAGTTAAAATGTTGATATATTTCTTGATACTAGTTTGAACATATCTAAATTAGGATCATTCTGTATTTGGTTTTACATCCTGATTTTTCCCACGTAACATTATATTTGGAACGTTTTCCCATGTCATTTAGTATTCTTTGAAAAAAAGCAACTTAAAATAACTAATATTTCTTCTAGATAAAAATGTACCAAATAACTCTATTGACATTGGGATTTTAGGCTATTCTTAATTCCTCACTGTTCATTTACCAGTAATTCATTGAATACTTATTTCTTGCATTGTCAGGACCTGTGCTAGGGATATGGAGTAGAAAAAACCCCTCCGTCACAGAGCTTTTTTTTCCTTCTTTTTCCAAAATGTAATTTGGTCAGAAATGTGTGCAGGAACAGTTGCTATCTTTAAGTTTTCTATGGTGCATATATAATGTATGTAAAAATAAAAGGTCTGTTATTAAGGAATGAGCAGATCAAAAGATATGGAATGTCTGAAGACTTTTGATGTTGCTACATTGTGCACCAGTAAGGCTGTACCAATTTACATCCCCAGCAGCAATCTGTGTTACCATTTCCTAAAATCTTTGGAAATAATTTCCTTTTAACCTTGCTTTTATTATTGCATCAAACATTTTTCTCTTCCTGTCTTACTAAAATATGCATGCATTCTCAGCTTTGTTCCCTCCCGATGTTACACATTTCCCAGCGGGGCTGGGTTAGTTTTTCATCTTGTGCGTTGTCCACATGATTGATTGCCCACATCTCCACTTCCCTCCAGTCAGAGCTGATTGTCCACGTACTGCTTCCTTTACAACCGGAAGCGTGGAGTTAAACCTTAGAAAGTATATGTAATTTAAAGAATTATTATGAGAAATTTCATACATACTCAAAAGAATACAATGAAACCTCACCTACTTAAAATCAGAATCAGCAATTACAATTATTGCCATGGTTGCTTCATTTAACCCCCTTAACTTTATATATATAGTTGTTGAAACATTTTAAAGTTGTAGCCATTATATTATTTGGTTTTACAAGTGCATCCGGAATGCTTTTTATTTGCTATACAGGCAGTCCTCGGGTTACTTCGAACTCGATGTACCTTGTTTTGTGGTTACACTGCCATCTCCCATTTATTTATTAAAAAGAAAAAAGTCCCGTTATTTCGACGTATGTACTTTATGTGTTTTATTATTTATTTACCACAAGTAAAGGTCAGGAATTGTAATCTTTCTTTTAAATTCTTTTTACCATTTCACTTCTTTACTGCTGTGTATGTGATCCATGTGAGTGGCGTAGGTGCTTATGTAGGTGAGTTCGGACTTATAGCAAAAATCACATTACATCGAGCCGTAGGAATGGATCTCTGACATAACCTGAGGACCTACTGTCTTCTGTCCTTTTACTGCATTCTTAGCAGTTAAAATCTTTTGGGTTTTGTCCTCTGCTTTTACTTCTGAAGGTGGGGCTTTATACCTGAAGCTGCTAACTAGAGAGAAAAAAACCTTATTATAAGCTGGATGGATAAATTCTAAACAAAGCTATGGGGGGAAAAGGTATGACAAAAATATCTCATATCACTGTTTCTAAAGCAAGTCTTAATGGACAAATGTTTCAACAGGTAAATTTCAACTGTTCTCAGCTGCTATTGAAGAAATTATGTGGCTCACTCTACCCACTATTGTACACATTTAAACATTAACTGGTGATAAAAGAACAAATTTAATATATTCATTAGCATTTAAACTTATTTGAAAATGTGGGTATGTTAAGTATGTCCTACACTTTTTTTTAAAAAAATATATATATTTTATTATTTTTTTACAGCAAGGAAGAGAGAGGGGTAGAGTTAGAAACATCCATGAGAGAATCATCGATCAGCTGCCTCTTGCACACCCCCTACTGGGGATGTGCCTGCAACCAAGGTACATGCCCTTGACCGGAATGAACCCGGGACCCTTGAGTCCGCAGACCGACGTTCTATCCACTGAGCCAAACCGGTTTCGGCTGTCATACACTTTTAACCCAGCCAAGTAACATGACTCCTTGTTCTACTTTTTCCCCATTTATTTTTTTCTATTTTCCCCGTTTATTTATTGATTTTAGAAAGGGAGAGAAACATTGATTTGTTGTTCCACCTATTTATGCCTTCACTGGTTGATTCTTGCATGTGACCTGACAGGTTCAAACACAACCTTGGAGTACTAGGATGACGCTCTAACCAGCTGAGCTACCCGGCCAGGGCCTTACTTTTTTTCTAATTAACTACAGTGATACTTTTTAGAAAGCTAAACTTAAATGAACACACGCTCCCACACTGAGTAGACTAGAGAACAGTTTGTCAGTAACTTGTACAAGTAATTAAGCAGATCGCTGGTAAGGACCTGAGAGGGAGCCGGTACTTCTAACTGGAGTGACCTAGGGCCCATTACCTCCTCTTCTGAGGGAGAAGCGCTCCTTGGCAGCAGTTTGAAAGCTTCAGGTCCTCAGGGTCTTGTCGGTCACTTAGCCATAGGATTTGTCCCAGGTGCGTCCCGGAGACAAGTAGGAGACATCATTGCAGGGTGTTTCACTTCCTTCTAGGTTGACAAGGTCTCCACCCTGCAGGGGACCGGAGGCTGCAGGCAGCAGCAGTTTTTGCTGCCCCCTCTGCCTGGCCAGGAGCACCTCCTCTCGCTGGCAGTGCCCGTGAACTTACCCGCAGTGCCCACACTTGAACCCAGCACGTGGCCCTCCCGGGCTCTTCTGGTCCAGGCCAGGTGAGTGAGGTCCAGGCACCTCCAGGGTTGGGTCAGGCATGCCAATCCCAAAGCATCTGGTCACCCTTTGGTGCAACTAACTACACTCACTAGAAGTGCTGGATGGAAACCAAGCACAGCCAGCCTATTTCACATTTAAATATACCAAATTAACAAGGTTCATAAACTCACACAGTGCTGCCCAATACGGCAGTTACAAGCTGGCCTCTCTACAGTCCTGTGGAAAGATAACCTCACCCATTTGAAAGGATAAATGTGTGAAGTGAGCAGCAGGGGAAATGCCTCCTGAAGCTGGATGAGGAATGCGTTTGAACAAAGCCCAGGTGAGACACAGGGTTTAAGAATTCATCTTGATCCTATGGGAAGCCCAAGAGCATTTCCCACACACCCTCACCCTAACCTAACACTAGGCTTTGGTCAGATAGAAAGCAATCCGTATTCACGAATGCTCCCAATTGCAGTTTCTCAGACTTAAGGCTAATGAGCCTCATTGCAGACACCCCTTCTCCCCCCAATAGAAACTTTGAAACAATTCATGGGCAATGAACTCCATGGACTCAACGCCCAGCTTTAAAAATGAAAACACAACCCATTTTGGCCATTACTACCCATTCACTTTGTTCTTTGTAGTAGAAACTCAGTCTGATTGTTACTGATAAATTCAGGACCCACACTTTGTATAAATGGTCTTCTCTTGAACAATCTTTTCTTCTATCCCTGAAATCCAATATATTAAATCATTCAATGCCTAAATTTTGCTGTCATAACCATGGAAGCTACACAGATAGACCTTTACATACTAACCACCAGAGCAGGGAGCAACTTGAGGGTAGTATTTATATTGGGTCCCAAGATGTATCCAAGGTGATTCCTCCCAGTTTAGACTCATTTAAAAATATATATATATTTATTGATTGATTTCAAAGATCGATTGGCTGCCTCCTACTGGGGATTGAACTCGAAACTCTGGCATGTGCCTTGACCAGGAATTGGAACCATGACTTCCTGGTTTAGAGGATGAACCTCAACCATTTAACAAGGCAAGCAAGGCAATTTTAAAAAATATGTTTGATTTCTTTTTTTTTAAGAGGATAGTTAGAAACATTAATCAGCCACCTCCTGCACCCCCCCACCCCACACTGGGGATGTGCCTGCACAACCAAGGTATATGCCCTTGACCAGAATTGAACCTGGGACACTTCCTTCCACAGGCCGACCCTCTATATATACCATTTACTCTACAGAATTCTGAATTAACTGTTTCCCCAACCTCCTAAAATTGTAAGTTATACAATACAGTCTGTGGTAAGAAAAGTAAGACACAAAAACATTTTAGGCATATGAAAATTTATTTCTGTGACTTCACCATTAAAACTTAGGATCTTGGTCTTTCCTTCTTGCCTTTGTATAAGGCCAAAAGAGACACATTGGCTACTTTGACAACCTTGAAGCGAACTCCAGGAATGTCACCAACAGCATGACCTTTGCGACCAAATCCAGCAACCAGAACTTCATCATTTTCCTGGAATAAAATTGACAGTTTATTTTGGCATCGGTAACAATCACTAAAAATATTCATCATATAAGATAACTGGGGGGAACAGTCCCAGGAACAGAAGCTAGAATTTAAAGGAACTTACCTCAATGAAATTCAAGCAGCCATCATTGGGTACAAAGGCTGTGATCTTTTTGCCGTTCTTGATCAGCTGGACCCGGACGCACTTCCTGATGGCAGAATTTGGCTGTTTGGCTTCAACCCCTCTGAAACATAAAAACAGCACAAGAGTTGGTTTTCTGAAAAGGCATACACTTTAGTTCATTAAGCACAAAATGTATTACAATTTGTACTGTCTCTACCTTTTCTATCTATTCCTAAATTGCTAAATGTCTGTGATTCCAACCCAGTATCTCCTGTCATGGTGTCATTAGCACAACTGGAGACACCTGGCCCTCTATAAAATACGAAAACAAGAAGTTCTACAAGAAATTCTGAATTTAATGAATTTAACGCTTGAACTGTCACTAAATTTGATCAGATATGAGATTATGATTTTATAAAGTAAAAACCCATTTGAGTACTGTAAATTCATGTGATGTGGTTCAACTTTAGCTGTATATCTCAGGCAAGAAACTTAAGTTTCCTCAAGTAGAAAGGTGGGATTGGTCGCATTAATAAAAAGTTCATGGATGTCAACAGCTTAGAACAGTTCCCACACATACTGCGATTTGTCCCTTCTTTCTCCCCTCGATCCCACCCCAATTCAAGCTAATACCGTTAAGGGATTAAAACCCTGGTCATCTAACCTCCGAACCCTCGTGTTACCAACTCTCAAAATAAACACACTATAGCTACTACGCCAAGACCCAGGGTTTACACCACGGCTTCCTTAAATGTGAGTTACCAGAGCAAAATAAAAATAAAATAAAAAGACGGGGAACTTCGACTTACACCTTCTCCAGCACGATGCCCTTGGCGTGGGAGGCGCCCCCGAAGGGGTTGGCCTTCAGGGCGGTGCCCAGGTGGGCCTTCTTGTACTGCTTGTCGTGCCACTTCTGGTCCCGCCGGTGGCTGCGGAGCTTGCGGGCGGTGCGGAGGCCGCGGCACTTGCCTGCGAACGAACCACAGTCTCACCTCAGTTCCCCCGAAAAAGCGCCCCCCCCCCCCCCCAGCCATTCTTAACCCCGGGCACCAACCTCAGCTGCACAAGCAAAGCCGGTGAGCTCGCGCATCGCGTCTCGGCACATGGCCCAAAACTTAAGCCTCCCCCCTTACGAACTAAGAGGTGGGCACATGCGCTCCGATGGGTGCATCTTCCCAAAAGGCCCCACGCCCAGGCTCAGAGCTCGTCGGCCGCCCCGCTCCCCTCACTCCGCGGGCTCCGCGGCCGCACGGGCCCCTGCGGCTCGGCCCATGTGGCTGCGGGCGCCGGGCCTCCCGCCTCGGTCCTCACCCCGCGCCCCGGCGGCCTCCTCTCCTCTCCTCTCCGCTCCCCCCCTGCGCCTGGACCCCCCCCCCCCGCGCCCCTCCCGGCTTCAGTCTGCGATCACCTCCACCCTGCGGGGACTACTCACCCATCCTGCTGGCACCACGGGCCGGAGCGAAAGAGAGAGGATGTCCCGGAGCGAAAGAGAGAGGCCGTCCCGGAAGGAGCCACAAGACCCCGCGAGCAGGCCCCGCCCCGCCAAGGACCCCCCCGCGGCTGTCCGCGCCGCGCCGGACCCGAGTCTGGAGCCTCTCGGCGGAAAGAGGCAAATGTACACCACTTTCCAGAATCCACGTCTTATCTAACCTTTTTGACACTCAGGGATATATAATTTAGGTCCGTGTTTATTTCTTTTTATGCGGATGCCGGAGACAAAAGGAACAAGGACCTGCTCACAGTGCGGCACTGGCGCGGTCGGCAAAGCCGAGGGGGCGGGGCTTGGCGGCGCGGGGCGGGGAGAAGGCGGGGCCTCTCGGCTGAGTCTGGGACAGCGGTATGCGGGCCACGTGCTCAGAGTTTGGAAACTTAAGAGCTCTGCGCCTTAACACCCGCTCGCAAGCAGCATGGTAAATGGAAATAGTTTTTAGTGAAGCCATGTGATGTAGTAATTAAAAACCCAAGCTCCAGCTGAAGCCGGTTTTGCTCAGTGGATAGAGCCACGGACTGAAGGGTCCCAGGTTCGATTCCGGTCAAGGGCATGGACCTGGGTTGCAGGCACATCCCCAGTAGGGGGTGTGCAAGAGGCAGCTGATCGATGATTCTCTCTCAGTGATGTTTCTAGCTCTCTATCCCTCTCTCTTCCTCTCTGTAAGAAATCAATAAAATATGTTTAATGAATAAAAAATAAAAACCCAAGCTCTGGAAGTAGGCCAGGCCTTCAAACCCCAAAGCTGCCATTTACTGGTTGTGAGACCTCACTGGTTGTGAGACCTCGGGCAATTCATTTAATTAACTCTTTAAATCTCGGTTTGTTTTATAAGAGTTTGTTGCTATTTTGGTTCATCCCAGAACTATTCTTTAAATTGTTTTCTCCGTGCCAGGCATTGGGAATACAACAGGGAACAAGGGAGGGAAGGTTACTCCTTTTACAAAGTTTCTATTTTAGGCGTGACAAGGCAGGAAATGGGTTATGAGTATATTTTTAAATAAACAAGGTAATTTTACATAGTAATTAGTGTTATAGAGAAAATATAACTGGTTAAGGTGATACTAGCGTGGGGATGAGATCGGCTACTCTTGATAGGGTTGCTGAAGAAAGCATCTTGGTGGACCCTAAAGTTGAGCTGAAATCCCTGAAGAGAGGGAGCCCCTTAGGCAAGGAAGAAGAGTTCTCTATAGGTGGAAGGAGCTGGAGCTTTTCAGGAACCGAAGGACCAGGGCAGAGGAGCGCTGTGAATGAGGACTGTGGTGCTAGTTGAGACTGGAGTGGAGTCAATAGAGTATGAAAGCGAAGGAAGTGTAGACTGGAACTAGAGACAGTTTTGCAAGGAATTTTTCTGTAATGTGTAGAGGAAAGGGGCTATATCTGAGGAGAGATGTGGGGCCAGGATGGGTTTGTTTTGTGGCATTTTCGTATGCTGGTGGGATTGCCCCAATAGAGAAGAAGAAATAGATAAGTCACTTAGGATAATTGCAGGAGCAAGTCCTTGAGTAGACTAGAGGGGAGCCCAAGTGGAGGAGTTGACCTCAGGAATAATAACAATTTTTTCTGTTGTAGTACCAAAGGCAAAGTATAACTAAGTAAATTGGAAGATTTGTTCATGGGAAGATGTAGAACTTCAGTTTTGAGCAAAGTCATCAATGAAGAGAAAGAGCAGGGAAAAGAAGTTTGAGGAGAGAGGGTGCAACGTGAAATCATTGTCTAGGATAACAACGCTAGCATTATATAGTATTTTGTGACACATACTATTTTAGGTGCCCTATATTTATTCATTTAATTCTCACAACACTGAAAAGTAAATACTTTTAGTACCCCTGTTTTGCTGAGGTATAGATACTTAGTCCATTTGGATTGCTGTAATAAATTACCATGGACTGGATGGCTCATAAACAACAGAAATTTATCAGTCTGGAGACTAGGAAATCCAAGATCAAGGTGCTGACAGATTCAGTGTCTGTTAAGAGCCCTTGGTTCATAAATGATTCTTATTTTACTATAACCTCAAATGGCAGAAGGGCTAAGGCAGCTCTCTGGTATCTTTTATTTATTTTTTGTTTTGTTTTTTCAAATTTTATTGAGCTATAATTGACACATTGGGATCTCTTTATAATCCCAGTTATGAGGGGCTCACGACCCAATCACCTCCCAGTGGCCTTGCCTTCTAATACCATCATCTGACCCTGGCCAGTGTGACTCGGTTGGAGCACTGTCCAGTGCACCAAAAGGTTTTGGGTTTGATTCCTGGCCGGGGCACACCAAGGTACATATCTATCAATGTTTCTCTCTCTCCTCCCTCCCACATCCTCCCCTTTCTCTAAAAGAAAAAAATTGGTAATCATGTCCTTGTTGAGAATTAAAAAACAAACCATATCGGGATTAGGTTTCAACATATGTTTTGCCTTCTAGTCTAGGAATGTGAAAAGATAGATTGACAAAGGAATGTAGGATTGTTGAATAATTCTGAGGGCCTGTTTGAAACTAGCTGTGAATTTATATAAATCAGCATGGTTTTGTATCTTCTTCAGGTTCATTCTGTGTAGTGACTGGGTAGATGGAGAGTTGGATTTTACCAGGGTTTGGGGGAGGATCGAGTCAGGTGTCCAGGATAACACTCTAGCCAACTGAGCCACACCAGCCAGGGTGAGAATAAAGTATTCTGATTATAATTTGCATGTCCATGGGTTATCAGAAGTATATGGAAACCAGTAGACACCTTGTCCCCAAAGAATACTGTTTGTAGCTCTTGAAATGTTGGGGGAGGGGCAGGAAGGAGAACAAGTTCCCCTCTTTCCTAGTATTTCCTTCCAAGTAGAAGGATTTAAATTAGTGTAAGGCCTTATTTCTCTGCCAGTTGACTCATCCCAAGCCAGGTGAGGAGGGGTGGGTGACATCTGTGATAAGTTGAGGAAGCTCTTCTTTATTTCCATGTGGGGTGCCCAGCTTGCCCGCTCAGTGTGTTTTGCCTGGTTCTCCTGGGGCAGGCTTCTCTTCCCTGTGGAGAGTTCAGTGTTTCCAGGGTAGTCTGCCATGTCTGTCTTCCGGGGAAAGGGGTTCAGTTACAGTCCATCTTGTTCCTGCACTGGACTTTGCCCTCCATTCTGGCCTTCCACAGTAATGAAGGTGGTATTTGCTTCTTTCTCCACTTACCTTACCCTTAGTTTTATTTCTGTTGGGTTAGCACTCAGGTGGGGCAGTAAGGTATTATTATCTGATTTCTCTTAGAGCCTACCCCTGTCAACTAAGAAGAAAGATTGAGATTTTGAAATTAGGTCAGTTGATGAGGAGGTTTAGGCTAAGGGTGATGCCTTTATGCTGTGTAGGGGAGAAGCTAGCTTTTCCGAAGGATCCCAAAAGTTTTAACAATGCTGACAATTGATATTGGAGCATTTAGAATAGTTGGAAATAATTCTTTGTGCTGTAGCTGTGAAAATTGAGGCATTAGTTGCTATGGAAATGTGACAGGAAGTTAAGATAACAGCTTAAAGTGAGGAAAAAGAAGCAGTAAGGGTGAGACCCATGATTACATACTCTGTATAACTACTTGTGATGAATACTGAGTGCTTCATTTTACCTGATTAAATTATTAAATATAATTTTTCCTCTAACCAAAATGAGATATCTTATCTTCTCATTCTTGCTACTTTTTGGCACAGTGGTTATTTCTTCTCATATCTATTCCAAGGTGGAACTAAAGAAATATGTATGTAGTGCCATGTAATCTTACTAATATTCAGGCCTGATCTTTAAAATCCTTGTTATTATAATTAAACTTCTGTGTAGGATCTAGAGGGGGCTTGACAATGCTGTTCTTTGATATCCTTTGTGAAGTCCCGGGGAGTTATCATTTTAATATGCTTATTAAGTTATTCCTCAGGTCTTCTCTAACTTGGCTGAGAACCAAAAAAAGAACAAAGGCTTCTATTTCAGCAGGGAACTTTGAGTTATAAGAAATTAAAGGTAATTTTTTCTCACTAGGAAAAGAAAGATACTGTTACTTCCTGGAATATTATGTTTTAGAATCCCATTCCCTCGAGAGGTTTTAGAATCTGGTAGACTGGCCAGATCTGTTCTGTCAGGGAGGTCAGTGGGGACTAATTGATCTATGGTGATGAGGAGTGGCTGGAGGTCACTCTTGTAGCCTTTGCATTCCTCAGTAAAATGAAAATTCACCAGGATTATTTCTAGACTAGAGGCCTGGTGCACAGATTTGTGCACATTGAAAGGAAATTAATTAGAAGAAATATTTTAGAGGCCAGGGAGGGACTGTAGGAGACTGGCCAGCAGGGAGGGACTGGGGGAGGTTGGCTCCAGGATGTGTCCGGCCTGTCTCACCCAGTCCTGATTGGCTGGACCCCAGCAGCAAGCTAACCTACCTGTTGGAGCATCTATCAACTGGTGGTCAGTATGCATCATAGTGACTGACTAGTTGAACAAGCAGTCTGAGGGACAATTAACATATTAGGCCATATATATATATATATATATATATATATATATATATATATACATATATATATATATATATAGAGAGAGAGAGAGAGATTATTTAAATGTGATAATATGTAAATTATAACATATACATTTAAAAACTATAAAAGTAAAAACTTTTGAGTGTTTTATACTATAAGAGAGTAAAAGGAGGAGTGAGAAAATAGAATAAGGAGGAAGAAAAGAAATGAGGTGTTCTGGACAGGAATAGTTTTTCCACAGGTTTAAACCATTATCTTTATTTTGTTCCTAGCAGTCCTTACTAATTATGAAAATAACCCAAATGAATAGATCTGTAACCAGTTTATAGGTATCATTTTTAACACTATGAATAATATGTTCATGTGCCAATTTTAAAACTTACTTAAGTTTTAAGTTAAATTTTCAAAATTTAATTATTTAGCACACAACATCTTGGATTTTTACTGAGCAGTTGGACACATTGCTCTCTTTGAAATTAAGTGTGCTAATTAATTTTTGTCCGAAGAATTCATATTGCTATTCTTATAAATGATGGCTTAAAGTATAGGGCAATATCAGATAGCATATATTCTCAATACAAATTTTGTTTTAGTGAATTTTAACTCTGATTCCTGTCTGTTGAGGTGGAAAGCCTGCAGGTACTTGGTGAGAGCATTTTTGAGAGTGGTGGAAGCCTCTTGCTCCCTAGGACCCAGTTCTGTTAGCTTCGCCCTGTCCCACAAACCTCCCTTCCAGTCCATGCCTCTACCATTACACCAAATTTGTTATCTAGAAATCCCTTTCAGTAAAGGTCTTTTGTACTACAAGTAAAAGAACTTACTTTAAGCTGTGTTAAGAACAAAAGCCAAATTATTGGAAGAGCACTATAGTAGCTCATAGATCCCAGCACCAAGGGGTGTATACTGACCCATGAAGTGAGGGTCACTGGTTTGCTAGGTGCAGCATCCTAAAGGTGTTCAACCAGCAATTATGTGTTCACATTTCTACACATCACTGGGCTGAGAGCTTCTTGGGGGCTAGGACTGGGTCTTTTTTGCCTTGTATGCCTGACATCTAGCACATGCCAATGAATGTTTGTCTAATGGGCAAATTTATAAACGAATAATATGTGCCACTGATTTGATACATTATCGATGTTCCAAGAAGTCAAAAGGGAATCTAAAGTAAGAAGCATTGATATTTAAATCAAAAGCACTTATAAGTGTTTCATTTACTAACTTGGTTCTAATCAACTCAGAAGTTGATTTGATGAAAATTGGTAGAAATCATGGCAGCAGTAGGCTGTGAACTTGATATAGATTCTGCACCACAAAAAAAGAAGGAGGAGGAGGAGTCATCGTCTGCATTAGTCTGAATTTTCCAGAGAAAAAGAAAGAATAGGAGATACATATTGTTTATATATCCATTCATCCATCTATTCATCTACCCATCCATCCATCCATCCATCCATCCATCCATCCATCCATTTGTTCATTCATTATAGGAGTTGGCTCATGCAATTATAGAGGCTGAGAAGTCCCAAGGTCTGCAGTCAGCAAGCTGAGACTGGGGAGAGCTGAGGGTGTGGTTCCAGTCTTAGTTTGAGTTTGAAGGCAGGAGAAGACTGATGTCCCTGCTCCAGGACAGGTAAAGAGAGTTAAGTCTCCCTTACTCCATCTCTTTGTCCTATTCAGACTTCCAGTGGATTAGATGAGGCCCACTCACATTGGGGAGTGCAATCTGTTTTACTTAGTCCTCTGATGCAAATATTAATCTCATTGAGAAACATCCAGAAACACTCCCAGATAATGTTTAACCAAATATATGGGCAACTCCTTAATACATAAAATTAACCATCACAGATCCATACCCCCCAGTAAGGAACAAGACGTACACATAGACTGTGGTGGTTTGCTAATGAACTGATGTAACTTGGGTTTTGTCCATTTGCATTTTCAAATTACTGAATTAAAAATATATATTTTTATTGATTTCAGACAGAAAGGGAGAGAGAGAGACAGAAACATCAATGATGAGAGAGGATCATTGATCGGCTGCCTCCTACACACTTCCTACTGGGGATCGAGCCCACAGCCAGGCATGTGCCTTTGACCAGAATCAAATCCTGACTCTTTGGTCTGAAGGCCGATGCTCTATCAGCTGAGCCAAACCAGTTAGGGCCAAACTACTGGATTTGATGGAATACTTGAGGTAGTTGATTTTTCTAGTTCCAGTTGCCTAAATACTTAGGCCCTGGGAGTCATAACCATGAGGCAGGAAGCTGTAATGAATTATGTGACATTATTCGGTACCTTTTATTGAGCACTAGCTTAGCCTCTACATTTATTTCAGTTACTTAGACACAATCCCTGCCCTCAAGGAGCCAGGCCTTCTGGTGAGAAAATGCACCGTAAATAAGCAACGGGAAAATAAATGTCTCAGTAGAGTAGTGACACATATTATGGTGAGAGTGAAGAGAATGCAGGGAAAGTTAGAGCAGAGCCACCGATGTGCAAAAAAGCGTGGCATGTGGAGGGTGTTGAAAAGCTGAGTGCCAGCCAGTGCTGGAGCATGGCGGGGAGAGGGTTGGCATAAATTGAGGCGAGGGAGACCAGTGAGGGCCATGTCACACAGGGTTTTTGTAGGAGGGGGATGGATTTGGATTTTGAATTGTGTGCAAAGACCTTTATAAATCATTTGAACAATTGACTAATATGATTTTTCAGCCTGAGAATAATTGGATGAATAGAGACTGGCGGTCTGGCAAATGCTTAAATGCTCCTTAAGACAAATATGTCCCCCATGAGAACATAATTTAATGTGACTATGGAAATATGGGAAGATAGATTTTTATATTCGAACTTCCAGGTAACATTTCATTTAGCAATATACGGCAAATCAGAAAAGGAAGCAAACCCAAGGTATTTTCGGTCGGAAAGAAGGCAGTGTGTGTGTGTGTGTGTGTGTGTGTATATATATATATATATATATATATATATATATATATATATATATATATTCATGTTCTCTTGTGGAGATTGCTGAGGGGATATTTTACATGTGCCTGTGCATTTTCTCCATATCTTGTGAGTGAGTCACTAACTGCTCCTTGTTCTGGAATATCTTTAGGATGTTTGTATAGTGAACAGTTGAAAGGTAGAAATGATATCTTCCTTGGTAGCAAACAGCAGGTTTGCTTATAGCCTTGGAAACTCAGGGTTTTTCTCTCCTGAAATGAAACCCACTGCTCAGCATCTGAGCAGGCAGGTACCCTGCCAGGAAGGTGATACCCTAGTGCTTTACAGCCTGCAAGCTCTCATATTAGCATTTTTTGTTACTGCTTTTTTCCTCCAAAGTCACAAGATGAGCTATTCTCAATCACATCTTAACTGTGACTGCTATTCCAAAACGCGTGTGAAATCTAGTAGCTTCTAAATATTCTGGCTTAAATATTCTTAACCAAGTGGGACAAGACTTCAACAATAGAAAAAGTGCTATATTAAAATTTGAGCATCATCAAATCATGGAATATATTAAAATGGTACTTGACTTAAAATAAAAAACGTTGCTGAAACCGGTTTGGCTCAGTGGATAGAGCATTGGCCTGCAGACTGGAGGGCCCAGGTTTGATTCTGGTGAAATGTACCTTGGTTGGGGGCACATCCCCAGGAGTGGGTGTGCAGGAGGCAGCTGATCGATATTTCTCTCTCATTGATGTTTCTAACTCTCTATCCCTCTACCTTCCACTCTGTAATAAATCAATAAAATACGTATATTAAAAAATAAAAAATAAAAAATGTTATGCATATGCTTATGCATGAAAATATAACCGAAGCAGATTTATGTAATGTTAAGGACTAAGGGACTAGCACTAAGGTTTCTGAGTGTTCACAGAACCATTATCATCACAGTACAGGATCACCATGTACTCGCTCTCCCAGCTCCTCCCGACCAGGGTCTTGGGTAGCGACGTGGTTAAATACAGCTGCTGCTCCCATGGGGGACCATGAACTCCTGCTCTGGCAGCTGGAGGAGATGTTCTGTATTTGCCCTGACCAATAGAGTGGCCACTAGCCACACATGGTTACTGAGCACTTGAAATTTTGGTTAATCCCAATTGAGATGTGTATAAATGTAAGTTATGCACCAGATTTCAGACTTAAAGGCAGAAAAGGAAGATAAATATCTCGTTAATAATTTTTAAAATAATTATGTTTGACATAATATTTTAGGGTAAATAAAATAAAGGGTGAAACAAAAGTAGGTTTACAGTTGTTGTATGGAAAATATCACAACAATTAATAAATCATAAAACCAGAATAAACTCTGTTGGTTCATGTGCAAAAGTAGGATTACAGTTTCCATACAACAACTGTAAACCTACTTTTGCTCCACATATGTGCCCGCTACCAAGTTACATGTGCTTGATCAGACTCAAACCTTGGACCCTTCTGTCCGCAGGCCAATGCTCTATCCACTGAGCCAAACCGGTAAGGGCTGAATTTGACTTTTAGATACTTCATATTAAATGGAATTATGACTATTTGTGACTGGTTTATTTCACTTAGCATTGTGCCCTGACGGTTCATCCATGCTGTCACAGAATTCCCCCATTTAAAAAAATTTCCCCTTTTTAAGGGCTAAATAATATCCATTGTATGTCTGTGCCACATATTCTTTATCCCCTTATCCATTGACAGACACTTCAGTTATTTCTAGATCTTTGCTATTGTGAATAGTGCTGTAGTAAATGTGGGGGTGCTCATATCGCTTTGAGATTCTGATTTCAATTCTTTTGGATAATTACTTATAAGTGCAATTACTGGATTCTATGGTAGTTCTATTTTTAATGTTTTTGAATAATCGCCATTATTTCCCATAGTAACAGCACCATTTTGTATTCCCACCAAAGGTGTCCAAGAGTTCCATTTTCTCCACATCTTTGCTAACACTTGTCTCTTGTTCTTTTGATACTAGCCATCCTGACAGGTATGAGGTAATATCCCTTTGTGGTTTTAATTTCATTTCCCCCTTTGGGGCACCTTTTCATATACATGTTGACTATTTGTATGTCTTCTTTGGAGAAATGTCTATTCAAGTTTTAAGGCCCCTTTTAAAATTAGATTATTAATTAATTATTTTTGCAATTGATTTTTCCCTTAATATATTTTGGAATCAATCCTTTACCAGACATTTTCCCATATAACCCTTTTGAAAATATTTTCTCTCATTTGGTAGGTTGTCTTTTCACTCTGTTGATGGTTTCCTTTGCTGTGTGAAGCTTTTTAGTTTGATGTAGTCCCAGTTGTCTCTTTTTGCTTGTAGTGCCTGTACTTTGGTGTCACAATCATGAAATTATTGCCAAGGCCAATGTCATGAAGCTTTCCCCCTTTGCTTTCTTCTAAGTTTTAAGTATTTAATCCATTTTTTAAATTTGATTTTTGTGTAAGGTATAAATAAGGAGCCAATATCATTCTTTTGCATGTAAATATTCAGTTTTTCTAGCATCATTTGTTGAAGAGACTGCCTTTTCTCCATTGTGTGTTCTTGGTCCCCTTATTCCTAGGCTTCCTGTTCTTCTTTTTTTTTTTAAATCTAAATACCTGTCTTTGTACCAGTAGTGTACTGTTTTAATTACTCTAGCTTTGTAATTTAGTTTTGAAATCAGGAAGTGTGATGCATTCAACTTTGTTCTTCTTTTATCAAGATAGAGTAGAGGCCCAGTGCATGAAATTCATGCACAGGGAGGGGGGGGTGTCCCTCAACCCGGCCTATACCCTCTCCAACCTGGAATCTCTTGGGGGAAGTCTGCCTGCCACAGGGGATCGGGCCTAAACTGGCTGTTGGACATCCCTCTCACAATCCGGGACTGCTGGCTTCTAATGCTTGCCTGCCTGCCTAATTGCCCCTAACGGCTTCTGCCTGTCAGCCTGATTGCCCCCTAACCACTCCCCTGACAGCCTGATTAACGCCTAACTGCTCCCTTGCCGCCCGGTTGCCCCAACTACCATCCCCTTCCAGCCTTGTCACCCCCAACTTCCCTCCCCTGCTGGTCTGGTTGCCCTTAACTGCCATCCCCTGCAGGCCTGGTCACCCCCAGCTCTCCCCTGCAGGCATGGTCATCTCCAACTCTCCTCCCTTGCCAGCCTGTTCTCCCCCAACTGCCTTCCCCTCTAGCCTGATCACCCACAACTGCCCTCCCTTGGCGGCCATCTTGTGGCAGCCATCTTGTGACAATGTCACAGCAGCCATCTTGTGAAGATGTTTCACAATGCCACTTAGGCTTTATATATAAGATATGGCTATTCAGGGTCTCATTTAGTCTTCACAATGATTCTTTGATTTAACTCCTTTAGTCCTCACCTGCAGATGGAAACACTAGGCTCAGGAGGAAAAGGAACTTTCCCAGTATCACATAACTAACTAGTCAGGACTGGAGCTGGGAATGCCCTGGAGTGCTGTCCGACTCCAAAGCCAGTGCTCTTTCCTATTACATTTCCTGTTTCTCAGCAAATGGAGTCATGAAATGCAGGACGAAAGTGTGAATTAGGATACTAGTAAAACCAGGTAAATTTAAGGATTTTCACTCTTTTATTTACCCGAAAAATGCTTGTAATAATGTATAGTTTTTGGATTTTTTTGAAGAGAATTTAATAGCTTCCTGCAAAACAGTATGAGACTCTTATTGAGTTAGAGTATCAAAACAATGCCAATTTCTAAACAGAGCTTAATTGGCATATTTTCCCTAGAAAATTTGCTCCCTAAAAACCTGTTGTTGAGAAGACTAACCTAAATAGACCCATTGGTTTCACCCTGTTTTTCTGAAATCCTGATTTCAAATTAACCAGTCCCAGGCTCCTCCTTTTACCCTCCCCCATATCTAATACATCCTAGGAACATTGCCTTTTTATTGGTTAAATACGTGGTCAGTCACATAGTATGAAAAGTACTGCCTCTGCTCTCTTTGCATTTATGCATTAACAAATGTGCTTGGTTTGAAGAAACGGATTCATTTCTTGATGGGAAGAAAAATCTTGCTTAGTTTTTTACTTATTTTTGTATGTGTGGGATTTTCACTAACCTTGGAACAGATATTTGCCAGGAAGAATGTAAGGTGAGAAATTGCATGTCTTTTAATGCAATGCGTCTGTGAACTTCAGTGTAAATGTGACCTTAGGTGGTTTATAAATTTTTATATTGTTACACAGCTACATTTGTTATTTAAAATATACATTAGATATTTGAGATATACTAGATTAGATAATTCAGAACCTACTAAAATCATTGAACTAGAATTTATAAATAAGAGATAAAGATATAATCTTTATTATAAAAGGGAAGAGTTATTTGTTCAAGATACTCAGGAGACATTTGTATTATGTACCAAGATATATATTTAGGAAAAAATTACTTAAATCAGGGTTCAGATTTCTTTTATACTTACAAGTAAATGTTATTTTCACATTTCTCCTGAGACAGTATTATGTGATAAAAGAGTAAGGAAAATATTTAAAACCTCAGAAATGTATAACCTGTCCTGAACAAAAAGGTGTTAAATAATTTTAACTGGTAGGAGATTGTAATTAAAATGAACAAGCAAAATTTTTATTTGTTTTATTTGTCCTTTTTGCTTCTTTCCATACCATTTAAGGGGACATATAGAGATTGTTCTATAAGGAATAATATAAGGAACCTGAATTACTCATTTCAACAAATGAATTTAGTATGAATACAAAGGACGCAGCAAGCAGGATGATTTGCCAAAACCTCGTTAAAGAATTCTTAAGTCACCAGCTGATAAAAGCCTTAAGCACATACATTTTTAAAATTTGTTTTCCCTCATTGTTTTCAAATCAATTAGTACTTCCTTTAGGTTCACCTTCTAATAATAAGTGAGCTATACTCCTTAGGTGATTATAGTTAGCAATCTTTCCTCACCTGGTTTATACAGAAATGACTGACTTGTGTATTATTACACTGGTAAAATATACATCAAAAACTGTAAAAACCTCACTTCTTTTTTGAAACAGGGTTAAAGGGTTTAAATAATCTTAGCTTCAGAAAGGATTCTAGAAATCTCATAAGTCAGTGATCATTTGAGTGTAATAATATGACATATTATTTCATTACTGAGTCCTGGTGTATGATTTTGTGCATGGGTGAGGTTCTTTTGCCTGTCTAGCGATTGGGGCCTATCAGGGCGGCCGGCTGGGGGCAGGACCATGGGAGGTTGGCCAGCTATGGGCTGTGGGAGCGCACTGACCACCAGGAAGCAGCTCCTGTGTTGAGCTTCTTCCCCCTGGTGGTCAGTGCACATCATAGCGACTGGACATTCAGTCATTCAGTTTTTCAGTTGCTTAGGCTTTTATATATATATATATATATATATATATATATATATATATATATAAAACAACAGTTGTTGTTTTCTGAATATTCTTTCAAATTATGGATCTGAAATTAAAAAATATGTTCAACTCGATGGGTTCATTTAAGGTTCTTAAGTCTTCAGGAAGGGTATATTATTAAGCTTGTATTATGTATATAATATCATAACAACACATGAATATATTACATGTTTTCTAAGTATAGAAAGAGTAGGGGTCATCATTCTTCCTTTACATGTTCTTCCCTCAATTTGGGTTTATGCATAAACAGAAAGGAAATCTTTTCCCTCTCACACAGCATCCTGTGTGATCTCTCATTTCCACTTCCCTTTCAGAGTTTGTTTGTGCATTAATTTGTTAGCTCATTTTCATGGACATAACACATGTGTTTTTAATACTTAGTACTTTTAAATAGGTGGGCACTTTGCCTAGGTATTGGTTCTACAGTGGTGAACAAAAGCTCCTGCCTTCATGGAGTTTAAATCTAGTATGGTTTTTTTTGGGTTTACTTGTTAATATTACAAATAAACTGTGAAACATGCTGTGAAAGTGAAGGATGGGGGATTATAAGAACATATAATAGGGGGATGTGAACTAGTGTGAGAAGTTAGGGACGGTGTTCCTGAAAAAGTGGTATTTAAGCTGTGATCTGGATGATATGGAGGAAATAACTAGGAGTTAGGGGGAAGCAGAGGATGGAGAACATTTCAGGTGGAGAGAAGAGCAGTGCTAAGACTCTTATGAGGGAAGAAGGTACATGAAGCATCTGGGGACCTGAACTAAAGAATGCCAGTGTAGCTGGAGCAAAGGAAGGAAGCAGTGAAATGAGGTGAGCGCAGCTGGCAGGTTGAGGTCTGTCAGGGCTTTGTAGGCCGTGGTGGGAATGTGGTCTTTATCCTCGGTAGAGCCATAAAAGGGCTGCTCACTTTCACCCTCATGAAGGCATATTTGGGAGACTTGTACTGGAATACCTGGTAAATAAAAAATATGGCACCAGCCACTAGAAGCCTAGAGCTCTAAACACTTTTTTGATATTACAGAGATCCCTTTTATTGGAGAAAGGCCTGAATACTTTAGCAACAGTGTAAGTTTAATTATTTTTAAACCAGTAAATAATTTATTCACACAGATGATTTTTTTTTTTTAGTTCCTACTTCAGAGATTCTGTAGTGATGCAAAAATGCATATACTAGTATATTTTGTCTTTGGTTGAAATTATGGCTTCCCATAAAACCTCATTAATTCAGACTTATGGTTGTGGGTAAGGCCTTTCTAAATTTATTTTAATATTTATATTAATAATTTATAATTATAATAATTTATAAATATATAAATATTATAATGCTATTATAATATTTTAATTTTATTCTAATTTTATTTTTTAAAAGTGTTATTGTATGTTAATGACCATAGATATATTGAAATTAAAATAAACCTGTGATATCTACTAAAGCTTTTTATTAGTAAACATGGAAATTTTCAATTAGTGGAACAAACTCTCAAGCCAAGCATGTTAACCATATGGTAGCTGATTCAATCATTAATTCATTCATATACTTTTATTCAATAAACATTTATTAAAATCATCTGCTAAATATATCCAAATGACGACAATTTTTTATCTTATTTAGGTAAAATAAATCTCATAATTTTGTATTTTATTTATTAAAACATTTTAAAATTGAATAATTTAAAACAGTATCATGAAATGTGATTATTGAATAAAGTTCAAATTAAAGAAATTTTAAAAATCTATTTGTAATAACATGGAAAATATTTGTGAAATATTTTTAAGTGAAAAAATGCATTTTCCAAAACAAAATGCTTTTAAAAATCTGTTTTTAAATTTTATAAAAAGGAAATATGATTATGGTGTGTATGTGTTTAGAATGAAACACTGAGAGAATATATTTTATGATTTTCCTCATAATTTTCAGAAATATTTTTTTTGGCAAGTGAGTCTTTTTTAATAAAAAGGGTTTAATATTTCCAATTTAATATGTTCATACATGTAGCATAAAATTTCACTGTAAAATGTTTTATTATGCTTTATTTCTTTGAAGAACATATATTACTTTTTAAACCATAATTTTATTATTAGAAAGTGGATTGTTTTGCTCTTTTACTCTGAAAATTAATAAATGAATTATCCTCCTTAAAACTTAACATAAAATCTAAAATGTAAATATTGATTCAGCATCTTTTAATTTCATATTTTTCTTGTTTCAGCTCTCGAACATCTTCACGTAAAGAAGTGGTTGTAAAGAGTGGTAAGATCTACAGTTGCCCTTATGATTCCTTGGGGGGTTGAGAAAGGGTTTTATCTGTGATGGTCTTCCCTGAACACTGGTGCTTGCACGAGGAATTTTTCATGTGAAAATCTCTTAAACTTGTGTATTCTAAATTATGAGTCAAAAGAGGGTCAAGCCTGGTATATTTCACAGTGCCTCGCATATTATTACCACTGTGATACCAGAACTGGAGCCGAAGGTCTTCCTGGGATCATGTCTCTCAAAGTTGAATAATAAAATCATGAACAAAAAACGATTAATGGAACCAACGTTTATTAGGAGAAGCCAGTGCTGGAAAAGGGATAGCTGGGGTTCCAAGAACAGCCCAGTGTCCCGAACTTCCTTTCCAAGTTACAATCAGGAGTACTTTAGTATCCAAGCGGATTAAAGTCTAATAGTCCACGTGGGGAGGCCCGCATGGCCATAAACCAGGTGGATGCAGGGATGTGCTCTCCTGCCACAGGAACGAACATCAGGAGACCACTGTATACCAGGGAGAAGAGAGAACAAGAGGAAATGTGCAGCTTTTAATTTAGGGGATGGGTAGTCTTGCTAGCTCCTAATTGGTCTTTTCGAAGAATTCTGCCTTAGCAGGATCCTTTGGATTGGTTTGTATGCTGTCAGAGCACGTAGCAGAAGCCCTGCATGAGCTCTGGTGCTCTGAGTTATTCTGAGTGCTGTGAGTTTATGTATTTTTAAAAATTATTTTATTTGATTATGCCAGGGCTGGTTCCTACTTGCCAACTGTACTAACCGTTGGGAACTTTGTCCTTAAGTTCCCCCTTTATCCTCTGCTTACTAGTAACAGGTAGTGGGTCTGAGTCCCTCTGCCTGGGTCTGGACCTCCTAGGATGGACATTCCGATTATACTCATGCTCAGAGTGGCCCTTGGTCATTCTAATATATTGACAACAAGGCCTTTGTGCTCCCACCGGCCTTGACTATCCGGGGACCTGGCATGGTTCCCACATATGCCTTTCTGCCTTGTGATTGGCTATCTATATGCTGCTATCTTAACAACATCCATACATTTTCAAGTTCATGCTGTCGGAGTGCCCTCCCTTCCCTGCCCAGTTGGGGTGCCTTAGTCTATTTCCTTTTCCGTGGTCCCACCCCTGTCTACCTAGCTTCCTTCTGTCCCCTCAACTGAGTTACATGAATCAATCGATGACATTCAGCCTCTGTACTCCTCTCATTTATTTGACAGATCAACAAAATAATGAAGCTATGAAACCAATCCAGAATTTTACAATACCAGTCACACAGGTATGGATATGTTAGGAAACTAAATTATGTCTTTAAAAATTTTAAGCATTTCAATCAGGTCAGAGCCACTGTGAAAATATAAGTAATTCTATTAAGAAATAACATTCTGCTTGAGCCTTGGGTGAGGAAATGTATTATGGTAATCTTATAGTTGAGAAAAACTAAAGTTTCACTTCTCATATATTTCATTACAATAGTTAGTTTTATTATTTAATTTTTTGTTAGTTAGTTTTAGTTTGTTTTTGTTACTTTTGTTGCTTTCCAGAGAGAATCACTATAGGACCATTTTATCTTTGGTTACAGGCAAGTTTGGATTGCTGCTGCCTGTTAAATTTCTCTTTGTACTTAACACTGGGGTAGTTATCTAGATAAGTGGATCTTCTTTCAGATATATCCCTGTGTTTGTGACCTCCGGAGTCAGGTATGGAAGTGCTTTGTCTTGGGCTTCCTGGAAATCAGCAAACGTTTCATAAGAACTAAAGCAATGTTAAATTACTAGTTTGCTAGTTTATGTATATTAAGTAATCTGGAGCTGGCACTATCCAAGACAGTAGCCTCTAGCCATATGTGGCATTTTAATTTAAATTCCAGAGAAATAATGCTAAGTAAAATTAGAGGTTAAGCTCCTTAGTTACACTGGCTACGTTTCCAGGGCCATGCCAGCCTTTGGATAGTATAGATATAGATCACATCCAGTATTGGAGATTGTTCTGTTGGACATAATGGTCTGGAGAATTATGCTTGATTTCTAAAAACCTCTTGTTTTCTTTAACATTAATTTCTTTAGTTAAAGTCCTGCATTTTTTGGGTTCTTACAGTATTACTTTCTGATGAGATTACTGCAATTATCATGGCATGATGAAGTTTTTAAATTAATAGACTTAGGTTTACAGGAAAAAAGTGAACAAAAAGTATAGAAGATACCTCTTTCCTCCAATTTTTCCTATATTTAACATATTTCATTAGTGTTGTACATTTGTTAAAATTGATGAGCCAAATATTAATTAATTATTATTCATTAAAATCTGTAGTTTACATTAGGATTTATTTTTTTGTGTTATGCATTCTATGAGTTTGAACAAATATATAATGTTATCTATTCACCATTACAGTATTATACAGCATAGTTTCATGATCTTAAAAATCTACATCCCTGCTTTCTGCCCCAGCAAGTGACTTTTTAAAGTCTATTTTAATAAGGTTATTGGGTTTTTGTTTTTTACTTTGTTCTTTTCCATTTTGGGTGCTTTGTGGAAATGGATTCATGTACCTTTTAAGTATACCTATCTTGTAAGGCTTGTTATGATCTAGTTCACTTATCTCCTTTGCTCCACAATAATATGGATTCTGGATAGAGAGATCAGTTTTAATAGTTTGTGAATTAGCCCTTTTGCTTCCAGAAAGAATTTTATCTCTTATTTTGTTGATTTGGTTAATTAGGCCCTGAACTACAATCTGAGCAGACAAGGGCATTTGGTAAAAGGACCTTGGAATGCATTCAGCCATGACAGCCCAGTTAATGTCTCCATGGATGGAATCCCATGCATTCTCTTTTGGGCTAAAAGAATAACAATTAAGTTTAAGAACCAGACCTGGCTGGACCTTACAGAGGAAGCTTTTGGCCAGAAGGCAACAGTGGATGCTACCAACTCCAATTGCAGTGAAGAAAGTGCCAAGTAAGTTGATCACTTCATCAGATGACACCTTTTGGGTGATTGTAGTCTATTAACTGGACTGTCCAGTTTTCTGTCATTTCAGAACAAAGAAGTAGGTTCCTTTGTACATGACCTGACACACATCCATTATTTGACACACACATTTTTAATAATCTACAATGAAGACCAAGTCAGAAGTTAATTTTTAAAAATGTGTTATTTTTTTTGTTTCAGCACTTCTTTTCTGCATCCTTTAGCTGATTATTATGGTACCTTGTTGGAAATCAGGGCTCTGAAAATGAAGGTTGTCAAATGCATTCTGAAAAAGAGAAAAGGATTCCAGGCATGCCATCAGCTCTAAATGTGAGATGTCATCAGGGAGGAAATTTCATATCACAGGGCAAAATCATTCCAGAAGACTGATCCTGCTCAGGGCAGATATTTGATTCTAGGGAGTGTTCTGAAGTTGCAGAACATGGTCTGTTTCCAAATATGCTAGGGTACCTTTAAATGGCCAAATGTCAGATAATTCTTCTTTTTAAAGAAATTTATTGGGGTGACATTGGTCAACATGAACCTATAGGTTTCAGGTTACAAGATCTTTATATTTCACATGTGCTCACCACCCAAAGTCAAATTTCCTCCCTCCCTCTCCCCCCATCCCTTTCCTTCTGGTAACTATTACATTGTTGTTTGTGTTCATGAGTGTCAGTTTTATATCCCACATATGAGTAAAATCATATCATTCTTACCTTTTTCTGACTCACTTCTTTCACTTAGCATAATGTTCTCAAGGTTCCATCCATGTTATTGCAAATGGTGCTATTTTATCCTTTCGTATGGCTGAATAGTATTCCATTATATATATGTACCACATCTTCTTTACCCAGCCCTCTATCTCAGGATACTGGTTGTTTCCATTTCTTGGCCACCGTGAATAATGATGCAATGAACATAGGGGTGCATATGTCTTTGCGAATACATGATTTTGAGGTTTTTTAGAAAATACCCAGGAGAGAAATTGCTGGGTCAAAAAACTGAGAACAGATCATCCTTTAGGACATTTCAAAGTGATTAGAATAATTACATTTGATTTGACATAAGCAGATTAAACAAATACCCCTTTAGAGGAGGAAATCAATTGGCAACGCCTTTCTCTGCTTTTCAGTTGTCCAAGCAAAATTTTTTGCTTGTATTTGTTTTGGTCCAGGGGGAGGAAGTCTGGCATGTCCCACTTATTTCCTGTAAATAGCCTTGCTTTCAGTATTTACTGGTATAATGGAGGATTTTGGAAGATTCTATCCTGGTTTAGATGGGCAGAAAGCTTTATATAAATCATAACATACTCTCTCTGTGTGTGTGTAGTCTTTTTATATTTATATACTTTGGCTGAAACACTTTTATTCCTGAACTTCAAAAATTCTTGATGTTGGGTAAAGTGGCTTATATTTATATAAACTTACAAGTTGTATTACAAGTCTTACTATGTACCTTGTCACTCAGAATAACTCTCTTATTAGGGAACTATGGAATTGTAAGTATCCAGGGTCCTCCCAGATTTGTTTATTCTGTTACAGTTGACTATCAGAGACTCCAGCACTGCTGAGAGTTTAGGACTCTTTCCTCCAGCACTTGTCAGTTCCCTACAGGGCTCTTATTGTCAGTCAGCTGCTCAGAGAGAGGCTGACTGCCTGGGGATCTTCTTGCCTGTCCATGTCTGACTGACTCTCCTTGATTCCACTTATTCTTACCTGAGGCTATTTGTGGGGAAGAACAGAGCACCATAGGATTTTGCTGGGCTTTAGAAACCGCAATGATCACTGGGATCCCACAGAAAGAATGAAAACTTGGCTTCTAACCTGAGTTCTGCCAGTGAGCTCAGTGACTTTACAAAACTGGAGCCACAATAGAATCATCTGTGAGATGGAGGTGAAGTCACCTATTAACTAACAGCCAGAACACTTTCCATGGTCCAGGTGTCGTACAAGGACTTCACAAGCTCGATGTTTGATATTCCTCACAGTTCTATTGACAATAAGTCTCTGAGACACAGGTACTATTATTGTCCATTTTCCTCATGAGAAAGTCAAGGCAAGTAGAGCTTATAAAACTTGTTAAGTTTATACAACTTATATGGTAATAGGGCTGGGATCTAAAATATCTTTAATGATGACACTTAACCTCCTCCTTCTTGGCCCTACTTCTTAAGGTAAGGACAATCAAATAAGGAAATATATGCATAAAAATTTTGAAAACTTGTCAAGTGTTACTCAAAGTATCTTATCTTATATAATAAAAGCCTAGTATGCTAAGTGTCTGGTCATCTGGTCACCCATTCAACCAATCAAAGCGTAATATGCTAATGATATGCTAAGGCAGATCAACCACTCCCTATGACATGCACTGACCACCAGGGAGTAGATGCTCTGACCAGTAAGTTAGCTTGCTGCTGGGGTCTGGCCAATCAGGACTGAGACTGGCCTGACACGCCCTGGAGCTCTCCCAGCTGGCCAATTTCCCGTATCTCTCCCTTGCCCTGATCATGCACCAGTCTGGTCCCTTGGCCTGGCTTGCACCTTCTCGTAATCCAGGATCCCTTAGGGGATGTTGTAGAGCCAGTTTTGGATGATCCTGCAGGCCAGGCCAAGGGACCCCACTGGTGCATGAATTTGTGCACTGGGCCTCTAGTATGTTAGAAGACCTTCCTAATATACTAGTGTGACTAGTCTAAAATAATATCTAGTTACCTGGCGGAGAGGACCAAAGAAGTTTTGGGTTTCACAATGCACACATTAATGATTGGGTGGGACCTGACTTTTCTTCTTGGTCATAGCTCTAGAATTATACTCAGAGCAAGAACTGAATGTGCAGCATCTGCTTCCTCCACGGGGATGAGGGAGTCTTTCCAGGATGTGAGGTGGTTGAGGACTAGCTGCTGAGACTGAGTGTCCCTGATTCCTGAGCATGTGGTGCTGGCTAAAAACTCATGTCCTTAAGAACCAGAAAGGGAGTTGCTGAAAGAAAAAAATTAAGCAAAGACATAACCATGTAAGGTCAAAAAGCACAGATATAAAAAAGATGAACATGTTTTAGTACTTGAAAACACAATGTTCAGGGAAAGGCAAATTGTTGGCAGACAGATTCCCAGTGGAAGTCTTGTTAAACAGTCAAAGCCCTACAAATAGAGCATAATCCTAGTATCTGTCTATATTTTGAATTAGGCAATTATAGTCTGAAGAATTCAGAATCCATTTTAAACATGGGAGAGTAGGGAGTTTGGAAGAGTAAAATAAGCTCCTTTTTGAGTGACTCACTAGGTTGCATCTCTCCTTTGTGTATTGTTTACCGTGCAATGCCTGGCACTTAATGGTTGCTCACCAAATGGTCGTTGAATTTGCTTTGTTGAAATCAGGTCTCATGTTCTTCTTTTTTAAAATTGACTTTCTGAGAGGAGAAGGGAGAGGGAGAGATGGAAACATAAATGATGAGAATCATCAATCTGCTGTCTCCTGCATGTCCCCTACTGGGGATTGTGCGAGTGCCCTGACCAAGAATCCAACCGTGACCTCGGGTTCCATGGGTGGATGCTCAACCACTGAGCTACACTAGCAGGCCTCCTGTTCTTTACTCTGCAGCAGAGCGTGTTAATAGCTTTCACTAAAACCAGGACTGTGGAGACAACTCCAGTGTCAGAAGCGTAGGGGCTGTTGAGCTTCTCCCTCAGGAGAGGAGGAGAGAGATTAGGGCATCTCAGCATGGCTTTGCTTTAAGGATTAGTTTGTTAGCTGTAGAGCCATGGCAACTAAGCTATTCTGATTCCTTGGTAGAATTAGAGAAATTTCTGTTGGAATAAGTGACCAGTCAAATTTACAAAGCACTACTCAAGAAATGCATTTTAGTTCTCTAAAATACTTTCAATAATTTGTAATAGATTATTAAAAATATTGCTGAAAACTTGCTTTACTGAGTAAATTAGATTTTGGAGAGAATGTGCGGTGTCTGCCGAGCTCGCTCTCACTCCCCCTGCTACCCTCCCCTGGGACACCAGGGCTCATACACTGCAGAAGCCCCCATGCACAGGTGCTGGGCACCCATGAGGAGCCCACCCCACACCCAGATGGCCTCTTCTGGGCGATCCAGGCTACAGCTGCTTGGACCACAGGGGCCAGTCAGGTTCCCAGTGGGTTTGCGCAGGAGCCGTCTGCGAGACTGGCCAGGAAAGAGAGTGTGCAGCGCCGATGGGCAACCCAGAGGCTCACATTGCACTCTGGGCCACGTTGTCCTGCCATGTTCACCGCATCTCTGTGTGGGGACTTGGGTGCTGTGACTCAGGCAGAGAGGGGTATGCGGGGGCCTAGGTGCTGTCCAGGGTCCAGAGGTCAGTTGGGACCTGCCCTTACATGCCAGATGCTTGCACTTTGATCTCTGGTCAGGCCTAAGGACAGCACCTGTGCACAAATTTTGTGCACTGGGCCTCTAGTCTATACTAATAAAAGCCTAGGTGGCACCTCACCCTTGCGTCATCACAAGATGGCCACCCCCATGTCATCACAAGATGGCTGCCATAAGATGGTCAACAGGGAAGGGCAGTTGTGGACGATCAGGCCAGCAGGAGAGGGCAGTTTGGGGGACCAGGCCTGCAGGGGAGGGCAGTTGGGGGCCATCAGGCTGGCAGGGGAGGGCAGTTGGGAGTGACCAGGCCTGCAGGGGAGGGCATTTGGGGGTGATCAAGCTGGCAGTGGGAGGCAGTTGGGGGTAACCAGGTTGGCAGGGGAGGGCAGTTGGAGGCCATCAGATTGGCAGGGGAGGGAAGTTGGGAGTGACCAGGCCGGCAGGGGAGGGCAGTTGGGGGTGATTGGGCCAGCACGGGGAGCAGTTAGGCATCAATCATGCCGGCAGGAGAGTGGTTAGGGGGTGATCAAGCTGGCAGGCAGAAGCAGTTAGGGGCAACCAGGCAGATAGGTAGGCAAGTGGTTAGGAGTCAGCAGTCCCGGATTGTGAGAGGGATGTCCACAGGGATCAGGCCTAAAAGGGCAGTCAGATATCCCCCGAGGGGTCCAAGATTGGAGAGGATGCAGGCTGGGCCGAATTTTGTGCACTGGGCCTCTAGTATTTAATAAGACTATGTGTTCTCTTGAGGATGGTTACACTTATTTCAAAGTTGTATTAATCTAGATGCACAAAAACAATAGATAGGGCTTACTTAATCAAAGATAAACCTTTTACTAAGCAGTTATATGCCCAGGGCATGACTACCTACCTTGACTGGCCCAGTTAGGAATTTATGATCAGATTACCCTGTGAGGTTACTTCCCATAGAACCCCTTTTGTAGTGCACAGATTGTCTTATTATTATTGAGTTGTTAATGGTATTTATTGTATCCTGGATACAAATTCTTTATGTGTATGTGTTGTGAATATTTTCCCCCATTCTCTGGCTTGCTTTTTGTTTTTGTTTGTTTGTTTTCCTAATGATGTCTTTTGAAGAGCAACGTTTTTGAATGTAATAAAGTATAATTATTGATTTTTTCATGGTTCATACTTTTGTGTTTTTTCAAGAAACCATAGACTGTCCAAGATTGCAAAAAATATTCTTCTATGTTTTCCTCACAAGTTTTTTTAGTTTTAATTGTTATATTTAGGTCTATGATTTATTTTGAGGAGATTTTTTTAGTATATGTGAAGTGCTATATTGTTTCTGTTTTCTTAGGTTGTCTCTGAAATTTGACGATGCTGAAAATCCCAAAGGTCTTGAGATAAGGTAGGTATGGATACCACTTTGGCGTTCTGTAGGCTCAGCATGTCAGATGAGCTCCATATAATTTATTCATTCAACATGTAAGCACCAGGGGCCTGCTCTGTGCTAAGCAGTGACATGTGAAATGTCACAGCTACCTAATTACCCTGAAAAGCCAGTGGTGTTCTGTGATGGGATCTTACAGTCATGCTTTCTTTAGCTTTTAAAGCATCTGTAGTTTCCTCATTTAGGGACCTAGAGAACACATGAACCCACGAATGTGAGAATGTGTAACCATTTTCACCTGAGCAAAGAATAAAATATATTTAAAACTCCAAGGGCTAAGGTTCTGGTTTGAAGTTATTTTCTGGATGGCTCTTTACAGTGAATCGCACATCATTTAATGATAATGAGAAAAAGTGTCTGTTAGCTGAATCTCCCAGTGGACAGTCAGCACAGGCCTATGTTTTTCTCTGTTTATGAACATAAGGATATATCTGCCAAAAGTGATTTATCTAAGCAGTTGGGAATTGTTTAAGGAAGGGGAGAAGGCAGCAATTTTAAGGGACTGCATTTTTTTCTTATAAAAATACTAGAAGCCCGATGCTCGAAATTTGTGCGTGGGTACGGTCCCTAGGCCTGGCCTGTGATCAGGGCCATCTTCCCCGGCTGCCCGCAGCCAGCCCCGCCCCCCTCCGCCACCCACTCCCAGATCCCCGTTTGCCATCGGGTGACCGGTGCCTGATGACCAGGGGAAGGGACCAAGAGGTTGGCTGTTCCCCACCTCATCGGCCCTGCCCCCGCAGTGGTGGTGATCAGAGCCTACGGGCCAGGGAAAGAGACAAGAGGTGGTCAGTGCGCCTCATAGTGACTGGTCCATGGTCATTCTGGTCTTTCTGTCGTTAGGTTGAATTTTGCATATTACCCTTTTATTATACAGGATTATGTTTCCCTTTCTGTAAGACCAGGCTTTCAGCAGAGGTAGCGGCTGTGTCTTTAATATTGCTTACAAAACCAGCAGAATTTGTTAGGGGCAATCTTCTTGGAGCTGTGTTCAATGAGCTATTCCTGGTCTGTGAAAATGTAAGATTCCTCAGAAGAGGCATTCTGAGGTCAAACATGGTTGAGGAAGACTGCACACCATGTGTGCCTTTTGGAGATTCACAGTATAAGTTTTTATTGATTTTAGAGGAAGGGCAAGGGAGAGAGAGAAACTTGGATGTGAGAGAGAAACACCCATCAGTTGCCTCTCCCATGCACATTGAGCAGGGCCCAGATCCACAACCTAGGTATATACCCTGACTAGGATTTGAACCCACACCCAGCCAGAGCTAAATTTGTTTATGAAGGTTCTGTGAAGACAAGCTCCTTAGGAAGATTGTTGTGCTTGGTGACTTTGGTTCACCTAGTGTTTACCATCTTCAACCTTGGAAAACTCTCTCCTCAGAACACTTGTTTGTATATAAATGGAGCATCAAGGTGTCACTGCCCATATAGAGGTAATGCATGCCACAACCTTTCAGAGAACTTTATGAGAAAAATAGAATCTCACAACATATATGAACACATATATCTATTTGTTTGATATAGAAATGATTATTTTATTCAAATTATGCCCCCCCCCCAAAAAAAATAGCTTTCTGACTTTTTTTCCTGATGATAAAGATATATGGCAGACACTGTCAATACCCCATCCATATCCCCTTGGGTGTTTCCATTTGAGAGCACTATCGTCCACCAGCTCTATTTTTAATTGCCAGTCTTTGTCTGAAAGTTTACTCTGGCCAATCAGATCCACTGCCTCCCATCTCTACCCCAGAAACCCACAGCCAGTGACTGACAGGTGTAGAAATATGCCAGCTCCCTCACCTTCTGGTGATAACTCACAAGCATGTGTTCCTCTTTGGAGCCCGACACCCCAGGGTTCCCCATAGGCATTAGGCTCATTGCCCACGGTGGAAACTCGCTTGATAATGTGTCCTTATTTCTCTTCTCTCGATTCTACATCTTTTGAATGACTAAATTACCAAATTAATTTGGGATCACCTTCCAGAAATATTTCTTGTATTTATATTCTTATCTCAGGGTCTGCTTTGTATTATCAAGCTAAGACAAGATAATAATACATGTCCATTGGTAACAAAAAACTCAGAAAATATTAAGCTATAGAAAGAAGATGAAAGTCATTCATAATTCAACCACAATTTATAATCATCATTAACATTTTGATCTCTGACTTTTCAGAATTTTTTTCTATGCAATCATGTATTTTTCTATGTATTTTTTATGTGAGAAAAAATGATCATGGCAAATGTACATTATAATGTATTTATGGCTGGAGACTATGCAATTCTACAATAGCTAAGAATTAGGGCTCTTGTCTGCAGATTGAATTCAATACCCCGCACCAATACTTACTCTCTGAGTGAACTTGCACAAGTTATATATTTAACCCCTCTGTGTCTTAGATTCCTCATCTGTGAAATGAGGATAACAATATTATCTATCTTTAGTGTTGCAGTGGAGATGAAATAAGATGTATATGAAAAACATAGAGTGCTCAACACAAAGAGCCATTATTATTAATTTTATTACTATTAATTTTGATCATTATTTCTTCAGCTAATTCTGTATTGATGTCCACTTAAGTTTTTTTCAATGTTTTTAGCAATAATAAAATCAAGTGTTAATTCCAAAACAGAGAAAAGCCAAGATTTTTGTGTTTTTCCTTTTGTAGGAATTGTATTGCTACAATTTGGGGGCAGCCTCCTGGTCTTTTGCTTTCATTCCCACCCAGCAGGAAGCTCTTGTTCACAGCCATGTGAGACTTTCTCTTTGAGCCACTTCTTCTATCTGACAAAAGAGGGCGATATTGCACTGTTTATAGATGATGTTCTGTGTCAGCAAATGTGAAAGTGCTTTGGGGGTAATACTGTTTTATATTCGTTTTCAGATTCATTCTTACCAATTACAACAAGTTTTCCATGCAGAGCTGGTTTAGTTTGCACCGAGTTGAGATTATTTTTAATAATTCAATCCAAGCAACTTTTAATGCAACTGGCATATATGCTCCGTCAAGTTATTCCTACCACTGCCAGCATGTCAGCAGCCAGCAGCGGTATGAGGCCTTCTTGCTGCCCGGTGACATGGATGATATATCAAGCCTGTGGGAGGTTACTTTCATTGATTTCCAGGTAATAAACTATTATACATGCTCCTGTGTGTTTGGTGCCAGAGAAACTCAGTATTTGTTTGAAAACACCTGACAGAAACATAGGTGTTCAAGGGAAACAGAGGAGTATTTAAAATAGTATTTCTTTTTAAAAAATATATTTTATTGATTTTTTTTTTTACAGAGAGGAAAGCAGAGGGATAGAGAGCTAGAAGCATTGATGAGAGAGAATCATCGATCAGCTGCCTCCTGCACACCTCCTACTGGGGATGTGCCCGCAACCCAGGTACATGCCCTTGATTGGAATCGAACCCGGGACCCTTCAGCCCGCAGGCTGACGCTCTATCCACTGAGCCAAACCGGTTTTGGCAAAAATAGTATTTATTTTTCTTTATCCTCTAAGCCTAAGGTGTGAAATGGAGTAGGATAGTCTTTCCTCTCCCTGCATACCCGCCATCCCTCTGGATTTTACATTCAGGTTTACCCATTCACTAACATTATCAGGGAGGAATGCCAGCAATCTAAGCCCAGTGAGGCCGTGGCCCGAAGCCCAGTCACTGACACGTCCTGGAGTGAGAAACCCTTCTAGGGAGAGGAATTATCAGACAATTATTTTATTTCCTTCAGGGAGTGGAGCAATGATCCTATCAGGGCAGATAAGAAGTATATCTATAGCGTGAGTGACAGCTTTGGCAGTTAGCATAGGAATGGAGCTGTCAGCCAGGGAGTCAAAAATATCTCAGAGATCCTCTTGAAAGTATTTGGGGAAAGGCATGGGGGCATAAGAGGTTCCTTTTCACCACCAGGATCTCAGGCTCAGAGACATCTGTCAAGTTCTTTGTCCTGTTTACCTGTGGAAAAAAAAGCTTTAATTTGTTCTTGCAACTCACTGAAATAGCAGGCAGGGTTGTCCCTTTTATGGGCATTTTCCAATCTTTCGTATACATTTACCCCCTTTCCCCAGCTGGGGGAGGTGTGGTGCTGATGAGAGGCAATCTGGCATAGGGGAGGAGCTTGCATTTTGGCGCCTGACAGTCCTGGTTTCCAATGACTTCTCAGCCACCTGGGCAAGTTACTTCACCTTCTCAATTTCAGATCTGTCTTTATGGATGTAAAGAATTCATGGCCTAGTATATGTAGCAACACCAGGACCATGTCAGGCGTGGATTCACAATACTACTTATGCGTCCCATCTGGTGTCAACCTGTTGCAGTTATTTTTCCAGTGAGGTGACTGGAGTACTGATTTACATCATTTTTCAAAATGAGATAACTGGTAGATGGTAGAGATAGAATTTGAATTCTGGACTGTTTGGCTTAAAGACACTTTAATAGATATTAAACATATATTTAATCATATATACGTATATATACTATATATATATATATATATATATATATACACACACACACACACACACACATATATACACACATACACATATATATGTGTGTGTATATATATGTATATATTTATATTTATATTTATATTTATATTTATATTTATATTTATATTTATATTTATATTTTTTAGAGGCCTAGTGCACAGGGGGGTGAGGGGGTCCATCAGCCCAGCCTGAGCCCTCCCTCTTGCAGTCTGGGAGCCCTCGGGGGATGTCCAACTGATGGCTTAGACCCGCTCTCCATGGGGAGCGGGCCTAAGCCATCAGTCAGACATCCTTAGTGCTACCAGAGAGGCTCCCACCACCGCCACTTAGCTCACCAGCCTTGAGCCCGGCTTCTGGCTGAGCATTGTGCCCCCTGTGGGAGCACACTGACCACCAGGGGGCAGCTCCTGCATTGAGTGTCTGCTCCCTGGTCATCAATGCATGCCATAGCAACCAGTTCCGCCATTCGGTTGATTTGCATATTACGCTTTTATTAGATAATATAAAGGGTGATATGAAAATTGACCATCACTCTAAGATACAAGATGGCCACCTCCATATGGTCAAAGATGGCTGCCCCCATGTGGACACAAGATGGCTGCCACAAGATGGCCTGCAGGTGAGGGCAGTTGTGGCCAGTTAGGGGTGACCGGGCCAGCAGAGGAGAGCAGTTGGAGGTGATCAGGCCAGCAGGGGAGAGTAATTATGGGCATTTGGGCCAGCAGGGGAGCAGTTAGGCGTCGATCAGGCTGGCAGGGGAGTGGTTATGGGGTGATCAGGCTGGCAAGCAGAAGTGGTTAGGGGCAATCAGGCAGAGGCAGATGAGCAGTTGGAAGCCAACAGTCCTGCACTGGGATCGCGCCTAAACGGGCAGTCAGACATCCCTCAAGGGGTCCCAGATTGGAGATGGTGCAGGCTGGGCTGAGGGACCCCCCTCCCCATGCATGAATTTCTTACACCAGTCCTCTAGTATATAAATATATCTTGCCCCTTTAAGAGAGAAGCAAGCAGAAAGGGCAATGAGGCAGTAATAACGAAATCAAGGAATAATTCACACAGTTTTACCTAATTAGAACAGTGGAAGTGACTGATGTTTATAAAAATATATTTTTATTGATTTCAGAAAGGAAGGGAGAGGGAGAGAGAGATAGAAACACTAATGAGAAAAAATCATTGATTTGCTGCCTCCTACATGCCCACACTGGGGATTGAGCTCACAACCCGGGCATGTGCCCTGACTGGATATCAAATCAAACCATGGCCTCCTGGTTCATAAGTCGATACTCATCCACTGAGCCACACCAGCTGGGAAGAAGTGACTGATTTATGCCTCCACCTTGTTCCAGAAATGACTTAAGGTGACCCATACACATACTATAATAAAAATAGCTTTGCAAAATAGGGAAAGACATGAAGGTTAAGAAAACCAAAGGAAGAAAAGATCAGTTAGATCTGGTGAGGCTGGTACATAAATCCACAAGACCATCTGTGTGCCCTGGATGGAGGTGGCTCAGTCATTTGGCTCTGAAGATTTGGCCAGAGTAAGAAAGACTCATCCAGTTACATGCTCATGGGGTCCATAAGCCTACTGAAAAGGTGAGTGTGAGGAGTACGTCCATCCCTGGTGCTGTGCAATAGGTGACAACATTTTGGACAGCAGCCTTAGTGTGAACACAGCCATCTCCCGTCCAGAAAATGGATGGAGGACATATCTTTCAGGCAGACTCTGTGGATACTGTTGATTCAACCAAGTCTTGCTAAGAATGACACAGCAGTCAGTGTGAGGATGTTCTCTTTGGCTAGAGTTGCAGCATCAATGAGTCCATCATTTGTCACTGAGGAGCCTGACTCTTCAGGCCCCGAGCTGGAGACTGGGCCACTTTACTTCTTCACAGAGGGGCCAGGCCAAGGATTGCAGAGGCCGGGCCAAGACTCTCCTTCAGAAGCTGTTTTGGATTCAGTCAAGAGCACAGACAATTGGATGAGCAAGGCCCCCTAAGGTCTGAGGCAGGATGAGTGGCTACAAGCATTTTAGCATGGGAAATGCTACCGTGCCCACTTACATCATAAAAATGACTTCTCACTAAAGCACTCATGGATAATTCAATTTCCTGGAGCACTTCTTTAAAATTAACTAGGTGGCTGAGTGAAGTGACACAGTGTAGCGTTACATTCTAGAAGCCAGCTACATGTGGGGCTGCCTTCCACAGAAGACTGCTCCCTTCCGAGTGGTTGCTCTGCAGCCTGGTTTCTTTGATTGTGACAGTATTTGGATGTCAGGGCCAGTTGGTGATTTGAGCTCTCCTTGTTCCAGCTAATTAAACCACTCCAGTGTGCGTATGGGAAATATAGAAAGCTTTCCTTTCTCTTCTCTGGGTAGGATGCAAGGAAGGACTGCTGTACAGCTCTTCCAGAAATAGTACCAAGTCAGTAGGGCACAACAGATAAAGAGGGAGAGGGAAAAGAGACAGACCACACCAGGAGTTATAGGGTAGTGACTCTGAACCCAGACTGCTTAGGTTTGAATTATAGCTTTACTCTACTTAATGCTGTGTGACTCTGGGCAAGTTACTTAACTTTTCTGTGCCTCAGTTTCCTCATCCATAAAACAGGACTAGAATGATAATGTACTTACAGGCTTCTATAAATATTAAGTGAGTTAAGGCAGCATTAACCTTCAATAACTGTTAGCTTTTATTATTTCCTATGTTTTATGTCATTGGAAATCATGTACCCTTAAAAGAGTCTTCCTGTCTAATTTCTGTCAACAGAATCAAAGGTAGACAAACTAAGTCTTTAAATTCTTTGTGAAATTTATACTGAACCATAACATTTTGAGTGTGTTTGAATTTTAGAGACACTACAGCAGTTATGGTTTTAGGTGAATGAGAACATTTTCAAGGGTCTGATTAAAAAAAGTTTTATTCTAGATCCTTAGGTTTTATTTCAGAGTCTTGCATTTCATGAGCTTCTTATTTATGCAGTCATACATTCTAGAGGAATTTCTGGGTCAGTCTTGATTTAATAGTCAGTTTCACTGTCCTGTAAAGCACACTCCCACTTGTTAGATCATGGGTTAAGTTATTTCATAAATATGGGCAGAATATCTTAAATTTGGTTAATGAAGGGGTCCAGAACCCTAGCCTGTCTGGGAAATATATCTTAGGAGAAAATTTGTTATTTCAGCTCTTCTCTTTCTTTTTCTTTTCTTTTCTTTTTAAATGTATTTTTATTGACTTCTAAGAGGAAGGGAGGGAGATAGAGACAGAAGAATCATTGATGAGAGATAATCATCATTGACCACATGACCCCTACTGGGGATCCAGCCTGCAATCTGGGCTTGTGCCCTTGAACAGAATTGAACCTGGAAACCTTCAGTCCACAGTCTGATGCTCTATCCACTGAGCCAAACAAGCTGGAGTGTCTTCTCTTTCTCCTAACAGATCCAAGGCTTTACCATCAATGGGGAACAGTTCGCCAAGGCCCGAGATTGTGCCTCTTCCTTCTCACCAGCTATTCTGATTGGCCTGGCCATGTCCTTGATCCTGCTGCTGGTTCTGGCCTATGCCCTACACATGCTCATCTACCTGCGGCATCTGGACAGGCACTACGATTTCATCGCCTCTCCAGCCCACTTCCCCCAGCTAGAAGCTCGAGATGCAGCAGAAGAGAAGGAGTTGCTGAAGAGCCAGGGCGTTGAAAGCTATGAACTGAAAGCCCAACAGATCTGCAAAATGTACGTGTAGTAGCCCAGGCATTCTCTCCTACGAAGTCCACAGTGAAGTTAGAAAGGAGTTGTTTGTATTCTGTGTTGTTGCACTTCTAATGCATGGTTTTCACCAAATGGCCTGATTTTTAAAAAAGGAAATACATGTAAAAAACACATAAGTATCCATTTACCCACTGAGGTAGACATGGGGCAATGAAAAGGAATTGTCAGGAATCCCACAAAGATAAATATGATGGTTCATTACTCCAAAGCCACCTTGAAGGCAAGCTACCTTGAAGTTAGGGAGATGAAAAAACACACACAAAACACACACCAAAGTAATATAAAGAAGGGAAAACACTTGTTCTTTCTTGCCTGTGCCAGTTTGGATATGATAAGTGTTAGAAATAATAAATCCAAGGTTATCTGGAAAATCTGAATTTAAAATACTTTGTAACATAGTTTGCATTTTTCATAAATTATGTCACAATTTTGTTTTAAAAATGAATCTTTTTATCATTTATAGAACTATTTAGGGGGACTACTGTCAGTAGAGTAGAACACTTAATTCAAGGGTTTTCTTTCTTTTTTATTTTATTTTTTTTAAGAAATTGAACTTTAAAAAATATATGCATTTTTATTGGTTTCAGAGAGGGAAGGAGAGGGAAAGAGAAACATCAGTGATAAGAGAGAATCATTGATCAGCTGCCTCCTACATGTCCCCTACTGGGGATTAAGCCCACACACAACTTGGGCATGTGCCCTGACCAGGAATCAAACCATGACCTCCTGGTTCATAGGTTGATTCTTAGCCACTGAGTCAACACCAGCTGGGCTTAAGGGTTTTCATGTCATTTATTTTCAATTCAGAGGAAGCCCAGTTCAATCTGTGATGTAGGGGTAGTAATCCTGGTAGCATTTTTACCTTTTCTATCTGGTTGTGATGTGAAGGTTCACCTTACATGTCTGATTTAGACCTCCATCAGCTCCCCTAGGTGCCACTTGAAACAAACAACTGAGCCAAGTAAGATCAGTGTGTTTGCTATGCAAACACAGCTTCAAGGCAAATCCCCTGAACCCACTTCCAATGAGATAGTACCCTTAAACTCTTCTTTAATAGGAAGTCTGTTGCCACCACTAATCTTCTGTCTCCCATTTCCTTCTACATGGATTTCCCCATAATCTTTTTCAGCTCTTAGCAGATACTGGAGAATAGCTCACTCTGCATCTTCACCAAAATCTCTCTAATATGCCTTCTGTGTTAAAGAGATCTTAAGTGTAAAAGGTATATTGCATTTCCCCAATGAGGTTTTTGTACATGACCTTGGTACAACTGATATCTTTGCACAAAACCTAGATTGTAGATCGGAACAACGTGGGTTGGGGTGGGAGTGAGTTGGAGGAGGAGGAGGAGGAGGTGTCAGGCACAGGGACATTGGATCTTCCAGGCAGTTGTGTGGATGGGTAATCTAGTCTCAAGTAGCAAATGACAATGGCTATGGGATTTCTGATAGAACAGTCTCATGGACTTTTTTTCTGGCTGCATTCTTGGTTGTGAACATGGGTTTGGTTCCAGCTCTCTCAGAATTCTGTAAGCTCATAAAACTGTGTGGTAAATTCCTCTCTGTTTTAATACCTGTAGTAGGTTGTGTGGTCTACAACAAAGAGTCTTGATTTACGTATTTATTAGTACAAAAGGTGATTGTAGGGAGCAGACCTTCAAGAAAATGGGAATATAAAATTATCTGACTCTGTTTGACTTAAAACCAGTAAGGTGTATGTTAGCATTAGAGAATAGAAAATTGATAGCCAATGCCCTTCCTTAATGAAATAGATTTGCACTGTGGTCTCCTTGATGGTCCAGTGGTGGTACAGGTAGCTGCTGTGTTAGGCTGTAGGTCCATGAAGAGTAAACATAATTTACTGTTCAAACAGGGGGTCACTTTTGAAAGTGAAAGGGAGTGTCAACAATTGCAAGATAAGCTACCTAAACCGGATGGTTGCCACACAAATTGGGATATAGAGTCACCCCAGGTATGGGTGATACCCCGAGGGAAGGCTGGCTCTTTCTATCTGGGCTGGAAGGCTTACAGAAAGAAAATAATAGCTCAGGATTTTAAATTTGCAGCTCAAGGCATGGTGAAAAATCTGGGGAGTTTCTGTGACCGATTTACAAGGATCTCTTATCTCTTGTCAAGGGGCTGACAGTTGAAAATCAGACTGAGGTCTGATCCTGCAAATTGGTAAACTGCATTGCAGGTAGAGTTCATAGCGTCCCAGGGCTCTTATATGAACACGAGAGCATTGATTACAAAAGAGAGAAATCTTGAAATAGGAATGGTAAATTTGGGGAGAATTTAGATGACTTTAAGGAGGTTTAACCTCCAAACTCCACTGAGGTTTTCTTGCTAGCAGAAGTAACCCCAGAGAAAAGAGTCTATTCCTGCCTTGCTTGAAAACTCTGTGAAGGGCCTCACCAGAGGTAGTTACTTGGCTAGTTTGTGCAATTTTTCTTCAATGCCTCTAGGCAAGTAGAGTCATGTTCTAGCACATCCCAGGGAACAAATTGCAAAGTCAAATCCGAGAAAATAAAATTGCAAGGGTTTGCTAATTTATGCAGCAAAAGACTTGGTGGGAATAAATTCTGAAGGTGCAAACTCAGAGAGTGAGGTGTATAATTTTAGGTGGGGCTGACTTTTTTTGAGGTAGTTTTTCTTATTAGATTTTTGGAATAAATGTGCTGATTTGAACAACTAGGGATACTTTTAACAATTTTTTTTTCAGTTAGTTGATTAAAATTTGGACTCAACAGTGGCATACACTAAACAACGTTGGTACCAGAAATCCCTTGGCATGATATAGAGAAATAAAAGAAATTTAATAACTTAGGAAATTGGGATGTACGAATAAATTTATCATGCTCTCCCCTACATAATTATTTTCCTCTGTGAAGACTCAGAAGACATTCCTTTTGTCATTGCACTGTGAAATACACTGGGAACATGGTATTGACATTTTTGAAGCACTCTAGTGGCTGCCTCTGTGAGCTATAGGGCAAGGTAGGAGATACTATCCTAGAAGTGGAATTCTTAGTCTCAGTAGGGATGCTGGGATTCTGGAATGGCAGAGGTCAAGTAGCAGCCAGCAACCTTAAAGTGCTGAAGGGCAGGAGTGTTAATCAGATCAGATTATGTTTATTAATGGTAAAATAATTTATAAAAAATCCACTGAAGTGCTGCCACCATCACCTCCTCCTCCTCCTCCTTCTCCTCCTCCCCTGCTACCCTCTTCCTTTCCTCCCTCCTTTTTCTTCTCTTCCTCCTCCTTCTCCTTTCTTCTCCCTCTTCCCTACCCCCTTCTTTCTTCTCCTCCTTCTCTCCGCCCACTCCTCTTCCTCCTCCTGCTCCCCCCCCCCATTATCACCATCATCTAATTCTGGTTTTAAAAAACCTTACTGAGCCATCATAGTGTCTTCCTAGAGCTGAGACTGCTTGTAACTCAAACTCTTTGAATAAAATAGAGACCTCTTAAAAAAGGGTTTATGGTCTTCATATCTAATGTTGAGCATTCTCATAAACAGTTTTATACTTGTCAATTGGTTTCTATATTTTTACAGTACTTATGGTGTGTTCTGATCTTTAGTAAAGAATTTACACTGTTTCCATGGATTCCTTTATTATCAACCCAACAGATATGTGATTATTGCCTTGAAATTGTTATTATGGGAGAATAGCTTAAGAGATATCTGCCTTCCTCGGATGTCTGCAACAATATGGCAAGGAAAGTGATGTTTGATATGAGTAGGAGTTGACCAGGTAGGTAATGTGGAGAAGGACAAACATAGCAAAAGGAAACATATATGTAAATACTAGACTTTACCATGTGCAGAGGACTATGCAATACATGTATGTAGGTAGGCACATAGACTCTATTTAGAGGAATGAAGAGAGGGAACAGATGATTCCAATTCTGTTTAGCACTCAACTAAAGAATTAGAATCTTGACTATAGGTAATGCTTGAGGCCCTCAAGAGAATTTTAAGCAAGATAAATTACATGGTGTATAAGTGTGTATAGAATAAGACAGAAATGCCAATCAGGATATTATTGCAATAATTCAGATAAAAAATGATGGGACCTAAACTAAGACAATGGGATGGGAAGAAAGAACTACAAAAGGTATGTACGAGTTGGTTCAATAAGATTTGGCAAACATTGACAAAACACAAATGACTGGTAGGTATCTTATGTGGGGTGCTGGGTGGATGGTGATGCCAGTTTCTATAATCAGGGAGAAAGGGATGAGAGGAATGGGAGTTGGGAGATTCCTATAGGCAGGTCCTATAGTAGAGGTCCAAGTATGGATCTGGGACCATATGTGTATAGAAAGGTCTTGACTAGAAAATTGGAAATGTAGCAGAAGCTGTCACCCACATACCTTTACCATTTCAGTGTATCCTGGTGGCCCCTTTTCCATTGCCAATAACTTCCCTCAGAGGCAGCTCTACCTGTGTTCATGGAAGGTGAGAAGCACTGAAGAATTAGTGCTCCCGCTCCCCCCCGCTATGGGGGGGGGTAGTCTTCATCCAGTGACTCTTGGGAGTTGTGTACAAATACTCCAGTCATTTGCCCCTTGATCATTCTGGAGTGTCTTTTACACCATTTCCTGGAGTTCTCAGCAAGACTAAGGTTTTGCCCATTGTGATATCTTGCTTGATAATGTTCACTTTATTGATTCCCTTCTCTGCCCTCTTTTACTTCCCTGCTTTCCCAATGATATTTCTGGTGTCAGCTCCAAAATAAGTGAGTTGTATGCAAATTCTTTTCTCAAGAGCTCAAATTAAGTCAAGCACTGTTATCTTCATGTCTGACACTAAAACTTGAAGTTTGCATAGAAGGCATTTTGTGGGGGAAAGATGGATGTAAAGTGGGAGAGAGCAAGGACGAGCTAGAATTCATAAAGAGGAGTTGGGACCATGAGAAATAACTGGGACCTGTATCAGTGTTCACTGCTTTCAACCTTGATAAAGTAGTGCTTTTTGTAACAGAGCTGAATAGATGGCCCAGGAATTGAAGATGTTGAAGGAGGATCTGGGAAAAGATGTGGCAGCTGTAGGCCTGGGTGTTGCCAGGTGCCAGGAAGATGAGTCAGTAGATAAAGATAATGTGCTTGAGCTACAAATGCACCTGATTCTACCTTTTTAAAAAAATCTTTATTGTTGAGTTTATTGCAGATGTTCCTCTTCCCCCATCCCCATCGCTTCCTTCCACCCAGTTTCCACCCTGCCCCAGGCCCTTGCCACCCTATTATCTGTGTCCATACGTAATGCATACATGCATATAAGATCTTTGATCTCTTTCCACCCCCTTTCCCCCCGCCCATACACACACACCTTCCTTCTAAGTATCATCAGTCTGTTCCATTTCCATGCTCCTGATTCTATTCCATTCACCAGTTTATTCTATTCATCAGATTTTTTATTCATTTGATTTTTAGATTCAATTGTTGATAGATTTGTTGCCACTTTGTTGTTCATATTTTTTAAAAATCTTTTTCTTCTTCTTCCTTTTCTTAAAAAATACCCTTCAGCTGGTTTGGTGGTGAACTCCTTTAGCTTTTTCTTGTCTGTGAAGGTCAAGAAAGCTCTTTAACTGACCTTCAATTCTAAATGATAGTTTTTCTGGGCAGAATAATCTTGTAAGTTTTTGCTAGTCATCACTTTGAATATTTCTTGCTACTTCCTTCAGGCCTGCATAGTTTATGTTGAGAAATCAGCTGACAGTCATATGGGCACTCCCTTGAAGGTAACTAATTGCTTTTCTCTTGCTGCTTTTAATATTTTCTTTTTGTCTTTTGCCCTCGGCATTTTAAGTATGATGTGTCTTGGTGTGATCCTCTTTGAGTTCCTCTGGTTGGGTTCTCTTACAAGTGTTTCCTGGACTTGTAAGTCTATTTCTTTTTCACCAGGTAGGGGAAGTTTTCTGTCATTATTTCTTCAAATAGGTTTTCAATATCTTTTTTAAAAAAATACATTTTATTGATTTTTTTTTTTACTGAGAGGAAGAGAGAGGGATGGAGAGTTAGAAACATCGATGAGAGAGAATCATCGATCAGCTGCTTCTTGCACACCCCCTACTGAGGATGTGCCCACAACCAAGGTACATGCCCTTGACTGAAATCGAACCTGGGACCTTTCAGTCCGCAGACCGACGCTCTATCCACTGAGCCAAACCGGTTTGGCCTTGACCAGAATCAAACCTGGGACCCTTCAGTCTGCAGGTCAATGCTCTATCCACTGAGCCAAACCAGTTAGGGTACGATTTCTTTCATTTGTGACATGTTTCTTTGTTTCTGAATTTTGGCTGCTTCCCTGTATTTGTTTCTATATATTGGGTAGAGCTGCTAAGTCTCCTTGAATTGATAGAGTGGACTTGTGTAATAGGTGTCCTATAGGGCTCAGTGGCTCAGCCTCCCCAGTAACCTGAGGTGTACACTCTAGGTGCACCCCTTTGTGGATTGTGTGCACAGTATTTTTTTTAAAAAATATTTTTATTGGAGGAACGAAGATGGCAGCATAAGTAAACATACCTAAATGTTGCTGCCATGCACAACAATTTCAAAACTACAACTAAAAAAAAAATGTATGTCACCCAAAAACAAGGGGAACCTGGCTGAAAGGACACTAGAACTACACTGAAAGAGAAAGAGGAGAATTCAGGGCACAAGTGTTAAAAAACTGAGGTAGGGCGGCGCAGACGCTATACGGGCTGGCAGCAGATCCCAGGTGGCAGCGAACGTTGCTTTCTTCAGCCCAAAGAGAGACAAACTCCCAATCTCTCTGAAATCCAGTTTCTGGGGAGAAGCTAGACTAGCTGTGGACAAACTATGGCCTGAGGGCCGGATCCGGCCCTTTCGGCTGTTCTATCCAGCCTGCGGAGCCAAAAGAGCGGAGGGTTCTCTTGCTTTCCCCTTCGCTCCTTCACCAGCAGCCCAAAATGAGAGTTTCAGCATGGTCAGGTTGCTTTTGTTCCAGCCCTCCGGTCCAGTTTAAGACCCCATTGTGGCCCTCGAGTCAAAAAGTTTACCCACCCCTGAGCTAGACTATCTGCCATCGGGTCTGAAAGTGAGGGTGGCTAGCTTGCGGAGCTGCACGCAAGAATAATTGTTTGCTGTGCTGTGGTACGAGACGCAGGGAGATGGGGAGACATGGGGACATGGTCGGAGAGGTATAGATGGTGGTAGACAGGCAGCCATCGCTGTTGGCCACACCCCAGCCTACGCCCTGAGACTCTGCCCTGAGACTCTGCCCCACACAATCTACAAACACACCCAAGCTCCAAGCAGTGACTTTTGCATGTGAATGGCTGTCTCTATTGCAGTTTAACCTAGCAAACTTGCAACCTGGTGCAGACAGCTCCAATCATGGAGGAGAGGACTGTGGTTCCTGCAGTAACTCCTGAAGGGTGGCCTCAGATAGTAGCTGAACTACACCCCATCGGAGATCCAAAAGCTAGTGTTCCTAGTGGTCAATTTCAACCCCTCACACCCATAAGTGACACATTTGGGAGGCAGACTCAGTGAGCACCAAAGCCCCACTGAAACAAGGCATGTGTCCAGTGAAGCAGTTCTTCCTTTATAGACACAGCGGATCCTCACAGACAATTGGCCCAAAGGTCAATTCCTCTCAGTGTACCAACAGCAATCAAGGCTTAATTACACAAAGACTTTGCACTCAGCCCACAAAGGGATATACCAAGAGTGACCACGTCAGGTGATTGGGGAAGCTGAGGTACTGGCCCCTATAGGTCACCAACCACACAAAGCCACTCCATCAACACACAGAAGCAGCCAAAATGAGGAGACACAGAAACATGTCACGAATGGGAGAGATGGAGGAAAGTAAACTACTGGACGACACAGAGTTCAGAATTACATTTATAAGATTACTCAAGAATCATCTAAAAACCTTTGAGAAATTTGATGAGACCTCCAAGAAGCTTGGTGAGACCTTCAAGGACCTTAATGAGAATGCAAAAAAAAAAAAAAAAAAAGGAAAAGAGCCAGTCAGAAATTAAGCATACAATGTCTGAAATAAAGAATATACAGAAACTCAACTATAGATCTATGTACCCCAAGAATCAAACCAAAGATCTGGAATATAAGGAAGCAAAAATCACCCAACCAGAGAGGCAGAAAGAAAGAAGAATCCAAAAGTGTGAGGATAGTGTAAGGAGCATCTTGGGCTGCTTAAAGCATACCAACATCCGGATTTTTGGGGTGCCAGAAGAGAGCGAGCAGGATATTGAAGGCCTATTGGAAGAAATAATGACAGAAAACTTTCCCTACCTGGTGAAAGAAATAGACTTACAAGTTCAGGAAGCACACAGAACCCCAAACAAAAGGAATCCAAAGAGGAATACACCAAGACACATCATAATTAAAATTCCAAGGGCAAAAGACAAAGAGAGAATCTTACAAGCATCAAGAGAAAAACAGCTAGTTACCTACAAGGTAGTACCCATACAACTGTCAGCTGACAGTTTTCTCAACAGAAACTATGCAGGCCAGAGGGAGTGGCAAGTAATATTCAAAATGATGAACAACAAGAACCTACAATCAAAAATACTCTACTCAGCAAAGCTATCATTCAGAATTGAAGGTCAGGTAAAGAGCTTCACAGACAAGAAAAAGTTAAAGGAGTTCATCAACACCAAACCAAGATTACATGAAATGCTGAAGAATATTCTTTAAGAAGAGGAGGAAGAAGAAAAAGGTAAAGGTAAAAACTATAAACAACAAAAAGACATCAAATACATACCTACCAACAATGAATCTAAAAATCAAGTGAATAAAATGGACCGGTGAATATAATAGAATCAGGGACATAGAAAGGGATTGGACTAACAATTCTCAGGTGGAAGGGGGTCTAAGGGGTGTGGAGAGAGATTGGACAAAAATCTTACACCTATGGATGAAGACAGTGGTGGGGTAAGGGCATGGGGTGGGGAATCAGGTGGAGGAGAGCTATGGGGGGTGGGGAGAAGAGGAACAACTATAATAATCTGAACAATAATTATTTACTATTTAAAAATATTTTTATTGATTTATAAGAGAAAAGGAGATGGAGAGAGAGAGAGAGAGAGAGAGAGAAATCATCTGCATTGGTTGCCTCCTGCGTGCCCACATGCAGGATGGAGCCCACAACCCAGTTATGTGCCCTTGACTGGAATTGAACCTGGGATCCTTCCAATGAGCCAAACCAACTAGGGCTATGTGTACAGTTTTGTTTTAGTTGAACCTTGATTGCTGTTAGTTGTCAATTGGAATTGACCTCTAGTCCAATTGGATGTGGGTACCAGCTGCTACTACAGTAGAGAGCTACTGTACAGGGGACACCCTTATGGAGCAGGCCTTGCTTCAGTAGGGCTTTGGTGCTCACTGAGTCAGCCTCTTGAGTGTGTCACTTATCAATGTGTAGAGTTATAATCTGGTATGTTCTCTGACCATAGGGTATACGCAAGAGCCATCTTGGGTCTCCAGGGAGAAGCTACAGAGAGATCTTCAGATTCCTCCTCTTTGTGTCAGGTTTGGAAGTGCTCACAGGAGGCCCAATTATGAAGCAAGGCAGGCTGGTGCCAGGTCTTGGGCCTTTTATTGCTAGGTTTGGAGCTCCCTGACCCCAGCTGCAGCCTGAGTATGGACAGGCCATTCATATGCAAAAGCTGCTGTGCACACCTTGGGTAAACTGTAAATTGGATAGGGTGGGACTCCTTGCTCCTTGATCTCTCTCCTGATGAAAAAAGCAGCACACCTGGGTACCTGACCTGCCTGTTTGTGCCTCTGCACCTCCTACCAGTCTCTTGTGTGTTTCTTCTTTACTTCTCTAGTTGTGGGACTTCCATTCAGCTAGCTTTCCAGAAGTTCTGGATGATGGTGATTCTGTATTTTAGTTGTCATATTGACATGTTTGTGGGAGGCAGCAGTACAGGCATTTGCCATCTTGGTTCTCCACTTTGACTCTACCTTTTGAAGGTTAAAAATGAGATGGTTGCTGCTTTACTTCCACCTAAATCTCATGTAGATAGGTTTCGCAAACATGGTGCACCTGAACCAGAAACATGCAGGTAAGTGAATCAGCGCATCTTTTGGACGTATTCCAAAGCCACCATAGCCTAGTCATTGTCAACTTGGCACCCACATACATCTCTTAAAAACTGTACTATTTTAAAAATAAACATTATAACAAAGTTATACTTCTGCCTAACTACAATGTGTACAACTGAAAATATTCTAACCCTTTCTCCAAAGTGAATACTAATTTGTATTTTTGGTCATATTAATTCTTCTTGCAGGTTATTCAGCCTACTACTTTGATATTCTGTTAATTTATACTGTGATATAAGGTTAACAACTAGTACACATCTTACGTTAGATGGTAGGGGAATGGGAGAGAAGAAGAAAATAAAGATTTTATATATATTATGTTCATATCAAAATAAGGAAGAAATACTTATAACTACCATACTCATCATCTCTGCAATTAGTCATGTGATGTAGCTGGCATTTATAATTGCCCTTTTCTACTAGTTGGAGTACCTGGACTGTGGGTAACCTAAACATTTATTCCTAAAGTTCCTGAGCTATTGAATTTTGCCTGAATTGACTTGTTGCAGTTTTTCATTGACTTTGGCCATTGAATAGGAACGTACTAACAGGCACCCAGGGTTCCTCTCTGTCCTCATTGTGCAGCAGCATCCCATCAACAGGACCAATGAAGTGAATCCAGAGTTGTCACACTATTTGCATTTGGACTAGATAATTTTTTGTTGCAGGAGGGGCTGTCTTATGCATTGTAAGATGTTTAGCAGTGTCCTTGACCTCTACCCACAAGGTGCTAGTAGTGCTCTCCTGCAGTTGTGACAACCAAAAATGTTTTCAGATATTGCAAATGTTCTCTGGATAAAATTGCCCCCAGTTGGGCCGAAACCAGTTTGGCTCAGTGGATAGAGCGTCGGCTTGTGGACTCAAGGGTCTCGGGTTCGATTCCGGTCAAGGGCATGTACCTTGGTTGTGGCCACATCCCTGGTGGGGGGTGTGCAAGAGGCAGCTGATTGATGTTTCTCTCTCATCGATGTTTCTAACTCTCTGTCCCTCTCTCTTCCTCTCTATAAAAAAACCAATAAAATGTATTTTAAAAAATTGCCCCCAGTTGGAAGCCACTGGGATAACCCCTTTCTTTGCCAGTAGGTTCATAGATATACCGACCCAAAAATGGCTGTGTGGCAGTCTAAACTTCCAGTTCAGTGGAATCATTGTTTTCTCTCCTAGTGGAAGTATTCCTCTCTTGGGAACTAAGACCTTCAAGCCAACTGAGCCAAAAGTTACAGGACAGGAAAGTAAAAGCTGTGTTATCCAAGGAATGGTAGCTGAGATTGCACACAAAGGGACACTGTCTTTTACATTGGTTTTCTTTTTTCATCACAGCTTCATTGAGATATAGTTTACATATAACATTTTATAAGTTTTAAGGTGTAGAGCATGTTGATCTGATATACTTATATGTTGCAAAATAATCACCACCATAGCATTAGCTAATACATCCATCATGTTGCACAATTAGCATTTATTTTTGTAGTGAGAACATTTCAGATGTAATCACTTAGCAGTTTATAAGTATATAATTCAGTATTATTAGCTATAACGAGCACATTAGAACACTAAAACTTATTCATCTTATAACTGGACATTTATTGTTAAAAGAGGTAACTTTTGATTTGCCATTTGCATCATCTCATATGCTTGCAATGCTGTTCTTTGGATGGAGTCTTCTCTTAGCCTATTAAAACTAGCTGCCTCTGTTTTCCAGCTTTTAGGCTCTGGTGTTGCAAATTCTATTAGCCCATTGTTCAGCCTAGTGAGCTCATGACCTGGGTTCTCTGTATCCTCTGACTGTATATGGCAGGATATAAGCAGTAGGGAAATGGGAAATAGCCTTTTTCTTGAGTCTTACAGCAGAGATAGACTAAGCCACGATTTCACATTTTATATATATATATAAAAAATATATGTATATATACATATATACAAATATATATATACATTTTTTTTTCAGAGAAGAAGGGAAAGGGAGAGAGAAACATCAATGATGAGAGAATCATTGATTGGCTGCCTCCTGAACACTTCCCACTAGGGATCAAGCCCACAACTGGGAATCAAACCGTGCCCTGACCAGGAATCAAACCGTGACTTCCTGGCTCATAGGTAGTCACTCAGCCACTGAACCATGCCAGCCAGGCCACATCACTTTTAATAATAGACTCTACCCTGGAGCTGAGAGGCCACCTATGGTAGATTATTTATAAAATGGCCACTATTATGTCTCTCTATCTATATCCATTGTGATGTAACTTCAAAGTTGCTCCCCTTCAGAGGTGAAGTATATTTCCCCAGCATCTGAATGTGGGCTGGCCTGATGGTTTGCTTTAGCCAATAACATCCAGAAGTGATTCCTGGCAGATTCTGAGCCTAAGCATCCACCTGTTCTCCTGGAACGCCTCTCAGCTGCCAAGTAAACAATTACGGGGGCAGAGCCTGCTAGAGGATGAGAGACCACCTGGAGGAGAGATATCCATCTGGGCTGAGGTTATTCTAGGTCTGTCAGCCCCAGCTGGCCCAGCAGCTGTCCACAGATGTGTACTAGTAAGTCAGCATCCCTTCAACCCGAAGAACTGCCAACTAATGAAAGTCTAATTGCCCATATGCAGAATTATGAGCTAAAAAAATGGTTCTTTTGAGGTACTATGTCTTGGAGTGGTTTTGTCTGAAGCCAAAACTTAAGAATATGTCATCAAAGTTAGAAGCATTTCTAAATTAGAAGTTACATCTACTTCTGAGTTATCACATCTGCCAGTTAAGAAGAAAGAGCATAAGATAAACCATATATGAAAGAGAAGAGATATAAAAGAAGGACTATAAAGTCAAGTAGCTATTACTCTCAGCCAGTTCTGGCCACAATCCAATTTCTTCCTCCACTATCTAGACCACTGACAATTTAGCAGAAGTCCATTATTTACAAAACTCAGAAACTTCCCACATTGGGGTATCTCCTGGGTCCCAAGACCCAGCTAGGTCTTCTTCTTCTTTTTTTAAATCCTCACCCAAGGATATTTTCCCAATGATTTTTAGTGAGATTGGAAGAGAGGGAAAGAAAGAGACCAACGTCAAAACAGAGACATGAGAGAAACACATTGATTGGTTGCCTCCTGGATTGGTTGCCTCCTGCATGAGCCCCTAAGAGGGCCCAGGCCAGGGAGGAGTTTTCAACCAAAGCACATGCTCTTGACCTGAATAGAACCTGTCACTCTTTGGTCCGCAGGCCGACACTCGATCCACTGAGCCAAACCAGCAAGGGCCCATTTAGGTCTTCTTGAGTGCCTGGCCCAGGAACTGGAATGTAGTCTGGAAGCAAAGGAGATGTTTTCTCTGCCTTATTCTTTCAATCTCTTTCTCTTGGGTAGATCTCTCATCACTTGAGCATGTTTGTTTCACTGTTTCTCTCTTCAGTTCTCTACTTGCACATAGCTGTATCATGCCCATTCTAAAATAGCAGCCCCATCCCGAAGTTTTCATGATCTTTCAGCTTATCTTCCATACATTTAAATTCCCACTCAGAGAGAATCTGATTGTTATACTGTGGTCCAGTCAGATGTACTTGGGCAGTAATAGTCAGGGTCAATAAAAATATCCTTTTCTTGATGTTGGGCAGGAATCTTTTGTAGGAACCAGAGGATTTAATTGCTCTTTTATATTGATTTCAGAGAGAGGAAGAAAGAGGGAGAAAGAGAGAGAAATATCAACAATGAGAGAGAATCATTGATTGGCTGCCTCCTGTAGTCATCCTCCTCCCCCACACTGGGGAAGGAGCCAGCAACCTGAGCATGCACTCTGGCCAGGAATCAAACCATGGCTTCGAGGCTCATAGGTCTATACTCAACCACTGTGCCACACTGATCAGGCATGAATTGCTCTTTTTAATAATGTCTACTGCTGGCAGGAGCCACCACCCTGAGGTTCTGGAACTCCTTTTCTACCAGGTCACCAATAGGTGTGTGCCTGTGCTTTCCAGTGGAGGATTAACTTCTATATCATCCCATTGGAGGAATATGACTAAGAATGATCAGTAATTTCTTTCCCTCATCAGGCTGGGCAGGGGTTGGAAATTCTTTTTTAACCATGTGCCCTGCCTCATATATCTTTATGGTGCTTCTGGTGTCCAAAGACTCAAGGGTTCCAGCCTCTTCATATAAACCTCATTTCCTGTGTCCATAACATTCTAGCCAGCACCTGGGTCTGCCTTTCTTTTTTAAAAGAAAAATTGTATTTTGTTTTCTCTTACAAAAATCAAAGAAGGATGCTGGTTGAGACACTCTCTAGGGGCAATTTATAGTTAGATAGACTTTAATGGACTAGAACACTTTAAAAAACAAATCAGGGCACTGACATATGGTTATCAGGTCTATACAGGTAACCATATGTCATTAATAATAATGAATAACAATACAAGATTAAACTGTGTTTCGTGTACTCACACTGTAAAGCTACTTTTGCCGCACACTGTATATTACCACATAAGGCCATTGGAAGTTCACATATCCAGTCATCATCATTTAATATTACGGTAGATTGAAACTAGGAAATGGACATTTTTGTAGCAGTTGAATAGTGGCATTTTCCTGTGGCTCAGTGTACTATATTAAGGAATATTTTCTCTTGAGAACTATAGGAAGGATCTATTTCTACAGTGAAGGACTGGCTTTTACAATGAATTTTTCACTTTATTAAAAATGTATAATTTTCTTATTTAACTATGGACCATGAAAACTTAAATATGGTCTGACACTATTTTTTTAAAAACATAGATCTACTAAAACACATCTGTTTTAGTAGATCACTCTCATTCCTCAGAATACTTTTTTCCCTAGAATCTGAGATGGGGCCTGGCCTTCCTTGGTTCAAAGTCATTCTCAAAGTACAGTCATGTTCTCTGAGGCCCTTTCAGACTGTTGTTGGGTGAATTCTTCACTTGCACCAAACTTGGGTGTTTAGGAGACATGTTTGCAGCACCCAATTCAGTGTTGCATTCCCCCTTTGTAAAGAACATGGAGTTACCCAAGGAGCCTTAGTAACTTCCCATGGTTCCTCAGTGTGTGGAAACCAGTTTTTCTACCAGTCATGAGTTAAAGATGTTTCACGTTGCATTGTGTGCTTTGCATAACTTTTCTATCATCTCAGACAACTGCCTCATTGCCCTCTATTTCCTACCAAATGGATCTTCATCTCTGTTGCAAGTAAAATCCAGACAGATTGTATAACAAACTGGCTTTGGTTATTAAAAACATCTTTTCAGTTCTTGGCACAACTAACAAAACCACTCCTGATGAAAAGAGTGTCTCTCTCCCATATGGTTTTCAAAAGAAGTTCAATTTTCTGAATTTACTGTACATGTGAAAACAATAAACAATTTGCATTTATTTCTTTTTCTGGTGATTCAGACTTTAATTTGAGGGTTTTTAAAGAATGGATTTAGTAATTTCAACATTGTACCACTTTCTGAAATATTATTGATTCTCAGTGAAGTAAATAAGCCTTAGCCAAATGTTTCAGTTTATCTCTCTCTCTCTCTCTCTCTCTCTTTTTTGTGAATCTGTAAATGCGTCAGAAAAATGTTTACTGTAATGTTAGAACGTGCATGTATTGGCATTAAAAATGTGGTTTTGTCCCTGTGGGGAATTAAATAGAAGTAAAATTACAGTTAATTCCTGGTATCTGTGGTAATGGGGAACAGACTGAGTTTGTACCAATAGTATTTGAAAAATTTAGAAATTAAGCTGAACCTTGTCCTTCACTAAACCTTTTGCCAGAGATCCACAAGTAGTTCAGTTGTTCTCTCTTCTTTTCCTGGCTTAGCCAGACTCAGGGGTAGAGAAATGGCCAGAAGGAAAGAAGGGTAGAATCAAAAGACTTACTAAAAAATCTCACGGTCATTAGATTTTTCTCAGTACGTTGACTCCAGCTCTTTTGTGGGAAAAGGAAATCACTCTGTAGTAGGAGTGGATGACAGTCTTCCTCCCCCTTTAGCGAGGCGTCTTGTCTTTCCTTGCGATTTAAGAGAGAATCATCCACCAAAACTCATGCTACCTCTACTAGCTCAGTTTAAAGTTAGTAACTGAAAAAAGAAGCAGATTTTGGAGACTTCTGACACCCCTTTAAAGGGAATATTTGAAATAAGGCTAAATAGAAAAAAAAAATGCCACCACAGAGCCACCTATCTGTAACCAGTAGCCTGCAAGAGAAAGGATTCATTTCATTTGGTTCAGTCACCAACCTTTTGGGAGAAGGAGATGATATATAAGCTCTTTATGGTCTCATGGCTCCCACAATGGCTTTTAATAGACCAGGGGATGTGGGGGGAGAGAGGAAACCTCCTTTATTCTGGATTTGTAGTATTTCTTGAATGCAAAGAACTCACATATTTGCAGGGACAAGAGTGTATTGCACTCATGGTGTCCAGATGTGATGCTCTAATGATGTAAGCCACTAATTTTTTCTGGAATTATTGTTATCTGTTGAAAAGACTTAGACAATGATTTTTAGTTTTTAAAAAAAATCATGGAATATTTTGTAACTGTCATTCATAGTGGTAATCTTGATACAGCACTGCAAAAGCTTTGGAAGAATATATATATATATATATATATATATATATATATTATGGTAGTGATAGGGGAAACCTTAATTAACTACATTAGAGCAATTCAAAATATTAAATGAAGTAATGGTTTTAAATAAGGCTGGATATAATTAGTCCCAGATGGTTCCTTTATAGTCAGGAGAGTTCACCCAAATAGCCACATTTCTTTGTTTGAATGTGCCTCCTGCATTGTGTCCTCATACAGCTTCTATGGGGCCTTGCTGTGTGTAGGTCTTTGTGAAATATCTGTCTATTGAGACAGAAAGATTGTGTCCTCCATAATATACTCTTTACAAGAGGTTCTGGGAACATCTTTAAACAGATATTCTCAGAAACCCACCTCTACAACCTCAGAACCAAGGTTTCTTTTTCCTTCTTGCTTTCTGCTTTTCCTTTTGGCAATGGAAAACATTTTCTCTTTCTTTGATTCAATGCTCATTGCCCTGGAGAAGCAGGCCTCATAGGTCTCAGGGGGTCATCCCTATTTGTTGAAGGAAACCAGACACATCACTAAGTAGGGAGCTGTAATTCCCATGCAGAATAGCCAGGCAGATTTAGAAGAGTCTTTAAGCAAATTTTGTTTGTCATCGAAAAACCAATGAAAATCAACACAGAGCTGATTACCAAAAAGGTTATTGTCTTTAGTTCCTTGATATCTCTAACAGAAAACTTGCCAAAATAAGTAAATTTGTTTCTAGTTCTAGCCTAATAACAGGTTTCACCAATGAAATTACTCAATTGGTCCAGTCATCAGTACAGAAAATTCAGATACACCCATTCTTTTCCTATAAATGATTCTCCCAGATATGCATGTATTTTTTGGGGGGACCCAAGGTTCCTTTTAAAAATATTCAAATGAATTAATATACAATCTGTTTCTTTCTCAGAGAAAACTCAGATAATGATTCATTGCTTTTCCATTAGCTGATGCTTGATTCAGAACAGGACGAAGCAGGCCTTATCTGCTATGATATTGATGATGGACTCCTCAAAGTTCACATGATAGTTAGAAAAAGTAGAGTAAGATACTTTATCTAGTCAGATTCATTTGTGCTTAGAGTTAGTGATATTTATTATTTGGGTGAACAAGCAATGCTATTTCCTCCCTCTCTGTCAACATATTCCTTTTATATGTTCCTTTATTTTTAATTAGCAATATCATGAAACTAGAGGCCTGGTGCATGAATATTGTGCATAGTAGGATTCCTAGGCCTGGCCTCCTTCCAGGTACTAACTGGGACCTTTCTTCCCCAGCTGCTGGCCCAGGCATTCCTTAGTTCTGTGCCACCCCCTGGTGGTCAGCGCAGGTCCTAGATAGTGATCAAACTCCTGGTCTCCCGGTCAAACTTCCGAGGGGACACTGCACATTAGCCTTTTATATATGTAGATGTAACCCATACTATCAAATAAAAGAGTAATATGCAAATTGACCATACCTCCTCTTTACCCACAAGCCATGCCTACTAGCCAATCAGGAGCAAATATGCAAATAAACCCAACCAAGATGGCTGCACCCACAGAGAGCAGGAGGGAGGCTTGGGTTTCCCTGGCAATGGAGGAAGCCAAGCTTTCTACCTGCCCTTGCCAGCCTAGGCCTCCAGTCAAGGCTATAAAGTTTCAATTATAGAAGATAAATAAATCCAAACAGAAATGGCAGCCCCCACGGATCTGGAAAGGGCAGGAGACTATGGTTGCCTGTGGTGATGAAGGAAGCCAAGCTTCCGAAGCCCTGGCCTGCCATGGCCTCTGCTCCAGGTTACAAAGTTTTAATTATAGAAGATACATAAATCCCAAAAGAAATGGCTGCCGCCCCAGAGCAAGCAGGACCAGGCCTGCAAGGGAGGGCAATTGGGGGCAATCAAGCTGCAAGGGAGGACAGTTAGCGGTGACCAGGTCAGCAGAGGAGGGAAGTTGGGGGTGACTGGGCCTGCAGGGAAGGGCAGTTGTGGGGGACCCAGGCCTGCAGGGGAGGGCAGTTAGGGGTGACAAGGCCTGCAGGGGATGGCAGTTAGGGGCAAACAGGCTGGCAGGGGAGCAGTTAGGCATCAATCACGCTGGCAGGGGAGTGGTTAGGGGGTAATCAGACTGGCAGGCAGAAGCAGTTAGGGTCAGTCAGGAAGGCAGGCAAGTGAGTAGTTGGGAGCCAGCAGTCCTGAATTGTGAGAGGAATATTTAGGCCAATTGGATAGAGCCTAAATGGGCAGTTAGAAATCCCTTGAGGGTCCCAAATTGGAGAGGGTGCAGGCTGGGCTGAGGGACAACCCCCCCTCACCTGTGCACAAATTTCATGCACCGGGCCTCTAGTTTTGTAGTAAATGTAATGGATAATTAACCAGTGAGTCACACTAAGTCTTACTATAGAGTAAAGGTTACTCATTGCCTATAAACTGCCAGTTAGGAGAAAACTGGAGCTATTTCCAAGATCATGTGAAACAAAACTAGGCCTTAATTTTGTAAAAGATATCTAGTGAAACAAGCAAATTATATTTCCCCTTTTGAAATATCTGGAGAATTGCAGAAAGTCTCTGCTTTGCTCTTCAGCAACTATAGAACCCAAACCTGCAATTTTGAAATATACATATGTATTTCATTTGATGAAACACTCCATTTTCTGTTTTAACCATCTCATAATTTGTATTTTTATATAGGATATATTGCTTGTCCATTATTGAAACAAATGACCAAATATGCAAACATCAATGAACCAGTAAATTGTCATCAGCTTGGCATTCTCTTATTGTCAAAGTGATATTGATTATGCAGCCAGAGATGATCAAATGCCTTAGTAAAATACCTTCTAAATTGTAGTGCATACAATATTAAATTATAGTACATACTTTGTTAATATTCAAATATTTTATTAAAACCTCACATATACTTTTGATTTCAGGCTCTAGTCCTACAGATTCATATGGCCCTATTATTATATTTAATAATTTCTTACTGGAGCTAATTTCCCAAGCACAGCATATTTTTGAGCTTCGGAGCACTAAAAAGTTGGTATTGGGAATGTGAAAAAATGGGCAAGTAACTTAAATTTTATATTATTTAAGACTTCAAATGCTGTAAGACAAAGCAAAGATGAAGTGTCTATTGTTAATGCTATGTAGTATTTGCCATCCTTAAAATAGATATTTAGAATAAGTGATCTCTAATTTATTCATTTATTTGTTCATTTATTCAATAAACAGATATTGAACATGTACTGTACCAGATACTGTGGTAGATACTGAGATAGATTGATGAGGAAATTAAAAAATAAGCCTCATTTAAAGTCTGGTAGAAAACTAAATAACGTTTATTGAACATCCAATCTCTAGTTACCTTTAGAATTCTTATATTCTACTAATAATCTAAGGATCATTCAGTTACATTATGAAGTCTGTAATCCTGGTAGAAGTGATGAAAGTAATAGCCTTCCCATTCCTTGCTCATGCCCTTGAACCTGGAGAGCAGAGGGCTAGGAAAAGGGATGTGGCAGGAAGTTAGTGGAAGAATAGGTAGCTGCCCTAGGAAATGCATGGTAGGAATGGGTTTATTTTTGTTGGAGGGTGAGTGTAGCTCTATGTGTGGAGGGGAAGCAAAGTTCAAACCTCTTTGTCTTTTGGTGATTTAAAGGAAATTCAGCGCCAACCTAGGAAATAAAAGTTTCAGAAAAACACCTCTGAGGGTCTTTTGTTTTGATGCTTTTCCATCTATTTCTTTGCCTCAAAAAAAAAAAAAAGTGTCTCCTCTGAGATCTTCATTGTATGGAACGGGGCATAAAAAAGATGCCTTGAGGCCAATGAAATAAAAGGTCACTTTTCTGAAGGGAATTCCGCTACCCCTCCCTCATCTCTGGAATTTCTTGGGCTTCATTAATGGAGCCTGGTAATGATTGCTCATAGTTCTGTTTCTAAATGAACAAGTGATCCTGGTAAAAATAGATTTATTAGGGCACAAAAGAGAGTAAAACTATATTTGACTAGATTTTAGTGTGGCATTTTTTTTGTAGGATTTGATGACATATGACTGAGAGAGTGAGTTATGGATGTGTTGGACTGTATGGGTTTTCTGACCCATGGGTAGGAGCAGACAGTGAGAATCGAGGGCTGAGACTGTAGATGCCTATTTACCACACTGTGGAGAGATGTTTCATGTATTGAAGAGTTATGAGGTGCAGCTTGTTGAACATCTTTGGAAATATTTTGTTGAAAGAAGTCAATGATGTGCAGCTAACTCTAGGTCAAGAGGCACATTGGGAGAGCCTTCCAATGCCAGTGAGCATAGGCAGACAGCAGTCTGAACCGGGAGATGATTTTGGAAAGTGTAGTTCATCTGAAGAAGTGGGCAGACAGGCTGTAATTTGATGAATTGGACACAAAGCAGATAATCATGTGGATACTGATGAACAGTAAACTATGTGTACTGGGAAAGGGCCTCTTAATCTGAACCTCAATTCTCAAGAAAAGTAGATAGGCAGAGAGAAGTTCCAGAAATGAGCAGTTCAAATGGGGAAAGTGAGAAATGTTTGAAAGAAATAAGTAGAAGAATTAAATGTGAAAATGTGACCATGAGGAGCTCCTTATCTTCCATATTTTACACATATGTGTATATATATATTTTCCAGGAGGAATTTTATTTTATTTTTTAAAAATATATTTTATTGATATTTTACAGAGAGGAAGGGAGAGAGATAGAGAGCTAGAAACGTCAATGAGAGAGAAACATCCACCAGCTGCCTCTTGCACACCCCCTACCGGGGATGTGCCAGCAACCAATGTACATGCCCTTGACCGGAATCGAACCCGGGACCTTTCAGTCCGCAGACCGAGGCTTTCCCACTGAACCAAACCGGTTTCAGCAGGAATTTTACTTTAAATGAGTTAGTATGCTGAGGAGAAAGAGTAATAACTTTCAAGACTCAGAGAAAAGTTCCTTAAAGAGCAAAGAATCCAGCATATGGTTCCGAATATAGAACTTTACTACTACATATTCCAGAAGCAGTGGCCCCAGCACTCAGATTGCACACTGAGTGACTTCTTCTTTTAGGGGTAGGTCAAGAACCTCATATTCTGACCACTTCATCCCCTCAGATCTGAAAATAGGAAGGACCACACTGAGGCTGTCAAGAGTAAGTAAATAACTAATGGCTTTACAAATTGATTTGACTGCATGTTTACATGCAACTTAAGAACTGAACAATTACCCTAGCTGGTTTGGTTCTGTGGCTAGAATGTCAGCATGCAGACTGAAGGGTCCTGGATTCATTTCTGGCCAAGGGCACATGCCCGGTTGTGGGTTCAGTCCCCTGGTAGTTGGCATGCAGGAAGCAGCCAATCAGTGATTCTCTTGCATCATTGATGTTTCTATCTCTCTCTCCCTTCTTTTTGAAATCAATAAAAATATAATAAAAAAGAACTGAACAATAAAATGTAAAAGTGATCAATTTATTTGGAATAACTTTACAGGCATTCATTAAATACTTGAAATGAATCTGTTAGAAAGTAGTGTTTATTGCATATGTAGTATATTCCTAGAACTCTGTTAAAATTGTAGGGCATTTTTTTAAAAGCTTAAGGGAGTTTATAATTGCATGAAATTGTTTAAAAGTAGATGTACTAAATTTTTAAATATATATATTTTTATTGATATTTTACAGAGAGGAAGGGAGAGAGATAGAGAGCTAGAAACGTCGATGAGAGAAACATCGACCAGCTGCCTCTTGCACACCCCCTACAGGGGAATGTGCCCACAACCAATGTACATGCCCTTGACCGGAATCGAACCCGGGACCCTTCAGTCCGCAGACCGACACTCTACCACTGAGCCAAAACAGTTTTGGCAGATGTACTAAATTTTTAATTTAACCAAAATTTATATAAAGAATACTATATAGTGCCAGGGGTTTTTCAAAGTGCTGTATAGATATTAACTCCTATATTGATCTAGATTAAATGCCTCACTGATTGGAAGTATGTTTATGAAGGACTTTATAGATAATTCTTCTTGAGCAGAGGGACTGCAAGATGTTGGTTTTGTGCTATGAACATATAAAAACCTAAAAATGGGCTATGATATACCATTTTTCATGTTCAGAGCTAACTCCATATAAATTTGTCAAGTAGGCAAAATTTGCCTACATGTTATTCTGCCTTCAGATGTCAACGGAGCCATAAGGCTGTTTTTGTTTCCTAAAGTCTCTTGCTCTGGTTTCCTGATTGAATTTATCTACCTGCAACTTTTAATGCCGGTGTTGGGGGCCATGAATTATAGTAAGCTTTTTAGGGAGGTATTTGGGATTTGATTTGGGAAGGTGTCCAAGGACTCTCCTTATGTCTAAAGTTTCTGTCTTTAATCAATGAAAGGTGTAGTGGATTGAACCAATTAACATGGTGGTTAGGGGAATGCTGACTAAAAAGCATTCCCCCACCTTTCACGAGGAAACTCAGAACCCTGGGTAAAGTATGTGGAGAAATTGGGATTGCAAAAATGTCTACCCTGTTTTCCCGAAAATGACAGTGTCTTTTATTAATTTTTGTTCCCAAAGATGCACTAGGTCTTATTTTCAGGGGATATCTTATTTTTCCACGAAGAAGAATACGGTACACATTTATTGTTAAATGAAAATAAAGGAAATTTATTACTTGTATACAGTATGGTAGTACAGTAGTTGTAAACACAAACCAGACAAACTGAATCCTACAGTATCAAGAATTTACTCATTTATTCAATGACAACCATGTCATCATCTTCTGGAACATCATCATAACAATGGAATTCCTGAATTTCCTGGTGAATTTCTTGTGACTCCATTTCTTTCAGAATCAGTGGACCAAATCTCTCATGTTTAGCAATAGCACTGTCTTTAAATGAGTACTTCTTGTCTAGGTAGCCTGCTCGCAGTGCATTTGCAATGCAAATGTCAGTGATTTTCTCCCTTGAATTCTTCACCCAAGTCACAACTTCTTGCAGTTTAGGTTTCACAAAGTTTCCACACTGATTTCTCTGCATTCACAGAGCAGTGACATCAGGACTCAGCATAATGTCACTGGTTGCTAGATGCCAGTCGAGGCAGCCCTAGCAACCAGTTTATGGTAAATTAATTTTCATTCTGAGACAGAGCCTGGGGGCCTTATTTTCGGGGGGATGCCTTATATTTCACTCAGAAGGAAACCTGTAAGTAGGTCTTATTTTTGGGGAAACGTGGTACTTACCTATATGATGGTTTAAAACATTCAAATTGAAGTTACAATTTCCATGCTCCCTTCCTCACCAGAGCAGACATTCCCCTAGTGGATGCGCCAACATGATGGCATCCAAATTCAGTATCATTCCTAGAATAGCTAAAAACCACCACTAAATATTTCCCAAGTAAACCCAGCTAAGAATAGTGTCTTATTTCCAGAGCTGTGACACAAGAAACTCAACACTGTTGGAGTCTGATAAGCTGAGCTTTTTTTTCTGAGTGCTTTATCCAAGCGAGATTGAGGAGGATGCATCTGAGAAAGATTCAAGTTGAGTAAGAGTCTATCTAACAAGGCTCCTTAAAAAGTCTTCTGTGACATGCATTGTGAGACTAAAAGTGCCTGTGGGCATGCCTAAATGCTAAGGTGCCTTGGGCACCAAAGAGACTTTTGTTAACTCTGTTCAGTAATCACATGAAAATTTCCCCCAGTCTTGAGCATCAGTTGTTGCTCTTTGGTACCTCTCTCACTTGTTCTGTCAGTTTGTTGGGAAGCTGAAGCTCCATCTTGCAGCTCTAAGCCAGAAAGACATGTTTCCTTTTTGAGAGGTTCAATATCTAAGGGCTTGTACAGATTAGTCCCCAGATTTACTCTTACCTTGTAATTGATATGGTATTTGATACTCCTAAGGACTTTAGGAGAGCAAGAATTACCATCCCATTTTTGTTAAGGAGACATAGAGGTTCAGATGGGTATCTACTCCTAGTTCATATTTAGTGAATGACAGATACAGAGCTAGATCCCAGTTCCTTGGACTTCCTTGTGTGGTATTCCCATTACTTCATCTGTGCACATGGGTAAGTGTCCAAGACCTGTGCCCCACCTGCTCCTGTTTATCTAACTGATTGAGTTTGGCAAAGGAAAAAAGGCTTTGGGGCTAGGAATGGTTCTCTACTCATAGTACAGTGTTTGAAGCAAGTATCCTAATTTTCCCTAGTGCCAAAAGGGATCATTTCTACAATAGTTCTTATATTATTCTCTGTAACCCATAAGGGTAACACAGTATTTTTTTTTGTCTGAAACACAAATTATATTGTTTTGGCATGGGTGCATTTATTTAATGTAGATAGTTTGCATTTAGACTTCTTTGTGCTTTTTTCTTTGTCCTAAATTATTCTTTTCAAGTTAGAATGCTGCTTCTTCTTCTTTGGCATCTATTTAAAAATCATCAGCAACATGGCCACCCTCCAGAAACACTTCTGTAATGCCAACCCCAGAGCTTGGCATCTAAAAATAAGATTTGCAAATGAGGTTTAAGTTAAATTTTCATCTTTACTAAAATTCGGTAAAACCGATTCTAGAGAAAAGTGTGAAATACGTGAAACCCTTATTGCTACTGCCTAGAAAAACTTTGGCTGAGTAGTAAGAACTCATCCTTTCCTGACTCTCCTATTTGCCACTTTTCATCCTCTGACTTAAGGTTATGAAAGTTCAGAAGAGATTCTCATTCCTCCCAAAGCCCACACCTGAATAGGTTGAGTGAGCTCCTCACTTATGAGTCTTTTGAAGTGTGTGTTTTAAATGTGGCCTTCATTTCTACTTCCATTATGGAACTGATTAAGCTAGCTAAATGATAAAACAGGAAATGAAATAATTTGGGAATAGTGTGGGCAGTTTAAAATTTGTTTAAACTGTAGTGTGGAAACTGTAAAATTTAAAAAAATCAAAATTAGCTTAGATATCCCCATCCTTTTTTTAATTTTTATCGAAAACCCTTTTCCAGTTCATTTCATAACAATGATTATATCCCAAAATAAAGCATTCTTATTTGCCTTTTATATGTCTTTACTCAGCTTTCACTATATTTTTCATCTTCCAATTTTCAAGTGCAGTCTAATGATAAAGCTTGGTATCCAGTCCAATCATTTATAATCTCTAAAGTGCTCAAAATTTTGCTAGTCCTTCCCCTTTCCCTCTCTCCCTCCCAACCTCCCTCCCTCCCACCTTTTCCTCCAACAAATTATCACACAAATTCTCAGGGAAGGCTATTAGAAATTAGTAATAATTACAATGACCTTTTTTAGAAGATGTAAAAATAAGCTTTGCTCAGTGCAAAGGTGAGATAGTAAACCCATTTAATACGTAATGATTGCAGCCTTCCCCACAGCTTTTGTATGTCGTTAGAGAAGCATTATGGACATAAAATACAGAGACTAACAGGACAATTCTGCAGCTGTTCTTATTCCTCAATCAATAATCTGAAATCCTCACTGTGCCATGTTTCACACCATGGCCCAGATTTAGATTTAGATGAATGGACTTAATCACTCCTCCAGGTTTGGAATGTGCCAGTCATATTACTGCTTTCTAAAGAAATCTTAGTTTCTGACTTTCTAAATTTGACTGTCTTATCTACTATGCATTTCTGTGCATCCATACAAACCTAAGGTTTAATTATTTTTCGCCAGAATGATTTTGTTCACTATCGGTCTTTTGTACTCAGATATTTCTGATAGACCTTTTTTGTGTGTACAAAGTTTGATGTTACAAAGTTATAGATTTTAAATTTATATGGCAGCCTTTAGGTGTTCTCTCTCTCTCCCTCCTCTTACCCTCCCTCTTTTCCTCCCTTCCTCCTTCCTTCCCTCCCTCCCTCTCTTTCTCTGTGTGTGTGTTTAATAAGACAGTCTTAGTTTTTGTCCTAGGCTGAACCTAAACTGATCTGCTTTCAAACTGTTGAGTTTCTATTACCAAGGAAATCATGCTAGGACTCCTTGAACCAAAGGGGATTAACAAATCTGTGGTTCATAGCCAATAATGGTTTTTTCTTTCATTTCAACTCATTTACTTTAATTTTTTTACCCCATTAGATCGATACTATTTTCAACTTTATGTAGGTCTGATTGACAAGTAAAAATTGTATATATTTAAAGTACAATGTGATGATTTGGTATATATCAATGTTGTGAAGTGATTAACACAATCAAGCTGACATGTTCATCTACTCATATAGTTACATTGTGTGTGTGTGTGTGTGTGTGTGTGTGTGTGTGTATGTGACAATTTTCTCAGAAAATTTAAAGTATATAACCCAATATTATTAGGTATAGTCAGCAGGCTGTACCTAACTTACTCATCTTATAACTGAATCTTTGTACCCTTGAATCAGTAGCTCCTAATTCCCACCCCCAGCTTGTGATGACCAGCATTCTTCTCTCTGTGTAAAAAATTATTTTGTTCAACATTTTTAGATTCTTTTTATAAGTGACTAGAGGCCTGGTGCACGAATTTGTGCATGGATTGGGTCTGGCTGGCACTGCCTCTGATCGAGCCAGGCGGGCTGGGGCGAGGGGCCATGGGAGGTTGGCCAGCAAGGACTCCCCCCCCCCACCCTGGTCGGGGTAGGGGGCTGACTGGGAGTAGGGGTGGCCAGGCTGAGGGTCCTGGAGAAAACCCACTGAGCTGGGGCTGAGCTTGGGTCCCAGACTTTCCAGGAAGGATGGCCTCATCAAGGAAACAGAAACCACCTGAAGGCTTTGCAAACAGGCCCTGAGTTCCCTTTGGCCAGGTGGACTCAGAGCTTGTGTCTCTGTGTGTACATTAGACACAGCCCAGCACTCACCTTTGTCTATTGGTCAAATCCATTGCATCGAAAAAAATCCCCTTCTGCCGAAACTGGTTTGGCTCAGTGGATAGAGCATTGGCCTGTAGACTAAAAGGTCCCAGGTTTGATTCCAGTCAAGGGCATGTACCTTTGTTTCAGGCACATCCCCAGTAGGGGGTATGCAAGAGGCAGCTGATCTATGATTCTCCCTAGTCGATGTTTCTAACTCTCTATCCCTCTCTCTTCCTCTCTGTAAAAAATCAATAAAATATAAAAAAGAAAAAAGAAAAAAAGAAAAAAATCCCCTTCTCTTTGGGCCCTTACAACAAATACAGGCCAATTGGAAGATGGGGGCTCCTGTGGCAGATCCGGGCCCTGCCATCACCCGGAATTTAGGCCTAAGACAGCTGGGTAGCTATCTCCACGGAACAGAACACACAATTTTAGAGTCTTAACTCTCCCCTAAAATGTGCCCAGCTGCTCCTCTTTAGCTGGGATAGACTGAACGAAGGAACCAAAGACCAAGTTTTCTTTGAGGTGGGATCCACTGGGAGCCAGCTGGTGGCAAGGCCCCTCACAGGCAGCTGCCTTCTCCCCAAGCTCAGTGTGCTCTGAGACGGTCTATTTCCGGCAGTGCTGGGTCCTGGGCTGCTGGACTGGTGGCAGGTCCACAGGGTTTTTCTCTGCCGCCTTCCTGGCCTCCTGAGCAGTATCCTCCAGCCTGGAGCATCAGGCAGCTGTTTCTAGAGCTGGGACTCAGGGAGCTAAGGAGCTGGACCCACAGGTGGCCAAGTAGCACCCTCCACCCCACTTGTCAGTCTCGCTCACGTGGATTGGGCCAAATCCCCGCTGCCTGAGACTGGTGCCACGTGGGGAGGGTCACAGCAGGGAAAGGGGTGCCCTGACCTGCCAGCCTTGGTGATGATCATCTCGGTGCTGAGCTGATTGAATTTGTCCCACAGCCTTCATAGTGAGCTGCACACTCACACTGGTCACCTTCGCATTCTCTACTGGTGCCTTGGTGGAGGCTGTGCAACTGGTCCCGGGGCCCTCGGGCTCAGCAGCAGCACTAGTGGTGGCCCCACTGGTGGCACATCATAGCATCCAGTCGTTTCATTCGTTCTGCTGCAATGATTGCTGGGCTTTTATTATATAGATACCATGCATTAGTTGTCTTTCTATGTCTGCCTTATTTCACTTAACACAGTGTTCCCAATTTCATCCAGGTTATTGCAAATAGTAGGATTTCCTTCTTTTTTAAAGGCTGAATTATAGTGTGTGTGTGTGTGTGTGTGTGTGTGTGTGTGTGTGTGTATCACACTTTATCCATTCAGTTGTTGATAAACACAGATTATTTCCAAATCTTGGCTACTGTAAGTCATGCTGTAGTGAGTATGTGAATGCAGATATCTTTTTGAGATTGTGGTTTACTCCCTTTGCATATATACTCTGATGTGAGATTGCTGGACCATATCGTAGGTCTATTTTTAATTTTTTGAGGAACTGCCATACTATTTTCCCTAAAAGCTGTACCAATTTACATTCTCATCAACAGTATAAAAGGGCTGACTTTCCCTACAATTTGCCACAACTTGTTATCTTTTAACTTTTTATAATAAGTGACACTGGCCACCTTTTCATGTACCTGCTGGCCATTTTGTATGTCTTCCTTGGAAAAATATTTATTCAGGTTCTTTGCCCATTTTAAAATCTGGCTATTTGGTTATTTTAGCCAAGTTGTATGAGTTCCTTACATATTGTGTATATTAACTCATTATATATATGGTTTATAAATATTTTCTCCCATTACATTAGTTGCCATTTCATTATAGGCTGATTGTTTATTTTGCTGTGCAGAAGCCTTTTAGTTTATAGTCCCAATTAGTTATTTTTAATTTTCTTACTAATGCTTTGGTGTCAAATTAAAAAAAAAAATCATTACTAAGATTCATGTCAAGGAGTTTCCCCCCCCAGCCTTTCTTCTAGTAATTTTATGGTTTTAGGTCATATGTTTAAACTAGAGGCCCGGTGCACAAAACTTGTGCATGAGGGGGTGTCCCTCAGCCCAGCCTGCACCCTCTCCAATCTGGGACCCCTCAAGGCATGCCCAACTGCCTGTTTAGGCCTGATCCCAGGATCGGGCTTCAATGGGCAGTTGGACATTCCTCTCACAATCCAGGACTGCTGGCACCCAACTGCTCACCTGTATGCCCTCCTGATTGCCCCTAACCACTTCTGCCTGCCAGCCTGATCACCCCCTAACCACTCCCCTGCCAGCATGATTGATGCCTAACTGCTCCCCTGCCAGCCTTTTTGTCCCTAACTGCTCTCCCCTGCAGGCCTGGGTCCCCTCCCAACTGCCCTTCTCTGCAGGCCTGGTTGTCCCCAATTTCCCTCCTTTGCCAGCCTGGTCACCCCTAACTGCCCTCCCTTGCAGGCTTGATTGCCCCCAACTGCCCTCTCTTACAGGCCTGGTCTCTCCCAACTCTCCTCCTCTGCTGGCCATCTTGTGGTGGCCATCTTGTGTCCACATGGGGGCAGCCATCTTGTGTGTTGGAGTGATGGTCAATTTGCATATTACTCTTTTATTAGATAGGATTTTAAAATTTATTTTTATTTTGTTTTTTTAATTTTTTTTTCAGTTTTAAAAAGTATTACATATAGTAATACATAAATATCTTCCCCACACCATTGACCTTCCCCCAGCCTCCCTACCCCCTATTGCATGCCCTCATCCCATCCACCCCCAGTGTCTTGTGTTCATTGGCTGTGCTTATAAGCATGCATACAAGTCCCTTGGTTGATCTCTTTCTCCCCTCTACCCAATACTCCCCAGCCTTTCCACTATAATTCGACAATCTGTTCAGATTTTACTGCCTCTGTATCTATCTTTTGGTTCATCAGGTTATAATGTTCTTATTTTCCATAAATGAGTGAGATCATGTGGTATTTTTCTTTCATTGCCTGGCTTATTTCACTTAAAATAATGCTCTCCAGGTCCATCCATGCTGCTGCAAATGGTAAGAATTCCTTCTTTTTTATAGCAGCATGGTATTCCATTGTGTAGATGTACCACAGTTTTCTAACCCACTGATCTGCTGATGGGCATTTAGTCTGTTTCCAACTTTTAGCTATGGTGAATTGTGCTGCTATGAACATAGGAGTGCATATATCCTTTCTGATTGGTGTTTCTAGTTTTTTGGGATATATTCTTAGAAGTGGGATTACTGGGTCAAATGGGAGTTCCATTTTTAGTTTGTTTTATGGAAATTTTATACTGTTCTCCACAATGGCTGCACTAGTCTGCATTCCCACCAGCAGTGCACGAAGGTTCCTTTTTCTTCACAACCTTGCCAGCACTTGTCATTTGTTGATGATTGCCATTCAGACAGGTGTGAGATGGTACCTCATTGTCATTTTGATTTGCATCTCTTGGATAATTAGTGACTTTGAGCATATTTGCATATGTCTCTTGGCCTTCCTTCTGTCAAAAAAATTCTATTTTGAAAAGATTCTATTTAGTTCCATTGCCCATTTTTTTTATTGGATCCTTTATCTTCCTTAAGTTGTATAAGTTCTCTGTAGATTTTGGAGATTAAATCTTTATCAGTGATAACATTTGCAAATATGTTCTTCCATACAGTGGGCTTTCTTGCTATTTTGTTGATGGGTTTTTTTGCTGTGCAAAATTTTTTTATTTTGATGTAGTCCCATTTGTTTATTTTCTCTTTTGCTTCCATTGCTCTAGGAGTGGTATTAGTGAAGAAATTGCTTCTGCATATTTCTAAATTTTTAGCCCATTTGCATTTATTTTGGGGTGCATAGAGTAAGAAAAGGACCCTTTTTCATTCTTTTGCATATGGATTTACAGTTTTTCCAATTTATCCTGAGATGTGTCCACCTGTGGACAGCATGTGCCCATTGGATGACACTCAAGTGGGGATCAAGGATGATCTATCACATAGTTTGCACTCATTTGGTAAACTGAACATGTGACTTGTCAGAAACATTTTTCTTCAGCATTTTAGCATGTGCCTCGTAAGGGAAATTTAGTCCATATGTGCCAAAGATTCATTTACACTTAAATCATTAAAGCATTGTTCTGAGTTTTTGATGTCTAACAAGTCTTTTGACTTTTTCCAAGCAGTTCTAAGTGTTTTTTTCCAAGGGCGAACGTAATGCCTAACACCAGAAAATTCAGATTTTCTCCTTGAGTCTAAAATTCTTGCTTCCATCTCAGGGAAAAGTCCCCTAGCAGTCAGCATTTATCTGCTCCCATTTCTAAATGTCTCAGAGGAGCCAAGCTCTGAAAGGGTAAAAGATGATATGGCATGGTCCACACATCTGGCCCCAATCTGGGTCTGTATTCTAACTTGGCAAGGAGGTACAGGATGTATTTTACTTTCATCCACCTCTGCTTCATTGGACACATTGTGTGACGCAAACACCAGATGAGTCTGAGTTCATCTGGTCAGCGGGAATGGAAAGGAAGAAGTCTCTCTTTACTGCAAGGATTTGGGGCACGCCTATTGAAAGGCATGAATGTTTAGAGAAGAAATATATTTCTACTATTTCCAAGGCAAGAACTACTCTGCCACCAGTAGATCTGTTTTTCCAAAGGTCTTATATCCCTACTTCACTACTAACTTCGTTACCTCCATTAGGGTTAAGGCAAGGCAACATGGCAATGCAGGGAAGGCTGCCTTCAGAAAGAACCTCTTTCCGTATCTCCTTGTTTCCTTTAGGCATTTCCCCTTAATTCCTTAGTAATCTCTGCTTGGAAATCATCCAAGGTCCATCTGGTCATCCAGGAAAACATGAGGTAAACTAAGTCCTATGAAGTTGTTACTGAGAACATGCTATGCTCCCAGGATTTGAGGCAGGGATTGTGCCTCTTTCATTTCTGTGTCCTCAGTGTCTAGTACAGTGCCTGGTTTACAATCAGTGCTCAAGTCATGTTTGCTGAAGAAATGTAGTATCTTTGTATATGAGAGAGTCATGCTACATTCAAAAGGCTGAGCCCTAATCATGAAATTTCAGCTGTCGATCTAATTCTTTCTGTATTACATCTATGGGCTTTGCCTGTTATGCCCAGACTTCGTGATCCCCAAGGACCACCAGGGAGCCGAGTCCGATGCAATAAACAAAAGAGCCTCTTCCATGCTAGCATAGGCTCTGTCCCACTCACACCGACAACATGGTGGAAGAGAGAGCAAACTTCGACAAGTCCAGGGGTTTTATAAGGGTGGTGATGTCACGGCTTTGTCTGACCCTGATTGGTTGGGTGAGGGCTAGGATTGTTGCACAAAATGTAGGATAGCTCCACCCTGTTCTGCCCTGCCCCACAATACAAAATGGAGTCAGGAGTTAGCCTCGCCCTGCCCTCTCATTGCCCATTTCAACCTTACACCTACAGCAGAAAGTATACCAACCGATGGCAGGGCATGGGGCAATGCTTTTGAGTGGAAATATTTTTACTACCTTCCAATCACCCAGGGAAGTCAAAGTAGATCCTAAACTCAGGACAGAACCAACCTGGCCCTTCTCTGCTGACTGGCTCGGCCTTCTGCAGAGGTAGTGTGTGGGTTGAAGTGCTCACCTCTGTAATGGGAGTATTAGACTAGTTCATTCATTCTATGCCTTTTGTCCTTTATGTCACTTATTCTGAGGATATTCAGACTGTAGAAATGACTGGGCTTTACATTGTTTGAGAGAAGGATACAGCCATGCTATTGCTGGCTGTCTGCGGTGGGCATGTTCTCTGTTTCCCGCGTCCCACTCAGAAAACAACAGGTTCCTGAGTGGAGGAGCTGGGGATTAAGAAATTAGAGAAAGAAAGAGACAAGAGGCAGAAATAGATTTAAGCTGGGCGCTAGGTGGGCTCCATCTCTGCGATGGAGAGACAGTCACATGCACCACAGACAACACATCACATTTATTGATTTCCAAAGGGAAAGTTTAAGGTCAAAAGGAGTTTCGGGTGTGCCCAAATCCTATTCATTAAGATCAGGGTAAGCTCCTCATTTTTTGGTACAAGACTTAGCATATCAAGACCTGGGTGTGTCAAGGTCCTTTTTGTTCTTCATTCCAAGCACAAGGATAAAGATAAGAAATCAGTATTGATAACAGGATTCTGCCTGTGCCCTCACGCTCAGGTGGCTCTCTACAGCTGTCCCTACTGGTCTCTCCACTTTTTTGAGAACTCACCTAAGCCAATTTAGCCAATGACATCAGCTTCTTTTGGTGCTCACTGGTAGCCTCCAATGGTTAGAAAGCTCCTTCACCACACCCCAACACACCCAGGTGTAAGGAAGTAGTGAGAGGAAGTCTCAGGCAGAGTTCTGTTGTCATCCAACATTTATTAGCTTAGCAGCTTAAAGAGGTCTTTGCTCTTTAGGCACTCAGGTCATATACTTTGTATGAACATTCAAGATAGAAAGTGTTCTTTTTTTCTTTTTTTAAATTCTCACTGAAAGATATTTTTCCTTGACTTTTAGAGAGAGAGTGGAAGGGCAGCGGAGAGACACACACAGAGAGAAACATTGATAATGAAAAAACATTAATTTGGTTATTTGTATTGTTTGGTTGCCTCCCACATGCGCCCTGACCCGGGCTGTGGATCAAGCCTGCCACTGAGGTATGTGCCCTTGACAGAAATCAAACTCAGGACCCTTCAGTCTTCAGGCCAATGTTCTATCCACTAAGCCAAACTGTCTAGAGCAGAACAGTAGTCTTGGAAGGAAAAAAAGCCTTCTGGTTTGAATAGGTAACAAAGTCCTCCAAGAAGGCTGGATCAAATCTAGGGTCTCAGATAGAAGGTAAACTTAGCAAATTTTTATACATTTGTTCATGCAAAGGTTGAGGTGCCCACATACAATTTCTGTCTAATCACATACTTAGAATACCTTTTATTTCACCAATGAAAATTTATTTAACATATTTATGCAAATTACATCTTCTGGTCCAGATTTGAGAAGCTACTTGCAATAGTCTCCTCGGGAAATTTCTGATTAGGATCTTTTAAATGTTAACTCATTGCTTGCCCTTAGGGAGTTTAGATAAGGCTCACATACAAGTATATTGCCCTGTTTGTGTGCAAGTATTTTGGAATAAAGTAGACACTAAAACATAACATTGAGGACTTAAAATCTCTATGATCCCATCAATAAAACTGTGATTAGTCTTCGTCTATATGTACATAAAGGACTAAAATGTCCAACTAAAACAATTTTGAACTCAGATTAGAGGGTTTTGCATGGTTCTTTTATCTTAACATCAAACAATACGTGGAATGATCTCAGGCATCTGCTGTTTTTAATGTGCTTAAAAAAAAGGGAAATAATACCTTTTGAAATGAAATGAAATTATTTATGTAATACCAGTAATTTTGTTATTCACTATATAGTTAACAGATATTTTTAAACATCTTAAAATAAAATATTTTTGCATAAGTCATTTTGATGGTGTTTAAAATTATATAATGTGGCACCTTTGTGAAATTGTGTATCTGTATAAGGAAATGCATTTTAGTAACAGCAGGGGAATTTCATCTAACTCTTACATTTGTTAGAAGTATGGTCATTGTATTCTCATCATAGAAAATTCTTTTATTCCGTCATAATATACTGTGATTTTAGATACAGAATGGATTTCTATCATATCTTGCCAAAAACAATTGGGCATATTTCCATGTAGTTCACAATATTTATTCATACTCTGAGCATTTTTCTCTTACAAAAAGGTATTCCCCTTCTCAGTCATGCATAAATCCTGACCTTAAAGTATATGGATGTATACATGTGGTGGTTAAATGTGGAGGTGGAACAACTTGCATCACTCCTTTATATTTAGAATGCCTACTCTGTGCCAGGCTCTATGCTGAGCACAGAATTGCATGTCTGCATGCAGTTAAAGCCAACAGATGTGTCTGTCTTCTGCCTCCTGGAACTATAGGCACATCCCAAAGAGGAGATAGCTTTGGTTTAATGGGGCAGATAATAATCTTTGTGTCTTCACACTCTGAGTTCTACTGTGAGGTCAAGGTTATTGTGCTAATTATGTTTTCACAGTGTGTGTGTGGTGAGGGGGGGAGAGGTAAAATATGTTGGCAATGAATTAATTCTGTATATAACTAGTAGCCCTGTGCACAAATCTGTGCGCCAGTAGCTCTCTGTGGGGCCTGGCTGCTCCATGCATGCTGCTCAGAGGCTCTCCACAGCCCAGAGGCCCAACTGTGTCTGGGTACAGAATGCTTGCCTAATCGCCAGGGCGACTATGCAAGCTTCCCCTCCTCCCTCTATTCCCCGCCCTCCCCCCACTCCCCTCCCCGACACTCCATGTCCACTACCCAGAGGCCCTCCGAGACCAGGGTGGAATGCTTGCCTTGTTGCCAAAGCAGGCATTCTGCCAGGCCACTTAAGCTGCCCGCTCTTAGCGGCCACCTTGCCAGGACTGGGGGGCTGAGAGAGGACTGGGCATTGTCTTCTTGTGGCTATGGGCACCGTTGTATTGGTGATGGAGTGTTGGTTAATTTGTATATTACCCTTTTATTAAATAGGATAATCACATTCACAAAGACAGAGTGAAAGAATCTTCTATAGAGTTCTCCCAGGGGGCTTACACCCCACTCTCAATGTTTTAATTACTACCCATATATTGATGATTCAAAATATTAATCTCTAGTTCTGATTTTTCAAACCAGAAAATACAAATTCTTTCTAGTCATCTCCACACAGATGTGTTTCACGAATCTCATATTCAAGGTGAACCTACGGTGTTGCCTGTCTAGACCTTTGTGCCTCCCCTCTTTCAGTTAATGGTGGACCCAGTGCTGAGGCAGAAACTTGGGAGCCATTCTAGAGTTTTCCCACTTTTTCAGATCCACATCCAACCCAGTATCAAATCTTACTAATTATAGCTCCTATATACTTGTGATGATCAGTTTTCTTCATTTCTGTTAATTCTGCTTAGTGCAGTGCCCTCATTGCAGACCACCTTGAGAATCAAAAGAACTTCCTTCCTGATATGCCTCCTTCCATTTATCCTCCTCAAACTCAAACTACACAACCCAGAGAGAGAGAGAGACATTAGAAACACAAATCTAATCAGGATAAGAGTTCTTTGTTTATATCTCTTCACTGGCTCTACATTGACTATGGCCTAAGTTTTATACTGTTGGGGTCATCCATCATTGGGCTTGGAATAAGTTTAGTCAGTTGAGGTCAGAGTTTTAAAGAAAGTTAAATATAATATGATAGGATAGGATAGGATAGGATAGAAAGCAAAACGATTCTCACATAATGAGAGTAAGTAATGTTTGCAGAACAGTTTGGAATTGTGTGTTGTGGGTATGTGCATATGCATGTGTTTGTGTGTTACTGGATGACTGTGAAAATGCACTTTTTTCCCCCTTTATAACTGGGAATTCTGATTAAACAAAAATGAAAGCTATTGATCAAAAGATCTAAAAAAAATTGCTATATAAATATACCCTGGGACTGAGGAGGACAAAAGCAACCCTAGGGAGACATGGAGATATCCTCTTTATAAGTGAAAAAAATTTCCTTTTTTGTCTTTACAATTTACTCAGATTTTGCCTTCTTGTTACTAATGAGCTACATTTGTCCTATTATAAATGTCTTGAATTAGTTATCTTTAAGAGTGTCTCTTTGCCCCGAGGCTTTGACTAGTCCTGCCACACCACCTGAGGCACTCATTCCTTAGTTTCAGAAGGCAGACAAAAATGTCAATGGTTGAACTGTCTTTTGGTGACTTGGCCCTGTCTTTGAGGACTCCTTTGCTTATGGTTCCAGAAATACTGCCTTTGTGTCTCCCTCTCCCTCCCCTTCCCTGACTGTGACCCTCATCATTTGCCCTTGGTCTAGCTTCTGTCTCAAATATCCTCCTTTTGCATTTCTCCAGAATTGCTCCTTTTCTTATGTTACAGCTCAACCAAGGAGTCGTTCCCTCGATGGGAAGCCACCCTATGCCCATGATGGGATGTGACCCCCATGTCTGCTGAGGTGACCAGGCAGTTGCTCTACCCTGTCCCAAGCTTACAGGAGGTAAGATGATATGGAACACACTCATGTTTAAAAAGTCTTGGTTCCTGGTGACCCTGTCATCAGCCTGGCAGAATTTAACATTTATTTCCCGATGTGTTATTGCAGCAGAATGTTATCTTTGAATATTAATTTGCATTTTTGCTGGCTGCATGAAATCACTTCCCTCTATAAGCAGGTGGCTGACAGACCCTTTGAAATCATTGCCCGTGGGAGGAAAGTAGAAACTGCTCAGAGCAAAGTCTTCCTGCCTTCTGTCTAGCGGATCATGTGAAGTGTCCTGGATGGGATGGAGACAAAGGGGTGGGGCTAGGAGGATACCTTTGTGGAACAGAAGGTGAAGAGGGACTCCCAGAAGAGGAGACAAGAAAAGAGGTTGATAATACGGGCAGACTCCAGGCTAGAAGAAAGACTGTAGAGGTGACTGGACAGGATATGGAGGGGGGCTAGACACTTTCATGGCATCCCCAGACTTGCCAAAGACTCCTGATCCCCAAGAGAGGTAAGGATGTGGCAGGAGCTGCTGGCCCTGCAGGGGTCACCAATGCAGAGCAAGGCAGATGCTGGGTGAAGAAGGCCGCCTGGTGTCTTAGAGCTAAGGGAGGATCAACCCTGGACAGCAAGGAAACCCCAGCAGTGATTGTGTTACCTTTACTGGGGGACTGAGTTGGACTCCAGGAAAATGGAAGAAGAGTGTCCTATTACCCACCTCGGTTTGTGAACTGAAATGTCTGTCATGTTATCCTTTTTTCTTTTTTTTTATATTTGATATTGTTTTTCTTATCTCATTAGTAGCTCACATTTATATAAGTTAGGGCCTTATATGCATTGGCTTATTTAATTCTCACAAGTCTTACAAAGTTGACCCCATTACTCTCTGTATTTTACAAAGAATAAAATGGTGACATAAACAAACTGCCTTAAATACTGGCTAGTTAGTGGTGGAATTTGGATTTAAACTCAGGGTGATTGGATCTGGAGTACACGCACTCACCCCTACATCATCCTGCCTCACCTGTACTGACTTACTGATTGATACCATCCCTTAGAATAATGATTTTCAACTGGTGTGCCTTAGGTGGTCAAATAAGCAAATGACAGCAGCCAACACAAAAAAAGCTATATGGAGTGATGAATTAAAATTTTACCTATTTTTTTTGTTAGGTTGCAAAAAATCTAGTATATTTTTTGGGGTGCAGTAGATTTTTAGAAATTAGTTTATGTGTGCCATGAGATGAAAAAGGTTTAAAATCACTGCCTTAGAGGATCAGACCTTGTGCTTCTATCTTCCTGAGGGCTTGACTCAGTGAGGGCATCAGAGACGATCAACAAATGCCAGCTGACTCACTGGTTTATTGGTGCCACAGGCACTTACCTTCCTGTGAAAGGAGCCTAGCTCCTCAGCCCTGGATCCCACCTGACATTGTTTGGCCAAGAGGATAATGGTGGTTTGCAATGAATTCTTTTCCATTTTGATCTCTTCACTCCCCTGCCTGCCCAGCATGGGAGAGCAGCAGCTGGGTTACCCAGAAGCTGGCTGTGTGTTTTTTTCTGTGGTTTTGACCTTTCAGACTTTAGGAGGGAGTATCCTTTGGGTAGGTGAGGGCATTCTGGAACTCTAAGCCCCAGTTAATCTCCTTTTTGTGATAAACAGCAGCCTGACTCCTAGGAGCTCCCTTAGTACCAGGGAACAGGGGGCCAGGGATCCCCAAAGGAATAGCAAGATGTTTGGGGATGGGGTGGTCGAAGAGGAAACCCAGAAGCAAAGTTTGCTTGTGATTTATGTTAGGAGATATTTAAAAGTCTCTTCCAGTGCAAGAGCGATGAGTCTCCTGTGGAGAGCTAGGTTCCCTTTCAAACTCACACTCTTATTTCCTGGGGAAGACTTCACATTCAGTTTCTGTGACTTGGTTTTAAACCATTGAAATTGAATGTGTCATCCAGACAGAAGAACTCTATGCCTCGGCTGTCTTTACAACAAGGGTGGCAGTGTGAGCTCTCACTGCAGACCATCCCAGGTCCCAGCCAGGGACGACAGAGGGGCAATTCATGCTCTGCTCATCTGGGTGCTGCTTTGCTCTGTGAATTCTGTGAGGAAGCCACATGACTGAGGGCTTTTGTAGCTCAGGAGCCAGAGGATGAAATATGAACCATTTCTGTTTCCTTGTCTTGTTCTCATCTAAGCCCGGGAAATGGAATGAGCTGAGATCCGGGGGGACAGTGGAGCAAGCTGTTTCTGGAAGGCTTGTGTTAACTTCTGACAGGACCATGGACTTTTTCTGCTAATCCTGTGAGGCTGACCCCAACCCTTTCAGTGTAAGGAATGTCAAACCTCCATTAAAAATCAGAGCAACTCATCAAATATGAGTGACTGCAGGCAGAATTGGCCCTCCCAGAGGAAGATTCAACTTTGGTTGTTCAGGGTATTTAATATGGTGGTTTTTGAAAAGTACTCATGCAACTGCAGATGATGCTGGGGGACCTATTATAACTGCACACTGAGCATCCAATCCTGAAGCCCTTTGTGCTGGCCCTGCTCCTGAGAAAATGAATGAGTATTATAATAGATTATGTCTCTCTAAGGATTGCTGGAGGAGCTAGCCATGCACCAGGGTTCTGGCCTATCACAGATGGTCTTGATCCGGCATCTAGAAGGGTCCAGGAATCTGGAGAAGGCACTGTGCGTAAATCAAATAAGAGTCCAGTGATGAAACATAATTTTGAAAGGCATATTGGGGAGTCAGAAAAAGAATTAACTAAAGGAAGTAAGTTATCCTCATCTCAGGACCCCTTGCTTTTTATTAACACAAATTGTCCTAATGCAGGTAAATATATACACATCATAGGGTAGAATTAGGTACAGAATACATTGTCAGATTGGAAGAATTACATCCGGCTGTTCAGGTGTTTGGCCAGGAGGAGGAATCAGATGTAAATTAAGATGCCCTGAGCTGTCTAGCAGCAAGCAACCATCCTTTTCAGGTTTGGGGAAATGCTTTTCAGCCATCTCAGATGATTCAGCACTTGATGACTTGCTGGAATTGGCTTCCAGTACTGGACTTTGCTTTAAGTTACGTATTTGTTCAGTTGTACAAATCTGATTAGTGGGCCCCAAAGAGTCTTTGTTTCTTCATGATAATACCACTTTTTAAACTTGAGAATAGAGCTACTGGGCCCTCATTCACATAACCCCCACTCTGTGTTTAAGGCCAGCCTTAAAATAACGTTACCATAACAGGTTTGATGTTAGGTACATTGGTCATCTCACTATCCCCAACCTGGATGGAAACAGGGTGTTAGCCCCCTCCTTGGCTTGGTGCCAGGAAGGCCTTAGGATCTGTGGATGGGGTGAGGAGAGACTCACATACTTATCTCTGTCCTAGCCTGTATCTCTGCTGTGATTGCTGGATGGTATGCATTTCTGCACACTTTTCTTTGGATCTCAAAATGCACAATATTCATTAGTCCAGTGTTAGGATCTGCTAGTGGGGGTGTCATGTGTTCTGTGTGTGTTTTTATTTTAAAATTATAGTTAACATATGATATTGTACTAGTTTTAGGTGTACAACCCTGTGATTAGACATTTATATAATTTATGTAGTGATCACCCTAATGAATCTACCACCTATCTGATGCCACATATAATTATTACAATATTATTGACTATCTTTCCTCTGCTGTTCTTTACATCTCCATGACTATACTGTAACTACTAATATGTACTTCTCAATCCCTTTATCTTTTTTTCTATCCCCTAACCTTCCTCCCATCTGGCAACTGTCAAAATGTTCTCTGTATCTGTAAGTCTGTTTCTGTTCTACTTGTTCATTTATTTTGTTTTTTTTAGATTCCACATATAATTGAAATCATCTGGTACTTGCCTTTGTCTGTCTGACTTACTTCACTTAACATAATATCTTTTAGGTCCATGCATGCTGTCACAAATGGCAAGATTTTATTCTTTTCTGTGGCTGAATCATATCCCATTGTGTATACATATGCATCACTTCTTCTTTGTCCATTCATCTATGGATGGATGCTTTCATATCTTGGCTATTGTTAATAATGCTGCAATAAGTAATGAGTATATGTGTCTTTTTGATTTAGTGTTTTGGTTTTTTTTTTTTTTTTAATAAATAACCGTAAGTGGAGTTTCTGAGTCCTTCTTTGTCTCTTATACAGCCTTTGTTTTAAAGTCTATTTTGTCTGGTATAAGTATTGCTATACCAGCTTTCTTTTTTTTCCCTTTCATTTCCATCTTCATGAAATATCTTTACCCATTCCTTTATTTTCAGCCTGTGTGTGTCTTTCAATCTGAAGTGAGTCTCTTATAGACAGTATAAGTGAGGCTCTTCTTTTGTTATCCATTTAGTCATTATATATCTTTTGATTGGAACATTTAATTCATTTGCATTTAAAGTAACTATATGTATTTATTGCCATTTTATTACTCGTGTTTTTTTTTTAATCTTTCCCCCCACTTCTTCTTCTTAAAGAAGAACCTTTAATATTTCTTGTAATACTGATTTGTTGGTGATGAACTCCCTTAGCCTTTTCTTATCTGGGAAGTGCTTTATCTGACCTTCAATTCTAAATGATAGCTTTGCTTTTCATCATTTTGAATATATTTTTCCACTCCCTTCTGGCTTTCAAAGTTTCTGTTGAGAAATCAGTTTTATGGGTGTTCCCTTGTAGGTAACTAACTGCTTTTCTCTTGTTGCTTTTAATATTCTCTCTTTGTCTTTACCTTTTGCACTTTATTATGATGTGTCTGGGTGTGGGCCTCTTTGGGTTCATCTCATTTGGAATTTTCTGTGCTTCCTGGACTTGTATGTCTATTGTGTTCACTAGGTTAAGGAAGTTTTCTATCATTATTTTTTCAAATAGGTTTTCAATTTATTTCTCTCTCTTCTCTTTTTGACACCCCCATATGCAAATATTGGTACATTTGAAGTTGTACCAGAGACTTCTTACACTATCCTCATCATTTAGGGATTCTTTTTTATACCCAGTGCACATACCATCAATCTAGAAGTTAATCCTATCAAAACCCGATTACCACTGACAGAGACACTGATCTAGATCTTTTCTCCATGTAGGCACCTTCTCCCCATGGGGCATTTTGCCTTTGTTTAAGTGAGCCCATCCTTTAAATCCTCTTTAGAAGTATTCATTTTAATTTTGCAAGATATGACCTGATGTCTGGTGTTCTTAACTTTGGTTCACCCAGGTTGATAGTAGCCTATCTTTTTCTTATTAGTTAGTCATTTCCTCTTAACTTTTTGCTTAAAGAAGATCTGTAGATAAGAACTTTTGTCAGAGATGATCTCTCTAGGCATAAGTTTATACCATTGATCCTGTCTCAGAAAATGAGGCTGGTTCTTAAACACCAAACATTTTGGTATTTGGGAATGGAAGAGTGAGCATCAAAGTGCTGTATTGAATGTAATGGTAGGCAGACTAATCAAGTCCTGGACATGATTTTGTTCTAGCACTAATATAACTAATCCAATTTTCCAAAAGCCAATTTGCCAGTTATTGAATGATGAATTTGCTGAATTTACCGAATCTACTAATTTAACAAATTACTCATTTATAAAGACTTGAGTAATCGCCATGGGCTGGGTTGGCATGGCCTGAATGGGTTCTGGGGAGTCAGAAACAATAGTCTCTGAGAACAGTCCTGCAGGCAGCCCACAGGAGACTACAGGGGGCGCCACTGCCCAGACTGCAGTGTGCATTGGGTAAAGAGATGAGGGCTCACTGCAGGAATACAAAACATTTTTATTACTTAGTTCTTGTTTTTAAACCAATTTTTTCTGTTTTCTATTTTTTAACCATTCTTATTTTAAAAGTCAACTCAGAATGCATTTTTTTTCCACTGGCTTCTTTGCCTTACACATTTCCTATCTTCATAACATGGCATTTGTTTGGCTCTTCATCTCTTCTCTTCTCCCCTCTCACTCTGATGTAACCCCTAATCCCTCTTACAGTCTCCAAAGAAGCACTGGTACAACAGTTTGGCTTTTTCCTTCATTGCCTTTGTTCCTGCAAATCTTTAAGGTCTACCTCTACCAAAACAGACTGTCCAAAACAAAAACAAAAGTGGTTTCTTTCCCAAGAATGATTAGAATGCTAACTCTTTACATAATATTAAAAAAAAAATTTCTACACGTAAATACACTCTTATGATTTTGGAAAATAGAAGAAAAATAAAACAATTTTTTTTTTCAAACTCAATGTGATGGCCTTCATATATTAGGCACTCAATAAATATTTTAGAAGTTGTATGAAATTATGTAATAGCTTTCTACTCTTTCCCTTTGAAGTCATAGGGTTGGAAGCATCCTAGGAAATGGATGTTCAGAGAAAACACTTTCACTTAGCTTTACCTGAGATCCTAGGGAACAGAGAGAAAAATTGAGCAGATTGGGAGGTCAGATAGGAACGTGACACAGAAGCTCTTGCTAGGGAATAAGGATTATGTCCAGAGGTTCTCCTGAATTCTTAGCACCCTCATGTGTGGTGGCTGGGGCTGGGTGGACCAAAGGTAAGAACACCAGACATGCGGTCTTATCATGCATTATTGAAACTTCCAAATATTTCCTTAATAGAGATCATCAAATTGTAGATCTTATTTTGCCCCACTAACATCTGATCATCTTGCTTCTTTCTACTCATTACAAAAATGAGTTCCTACTGTGACCACTTGGGGTCTCTAGAAACTCACTAATCAGTGTCTGAGTCCTGATAACCTCTTGTTTATCTACCACTTTAGAATGTGGAAGTGTTTATTTCTTAAACAAGAATAGCCACATAGTCACAGAAAATTCAAAGCACAAGTCATACATTTCCAAAAGATAAAAAAAAATGTATATAGCTATTTCACTGGATAGTTACCTACTCAACTACAAGCTGGCTCTGACTATCATGCCTCAGGTATATTTCTTGTTATATTGATGGTAGAAATCTCACTACTTCATTATTATTTTTTAGAGTAACAGCACTGCTTCCTATTAAAAAGGGAAATGCCCACGGGGCAGTAATTTATGCAATCATTGTAAGTTATGTATGCCTTAGTAGGCGTTACTCTGTTTGGAACTTCCCTGGTGAGATTCCTGAGGAAGATCAGGGTGGGTGGGGAGACAATGGGGGAGGGCCATAAAAGAGGAGGTGAAGACAAATTGCCTCTACTTCACACCATTGCAGAAGTCTGACCCTGGGTCCTCTTCCAACTTCCCATCTCTCTGTAAGTGCTAACCCTAGGGTCAAGAGAACAGTCTGCCCTCAGCTTTCCTAAGCCCCCTGTTCAAGACGACGATTTCCAGATTTTCCAGGGACACTGATATTACCACCTCCGGAGTCCTTAGCGAGACTCTCTTGCTGGTCACATGGACTGCAGCTATTTTTGAGTGTGACCAACATGTTCAATAATGTCAATGACAAGTGTCCATTTCAACATTCCATTATTTAGAATACTCATGCAATTATTGGTAATGAATCTGATGAACTCTGGGTAACAGTGAAATCCTTCCTCAATGTTTAGATGATTTTCTGTGAAATATTTCACTTTTACTTCAATAATTTTAGATATTACTTTCTAATGCACTCTGATATATGTTAATTTTTCATACATTTATCCATCTATTGAACATTTATATTGAGAGTCTGTTACTTTTCACTTACCCTGAGGGCTATGGGAATACAAAGATGGATGTGCATGGGGCAGGGCTCTTATGAAGTCCATCTATCAGTAGGAGAGACAGATGTGTAAAAGCCGTTACAAAATTTAGGGTGAACAGGGGAGTACAAAGTGTTTGAAACCTAGAAAAAAAAGCTTTTAGGAAAGTAGAGTTTTTGTTGTTAATCCTCACTCAGGGATATTTTTCCATCGATTTTTCAAGAGAGTGGAAGGTAAAGGGAGAGACAGAAACATCAATGTGAAAGAGACATCGATTGGTTGCCTCCTGCACACATCCAAACCGGGGCTGGGAACCTGCCCTTGATTGGAATCGAACCCAGGACCCTTCAGTCCATAGTCCACTGAGCCAGACAGGCTAGAGCAGAAAAGTAATGTTCTTTTCCTCAGCTTGTTTGAAAGAAACCATGTGTTGATGTTGTTGCTCGAGGTTTTTTCAGGGAACACTAATCTTCCTGGTAACTCACCTTGATGCCTTTGATACATTTTAAAATTATTCCCACCTGCTTTAAAGGCATTGGCCAGAAGCTTATAGAATGCAGAGCACTCTGACCAAGGCTTACTTGTATAACTCATTCTGTAGGAGTGACTTCTCATGTATTTTGAGGGAGACCAGGGACCAGTGGCCTCCCTATGTTTCCACAATGGATATATTGCAATTCCTGGCTCATATATTGGAACACAGACAATTCTCTACTAAGGCAATGTTAAAAGTGCATATGTTCTTCACTTCTGTAAATTTTCAGTGGAAGTGGCCATTTCTCAGTGACCTATCCTTCTTTTGAAAGCTTGCTTACAAGACAGACATTTAGGTGAGAACGTGAGATTTGGAAGTGTGTCTGTGCAGAAGGGGGAGTAGAACAGAGAGGTGGAGTAGAAGTTCACCATTTCCCTGGGCCCAGCATTCTCAGTCGGGTAGTCTCTTTTGCTGGGGATTGTTTCTTGCATTGTGGTATGTACTTCTGACCCAAATAGATTTGTAACTTAGTTCTCTTCATGTGAGAGCAGGGATAGCAAATTTCATCTCTTCTTTATGACTTATGTGAAAACACATATATATTCATAATGAACTTTTAATTTTTATTTGGCTTTTTTATTTTTATGCAGACATGGGCTTCTATTAATGCCAGACCTGCTTTTTTCCTGGGAGAGTCACTTTTGTTCTTTCTTAAATTAAGTAGATCCATCATTCTGTTTTCTTTCCTCCAATACTCTTTCTCTAAAAAATATTATTTTTCAAATGGCCAAACCACAAAACATCCAAAACCATAGGAATCAGTTTTCTTACAAGTGGGAAGATGTGTGTGTGTGTGTGTGTGTGTGTGTGTGTGTGTGTGTGAAGGGGGGAAAGTGAGAAGTAGATAAACATAACTGGTGTTTTCTGATGCCACAAAGACCAAGTTATTAAATACCTGAACACATATGGAGACTTAAGTGGGAAACTTACTAATCAAAAACTGAAAAGGACTTCTGAATCTAAGTTCTAACTTATTTCCAAAGTACTAATGTAGGCCTGTTACCATTGACTACATGCACTATACACCAGGCATTGTGAGACCAGATTTCGGAGGACCTGGGAACCTGAGATTCACAGTTACCAGGGGTTATGTCCTTAAACAGCAGAGAGATGAAGTTATCATGAGATCATTCATGGAAGCTCTGTGCATCACATCATTCTTCCTGTTTCCCTTTTGTTACCAGCACCACTTAGAAATCCCAGAGGACTTTTCTTTGTCTCTTTGCTTCTGTCCTTCAGAGTACCTTGTGTCAGGCAATCATCACATGGATGCCCAATAAAGCCCAGCTTGTGTAATTATATCTGAATCCTGTGGGTATATATTTATATAGATTGCTATCATCATCTAATTTTTTTCCACCCAGAGGGGCTTTGGCGACATAGGTCTTAAAAGTACTCGTCATCATCTTCAAGGAACCAGTTCCTCTCTGATGCCTTTGGATGCTGGGGCCTTAGAATAGATTTGTCATGAAATTTGCAGTCTGGAGAGGGGGATGGGAGAAAAGACTGAAGCCATTGCCAGCTTGATAACCCAAGAGAAGATAAAATTATTTCAGATAAGTTTTGCTGATTTGTATATCACGTGTCAATCCAAGTTTTAAGATGAGGGTCTCAAGGGATGCATGAGGCCTGGACAGCCCTTGACTTGAAGTTTTTCATCCTGGCATTCGGTTTCCCACACCTCTGATCCAGTCAGGACTGAGGTTGCCGGAGTTGAGTTCAGATCAGTGTTTGAAGGACATTTGGTCCTGTCCAAAAGGTCTGTGGAAACATTTGATTCACGCCAAATGGTCCTGTCAAAACATCCATGCTTAGAAAACATCGCTGGTTCAAAAAGCCCATAATATGTATTTATACTTTTGATTTACAGAATTAATACATAAAAAATACTGTCATGAATCAAGGACATTTTTGTGTGGACCAAATGCCCTGCAAGGGAAGGAATGCTATCCTCACTTTGTTCTCTGCTCAAATTTACTCACATGTGTCACAGGACTGATAGGGAGCTGTGTATCTTTGGCCTCACATTGATGATGGCCCTCACAATTTGATTTGTGAAACTATCCTCAAAAGGAGATATATACATATGGTTATTAAAATTATCCTTGGGTCAAAAGCATTCATTTGCTGAATCTAAGCATATGAAAAAATATCATTATTTTTGTAGCAGTGTTTTTTAGGCATTAAAAAAATATATTTGTTAAGTTTCTAAGTTTGAAATAGGCTCAGACCTCTCTCAGCCTCTGAGTGGCCCTGAATTTACTATAAAACAGCAGCCAACATTTGAGATCCTCTGGGCTTTTGTCTCATGACAAATGACCCAGCTGGTCCCTCTGCTTATAGATCTGAAGAACAGATTGGGTTCACTACATAGTTCTTCATCTTTCTTATATGAACACTTCAAAATGTGTGTTTTTTATATCAGGTTTCAAGCTTTTCTCTGCATGCTTATAGGATACTAGCACTTTTTGACTTAATGAGAATCAGTATTTTCCCAGTTACCTTAATTGGGAACATTTCTAGCTATTTAAAGTGTAAAGAAAAACAAAAAAGGCTGAAATGTCCAGAGTGCACCAAGAAAGAAGTGAATAAGGTCTGTCAGGACCTGCTCAGTACTCCACTGGAACAAAGCAGTGGAGACAAAACTCAGTACTTGGGCTATGCCTATGAAGGTGTGTGTGTGTGTGTGTGTGTGTGTGTGTGTGTGTGTGCTCGAGCACAAATGTAGGCAGAAATGGAACTAGCTAAGGAGGTGGCCTGCAAACAATTCTTTGTTTTGCTCTTCTCCAGGCTGAAAGCACTGCCAGTGATATGTGAGCAATACTGGGGCCCATTTCCATTTGGATCTGGAGACTTTGGTCTCTCAAACTTTCCAAGAGAAATGTCCAATTGGGCCAGTAGGGGAAGCCATGATGCAATCTCTGAAACTTATTTATTTTTAGATTTTAGTTTCCTGCAGATATGTTTTTATAACTCTAAACCACATTTTGCCAAGTTTTATTATATATGTATTTTTTGTTTTACTTTTTCTGACTCTAAATAATAGATGCTTTTTAAAGAAGATTTTAAAAGTATATAAATGTATGCTCTAAAAAAGTAAAAATCATGAATAATCTCAGCAAACACTGTTATTTTAAGCTAACTTCGTTCTAAAAATTTTATTAATTTTTATTTCTTTGCATACAGTTATGTCATTGAAAATAATGATAACACAAATATTAGAGTTTCATGTGTGATCCTCTAAATCTACTTTACTGTGACCCTAAAATACTATGGGGACCCATTGAGATGCCATAAAAATTATGTGATATATGTCCTGAGTCTTCTGTTTCAGTCTTAAAATGAACCGTGATGGCTATACTCATTGCTTACTCTGTACCAGCTACTGTACTAGATTCTTTACATGGATTAACAATTTTAATACTTACAATGTTATAACAAAAGTATTATTAGATTTTTATTTTACAAATGGAAAAGTTGAGATGAGGGATATTAAATAACTTGATCAAGGTTACACACCAGTAAGGAGAAGACGGTCTTTTAACCAGCCCCTGCGTTCTGAAACCATTAGAATCCTCCTCCTGAACCTGAAAGTGCTTAGTTTCTTAAAGAGATAAGGGCCCTGCCACGTCGGTCAGGACGTATTTGAGCACATGAAAGGGCAGCAAAGCACGTCCTTTCCCTTTGATTTCAGCAGAAACACGTCCTGTGTATCAAGTGGTGACAAGCTGCATGGAGGCTTTGCTCAAGTGACAAGCTGGAAGTGCATGTGTGTGGCAGGCAGGCTTGTGAGATCACATCCGAAGGCTGGCTGGACTCATTTCAGGCCTTTGGAGTGTTGATATAGACGAGGGGGAGAAGACGCAAACCCCTCTTTTTAGGCTTAGAAGATTAAGGATCTGCAACTTCAAAAGCTGTTTGCAATTTTATAGTTGCATCTCACTGCCAAGGTGCTTGTCTTATCTTCAGTCAGTTGGCTGGGGCTTCTCTGAGTAAGCGGGGCGGTTTCCGCCTGCATTTGGAAGGGAGTCGCAGGGGCAAGAAGAGGGCGGGCTGTGGAGAGGTACATGTGGCCACGAGGAGGAGGATGATGCAAGTGGAAGGAAGCAAATTAGGCTGAGAGGAGGGAGGGAGGAGCAGGGAAGAGGGGAAAGAGGAGGAAAGGCCTCTTCCTAGTGTGTTGGTGCGGGAGGCCCTGCTATCAAAGCAGAAGGAACACAAATCTCAGAGTCAGACAGACACTGTTAGAGGTCTGGCTCTCCAGGTTCGTGACCTTGGTCAACTTCCTAAGCCTCTCAAGCCTACATATCCTTTTTTTGCACTGTTCTCCCTATTGCAGGTTGCCCTTAACACTCCATGCCCAGTTCAGTTGAGAAGGAGGAGTGCTGGTCTGAGAGGCAGGCAATGAGGATTGATTTTCTGTCCGTACTCTGCATCAGCTCTCTGACCCTGAGCAAGACAAAGCTGTGACTCTGGGTTCCTCACCTGTCAATCTGTGATTGTACACGCCCTTCTTACCTCACGAGGTTTTGGGAAGGCTCAAGGAGATGGAATATTTGAAAAGATTTATAGACCTAAGAGGATTACACAATGAACTATTCTAGATAGTACTTGGCTAAAGGTGCAGCTGCCCACAGGAAGTATCACTCAGAGATAGCAGGCAGGTTTCACTGTGGAGCCAGCTCTCACCCACTGGTGGTGGCTGCTTGGAGTTCCACGTGGGGGAGGATTCTGAAGCTTTGGCTGAGCTCTGTGGGAGAGAGTGCTGGTATTGATTATTAATGTCTGCCATGGTCAAAGAAGCTAGGGAATTGACTCATATGCCATATATTTTCTCTCTCTTTTTTTTTCTCCAGTCCAGTGATTCCTAACTCTGGTTGATCATTAGATTCATCTGGATAGCTTGTTAAATCTGACTCATGCTACAGATTTCTGATTTAGTAGGCCAAGGGTGAGACCAGGGATGAGGGCAGATAATCTTTTTTTTTTTTTTTTAAGGGCTTTCTTTCCAGGTTATGCTGATAGATGTGCAGCTTGGGGCACCATTACTCAGAGTTAATGTTGAGGAGGGGTAGATTGAGTCTCATGGAGCTCTGAGAGTTGAAAGAACAGAGCATAGAAGGCTTATGCAACTTTTATACACATGGGCATAAGTTTAAAAAATGTAGATGAGGCCTGTGGTTTTTGTAGGTTGCCTAACTCCTTCCCCATTAAGCAAATTGGTTGTATTGTCTGTTATGACGATTTTACCACTGGCTTCAGGCCAGATCCTTTTTCCTTGTGGTTCAGGCACTGGCTCCAAAAGGGCCAGATTCTGAGACGCATTTCCCACCCCTGCTCCCTGCTTTGAATCAGCATCAGTTTGCAACTAGTAGTTTTCATGAATCAGGAAAAAGATAAAAGATGACATCAGCTTCTCAGTTAACTAGATGTGCTTTGAAATTTCTGTTTTACATCGAAGCATTTCAACTTTGGTTTTTTATTATGAACCAAACCTGCAAACAGCATTGCAATTGTATATGTACCTCCCAAACATGCCGAAGAAGCAGCTGATATCTTATTGTATGAGAACACTCTGCACCTGCAAGTGGCAGAGGTGCAGTAAGGAGAGGGACACCAGTGTCCCATTCTTATTCACCTCTGTCATCTGAGCTGACAGATAACCAGCATATTGACTAAGAAGACCTTGGAGAGAGAAGAAAGTTTAATTTTTTTTTAAAAAACTAATCCCTTCTCATTCAAGACTCAGCAGAAAGAAACCATAAATTGGGAAGTTCTGATGCTGGTATCAGCCATCTGGTCAGAAGACAGGACCAGCTGCCTTCGAGCTCACTGTGGCGGGGTCCCCATTACTCAAAGCGCTGCAGAGGAGCCCTTAGAAATGGTTGGGCCCTTCGCCGAGCAGGAGTAACTTCGGCTCTGTTTCTTAAGGATTAATGAGGGAGAGTTGCAGTTTGGATGGAATTGATTCAGCATTTATGGAGTAGAGATGGGGAAAGGCTTACACGCTTTTGTTACCATTGGGATCCTGACTTATGAGCAAGGAATATGGGTGTAGGAGGTTTTTTTTTTTTTTTTTTTTTTTTTTTTTTTTTTTTAGCAGAAGGGGAAGCCTCTGAATCCTGCCTCTGTGAACAATATACAGGGTGGGGCAAAAGTAGATTCACAGCTGTGCGTATGGAAAATAATGTAATAACCTATACATATAAAAGCCTAAGTGACCATCACAACTGAACGGATGACAGAACAGGCAGCTCACTAGGCCAGCAGGGAGGTTAGTGAGGGACAACCAAACAACTAAGCAGCAGGCTGCATGGGGTGACTGGGTCCGCGGGGGGGGGGGGGGGAGGGGAGGGAGGGGGAATTTGGGGGTGACTAGGCCATGGGGGGGCAGTTAGGGGTGATCAGGCATGCAGACAGGTGAGCAGTTAGGAGCCAGTGGTCCCAGATTGTGAGAGGGATGTCTGACTATGGGGGATCGTGCCTAAACCTGCAGTTGGACATCCCCTGAGAGGTTCCGGATTGAAGAGGGTGCAGGTTTTGCTGAGGGGACCGGTTCTCTAGGACATAAATAATAGTACAAGAATAACCTGTTTCATGGACTCACAATTGTAAATTTACTTTTGCCCTGCCCTATGTAACCTTTGAGTCTGGATTATTTTTTTCTGTTCTTTTTCCTTCCATCTGATTGTCTCTGAAAAAAATACTGTAAAATATACAAACATGACCATATAAGATTAAAGGAGGAGTTATAGTACGTGTGTGTGTGAATTCAGCCCTCAGATATGCTTCTTTTTTGGTTAGCACAGTGTTTGAAAAGCAGAGTGCGGTGCACACTTCAGTTTTCCACAGGCCCCTGCTTTCTTACATCTAGGACTTATATAATTTATAATCCAGGTCACTGAAGGTGTTGAGGTTAAGACCTGTGGACTAAACTGTTGCCTGTCTTGTGCTTTCTGAGATCTTGTGTAAGAGTGAAAAATTAACCCCCAAAGCATTCTGACATGAAACTGTAGTGTTCATTTCTCTGAGGTGATGCATCATTTTATAGCTTTTAGCTTCCATTGGAAGGGATATGTTAGTCATAGCAAATGAATCTTCAAATTCCAGACACTCCAGGATGTGTCCTGACTCTAACTTTGGGCGATTTTCAGTTTTTATTTTATTTTGTTTGGTTTTAAGGATGAGAGTGAGGGGAAATTCAGGGGTGAACAAGAAGGCAGAAGGGCAGGAATGATTGATGGCCATAGAAAGTCCTGACAAATTGTAGTCAATATTGTTTGTCTAGAGCAGCTTGTATGACAAAGGAAGTGTCAGCAGCTGCCTGACGTCTCATTCCTCAGGACCCGGGCTCTGAGTTGGGAGAGGGGTCTTGAGTGAAAGACCTGTCCTGGTTAATTGGAAAAATCACTCCAGATGAGTGAGGGCGGCTGACAGTTATGCATTGGAGGGAGAATTTAGTGTGTCTTACAAGGTTGATACCAGCACCAAAAGCGAATAGCTTCGGTTTTTCTCTCATTAGGAAGGCCACTGGAAGGAGAAAGCCCCAGGAAAGAGGCAACGCGTTCCTTCAGATTCTGGACGTGCTTGTAAAAGACTTTCAGCTCCATTCCTTTCATTGTTGCTCCCACACTTTGCCCAAGTTCCATTTTTTTTTTGTTAGTTTTGTTATTTTTTTTTACTTTCTAAGGAGTCATGGACTGCGAAGAGCAACAATTTCAGGGAGCATATAATGGAGGAGGTGACACGGGGGACTGTTGTTCTCTCCTCACCCTGAAAGTGTCTGCCTGGCCGTGGGAACTAGTCAGGGATTTTCCAGTCATTGCTCCAGTGCACAACAGGCTAAGCTCTCTCTGCCATTTAGAAGTTTGTTCATTGGTCAACATTTCTCACCCTCGGACGATGTGGCTCTTGGGAGAGCTGTGGTTTTGCATCCCGATGAAGTCCGAGAGCTTACAATGGAAAGGTGGGAGAGTGTGGTGGGTAACTGGCTCCCTGACCTCTGAGGTGCCTTCTGTCACAGGGCCATCACCACGGGCATCTGGACATGCGGGTGCACATCGGTCCTGGGCTCCTTCAGTGTAACTTGCATCTTTGTATTGTGCCACCCGGTCTTGTTCTCTGAAGTCTCAGACTTTTAAGAAGTGGAGGATGGCTTTGTGGCTTGAGGCTCTGAGCCTGTTTGGCCTCTCAGGCTTCGGCCACGGAGCTGTAGAGTAGTGCTCCATGTGAGTTATCCTTCAGTGACACGAGAGGAGGGTGGTACTTCATGACAAGGATGTGGGCCTGAAGAGGCATAATTAAAAACTTGCATCATTGAGGCAATATCCTCAACATAGTTTTACAATTCACTAGGCATGGGAGCTTTGAAATTATGTGACCCTTGAAAAGAACTTAAGTTTGGGGGATTTACACTGCTTCAAATTTTTGAGAATGAATGAATTTATTAATTTTTTAATATCTATTTCACATTTGCATAAAATATAACCACAATAAAATATTCTATTGGGGATTTTTTTCCCTGGTAACTCTTATAAGTTTAAAGAACATAATCTAATTTGTTGGGCCATGTATCCTAGATCCTGCTTATAGAAATATGAGTCTAAATCTTCTGTAAGTGAGAGGGTAAGCGAACAGGAGTTGGAAGGTATTTTGAGCTCAGTGGTGGGGCTGTTATTACTACCTTTACATGTGGTGGTTTGGAAATGCCTCAAAAACAAATCAGCTTAAGTGAATTCAATAAAGATTAATTCACTAGCTACCAAGGTCTGGGCAGTGTAGCAGACGTTGAGGCTGCCATAAGGATCAGGGGTTGAAATAAAGTCAGTGAATTGAAATTAAATGATCCATGAATTTTAAACTAAATGAGCCATGTGTAGCCCTGATAATTGTTTAATTTTTTTTATTCTCTACTCTTTTTCTTGTTCCATTCTTTTATGAAGATGAACATTGCCAATTAATGTAAGGAGAAATATAAAAGTATTTAGGACATTTTGGGGAATGCCCAGAGAGGTAGAAGAATGTCTATGAATATTTTGTTTGAGTTTTAAGCATAAAACTTTTAATTTTCACTATAAGGGCTCCATGCTTTGTCCTAATTGCATGTCCTTGGGCAAGTCACTTAACTTCTCTGTGTCTTCATTTTAAGAGTAACTATCTCAAAGAGTTGCTATTGGGATTAAATGACTTAACATTTGTAAAGCTTTCAGAACATGCCTGAAACATTCTAAATGCTATATTACTTTGGTAAATAATATCTTTAAAATTTTTTTCACCCATTTTTTTGGCTTTCGTATGTATGGAATGCTTATACAATGAAATCTTTATCTATTACACAGAAGTCTTTCAGGGCCAGTTCAACTTCCATTGTCCAGATGGCAGTTCTAAAGTTCTAGAAAGTGGAACTTAATCTGAATTCAGAACTTAATATGGATATCAAATTGTCTTCGTGATGTTTCTCTCTCTGGTGACAGTATGAGCAGAAAATGTTCTAATCCTGGATAATGTGGTTTCAGTCAAAGTTTAGCTGCAGTTTAGAAATGTATATTTAAGTGGTGTTTGCACTATCATCAATGCTGCGCTCACTGTGCCATTGACAGTCCTGAAAAAATATTTTTGTCAAGTGCTTTCTGAAAGTAAAAAAAAAAAAAAAAAAAAAAAAAGTGTAGCTAAAATATCAATTCTTTATAATCTGTTCAAAATTCGGTTTCTTGGAGAAACTTTCCACTTTCTGAAATAAACATCCCATTGAGACTGTTGGTACATGTAAATAAGAATTCCCTAAATGTGGGTTTGCTTAAAAACAAGATATGCCCAACTAACCTCATTTCCTTTTGTGATAGAGTGGGGAGACTGGTGGAGAGGGGAAGTGCCACAGACAAGATCTGTTTGGTTTTCAGGAAGATGTTTGATAGTCTCTGGTGACGTCCTTCTGGGAAAGATGAAGGTACATGAGTTGGATGACAGTTACACTTGGAGGACTCATGGCCAGTTGGTGGTGATATGTAAAGGGCACTTGGGAGGGAGACTTTGGGTTTCCATTTATGGACCCCACTTTTCAACGTCTTGATCAGAGGTTTGTATGATCCCAGTAGAGAAGAAATGAGAACAGATAAGATTATGCAGTTTAAAACAAGTAAATTCTTCATTTCAATTAGCCTATAGTGTGTATTTGTTGGTTGAGAGAAACACTGAGGATTCTTGTCAACTGAGCTCTGTGAATATCAGTGTGATCCAGCTACTGTGAGAATTCATGCCATTGTCTGCTGCCTTTTAATAAGAAATGATGTTTTGGCAGCAAGGAAGCAATAGTCCCACTATGTGCTCTGCTATGGTCAGACTACATTCAGAGTATTGTTTGGTGCTAGACATTGCATTTTGATTTTGTGGGAGAGGTGATAACAAGCTGGAATGAACCCAATAGTGAAAAGACTGAAAAACTTTTTATACAGGAAAGAGTTGGAGGACCTGGGGCTGTTTAGATAGGAGGAAAGACAACTGGAGTTGGGACTGGTGATCTGATACTTGGTTTCAAATATTTAAAGGGATGTCAAGTTGACCAGAATCAGCCTTCTGCATAATTTTAGTAGACAGGATAGGGCCAAAAGGCACAAAACAGAGGGCAACAGGAGCTTTTTAAGCAATGAGAGCTGTTAGATAATAGGATGATTGGCTCATTAGTGGATGAATTCAAGGAGACGGGGCAGGATGGCTATTAGGAAACTCGTAGGGCATCTCACTAGTGGCTGTGTGAACTCGTGTAATTTATTTAATATCTCCATGTCTCAGATTTCTCATCTACATAATAACAGTTCCTCTCTACTGTGGTTGCTGTGAGGACTTAAATGAAATAATCCACGTGAAGTGTTTATCACATTATCTGATACCTAGCAAATATTTAACAAATGGTGAGTCCTGATATACAGTAGTATTGAAATAGATGGTCTCCTTTCCTAACATTTTATATTTCTGATCCATATAAGGCTTGAAAGGGGCAAACATATCTAGGTCATAGTCCTAGAAAATATCTAATTGCATTTGAGTCTGTTTTCTTCTCATTGCTTCTATTCAAACTCAATTTAACTTCTTCAGGAGTATATCCTGGAGCACAAGTGTCAGTCTTCTTTTTCACAAATGTATGTCATTAAAAATGAAGTGGCAGTGGCCTCAAGAGAACCTATATTTTTGCTCATTTTCTTAGGAAATGGTGATCATATGATGCCGTAAACCAGAGAAGGACATGCCTAAATTAAAATTGTGTTAGAGATTTTTTATGCCTACCAATATGTTATTGTTTCGGTGCCTTTTATTAATATAATATGAGTTCAGTAAGTATGAAAATAATTGTGCAATTAAATAGAGTTATAGTTATTGTTCGAGGACAAAAGACAAATGCAACAGATATGTGACCATGTATTATGGTTTTATCCTATTTTCTGGTTAGTTCCACAGTCTGCTGACAGAACACTTATTGGAAGAGAAAACCTTTTCCAGGAGTCCAACTTCTTACCTACAACCACCTCCTCTCTCTAAAATTGCCTGAACATGCGATAGAAAACCACCAGGGGTCACTCTTGGACCATCTATTAGTAAGGGACCACAGTTGGGAAGTACAAGACCATTCTCACTTGGGTCTCCTTTGGAAGAAGAGGCAGTTTCTAACTTTCACTGGGGAACAGTTGGAGTCTGTAGGCTGCCTTTGCTACATAAACCGCCACCTAATCCTGGGGTATCAGCACAGACATTTTGCGGAGTGACTACATACTTCAGATCTGTTCTATACCGATAACATCATCTTTTGGGCGCAGGCAGCATGAGTAAGCAGTGAGACCTCTGGTCTGGGAAACCAGAGACATGATGAATTTGGTTCCAGCATTGATTTCATAACCTTTAGCAAATTACTTTCATGCCCCAAGTTTCAGTTTTTCATCTGTAATATGGAAGACTAGAAAGAATACTTGAAGATCACTTTGAGTCCTAACCATCAATGACTGAATTCTTTCCTTTTTCCTCTCTCCCTCCCTTCCTTGCTGGTTAAACCAAATGAGAAACTAAGATGTACTGACGCTGTGTTTGGAGGAGGTTTGCTAAGAGCTTGTGCTTGCTGAAGAGACAGTGCCTGAAGGATTGGCAGACGCACTGCATATTGTAATGCTGGAAGCCGAGCACCCAGGGGAGACCTCCCTGCTCCTTTGTTCAGGGTTCCCAGACTGGGGCATGCCTGCCTTCGGGGATGGAACAACCACGGGCTATTATAGTCCGGTACCTTAAAACATAGATTCCAGTTAAGAATTCTTAAAAAAAAATAAGGAAGACATTTTTTTTAAATGTTCAACACAGATATAAAACATAGTTTAAATTGTACATGCATTTTTATTGTGAAATAGAAGATTTAAAAAATGTGGGGTTTGTTGTTGGATTGTACTTTTAGATCTTGTGGGATTAGAATTACTTCTTTACTTCATTAGGGGTGCACTGAAGGGTAAGTCTGGGAAAGCTGGACCCTTGGGGGTTTGTTACGTTTGGTTCCCTAGAAGCAGAACGTGAAGCCAGCATTCATTCACCTGCATGCAATTTACTGCAGGCATATGCTTTAAAGGGAAAAAAACAACCCTGTTAATAAGTGAGGGAAATAGGATAGGAAAGGGGGAAGAGCATAACATTGATGTGGTCTCGAGGAATAGGATCTGATTTATGTGGTGGTGAATAGATCACATCACAGAGTTAACTCCCCCCGAAACAAGCGGGCTGGGCTTTTGTACCTCCCTGTCAGTCACTGTCTGCAGGCCATCCCTGCACGAAGCCCGAGCGGTGACTCTTTTCACTAAAAGTGGGGAAGAAAGTGTGTGTGTGTGGATCACGCCGTTCCTCAGAGAATAGAACAGCTGTGAGTCCCTTGCAGCAGTTGTGTGCTAGAGTCAGCTCCTATAGCTCTGGAGAGCTGACTGTGTGCACCGCTTCCAAACTCCCCAGGCAGGCACCACATCCTGGTAGCTTGGAATCTGCCCCACGGGAGCATCTGCATCATGAAATTTAGCCAACGCTACAAATTGGGGGCTTTTATATGCCCACTAAGAGCAGCTGTTAAACATTAATCAGCACACCCCTGGCCAACACTCTTGGTTCTAAGAGATGGTGCCCTGGCTGGTGAAGGGGATCTGGGCAGGTCACCAAGAGCATCTGTTACATAGGGGTTACAGAAGACCTGCCCACAAATGATCTCTCCAACTAATTTGTAAGTTGGCTAGCCATTATTTTAGGGTTTGCTCTTCCTAGCCTCTTTCAAAATGCACACAGTATTGGGAGGCATGGAAATAATAATTCACAATGTGCCAATTAAAACAACTCAGTATGGTTTTTAAGTGCAAGAGAAGAATAGAATGGAGGTGAGGAAAGAGTGTATAAGCTGAATTACCTGCAGTAAGGGATGAAGAAGCACTTGCTATGTTGCGTAGGGACAGAATTTAGAATGACGATGGCAATATATAATGTTTTCTGGGAGATAATTTTCAGAATTATTTAAAATACTGCACTTTATGGAGATGATGGAGAGTTAAACTTTTTACTGTTGTGACAATTTTATGTGGGAAAATTTCAATTATATATAAAGGCAGAGAGAATGGTATAATAAACCCTCATCACTCAGATTCAACAGGTATTAATTTGTGGCCAATCATGTTTTATCTGTGTTGCTATTCACTTCCCCCTGGGGGAAATTTTGAAGACTTAGTTAGTTGGGTAAATGTTGAATGTGGCCTAGAAAATAAAGCCAAATTCACCAAGGACTGGGGGAAGGTTTTTGAGGACTGGAGGCACAGCAGTTATGACCACTTTCCCTAACATGTTAGGATCTAGAAGTCATCAGAAGACATACGAAATGCAGTATTTGGGGCCTGCATTCAGATTAACTCTCAAGAATTTTTTTTTTTAAACTCTCCAACCAACTCCTAAAAAGAAGAGCTGGTGATAGGAAAAAAAAAAAAAAAAAAAAAGAGTCACAGGATTACTACCAAAGGAGCGCAATATTCTTTTCTGTCTAAGTATTTCTTGTCCTTAGGGCTTTTTCTTTCTAGCTAGATAAACAAGAACGAAATATCAGGACACTTCTGAGTACAAATTCTACATGATCTTCCATCCTAAGGACAAGGCTTGTCACCACCACAATAAAATAAGGATCTTAACTCTTATTTGATGGGCAAATTTCCTTGGAAAACAGAAATAAGCTTGGACCTTCTTATGATAGTTTTATTGTACTTATAGTGATGGATTATGGCCTATGTACTTTTTTCATTATTTCCTTTCTCTGTCTTTGGGGATTTAGGATAAGAGGTGACCTCTTGACCTTTTTCAAAGAATAGCAGGATTCCTTCTCTCCATTTTCTGGCCAGTCTTCTTTCCCTCTTACTGGTTACAATTCCAAAGATAATGCAGATGTGAGCTCTTGACCATCTGGAGTTGAAAGAATAAGTAATGGGGCCCTAGGAAGAGCATGTTTAGAAAATTAATGATTAATTCAGTATGAATGAATAAGCTAGGGAAGACTTGGTTCAGTCATTATATATTTATCACTAGGACCTTCTCTCAAGATTAGTTGGAAGTGGACAAATGACTTGAAAAATTAGACCATTGGGAGCTTCAGAAGGCCAGTGCTGAGAGAGTAGATATAATAATAGCAGAGAAACAGCTCTGTCTAGATTATTGTCTAGCTATTTTCTAATAAATTGGTTGCAGCTACTTTATTGGAACTGCCCGTGATGGTCCTTTGTGCATGTGGAGAGCCTGAGAAAGAAGCTTCTCTGATGCTGCAGACAAGTGTGTGAGCTGTTTATCGACAGAGGGTTTTCACTTGCTGGTTGCATGGACGAGGTTGCTGACAGGTTGTAAGCCTAGGCCCAGATGGATCAAAGGCAGAAAATAAAAGAAAGCATTCTTTCCTAAGGAATGGATACAGCCAAAATTGGAAAAGGCTGTGCAAGTATCACTTCCTACAACTCATCTCTTCTAGCTAGTAAATCTTGAAGATATATTTGTTAAATTTAAAATTGACCATATGCTGGCCGAATTTCTGTTGAGGTTTTCCCACAGTTATTGGGAATCAAAATTAATTCTTTCAGTGGATTTCTTGGTTGCTTTATTGGAGCCTACTTTTCATTGTTTCCTTTTTATTGAGATGTCATGATGTCAAAATAGAAAATAATTTATAATCATGGCATACATATATTTCTAACACATCTTGTAACAAAAAATATAAGTTTTCTACAACATGTGCATATTTGCATGTATATTAAGAGAAGTTGGATTTCTTTTTTTAAAATAAACTTTACATTTTAGAGGAATTTTAGATTTACAGAAAAATTGAATGGAAGGTAAAAAGATTTCACATATAGCCTCTATTCTCGTATATGCATAGCCTCCCCACTATCAATATCCCACACCAGAGTAGTTCACTTATTACAATCACTGAACCTACATTGATACATCATTATCACCCAAGGTTCATACTTTATTTTAGGGTTCATTTTTGGTACTGTTTATTCCATTGGTTTTAACAGATGTATAGTGACATCTATCCATATTACAGTATAATACATAGTTTCAGGATTTTATTTTCTTAAAACTAAATTCTTACATAGCTTTTGATCTCTTCGGCTGCCTTTACCTGTCCCAAAACAAAGCTGTATTCATGGTGATTTCATGTTACAATAAGCATAGAAGTAGATGTTATAAAAACTGCAGTTAGATCAGAACTTTTTGTCAGTGCACATACTTTGTGAATCAGGGGGAAATAATATTGCAATGTGAAGCTGATATCCCAAATAATAAAATCCACTGACAGAGTGGGGGTGTTGGTATGTATTTAGTCAGCCCAAGTAGAGGGCTCCTTAAATTTAAGAACATTGCTGGGCTTTGATCTGAATAGAGGCTATCAGACATAAGGTCTTCAAAAACTCTTCTATGAGATCCTCCTGCGAATCCCTTTTGAACTGCTGTCACCCACGCTCTTTTAAAACTTAGAAAATATACTTCCCTGGGAATGTATTTCAATCATTCAGATTCATATTATTTATCACGAACAAGCACAAGCACTTTTAATTTCCAAAGTCATGCTAGGATATTCTAAAGCAATCTAAGTGACCAGTGCTAAGTCCACTTGATAGTAGATCCATGGTAATGGCCTTAGACATCCTGAAACTCTAACTATGTAGTGAATCTATGACTTAAAGACCAAGTTAAAGAATCCAACCCCTTTATTATGCACTTTGTTTGTTGTAACACGAATAAAGGGGAAGTAGAGGATTAAGGTAAAATAAAGGTGTGGGATAGAAAACTGAAAGCAACAAATGAACAAACAAGAAAGAAAAACAAACAAAAACTCAAAGACACAGACAACATATGGTGGTTTCTAGAGGGAAGGGGGCGGAAGGAGGTAGAAGAATGAAAAGGGGTCAAATACATGGTGATTGAGGAGATTTGGCTTTGGATGGTGGGCACACAATGCAATATACAGCTGATGTATCATAGAATTGAATACTTGAAATCTATATGCTCTTATTAACTAGTGTCACCTCAATAAATTTAATTTAAAAGAGGAAAAAAGAAAAGTACTAAAAAAATTAAATGAAGGATTAAAAAATGTAGATTAGGAAAGTAGTAGGACATAAATGTCAAAGTGTAAGAGAGGAAAAATAATTGTTCCTCTACTCATAATTGTTCTTGGTTGAACCCACCCTGTAAAAAAAATTAACAGGAGAAAAATATTAATCACATATGTATATACAAGAGTCCCTCAAAGATATGAGACTCAGAAGGTGGCCAGAAGATTTAAGTTCTTTTACCATCTTGAGCTAAGGATGTGTTAAAAAGTGTTGGACAGGACAGTGCAGGTAGTGTTGGAGATGTACAGGAAAACTATTCAGTGATGAAAAGTGCACTTGAACTGTATAATTATAGTCAAGGAGTATGAGAGGAAAGTTTATATCTAGAAATAACACTATTTGGCTCTCACTAGAAGTGGGTCCTTATAGTTGCCTAACTTCTCCCATACTCAGTTTCTTAAATGTGGGTAGGATGGTAGATAGTATGGATGGTCTATGTGTCTTTACCTGATATTATTGATAATGTGAGGACTTGAGGTACCTAGGTTCAAGGGAAAAGTGACTGGAAGAAAAAGGGTAACTAATCAAGAGTATAAATACAAGTAGAAACCTGAGAAAAATAGAAAAGCAGAAGCATAAAGAAATGAGGGATAAGTTGGTAAAAGCTATAGAAAGATGATTTCAAAAAAGACTAAGGAACACATTCAAATAAAACATAATAGAAGAGAGAGCCATTGAGAAAGTGGGTTTTCAGTGGTGGCAGCTGCAGTGGAGTGGGGAGACCTGGGTCTGGAGATTGAATGCCTGAACTACTACCCGACCATCTAATGTCTTGGAGCAAATCACAACCTCCACAGTAAGAAACACCTGACACATAGTAGCCACTCAGCAAATATTTAAATCCACTTAATTGAGGAATCAATAGTATATTTTTACTGTCCTACAAGTACTTAATGAGGGTAAAATGAAATACTATAGGAGTTGAACATAAGGACTATAAATAAGGCAGAGCAAACAGAAGATTCAGGGTGTATAGCTGTGAAGCTAAAACTACAGGATTTTTAGCTACCTTAGCTAAGGGTTATCTAATTCTTCTTTCACCAAGACAGTGATATTTACTGATAGGATGAGCCTAATGAGCATCTACTAGACTTTCCTTCCAGTAGCACACTGACAGTCCCTCCCTGCTATTTCTCCTCTGAGGTCACTCCATTAAGGAGTGTTTTTAAAAAAATATATATATTTTATTGATTTTCCACAGAGAGGAAGGGAGAGGGATAGAAACGTCGATGAGAGAGAAACATCAACCAGTTGCCTCCTGCATACCCCCTACCGGGGATGTGCCTGCAACCAATGTACATGACCTTGACCGGAATCGAACCTGGGACCTTTCAGTCCGCAGACCAACGCTCTATCCACTGAGCCAAACCGGTTTCAGCAATTAAGGAGTGTTTTATATCTGACACCTCATTAGGCTCCGGAGACCTCCAGGATGCCTGATGCAGGGAGCCATTCTGCAGGAACGCTGGTACTTCCCAAACACACCAGGGCTGCCTGGGAGAAATGCTTCGGCCCAAAGGAAACCCTGCATTTAGTCGCCCTTTGAAAGCAGGGTCCATGTGGCCACAGGCTTGGCCCTTGGTCCAAGCAGCTGATGTCGCGGTTGCGCATTGGGTTGAGGCAGGAGAATCATGAAGAGGTGTGGGTTTGAGGGATGCTAGATCACAAAGTGCTGTGACCACAGCAAGGGCTTGGTAATCAATGTCAGTGACTGAACCAAAGGAACTCACAAAGGCAGAGATATCCCAGTGCTTTCTCACAGAGACAACCAGATGCCTATCGACACTGCTGCTCGTGGACTCTGAGAAGCAGGGTGTGTGTGTGTGTGTGTGTGTGTGTGTGTGTGTGTGGTGTGTTTAAATCTGAATGTTAATTAGATTGTTTCAACTGAACCTGGAAGTCAGAAATTGAATAAATCTCTCCAAACCTAGTTTAAGTAATTCGAGAACCTATTCAACTTAGCTGTCTGGAAGACTTGGACATGAATTTTTTATTTTATTAACAATTTTATTCTCTGCTATTTGCCAAGCTATGGCTCAGGCATTTTGCTGAGTTGAAAACTGTGGAAATTTGTTGTAATTGGAAGGGAAAGAATCACATGTGGTTTCTTCCAAACCTTTTCCCAATTTTTCCCCCCCCTTTTTGTTCTGAATTCCATGGGAAAATTACCCAGAAGGGTCATTTTCTCCTTTAATGATGCAACAATGCTTGGTTTGCTTTGCCTGTTTTTATTTTCTAGCTGCATTATAATTACATTTTCCCACACACTTATTTTTTTTTCTTCCAAATTAGTAGATATAAAATTCTGATGGCTCTTGAGGGAGCTAATCTTCAGATATTCTCTCCTTGGCTGTCCTTTGTGTGGGAATAGATGATGCTGAACAGCCAGGCCCCAGTCGGCCTGCTTTGTGGCAATCTGTCACCCCGGGCCTTTTAATTAGCAGTTGCAGGTGAATCACTAATTGGCCCCACATTTGCATGCATAAGCCAGGGAGTTGCAGGGTTACAGTTATAAATCTTAGTCACTTAGGCAGGGCATGAACATTACATTTCATCCCTCATCCCTTCTAATTGCCTCATCAGCTCTTTAACAAAGGTTTATCCTATATTGGTAATTTCAAGAGGGTGAAAAATGACTTGCTGTATTAATTTGTTAGAAAAACATGGTATTTGGAAGAAGGAAGAACTAAGAAAAAACAAAGCAAAGGCATTTACACAGAGTTTGTTGAGATAGCATTAGGGGAACACGGTGCGTGAACAATGGTACATGGTTTCATCCTTTTTGTGCTTTGAGTTCTTTGGTGGCATATACACAGCGAACGCTAGCAAAGAGAAGACCCTCAAAGATGTACTTTTATGAGGCAGGTCAGTTTGAGCAACAGCAGTGAAGGCTTATTTTCCTTGGGCCCCTACTGACTCAAACCTTAAGAAACGTGAGAGAATTTCGGACTTACTAATATTGGATCTGATCAAAGGGTTAGTCTGTTCTCAGCACTCATCTTGACTCCTGGTCAGTGAGGATGCTATGGGCCTGCAGGTGGCAACTGTGCTCATCAAGGTTTACAATCCTCTATTTGGAGGCAGAGGTGCTCCCAGCTTCGAGTCATCTATAAAAAACATCCCGATTGGCAATTCAATTAAAGACATAATTATCAACATTAAATACTACTTTCTGAAGGAATCGCATGCGTTGAGGTCTAGACTACTCACAGGATAAAGCCAGTATTATTACTCATATCCTTGGTCTGCCACATAGTAGGGTGGAAATACAAAGGCAATTGGTGTGATAGATGCACTGGCTTAAGTTAATAAAGAACAATTTCTAAATTATATTTAGTTCTATATAAAACTATAATCTCAATATTTCTTTTGAAGGCCATGATCATGGGTCACATGGGGTTCTCAGGCCAGTACAGACTAGAGTATAATCAAGTAGGTATGGACATTAGTCAGAGGTATGTGTGGCTTATACTCCAACCAAAATAATTCCTTTGCTGGGACCCAAATGACTCTTCTTCCTTGCAATCAAGTAAGCTAAGGTAGATTATATTTTCATTTGAGATATTTACAGTCCTCCATTTGGACACTAGGTGATACTGGCTCTGCTTCTTTCTTTGCCGATTCAGGGCTCACCAATGGCCATGTTGATTTTACCTCTCAATCTTAGAGGCTGCCCTCTTTGATGTGATATGATATAATTTTTATAACCATTACCTAGACAATACCTTCTTCTTCTCCCATTCCATTTAATCTTGTGTTGCCTATTCCAATTTTACTCTCCTATTCCCTTCTAAAGAGGCAGGGTGCTTGCTTGCTAGGGACAGAAAGGGGAAACAGAAGGAAAGGAGAAAATTCACATTGTATCTTAGGTTTGCTGTAATAAGCTGTGTAACAAGCAATGATGAATCTTAGTGTCCTACAAAACCTAACATTAATTTCTCACAGATTTGTAGTCAGCTCCGGTGGCTTTGTTCCAGGTTCTGCATCAGAGTCCTGTCTGTTCCAGGTGTCTCTCATTTAAGGACTTATGGCTGGGCTTTCTCTTCTCCTAGCAGAAGGCAGGCAGAAGTGAACACAAGAGACCAAGGCAAACCGTACAAGTATATTTAAAGCCTCTATAACATGTGGGATGTATTATGTTGGCTCTCATTCCATTGGTCAAAGCAAATCATATGGCCAAGACCAATATTAATAGCCTAGGGAACTGTACTCTTCCCACAGGAAGAGCCAAAAAGGAGAACCTGTATCAATAATGCAACCTACCCTTTATGGCTGTGTAGAGAGTTTGGAAAATGTAGTGATTCAGGAGAAATTTGGAAAATGTAGTGATTCTTAGTCTCTGGGAATAGTCCTGAGCTTTAGAGAATTGGGAAAGAGAAGAAATAAGATTTAAAATGTATTGTTATAGATTATGAATGGAATCTTCCAGAAATGCAAGTAAATTATTATAGTTACTTTAAAAATTACTTTTGGTATTTGGACTTTATTTTCTTGTATGTAACGTTATTCTAAGCTTAACACATAAGTCTCCTGGATTTTACAGGTTATACATATTGGTTAAAACTTGGTGGCTGGCCTGTGAAAGGTTTGAGGTGAATTGGTACTATCACTGAATTGTTTGTGGCATTCTCACTTATCCTCTAGGCTTGTGTTATTCTCCGGTGTCTATTCACTCCTTAGAAAATGGAATGTGATTTTTTTTATTGGCACATAAATTTGGGTAATGCTGTGGAGTTCCACACAGCAATAACATTGGCAACATTCTGATTTCTTACAAGCTTTATCAGTCAGGTGGTCTTTAGGCCTATTGGATATATGTATTTTAATTTATCAAATGATCTTTTAATATAAGGGCTATTTGGCAGTTTACTTCCAAAGAGGCCAACCATCTTGAATCAAGAATATCCAAATATTATTTAATTCCAAATAAAAAATTTAAATGTTACCTAAATGTAAAACTTTCAGTTTGAAAGTTTCTGGTTACTATTGCCTATAAATTGAGTTTCACAACACTAAATTATGAGCAACAGCTACTCTGGGTTGGGCTAATTGTGAACTAATACAACTTACTCTGTTGTCACTGTTGGGAGTTAGGGGGATCTCTTTTATCTGAAAATACTTTTTTATAACAATGGTGATACCTTGGACATAATATTTATTTCCCATGACAAAATAGCATTTCTTGATAAGTATATTTTTTTTCATAAAATACCTTCTGCAAATTAAAATGAGTTCTTTTTTTTTTAAAAAAAAACCATATTTTATTAATTTTTTACAGAGAGGGAGATGGATAGAGAGTTAGAAACATCGATGAAAGAGAAAGATCGATTAACTGCCTCCTGTACACCCTCTTTTGGGGATGTGCCTGCAACCAATGTACATGCCCTTGACTAGAATCGAACCTGGGACCCTTCAGTCCGCAGACCAACTCTCTATCCACTGAGCCAAACCAGGCAGGGCTAAAATGGGTTCTTTATTCTGCTGCAGTTATTTAGTCAAATAATGGAGTAGAAAGGAATTTTGGTAAGTCCCAGTTTAGTGTAATAGTCAAAAGAGTAGGTTTTAGACTCAGAAACATTGAGTTTTTCTCTATGATCCTTTGTACTTTACTTCATCGCTGTGAAATTCAGTTTCTTCCTTTGCAACATGGGGATGATACTAGTAACTACCTGATAGGGTTTTTGAGGAACTAAGTGATTATGATCACAAAGTATTCAGCACAATGCCTTGCTCAGACTAAATGCTCAATAAATATTAGCTACTGATATTAGTAGTAATAGTTTTATAAATCCCATGGGTAATGAATGGACATGTATATCTAACATTTGAATCATTTAAGGATGAACTTTCTATGGGGTTTTAAATCTTTTTTTATTTAAAAGAAGAATATAAAGTTTTAAAAATATAGACACAACATATAACATACAATATAAGTGCTAAAACAGAAAAGACAATTGTAAGCTATTAACAGAACATATGTAATTATTTTTCTTTTAGTTGTACTAAATTTTAACAAGTATATTTCCTGTCTTTGTTGAAGAAGTTGTCTGCAAACCTTGTGTGGGACTTCTGAGACATATTGAACATGCAAAAGTTATTTGTGCTTTATTCATATCCTGTCTATTTATTCTTATTCTACCATCTTCTCTGCCATTTATGCTAGTAGTTTTCAACCCTGTGTATACATTAGAATCACCTGAGAGAAAATATCTGCAAATAATATACATACTAAGTTAATATTAAAAATATATAAAGACCTCATATAACTCAATAGTGAAAAAGCAAACAGACCAATTTAAAAAAAATGGCAGGAGATATGAATAGAAATTTTTCCAAACAAGACATGCACATGGGCAATAGGTACATGAAAAGATGCTTAACATCATTAATCGTCAGGTTGCTGCAAATTAAAAGCCACAGTGATATATCAACTCACACCTGTCCAAATGGCTATCATGAATAAATCTATACATAAGTTTAGGCAAGGATGTGGAGAAAAGGAAAATTCTCAAGCACAGTTGGTGGGAATGCATATTAGTATAGCCACTGTGGGAAACAGCATGGGGTTACCTCAAAAAACTAAAAATAGAACTACCACATGACTCGGCAATTCCAGTTCTGGGTATTTATCCAAAGAAATCCAAAACACTAATTCAGAAAGAATATGTATCCCTATCTTCACTGCAGTATTATTTACAATAGCCAAGATATGGAAGCAACCTGTGTCTATTGATAGATGAATGGATAAACAAGATATGGTACATATGTGAGTGTGTGAAGTCTTGCCATTTGTGACAGCATGGATAGGCCTAGAAGGCAATATGCTTAGTAAAAGTCAGACCAAGAAAGACAAATACCACATAGTCTCACTCATATGTGGAATCTAACACAACAACAAATAAATTTAGATACAGAGAACAGATGGGTGGTTGCCAGAGTTGGGGTGAGGGAGTAAAATGGGTGAAGGATGTCAGCAGGTACAAACTTCTAGTTATTGAATAAACTAGAGGCTAGGTGCACAAAATTCATGCACATTAAAAGGGAATTAATTAGAGGAAATATTTTAATACTGCTTTTTGCCCTTTATAATAGAAGTGTCAGAGATGAAAGAAAATTAGTAAAGTGTACATGAAAATATCCCTTCTGTCAGAGACTGGGGTGTGCCACGGAACCTAAAGTCAAGTCCCCACCCATCACCTGCACACATTTGAAAACACAGGAGACCCAGACCTGGTCGGTCCCACCTCTATTGGGTGAGACCCAGACATGGCCAGCCCCACCCCTGTCAAACCCCTTTAAGTGGGGGTGCAGCCTCAGGTCCCCTATCAAGCCCCACAGGGTGGGAGGTTCAGCCTCAGGTCCCCCAGCTGGGGTGGGGGGTGCAGCCTGAGGTCCCCCATCAATCCCCACCAGGTGAGGAGCACAGCCTGAGGTCCCCTGTCAAGCCCTGTGGTATGGGGGTGGAGCATGGCCTGAGGTCCCTCGCCCCGGCCAGGCATAATGCACCTTCAGATTTCTGCTGTTCAGTCTGACGTTACAGCATCCTGGCTAATTTGCATATTCCTCTTTATATACATAGATAAGTCATGGGGATATAATATACAGAATGGTAACTATAGTTAGTAATACTGTATAATATATTTAAAAGTTGCTAAGAGAATAAATTTTAAAAATTCTCATCACAAGAAAAAAGTCTGCAACTATGGATGGTGAATGATGTGAACTAGACTCACTATGGTCATCGTCTGACTGTATATACAAACATTGAATCTTCATGTTGTACACCTGACACTAACATAATGTATATCGATTATACCTTAATTTTCTAAAACATCAAATAATAAAAAGAAAAAAGAAAAAGGAAAGAAAATTCCTATGCCTGCACCCCACTCCTGGATATTCCTATTTATTTGTCTTTGAATTGTTGAGAATCTCTGGACTAGATCCCATTTCTTATCTTCTCTCTTCTTTTCATTATATAATCAAGTCTTACCTTCTTCACAAAGCTATCCTTGATTTCTCAGGAGCCTCTCCCCCTGGCATCTTCACTCCAGGATCAGCTGGCAACCTTTCATCTTTCTGGAATATTCCCGGTTGTGATGTCAGAGGAAAAGGGCCCAGGGACAGCAAACACCAGTAGTTAAATGCTGTAGTCCAGAAGGAACACATGTCACATTTGCTTAAAATGTTTTGGTCAGAACTGGCCACCCCTAACTTTAAGGAGAGGAGCGAGGAAGCCTAGCATGTGCCAGAGGAAAAGCACGTCCTGGTGAGCAGCACCTCCGCCCTCCACGCTTGGCGACACACCTTGCCATACTTTTCTTCTCTTTTCTGAATTCCTGTTGCATTCATCTGTACTCTATAGGAATTTATCTTTTCATTGTAAGTTATTTTGAATTTAAATCTGGAAGAGACCTTAGAAATCATGGGTTCACTTCCTTGCCAACTTTAGCTTTTAAAACCTGGTCCAGGTGGCTCAGTTGGTTGGACCATGTCCCATATATCAAAGGGTTGCTTCTCTCTCTTCTCTCTCTTCTCTCTCTGTCTCTCTCTCTGTCTCTGTCTCTGTCTCTCTCTCTTTATTTTCCTCCCTCTCTAAAATCAGTAATAATAAAAACAAACCAAGGTGGATTCCAATTTGTTTTTTTTTTTTTTAAAACAAAATCTCTAAAACAGCAATTGTTGTCAATTGGTCCCCCCCCCCCCCCCCCCCCCAGTGAAGACAAAACGAACTTATTGTTGAAATGCAGTGCTACTGGAAGAAGTGCATTTCTGCCTCTAGCTGCTGCTCAGTATGTTCCACATTTAGAGGGGCCTGTGCTTCCTGGCACATTTGCAGAATGGTTACCTCTTGTTCCCTGTTGGCCTTGTGCCCGCTTTAGTGATATTAATGGCTACTGAGGAAATAAGACTTTTGGAGAAAGCTTTTTAATCCTGATCATTCCAAAGTTCTATTGAATACATTTTTACCATGAAATAGCCTCAAGAGAAAGGCAGACTAGTAAACCAGACATGATCATCGCATCACGTGTATGGCAAAAAGTGTGCTTACTTCCCAGTGAAGTAAGACTTCTCAGGCCTCGGTGGAGACAGATGCATCCATCATTCTGTAGCAGCAGGGTGGGTCATAGCCTGGGTGGCAAGCTATGCAAATTATTAATGGGGATTCCAAACTCCGCTGTGTCTACAGTAATCTTGATGCTGTGTTAGCAGCTGGGGGTCAAGGGAAAAAAGAGAAAAAATGCGTGGGTGAGAGTTGGATTTCTTCTACTGTAAGGAAAATCCTTCTGTTTATTTTTAACATTCTTTTTTTGTCTCTTCAGTGTCTGTGGCCATCTTAAAACCACTGCATGATGCTGGAGCACACTTTTCTCTGGAAATCCACCGATACTTTTGCCATAAGGTTATTTGACCTCTTTCTAATTTTGCAGTGTCAGTCTTTGAGCTGAATAATTTCAAACAGATCTGCCTCCCAAGAACCCTTTTCTTTGTGGAGCAAACCATGAAGAAACACTTGACTGGTGAAATGATGAATACTCTCCACCTCACAAACTATTAAGAATCAATTTCTCAAGCATCATATCTAATTATTCTCCCTCTTCCCCCATTTCAATCCAGAATCCCAAGATTAAGGAAAAGCAGCTGAAACAACAATATTCTTGGTTGGTGTTCAAGTACTACCCATTTTTTGTTTTATGTAACTAAAATATAAGAAGGAGAGACAACTTCCAAAATCTGCCTGTTTAATTGCCAAAAAAGACACAGAATATGCAGAGGGGAAAAAAAATCATGCTATTATGCAGAGATAGCGGTGATGATAGGAATATTAGAAGTCTTCTTGTCTAATGGCTCTTAAAGGTCCCTATGGTGACACTAGGCCACCATAGGAAGGCAGAGAATGTGTGGGTGACACTGGAATGTGTGTGTGTGTGTGTGTGTGTGTGTGTGTGTGTGTGTGTGCAGAAGAAGCAGGGCATCTGAAATGAGAAGGCAGGAATAGGAAGCTGCACTACTGAATGGAGTAGGTGGTCTTTGGATCGTTACAACAGGTCTAAAATTTGTAGAAAATAATGTTTTGAGAATTGCTCATCCAGTGTAGCCTGTGGTTCTTTGTGTTTAGTTCCTCAACACAGATGTCCAAGGTAATTTGAAGGTGAGAAATAGATTTCATTTAAACACTTCATAGCAAGTTTAATGTTTGAGCTCCTTTAGAGTCAAACTTTAAAATAATAGCGATATGCATCCTGTAACTCTTGCCGAGATCCCAGGCCCTCTCTCTTAAGTGCTCTGGAGATGGAGGACAACTGACGGAGCAGTGAGGACAGGTTTTGGGTGCAGAGAAGCCCAGCTCCCATGAGCTTATCAGAGAGGGAATTTACTGACAAATATAACCAAGCCGTGGGAAAGGCAGGGGCCTGGGTCATCTCAAGGCTCTGGAAGGAGAGCCTCTCAGTGGGTTGGCTCTTTCTCTCAGCCTGGCTGCCTCTGCGAGCAGCAGCAATAGCCGCTGGTAGCTCCCATCTTGTGCCGCCTACAACTTCCCCCTTAAGGAAGAAGCAGCTCCCGTTAGTTCCCTATAAAAGCCATCCAAGGGCAGGCCTGTGATTTGCCCAGTGTGTGCCACTTTAGTCCCTCTCCCCCCCCCCACCACACACATTTATGATCTGAAGGGAATGGACACTGCTTGGCAGCTACAACTAGAAGGTGATGTTTAGATTCAGGCAGAAGTTCACCTCTTCAAAAGGAAAATGTTGCTGCTGTCCATTCAACTGACGAAACTATTTCTTTTCAACCTGAAAACTCTCAAAATTATCTGTGGGACTTTAGTTTTCTAGAATAGTAATCTTAAGAATTAAACTTAAGATTTGGATCATCTGATTAGAAAACCCTTGAGGGGAGAGGTTATACTTTATAATACATCTGTATCCTTTGCTCTTGCTTAGGAGACTTTTGAAACTGCTCAATTTTGACTTGGTTTGATGAGTTGTGATAGTAGATGGATGTATAATATTAGTAATAATGATAGTGTTGGGATTACTCATGGGAGACCTTATGAATTTGGTTTTCTCTTATGATTTAGTTCCATAATTTGCTCAGTATAAGAAAAAAATATTGGCTGAGGTTGTGAGTGGGCTGGGTGGTTAGGGGAAAGTTAATTTTCAGCTTTATTTATATGTTAGGACTTAGTTAAAGTTTTTTTTTTTTTTTTGGAAATAGTGCTTTTTAAAAGTGGATAACAAATTTTTCCGTATGGTACAGTTCTCTTGAGATTTTCAAAGTGATCTCAAAAAGTGCCTTTTATAATTTTTTACATCCCATCATGGGAATGGCCAGTGTCATTTTGAACAGTATTAACCATGCCTGGTACCTCCTCAGCATCATAAATTAAGGTCGAATGTTGGCTGAAGCAAAGCTAGGTGGAATCAACCTGTCAAAAACATCAATTTATGGTCCTGCTACTCACATTTCTTGTTGGCTCTCATGACTTTGAAGTGCACAGGGAACAAACTATCATGGTGGGTCCTATACCTAACTAATCCTGTCTAAAGTGTCTCCACGGGAAGTATTTGAGAGCAGTATTTATTTTCCCAGTATGATTTATGTAAACATTTGTCCCATTCGCAAGTAGCATATTAATGCCTAATTTTGGCAAAAAGAAAAAGGGGGGGGGTGTAAAGGGGAAGGCAGTAAAATGCTTCTCTGCCTGTCTAGACAGAGCCTTGTTAGTGTATGTTTGATCATATGGGTGTTCATAGCAGTAATATTAATCAGTGGGAAATGAGCCAAGGAAAGACGACCCTATCTACCAGTTACATTTACTGGGCCTACAGGATGGTTTATAAAGTCAACATGCCGGGCAAGGTTTACATCTGACCAGGGAAATTGTTGTTTTCTGATCCGCAGTTGGCAGTCTGCCACTCCAAACACAAGACAGATGTGGGCTTTACTAGGGTCAGGGTTATCACCAGGTGGGATGAATACTCATTGGCCTTGGGGTTTGCTACTTTTCCTCTACTGATGAATAGGAGAAAGTAAAATAATTTCTGAATGCCTCCGTGGGATAGTTTAGTTTTGCAAAGCTGGATAGAGCCACCCAAACTCATCATCACAGGGACAACTTCCCGTGTCTCAGACATTTCTTAGTTGTTTGTTTGATCTGAGGAAGACTGATTCTGCTATCTCAGAGGGCAAAGGTTAATTCCTTCTCATAAAGATAACAGTGATAAACACAAACAAGGTATTCACTCTGATGTATTGGTTTCTTATCTGGGGATTAAGGCAAAAATGTGGGAGAATCGAAAACACGGAGTTTGAAGTAGCACCGAAGTAATTTGTTGGTGTTTGAAGTAGGAAATTTTTTATTAACATGTTTGCTTCGGATAGAATTGAGGTATATAATAGCATGAAACCAATAAAGACTGAGATTGGGAGTTGTTTTCTGTGTTTGCTATGTGTCAGGACTCATGAGCGTAAAGCTTGCATATGTGATTCCTCCCACATGTGTTTGTCTTTGGGGGTGGTTTAGTTTCCATTAGGTGCTAAGAAAACTAGCCATGCACCAAGATTCCCCCAGGACAAGAGCCAGACCTGTGGCAAAAGCAGAGTGATGAGCCTCAATTTGGAGCTTCAAGATCCAGAGACATCACCTGACACTGGGCAGTCAGGGAGAGCGGGAGGCTGCGGGTTAGTAAAACTTTTGGTGCACTTCTGGGAGAAGAAAATGCTCACACAGCTTTTCACGAGGCTGGAAATATATGGCTGGTTGACATAATTTATTCTGGGAAAAGCACGTTAAATTATATTCCAGATACCCAGGTTATATTTGGTGGCAGACTAGAAAATAGTATACCGTTTGTCTATTTAAGGCTAAAAATCTCCAAGATTGCCTTTTAAGCCCGCAATTGCCCATGAAAATAAACAGATGCTTCCCTTCTTGCTCAAACTGCCTTTCTCATCTGCTCATTCCAGAATGCTCTTATAAAAGTTATCTGCCTTGCTGACCACATTTATCTTGGAAATTCTTTTCTCCATCAATGGCAGCTTCTCATGTCACCTCATCCACTTTACGCTCCAGACTTTGCCTCCCTTTGGCTTCCTCCAGGGATTCCGGGCCGGGTTTCATTCCCATCTTCCTGGCTCAGAATATGGTCACTCCAAGGCAGCTCCTTTCCCAGACTCCTTGGTCTCCCTGCCACTTCCTCAAAACTCCAGTGGTTTGCCAAACTGAGCACCAAACCCCTACTCTGGGAGGATCCCTTTGCTGCCGCCCCCCCCCCCCCCCCCCCCAGTGCTCACTAAATTGAGGGCTCTCAACCCCTGAACTTTCCCAGCTGGAGCCTTTCAACCTAACTGATGCCTTCTAATTGTGCTTATGCTCGAATTGTGTTGTTAGCTCTTCCATTTATCAGTCATGACATTGTGGGATCGCTTTTGGCTATTTCTTCTTGCTTCTTCTCAGCGGTACTAATATCATTTCAGCATTAACATTTATGAGCTGTTTGACTGCTCTGGGTGCCAAGACTCAACATAGTCACCATCCCACGGCAGATTGTCCTTCTCCAGCCAGGGCAATGTCGGCAAACCCACCGGTTCCCCTTAGTTGGGCTGAGATAGACAAAGCCTTGAGAACATTGGTTATGTTCTATTTGGGAGGTCATCTTTTCAGGCAACGCTCTGCCCTCCATGCGCGCCCTCATAAAGTTTTTAAAACACCAGATCTGACCGTAAAACGATGAGTCACTGAGTTCACAGAAATGCTAGGCAGCAGAGATATAGTTATGGAACCCAATATCATAACTTTTTGTCATTTCTTTTTTTTTTAAATTTATTTTTATTTTATTTTGTGGCATCTCTACTGTCTTATGGAAATTTTTCTTTCTGGATGTTATTTGGTTGTGTCTTTTTTTTTTTTTTGCATGAGAACATTGCCGGGGCCTCAACAGAGCTTTATTTTTTTCTTCTGCTTTTCTATTTTTTTTCAAATGAAAAAATTTGATCAAATTATTTGACCTGTATATTAGATTATTGGGTTTGCATTGGGCTGAAGGAAGTTTCACTGTCTGGGAATGGAAAGAGAGGATGGGGATATTTCTGTTCGGACGCACTGTCCTTGACTGCCCAGAAGGGCCATAGCTGTTCCCTTTTCCCTTTTGCTGAAAAACTGGCCAACATGATTTGGATGAGTCCTGGGCATTCTTTCTGTCCATTTTCTGTGCTGTTTGATGCCATAGAGAATGTCGATTATGAGGGGCTTTAACCCTGTATAGAAAAGCTATTTCTGTAGCATAACTAGATAACATATGCTTGTATAAAAAAGATGTACTTCAATTTAATTTTAGCTCCTAATTTTCTAATGGGAATCCTAAGTTCAAAAACATCAGGGATTAGTTTCTCATGTTCTTCTTATGAAGATAAGCCAGGGAGTTGTGCATACACACACACACACACACACACACACACATACACACACACAAATGAAAATAAAATGTCTCATTATCTAGAAATTTCCCATGTTGTGTACATTCATTTATACTTAACTTGTCTGAAATGACACTGCCATTAACCTTCAAAACAAAATTGTTTTCAGATTTTTCTTTTGTGTGATGGCATCATTCTCTTAGAACTCACTGAGAAAACTAACACCTCTATGAAAAACTTGTATCCCATAATTAGAAGTATTTACACACACAGTAGGCCATTCTTACTTGGCTATTGAGAGCTGTGGTTGGGGCTTAGTGATAACATATCCATAGCCTAGGTTTTTCTAGCCTAGGTTATTCTCTACAAAACTATCTTCCTTCTATATGACATTTTTTGGTCATTGTGTTAATAGCCCATTAACATATTTTTTTTTTATTATAGCTCAAATAAGTTTTGAAGGGATTTCAGAGCAAGGAGGAAACACACAGATCAGTGTTTGCCAACCTCAGAACTACTGACAATTGGGCTGCAAAATTGGGCATCACACCACAATGCAAATATGAGCAATGTCTCTGGCAGCCCATTGGGGAATTTGGAGCGAAGGTCTGCTGGTGGAGTCTGTATCAGGTGAAAATGGCTCTGGCCTTGCACCAGCCTCTTGCTCAGTCATCTGTTAGGCTATCAGAAAGTAAATGTGTCTTGGTTACCACCACTGACCACTGGCCACACTCCAAGAGGAATGTGGTTTCAGTGGCACACTGAGGGGCAAATGAATGTTGCCGATAATTGGTGGCTGTCAGCTAACTACAATTTTTGAAACTGGCAGCAAGATCTTCTGGGCAGGGGCGTTAGAGTGACACAGTTCCATGTCTACCATACAGGATAAGGAACCAAGCACACTATTCCCATTGTCTTATATCTTTGTATTCCTATAAACTTTTAATATACTTTTTCTCTGTCAGTATATATTTTTTTCTGCCTTCTGTGCAATTGAGCCAAATATGACTTCCTTAAAAGGCCCCATTTTCTCAGTTCAAATATTAATAGAGTTTTAACTGGGTGTGAACTCAAAATTCTTATAATTTTCTGGGCCAGTTGGGTGTGGATGTCCGTGCATTGGCCAATCAGCTTCAGGGTCACATAGAAAAAGCACGGTTCTATGGTGCCACTTCTATGGGTAGAGGTTTTCAGGAAAGGAAAGTCATGGTCTGGGATGATATCTCTAAAAGTTTCTGCTAAAAATATGTGCAATCATGTGCAGAGTTAGAACCTGAAGCCAGGTCCTATGCCTTTAAGTGTAGTACTCTTTGCTAAAAACATAATGCCTTTTTCATTCCTAAATCCTATCATGTGAAAAGTACTGTGGCAAACAAAATAATTAGCTGGAAAGGTATTTAATAATAATAACATTTAAGTAACAAGGAAAAATTGCAGTTGATATAAACAATGTCAGATGAGATCAGCAGATGGAAAGAGCATTATATCTTGTATGATGTCAAAGGCTTTATGGGAAAACACTTTGAACTGACATTACAAATGTGATCAGGTAAAGGGATGGACATAGCACAGAGACCATCTGGCAGTCAGTGAACAGAACTTTTAAGCATGAATCAAGAATCCTGTACAAAGAGAGGAGGAAGGTATATTAGAGCTATATTGTGGAGAACTTTGAATGTTAGTGTAATAAATTTGAACAATGAAAAGTCATTGAGTGTTTCTAATGGTCACTTCTCACCAGAAGGTTTATCTACCTCCATTCCAAGTATATTTATTGAGCATCAGCTATTTTTAAGAGACACTGTGCTAAGTGTTATAAGGACATAAAAAGAAAAAGAACAATTATGACTTCTGCCCCCAAGCAGTTTATAGTTTATAGGGGAAAATACCCATACACAAAAGACTATTGAATAAGTTGAACATGATAGGAGTTATAAGAGAAGTGTAGACCAAGTGTGCAGATAAAATGGGGAAGAGAAATTAATCCCAACTGCAAGGATTGTGGAACGCTTCAAGAAAGAGCAGGCATTTCAGTTGGTCCTTGAAAGATGGAGGAAATCTTGATAACACCTCTCCATGAAGGGAACATGTTTTTTAAATAGAAATACCAAGGGCACAGGAATAGGAAATTGCAGAACAAATTAAAGGCCTAGGAAGTAGTTTGGCTTGGCTAGAATCCAAAGAGTATAAGGAGAAAGAGAGGTGAGGCCAGAAATGTAGGAGGCCTGGACGTGGACGGGCTTTAATGTGAAGCTAAGGAACTTGCACTTTACTTTTCCCCAGGCTTCTCCACGTTTTTTCAGTTTTATTTTTCTGCACTTCTGTACTATTTACACATGCAGCAACTTCATTAATAGCTTCTCTTATTTCTCAACCAAGAATGGTTGGAGTGAGGATGAGTCTTTACTATGTTCCAAGTACCTCCAGGGGTTTGTGTCCTAGTGATTGATGCACACGTGATGAATGGTAAGAAATGCACGTTAGGGGAATGAAGAGGGAAGGAGAACAGTGGGAAGGATGAGTTAGAGAGGGGAAGTTACGGGCAGGAAGAACTTTTGGAGCTGTCTCAATAGAGCAGGTGGGTCTGTGAGTGTCAGAACTACTAAGTTCTTTTCTCCCAGTTTTACTGAGATATAATTGACATATAACACTGCGTAGTTTTAGGTGACTTGATACATGTATACATTGTGAAATGGTTACCACAATCAGGTTAGTTAACATCACTTTGTAGAATTACTACAAAGTTCCCAATTAGCCTCTTATTAATCTACATTTTCTACAAGGGCAATGTTAAACAGGAACCACATTTTAAAATATTTGCCAGGGTGTAATAGACAGGATTTAATGGCTGAGTAGATGTGGAGATCAGGGTTAAGGAGGACTTAAGGATAATGTCTTGATTTAAGACTTTGCCAATTAAAGGATAACATCTTTTTTTAAAAAAAAAATGAGACAAAACCTGAAAAAAGTAGAATGGAAAGTGTTATTTTGGTTGCTGGTAACGTGGTGCACTTGGGTGCAAGATTTCAAGATGGCAGACAAAACATGTTTATTTACTCGCCATCTATCTCTAATCCCCCTGAAATCACGGTAAAGTAGTGAAGCTGAAAATTTGTAAGAATCAGAAGAAAAGAAGGCAGATGTCAGAAGATGAGAATTTAGAGATCTAAGATGGCAGCAGGGTAGGTGGAAGCTACACTCATCTCTTCTCAGGACCAATCTGAAATGACAACTAATATATAGAACAACCACCCTGAATAGCCAACTGAAGACTAGCTGAACAGAAATCTTATAACCAAGGATTTACTGAAGAAGCTACATCAAGGCTGGCAGGAAGGGTAGAGATGAAAAAGGGGAGGCTGGCCCTGCTCCCACAGTCGGCTGAAATATGAGAGGGTAATCTCAGCTGCAAACATTTCCCCCAAGGAATGGAAATAGGGTCTCAACCTCATGCCAGGCTTCCCAGCCCAAAGTACTGGAGCCAGAAGAGGAGCCTTCATAACATCTGGCTGTGAAAATCAGCAGGGATTCTGTCTGCCAGGGAGATATGGGAGGCTGATAGAGGCACAGGTGCACTCTTAAAGGGCCAGCACACAAAATCTAATGTGTAGCCACTCAAAATGATCTCTGGCAGAGGCAGGGTGGAGCACACTAGAGTCATCTGAGGAAATACTGGGGTTGGTAGCTCTGGGGAGAGAGCTGAAGGGTCAACCTCCAGAATCTCTGTGCTGAGTTCTTCTCACAGTCCAGGACTGCTGGCTCCCAATCATTTGCCTTCCTGCCTGCCTGATTGTCCCTAATCGCTTCTGCCTGCCAGCCTGCTCACCCTCTAACCACTTCCCTGCCAGTCTGATCAATGCCTAACTTCTCCCCTGCTGGCCTGATTGCCCCTAACTGCCCTCCCCTGCCGGCCAGGTCCCTCCCAGCTGTCCTCCCCTCCTGGCCTGATCTCCCACAACTGCTCTCCCCTTCCGGCCATCTTGTGGTGGCCATCTTGTGTCAATTTGGGTGGAGGGCTCCCCTTCACACAGCATCCATCTGGGGAAATGCAATATCCCCACCCTCTGGTCTCCCTGCCATCCTACCCTGTGGAGCTCAGGCCTTGCTGAGGAGTCAGCTGTCTAAGCCAGGGAATAGAAGTTCAGGCAGACTCAGGGGTGTCAGTGACTGAGTTGTATGGCTATGGGGTGGGGGCCATTACCTTCACTTTTCCATGAACCTGAGATCTGCTAGCCCCACCAACATTGTGTCTGGCAGCCCCACTCTCCAGACTCCTTGGTTGCTCCTTTCTGGAGAAGAGGTCTGGGTAGAATCTGGAACAAACTTAGTTGTGTGGCTCTTGGGATTGGGGCAACTCTCCCACCTTCCCCAAGCTTTACCTGTGCGCCCTCCTTGTGGGAGATCTACCAGATTCATCCTTGAACAACAGGGGTTTGAAATATGTGGGTCCACTTTTACATGGATTTCCCCCCCATAAATACAGTCAGAGCTTTGTATCTTTGCATTTTGCATCCATGGATTCAACCAACCATGATTAAAAGTAGTGTTTTTAATTCCCAACCATGGTTTCCAAACTGCAGATCAATAATAGTTTTTGGTATGCAGTTGATTAAATCTGCTGATGCAAAGAGTCAACTGTACAGTCAAGAGTTATGCTTAGATTTTTGATTACTTAAAAAATATGTAAATAAAATAAAATAAATGAAATGTGAATGGTTAGAAGTGCTTACCTCTTGGGAATAGGTGGTGTAAACAATTTATTTTAGGGAGGAAAAAAAAGTGCAGTTTAGTAAAACCTAACACCTAAACAGAAAAAAAATATTCAAAGGTCTATAGGTCTGAATATTTTGTTATGAAGAATATAGGTACAGTCACAAAACTGAAATCTGACTATTTTTTTGTTTGCTAATGTGATTATTTTTGTATTTATACATTTCCTCCTGGTTCTTGTCCAATGAAGATATATTTTACATAGTTACATAACATATACTTTATTAAATTTTCTTTGAAAATTCTATCATAATTATAGTTATCATATTTATATACCGTATTTGCCGGCGTATAAGACGACTTTTTGGCCCTGAAAAATATGCCTCCAAGTGGGGGGTAGTCTTATATGGCGAGTATATAACAAACTCTGTATTTTTAGTGGAAATGTTAGGGGGTCGTCTTATACACCCAGTTGTCTTATACACCGGCAAATACGTATTTTTCAGGGCCAAAAAATCGTCTTATACGCCGGCAAATACGGTAGTTATAATTATTTGAATGATGGAATCTGCCTTTTAAATAGGCAAGAATTGCTTTGGATGGTGTGGTTCTGTGGTTAGAGTGTTGGCCTCGAACCAAAGAGTCACAGGTATGATTCCTAGTCAGAGGCACACACGGTTATTGGTTCCCTCTCCAGCTCCAGTTGGGGCGTATGTAGGAGGCAACCAATCAATTTGTCTTTCTTACATCGATGTTTCTCTCTTCTCTCCCTCTCCTTCTCTTCCACTCTCAATGGGAAAAAAATATCCTTGGGGAGGATTAACAGAAAACAGAACAAAACAAAACAAAACAAAACAAAAACAATTTAAAAAATTGGCAAGAATTGAAGAAACAGATAGTAGGAAAAAGTCCTAGCAGGAGAAATCTAGGAGTAAAATTTGAGAATCAGAAAAGTGACTTAAAGTGTATATCACAGTTAAATTTCAAAGGAAAAACATTTTCAGGTAGTTTAATTTAACTATTATATACACACTAAGTCACTTTTAGGGAGGTATTAAATTCTATGGTAGTTTCTTAAAAATGTAGTAGCACCCGTTTAAAAACTTTAGAAAAGTTTTCTTTTTCTGATTATAAAAGTTATAGGCAAACTTGTAGAAACACATAGAAAAGTATAAAAAATATCCAACCTAGTTAGTATGTGGCCCTCACCATCCCCAATATTTTTACTTCCTTTCTTGAGGTACCAAATGGATTGCCACTTTCACCCTCACCACTAAGTAAAAATCACTAGCAGGAGGGGAAAAAATCAGTAGTTAAGAAGGGTAAAATAGCTTACTCCTAGTATTATTCAGGCACCACCCAAACTTACTGGATGTGGAATACAACTGCTTCAGCCCTTCCATTACTACTCTGGTTCGGGCAGGATGCTATCATCATAGTAACTACTGGTTGAGGATGACTCAGGTGCTACTCTCCTAGCAGTAATGCAGTAAGCTGTAGAAAGAGTGAATTAAGTACTCCTCAAAATTTAATGTGCATAGAATCATCAAAGGAGCTCAAAAGTATTGATTTCCACAGCTTCAATTGATTAAGGGTGGAGCCGAGAAATCTGAAGTTCTAAACAAGGACTTTAAGAAATTGCTACTTGAATGTGGCCATGAACCAACAAATTTGACATCACATGGGAACTTATAAGAAACTAGAGGCCTAGTGCACAAAATTCATGCATGGAGGGGATGTCCCTCAGCCCAGCCTGTACCCTCTTCAATTTGGGATTCCTCTCACAATCCAGGACTGCTGGCTCCCAATCACTTGCCTTCCTGCCTGCCTGATTGTCCCTAATTGCTTCTGCCTGCTAGCCTGATCACCCTCTAACCACTTCCCTGCCAGCCTGATCAATGCCTAACTGCTCCCCTGCTGGCCCGATTGCCCCAACTGCCCTCCCCTGCCGGCCAGGTCCCTCCCAGCTGTCCTCCCCTCCTGGCCTGATTGCCCACAACTGCTCTCCCCTCCCAGCCATCTTGTGGTGGCCATCTTGTGTCTACATGGAGGCAGCCATCTTGTGTGTTAGAGTGGTTGTCAATTTGTATTCTATAGGATGAATTTTTGATCCACTCATACTTACAAATCAAAACATGAATTTTGGTATTTTCAGGTGATTTGAAAAGCATCATGTTAGGTGATATTATAATTGTTCTGAGGACTTGTGGACTGTTTTTTGTTTGTTTGTTTGTTTTTCTTGTTAAAACACCATATAGCTGCTTTTATTTACATTTAAAAACATTTTTATTGATTTCAGAGAGGAAGGAAGAGGGAAAGAGAGAGAGAAGAATATCAATGACGAGAGAGAATCATTGTTTGGCTGCCTCCTACATGCCCAGCACTGGGATTAAGCCCACAACCCTGGTATGTGCCCTGACCAGGAATTGGTCTCATAGATCGATGCTCAACCACTGAGCTATATCGGCCAGGCGAACTAGCTGCTTTTAAACCAATCTACTTAGAGCCGATGGCTGTAGCTTCCCATCACCATCTCTTCTTCCTCTCTTCTTTGGGGCTTTAATCTTTTTGCTGACATGTAGGAGGAAGCTAACCATAACTTTTTCAGTTTTAACTTGAGTCACAATCAAAGGAAAGAGGTCTGAGACTTGCAGGATGACGGGTAAGCTGGCTTGAGTGAAGATAGACATTCACAGTGACAGCAGCTGGCAAGGACCCGATGGATCCTTTCCAACTAGGTCCTCCCTAACTCACTGCTGAGAAGTATATTAGATATTGGCCAGAGTCAGATATGTTAACATTTAGCAAGATCCGTGACATTTCATGCCTTGCATACAGCAAGTAAGTCCGTTAAGTAAATTAGCACTTTGTCTGTCTCAGTCCTAAAGAAAACAAGCTGTAAACAAACATAATTCAAATTTCACACCTGAGGTTTTCTTGGTAGTGGGTGCACAAATATCAGAGGCTTGTTCTCTAGGACACTGATGATAATGGGAAAAGTTCATACGAGCCAGAAAATGTTTAAGTGGGACTAGCATTTTTGAAACTGTAAAATAGAAACCCTTTGATCTAGTAGGAGTGAAAATTTAAACTTGTGTTTTCTTTACATACTTTTATTTCCTTTGAAATTTGATTGAAAACAGTCTGGTATGTGTGTGTGGTGTCAAACTTGTATTTTGTTTGTTGCTGGCTTGTCTCTTGCCTCTGGGCAAGAGTCGATGGGGTTCATGCTGCCCAACAAAATGAGATTTCTTTTTATTCTTAAAACATTCTTCCTCAGAATAGACTGTAGACGGTATTGTAATATTTGATGATTCAGTCACTTAGCACACAGTTCGTCCCCTGGCCGCTCTGAATGTGGGTCCATTATGCTTGTTTTGGGTTGGAGCCAAGTCTGAGCCACGTCCGTCTGCACAGGCTGGCCGGCTGTGCTCGGACTCCCTGACTAGGTCAGCACTGGCTGTTACTCTCCTACTCATCTTTTTATCTCCCTGGGTAATCACAGGCTTAATTTAATTCCTGCCTTTAATACTTCCATCTGGCTTCTTTCTTTTCTTTTTTAAAAAAATATATTTTATTGATTTTTTACAGAGAGGAAGAGAGAGGGATAGAGAGTTAGAAACATCGATGAGAGAGAATCATCAATCAGCTGCCTCTTGCACACCCTCTACTGAGGATGTGCCCGCAACCAAGGTACATGCCCTCGACGGAATCGAACCCGGGACCTTTCAGTCTGCAGGCCGATGCTCTATCCACTGAGCCAATCCGGTTTTCTTTTTAAAAGAATATCAGTCTGAAGATTATATAGTCATCCTCATGACCATTTGGTTATTTAGAGTAATGTTTCCTTTCTTGTATGGAACTGGGGTCCATGCTAACTCCTAAGACAGGACACAGAAGAAGTGAACTGCAAGTGTATGCAACATTTTAGATGCTATGAAAATGTTCAGGTCATTTTCTTCTTTGGTCTCCCTGGTTGGTACTTTTTTAGAGAAGTTACCTTGGGGAATAGAATGTTTGTTTCCTTCAAAATATCAATTGTCTCTGAATGTCAGCCCTCTGATTGAACTGCTGTATACAGATTAAAGTAATACCAGTTATATAAATTAGCTTCTAGGTTACTTTTCTGGAGGAAGTTTACCTTTTTGTAGTCTATGCTTTTGTTATAAAGTATCACCTCTTGGTATTTCATCATTTATCATGATATATTTACTGAGGGATTAATTTAAGAGATTACAATTAGAGATAATAGGGTTTGTTTTGTTTACTTGATTTTAATATTAGTGACTAAATTTATTAACCTCAGTGCTTCCTTTAAAGCATAATGATAAGAAAGAGGGAATTGTGGAAATTTTTGATGTGATAAATATGTATTGTATATTGATTATGTTGAAGGTTATTACCTTATACATTTGTCAACACACATCAATTTGCACCATAAAAATTGGTGAATTTTGTTGTATGTAAATAATACCTCAATAAAACTGACAAAAAACACACATAGTGCTAAGTAAAAAAATTATGCAAATCAGGGATTTTTCTATAACATATTAGCACTATTCCAAAGCACCCAAAATTATCTTCTCCCTTTTTCTCCTTTGATATTATCTTAGTCCCTTTGAGCTACTGTAATAGATTGCCATAGACTGAGGCTTAAAAAAAGAGATAGAAATTGGTACTGAGAAGTTGGGGTGCTGCTATAATAAATACCAAAAATGTGGAAGCAATTTTGGAACTGGATAATGGGTGGAAGCTAGAAGAGTTTTGAGGTGCGTGCTAGAAAGAAGTGAATTAAAATGAATGGACCTACCAAGGCAATTCTTACGAGGGTTCAGAAAGAAAAAATGTAAGGAAAGCCTCTATGTTGTTAAAGAAAACCTAAGTCATCCCGCACAGGATGTTGGTAGAAATATAGACAGTAAAAGCCAGTCTAATGAGGTCTCAGATGGAAAGGAAGATGTTATTGGACAATGGAGGAAATGTTGTTTTTGTTATCAAATGCCAAAGAACTTGGATGAGTTGTATTCATGTTCTAGTGTTTTGCAGAAGGTAGAACTTGCATGTGATGAAGTTGGATTTATAGCTGAATAAATTTTTAAGAAAAGTGTTGAAGATGTGACTTGATTGCTCCTGACAGTTCGTAGCAAAATTTGAGAAGAGATAAATTACTTAAAGATTATTAAGCAAAAAGGAAGCAGAACAAAGATTTGGACAATTCTCAGCCCATCCATATTGTATGAGAACATGAAGGGTGTGGCCAAGTGGCAGATTGATAAGGATAGTAGTATGGATCAGCCATCCCAACAGAAGCCAGGAGCTTCTCTCTAAGCCTTACCTGGTGGAGTTGTTAAAATACAGATTCCTGAATCCCAACTAAGAAGGAATCCGTATTTTAACAACTCTACCAGGTGATTCTCATCATGAGAGAAGTTTGGGAAACACTGCTCTAAGGCAATGGAAGACTGACTCAGAAGGTGATTCAGAGGTATTCAGAGCTGCCCCTCTCCTTAATGCCCAGAGTGCCAGGACAGGGGGTTAGGGGTGTGGGCAGAGTGGTTCCAGAGGAGGGGCTGCTGGTGCCTGCAGGACCTTGGTGTGTGCTGTCCTGCTGTCTCACATCACAGTCTTCACCCTAACACTCTGCTACAGTGCTGGCAGCTCCGTGAAACTCAGACCAAGATGGCCATTCTTGGGAGGGAAAATTTTGGTAACAAGTGTAGTGCTGTCTCCCCCTACACACAAAGTACATGGCCTCAGGGGGATGGCTGCCTCTACCTACGTTTGAAAATACAGAGATGTCTGTAGCCACAGGCACAGGAGAACTGTGGCATGGAGGTGGGGGTGTAGCACGGAGCCACTGCGGGTCCATCCAGTGAGCAGTTGGGACAATGTTGCTACCCTAGTGGGCCTGGAAAGCAGAGCATTGAGACAAAGGGGACTACTTTTGAGCCTAATGTCGTTTGCCCCATTAGGTTTTGGACTTATCTGGGACCCATCAATGTCTTTCTTAGTTGGAACAGGATGTGTGTTCTATGCCTGTCCCATTGTTGTATTTTGGAAGCACAGAGCATATGTGGTTTCACAGGTTTACAGCTGGAGGAGAATTTATCTCAGGATGAATCCTATCTTGACTCTTCCCCATGAGTCTGATTTTTGTGATACTTAGATGAGACTTCAGACTTAGACTTTAAAATTGATGCTGGAACAAGTTAAGACTTTTGGAGCTATTGGAATGGAATGGATATGTTTTATATAGACATGAATTTTGGGGCCAGGAGCAGAATGCTATAGACTAAATGTGTTCCTCTAAAAATTAATCCATTGAAACCTAATCCCTAATGTGATGGTATTTGGAGGTGGGGGCATTTGGGAGGGGGTTAGATATGAGCCCTCATGAATAGGATTAGCACCTTTATAAATAGACTCCAGAGAGCTTGCTTACCCCTTCCACATTATAAGGACTGAGTGAGAAAATGGTTATCTATGAACCAGAAAACGGGCTTTTTTTCAGACACCAAATATTCTGGCTGAATTACTACATATTTGTCTTAAATTACATTTAAAAAAAAACTAGTATGTGGTGGCCATTGTTAACTATCATATCACTCTTGCTGCTTACTAGGAATGGTCGGAGGAGAAACCCACTCCCCACTGGCCAGATATTTACGAGTGCTCATTCATTCTGTAGTTATTGAATGCCTACCGTGTTCTAGTCTAAAGACCAATAGGTGTGCTTAGTTACACATCTTTGGCCCTAGTTCATGAATGCATGGACTAGGCTTGTTTTCCCAAATTAACATAGTCTCCTGTATTCACACTGCTCAGTTGTCTTCTAGATTTAAAAACTAAATAAGAAAATTCTAATCTCCTCTCTACCTTCAAAAAAAGAAATCTTTGTGCTATTTCATTTGTATTTCTTTGCATAGATTTTTATCTCCCAAGTGAGATTGTGAAGTTCCTGAGGGTGTCCCTGAGGCCAACCAGAAAAGATGCCTATGTACATTCATGTTCTATTCTAGCACACACATGCTTCTCCTGTAGTATTTACCATACTTCATTAAAGTTATCCCCTTGTGTTTGCGACCTTGTAAACTCCTTAGTGATCCATGATTTTTATTTGTCATATTCTCAGTCCTGAACTGGTAATACATTTAAAAACCCTTTAGGCAAAGCTAATTTCTTAATATGAGGAATGCTAAAAGACACAACTAACCAAAATATTTACCCTTTTGTTCTGCATAGTTACTTGAAATTGCTACCTCAGACTTCATACTTCATTTTCTAATTATATTGTGGCCTCTTTGGGATTATTTGTTATCTGAATGGAATAATGCTAACAAACTAAAACATAGCTAGCTTTAGTTTGGTCTGTCGCAGAATGTTTTTGGTAGTAATCTATTTTAAGAAATACATTCACTCTTAAACCTGAAAAAAAATTTTCCACCCCCTCTTTTCAGGGTAAATGTGTGTATACATTTACATATGTATATGTATCTACATATATTCAATACACACACACACACACACACACACACACACAGAAATTATACTTATACGTACTCTTAACCTTACTACTGTGATGCACTTTGATATTTTTCTCTATTTGTTCTATTTTATCTCTATTTTTTAAAATATAGGTTGTTGGGATGCATTTTATTGATTTCATGAGTCACTATTGTAGGTTAACGCCATTGCAAGTTTGCTTTATTGATTAACCCATTGATGTTATCGCATCTATCTGTGTTAGTTATTGAAAGGAATAAAAAGAATTACAAAATATAGATCTAAACATTGAGTATTTCCAGGCGAGAATTGGTAAGCAAAGACAAGACTCTGAGTCCCTGAATTGGATAGAGGACATTCTGAAGAAAGAGAGATATGAGAAAAGGGGCACCAAAGCCCAATTCTTCCTTTTTCCCCATTGCATTTTAGTCCAATGTACACCTATCTTTCAATGGGACTGTGAATACTCATAGGGCCTAACAAAGGTCCTAGGCTCAGTGGATAACTGCTAGGGTAAAATAAAGAGCTAATATTTATCAAGCACTTATGATACGCCACACAGGCATGTGTAGTGGATGCTGTTGGTGCCCCGCTCAAATCCCCTTACCTGCTGAGTATTGATTGTTAATGCTCACAGCTGCCCTCTTCTCCATGGAATTACCAGCTACACATTCTGATCCTCTCTTTTCCTAAACCTCCAAACAGTGGCCGATGACAGACTGACTACAGAATACAAAGCCCAATGCCCTGCCTCCATGTGGGGCCACCTTCGTAGTACAGTTCCAGCTCCAGAGCTTCCCATGGGGTCACGCTGAAGCTGACTTCAACTGAGACCACCAACTCACTCAGCTTTCTTGCTCTGCCCTTCTGCTCTCTCAAAAAAATCACATTTATAAGAATTCCCACTGCCTCCAGGGAACCCAACCTAAGATAATCTGGTTCTGAGCAATTTACAGTATTTTCTATTTCACTCTCAGAACAAGTCTTAGAAGTGGCCATGCATAGATGAGGAAGCAGGACTGAGCCGTGAAGTCACAGATTGGCGCACTGGATCACACCCAGGCAGTCCCGTCTGTGCCAGTGCTCTGCCCCAGAATACATACTGCACCCAGGGCCAGGTCTGTGCCGGGCTGACAGGACAAGTGGGCACAACCTTGGTGGATGGGCACCTAGGGAGATGTAGTACTGGTTTCCTAGTACTGTATTTTGGCTTATTTACTAGTACTGAGGAAGTTATGTATGTTAGTATTTTAAAAAATTTAAAGAACAACATATGAATATTTATTAGTGCATTCCAAATTTACAGGTAGATAGAGAAAAATCTCAACTTCTTTCCTATCAGTCCAGTAACAGTCAATTCATTTTAAAGGTATCACTAACATGATGACAGATGATATTTTTATAATCTCAGTTTTTCATTGAGTTTGACTAATCCCCAGACATTTGATTGAAACTTGCTTGTGCCGGTGTGTAGAATCCAGTTTGCAGTAAGTTACTTGTTCACTGCCAAGGTTAATAGTTTCTAAGCTACAGAGAGATGAGGAAAGTATCTGTAGTCAATAAATTGCCATTCTATCTTTTTGAAAAATGTTATCCTGGGTTTCTATATTTCATTTCTTAGCTCTGTGGTTACCACTGCCTGCTTTCTATAACGAGGTTGTCATTTGCCATGGCCAACGCAAAATATACTTATCACAGTATAGGAGTTGTGTGTTTGTGTGTTTTCTTTCAGTTTTGTTTTACTTTTTGTTTTGTTTATTAACCAAACTGCAGGATTAAATGAGATTTGCACTGATTTACAGTCAAAATCAAACTTTTCATTGGTCTTTTCTGTAGGAGGATTAATAGTTCAGTGCTTGCAAGCAGCAGAGATTCGATAGGGCCATTTCAGCCATTAAGAATCTCATTTCGGGTCTGCAGATTGGAGCTGGTGGCCACCTGGTGGGGCCGCAGGCGTTGGAGGTGGTGGTGGTGGCTAAAGCAGTGGTCTTCCCATCATGGTGGCAGTAGTGATAGGCTAGGTGGCAGCTGCTGGCACACTCTGAACCACCATGTTGGTGCTGTGCCACGCCATCAGCAGTAGGTCTCAAGGTTGTACACAGTAAGCAAAGTGCATGAAGGCCATCGAGCAGAAGGTGATCTCTGTGATCACTGATGATGTCTGGAGACACCTCCATGTCCCTAAAGACAGCCAGCAGGACCCCAAAAGTGTGTGCTGGTCAGGTAATCCCAGAACTCTTGGTCTTCAGGTGGTCCCTTGCCCTCTCTCAGAGTGCCTCCCTGGCCACTGATCACAAAGACATGGGAGCACCAATGGATGAACAGCCAGCTCACGATGATGTGGGCCGTGGGGCACAGCACAGGAGTTCTTCGGGTTACCTTCATCTGCACCCTGGTCAGCTTATCCCAGGGGGGCATTATAAATATGGTCGTTATTTCTGTGGTCCATGTTGTGAAAAAAGTTAAAAAGCAGTGCTAGATAACCAAACTCGCTAGAATTCTATGTAATATAGTACCAATTGGTCATGAATGAAAGGTCTCTTTCATTTGCAGAAGGTTTGCACGATTGGACCACAATTTGACAGCTCTTCTCAGATAAGGTTATTTTTTTTTAAATATATTTTTTATTGATATTTTACAGAGAGGAAGGGAGAGAGATAGAGAGCTAGAAACGTCGATGAGAGAGAAACATCGACCAGCTGCCTCTTGCACATCCCCCACTGGGGATGTGCCCGCAACCAATGTACATGCCCTTGACCGCAATCAAACCTGGGACCCTTCAGTCCGCAGACTGACGCTCTACCACTGAGCCAAACCAGTTTTGGCTCAGATAAGGTTATTAATATTTTTAAGTATTTTATTCCAATGATATTGTTCACATTGCTGACAATTTAGTTGTCTGTGGCCCCTTGCTATCTGTTACTGGATACCACTCTGACATTCTCAGGTGAATGGCATAATTCCTTTCAGTGGAACAATCTTGTACTGTAGCTTTCTTTCCCTTAAAGGGACTGATTTTAAGCCTCTGCCTTGTTTTTGTTGCTCCGTGAGCCCCAGAGGGTATGAGCATCTTTGTTTGAAGCCTGTCATCCTCACCAACCTGTAAGGTCGGAGTGGCTGCTTCTGTTTTGTTCACATAGCATTTCCATATAATAGGTTCTCTCTGAAACATCTAGTGAATTATAATGGCAATTGATTTGGGGAAGGCAGGGGCGGGGGGGGGGGGGGGGGGGCGTGTCCCAAAGCAAGAGGATTCTTTAAAAGGGTAAGTAAAGAAGTGAGAGGAATTAGATATATATATATATATATATATGTATATTTTACTGGACATAGGATGGAGTCTTGGGCCCTGTTTAATTACCCTTTAAAAGTTTGGTTGACTTCAATTCATATCTGGGTTAGATAGTGATTAGATATGATGAGAATTTGATTATAATCATAAAGATTTTTAAAAAAGTATCTACTATTTTTAAATTTTTATTTGTGCGGAATAGGTACTCTACCACATTGTGAGAACATGAAGTTCATGGCCTGACATTTAATATCAATGTATTTATACCTGGCTTCACATGGGAAACAATTAAGAAGGGCTGGGTCAACTCAAAGTAAGATAAGAAAATGTTCTCTGTTTTAGTCAGCCTGAATTGTTGAGGAGCTGAACTTCTTAAGGTGGAACATGTCCTCCTGGCATGAGGTGGGGCTGAGAGTGGGGAATGGTAGCTTCCTCCTCCTCTGACCTACTCATGTTTCTTCTCTTTTTTTAAAAAAATAAGATAGTTTATTGATTTTTTGGGGGGGGGGAGCATGAGAGGGAGAGAGAGAGAAACATCTATGTGAGAGGAAAACACTGATCAGCTGGCTGCCTTCTGCACACCCCCTACCAGGGATTGAGCCTGCAACCTGGGCTTGTGCCCTGACTAGGAATTGAACTAGCATCCTTTCTGTGCGTGGGACGATGCCCAACCAACTGAGTCATACCAGCCAGAGCTCATTTTATTTTCTTAACCATTTTACTTCTCTTCATATCTCCCTGCCTTTCTAACCTTCATTTCAGAATATGTCTGAGATAACAAATAATTTTGGGGAAGCATTATATTTAGGGCCAGGCCACTATTTTAATAAAGTTATCTTAAACAGTAGCAAATTAGCATTTTCTGGATGTCAATGTGTCAGTAGAAAGCTACTGCTTTTCAGTCAAAAGCTTTCCCACCGGAATGAATGTAGGTTGTAAAACATAAAAACACAGTCGCTGGTGGCTAGTGGCTCATTACTAGTTAGATTCATGAACAAAACCCTTTAGGTTGAATGTAATTTAGCAGGATTTCAATTTAATTCAGCAATCACTGGTTGAGCAAGATCTGTGCTTCTGTTTGCTCTGCCCCATGTGCATGTATTGAGGTAGTGTGAGGTGTAGAGAAATTGTTTTTAACATCTAAGTTGGTTCAGTTGTTGTTTTTTCTTCCTGAAAGTTCAGTGATGCTGGAATGAAGATTGTAACATGAGTTGTGTATAAAATAGAGAAAGAGAAACAGAGGAATACAACTCAAAACATTCTGCCAACTCACACAATTGCATATATTTTTTGTCCCTGACGTGATCGCTTTTTAATTTCCCCAATTAAGATTTTAAATCATGTGTAGGAAGGAAACTGGCTTTCACAAGCACTCCTAAGCATGTATTGCAGCGTAAGAACCTTATAGGCTTTGGTAAATACTGATTGACTGAGGGGATGCATTACTCAAACCCAGCGCTGAAGCATCATTCCTTTAGGTTGGGATGGTGTCCTGAGAGGTTTCAGCACAATGACACTGATTAGCTGCAAGACTAATTGCTCTCCACCACCAACCTTGAGCAAATTGTGCCCAAGGGTAAAAACAACAGGCATGGTGAGGCAAACTCTTCCAACATATGCTCCTAAACCTTCCTCCTTGAATTGGGAAAGTGACCTTTTGGTGAACAAATGGTCTTTCACCTTCACTGTTTAGAAGTTGTTAACACTAGGCCAACTACATGATTGATGCACAAGCTTTCCTCTCTTTCATGGAGTAGGTTCTACTCTTTCCCCCTCAGAGCTGTGAGGTTTTTATGTTGTTTTTCTTTGATAAGGTGGCTCGACTACCCATAAATTTGAATGTATGTTTTAATGACCTGGTGGCTGCTTAGAGAGAATGTTACTCTGCTTTGCAGGCTTCTGGCTTTTCTTCTGTGGCTCACAGTGCTGGCTAAACCTTTTGTGAATGTGTCTTTTTATTAGTAATCTGTTGAAATTAAAACACATTTTTTTTAAAGCTGTGTTTCTTGTTTATAATTTGGGCAAGTGAGAGTTTCTTTTTTGAGTTTGTTGAAGAGGGCTGATCTTTTAATGTCACCCATAACAGGTTTCAGAGTTTTCCAAGTGGAAGAAACATTAAAATGATAGAAAACCCAGTACTAATATTCTTCAATAACTTTTAATTTGGGGGCGTGAGGGTAGAGAGTGAGGGTGGGCACTTCCTTGAAGTCCATTGTTATACATATCAATTAGGGAGAGATAGCTTGATTAAGAATACAGACCCCTGACTAGATAAAGACCAGCTATTCCCTGATGATGGCAGCAATATGTGTTTATACTCGAAATGACTACAATTAGGTCACTTTTACTGCTCTGCGGTCAAAAGCTTTCCTATTGGATATGTATTTACCCGAGTCTGCAAGGTACTTAAACTACAATACATACTTAGCAGCGCTTGTGAAACTCTGTTTCCTTCCTACAAATGATTTAAAATCTTAAATTGTAAAAAAGAGTACAGACTTCAAGGGTTTAGCACAGCTGTGGGCAAACTACGTCCCGCAGACTGGATCGGGCCTGTCCGGCTGTTCTATCCGGCCCGTGGAGCCGAAAGAGCGGAAGGTTCTCTTGCTCTCCCCTCCGCTCCTTCACCAGCAGCTCAAGATGAGAGTGCCAGCATGCCAGCATGGTCAGGTTGCTTTTGTTCCAGCCCTCCGGTCCAGTGTAAGAACCCATTGTGGCCCTCAAGTCAAAAAGTTTGCCCACCCCTGGTTTAGTGTGTCATCTTGGGCACACTACTTATCCTGTCTGTGCCTCAATTCTCTTGCCTATAAATGGGAGGAATAATAATAATAATAATATCTACATCTTAAGTTTGTTGTGAGGAGTAAATGGGTTAATATATGCAAAGTGCTGAGGGCAGAGTGGTGCTGATGCATTGTAGGTGCTACCTAGATGTTAGCTATTATAGAGTCTCCAACATTTCTGCAACCTCAACAGCTTTAAAATCATATGCTGGCTATATTGTTATTTTAAAAATAATTTATTCGGTGGCAAAACAGAACCTGAATTGATATGAGACTATTTTTGTCTTTACTTCTTCCATTTTGGTCCCTCTGTCTCCCTCTCCTTCCCTTTGTTTCCTGAGGCCTCCAGTTCATTAATATGTTATTGAGGGAGGACATTTTCCTGAGAGTCAATAAAAACTTGCTGGTCCCAGTTCTTCAAACGCACATGGAGAGTCCTCTACTCAGAAATTGAGCCCTCTTTCAGGTAATTCATTTGAGTTGGTAAGCTATAAAGGGAACATAACTATTAGCCATTGACATTCAGAGTTCATTTCTTAAATCACATTTCACATTACTTTATCACATAATCACATTTCTTATGCCGGTACCAAGTTGGAGGTATGTGGTGTGAGAACACAGGTAATGAGGCAGGAAGGGCAGGCCTGAGCAGCAAGATGCTGGGAGCAAGAGGCTGTAGAGAAGGAGAACCAGGGTCTGGGAACTGGGAGGTAGCATTGAAAGGGGGCCGGAGGGGAAACCTATGCTGCTTGCACTATTGCTCTCAGCATCCTTGGAGCCTTGTGTTTGCTGAAAAAGGACAGAGTTCCTTTGCCTGTCTCCTTCCTTCTTCGTTCCCCTTGCCCCCTATGCACTTATGGTTACAGAGCCAGCCCACATCACAGCACTGCTGTCCATGAAACTGACCCTCCTCAAGCCTCATATTTTATTACCTGCCTTCCCCTTTTCCTCCTGGGGCTCCCCTACCGCTGTGACAGGCTGAATCTCAGTTGAAAGCCTGCTGTTTATTCCAACCTGGCCAGGGTCACAGCTCCCACTGGGATACCAATTCAGACTTCTGTTCCCTCCTCTGGAAATGCTCACCCCTTTACACATTTTCCTTCAGTACTGACACAAAAGTCACTTCCTTAGGGAGGCTCTGTCTGAGCCCCTGAATGAAGTTGGGCTTTTCTGTTACATATCTTCCTAGTGCTTACCTCTGCTGACAATGACACTTTTTTTTTGGGGGGGAGGGGCATGAATGGTGATTAACTTCTTCATCCTATGCTAGACTATAAACTATAAAGGGGTTTTACATTCACCTTTTAAAAAAATGTTTTTATTGATTTCAGAGAATGGAAGGGAGAGGGAGAGAGAGTTATAAACATCAATGATGAGAATCATTGATTGACCAGATGCTCCCTGCATGCCACCTACTAGGGATTGAGCCAACAACCCAGGCATGTACCTTGATTGAAAATCGAAAAGACCTCCTGGTTCATGAGTCTATGCTCAACCACTGAGCAAGACCAGCCAGGCTACATCTATCTTTTTTTTAAAAAAAATATATTTTATTGATATTTTATAGAGAGGAAGGGAGAGACAGAGAAAGCTAGAAATGTCGATGAGAGAGAAACATCGACCAGCTGCCTTTTGCACATCCCCTACCGGGGATGTGCCCGCAACCAATGTACATGCCCTTGACCGGAATCGAACCCGGGACTTTTCAGTCCGCAGACCGACGCTCTACCACTGAGCCAAACAGGTTTCGGCTACATCTATCTTTTATTTACCACTGTGTCCTTAGCATGAAGTAATAACCTCTTGATACATGCTTCTAATGAATAAGTGAGGGCCCCTGGGAGCACACTTGTGAGTTTTCTGCTAAATATCCAAGCAATGAAGCCATCCTCAATCTCTGAGGACACCAGTGTGTGAACATGAGCTAATGTAATTGAGAGGAATAGACCAGGCAGCTCTGGTCCAGTGCCTGTGTATCTTGAGAACATTCAATGCAGATGGGTATAGCATGGGTGATGGGCACAGCATGGCTGGTCTCCATTGGAAGTGCTTGTTGGTGGTGGTTATGGAGAAGGAAATCATAATTTATGGGTTTATAAGACACTTCCAGAGAAACAGAAATTCATTAGAGGCAATTTTAGTTCTTTCTTTTTTTTTTTTTTTTTTTTTTTTTTTTTTTTTTTTAGTGTTCTATTTTTTTTTTTAAATAAATCTTTATTGTTCATATTATTACAAATGTTCCTCATTTCCCCCCCCCCCCATTGCTCCCCTACACCAAGTTTCCATTCAATTCTCTGCCCTTTCCCCATCCCCCATTGTCCTCATCCATAGGTGCAGTTTATGTTCAGTCTCTTCCCGCCCCGCTCCACTCCCCATTTCCCCAAGAATCATCAGTCCACTCCCCTCCCATACCTCTGATTCTATTATATTCACCAGTTAATATTGTTCATCATTTTTACTTCCCTTGGTTTTTAGACTCACTTGTTGATAGTTACGTGTTTGTTCATAATTTTTATCTTTATTTTCTTCCTCTTCCTAAAGAACCCCTTTTAACAATTCATATAATTCTGGCTTGGCAGTGATGAATTCCTTTAGCTTAAATTTATTTGTGAAGCTCTTTATCTGGCCTTCGATTCTGAGTGATAGCTTTGCTGGGTAGAGTATTTTTGGCTGTAGGTTCTCGTTATTCATCACTTTGAATATTTCTTGCCACTCCCTTCTGGCCTGCATGGTTTCTGTTGAGAAATCAGCTGACAGTCGTATGGGTGCCCCTTTATAGGTAACTACCTGCTTTTGTCTTGCTGCTTTTAATATTCTCTCTTTGTCTTTAGCTCTTGGAATTTTAATTATGATGTGTCTTGGTGTGGTTCTTTTTGGATTCCTTTTGTTTGGGGTTCTGTGTGCTTCCTGGACATGTAAATCTATTTCTTTCACCAGGTGGGGGAAGTTTTCTGTCACTATTTCTTTCAATATGTTTTCGGTATCTTGCTCTCTGTCATCTTCTGGGATGCCCATAATTCTGATGTTGGTTCGCTTGAAGTTGTCCCAGAGGTTTCTTACATTATCTTCAACTTTCTGGATTCTCTTGTCTTCTTGCTTCTGTGGAGGAGTGTCCTCTGGCTCTTTGTGTTGCAAATCTTGGACTTGATTCTTACAATCTTCCATTCTGTTTTTAGGACTCTGTATAATATTATTTATTTCAGAGATTGTATTCTTTATTTCTAGTTGACCTTTTATTATTTCTTGTTGACCCTTTATTATTTCTTGTTGATCTTTTTTCATATCCTCATAGGTCTCATTTATTTTATCGGCCTTTTCTAGGAGATTGTTGAACAACCTTATAAGCGTGGTTTTGAACTCTATATCCCGTCGCTTTTTGTCCTCCATTTCTTTCGTTTGTGATCTGTTTCCTCGTTTCGGCATTTTCGCTGCTTCCCTGAGTTGGTAGGTTGGGAGGATCAGCTGTGTCTATGCCAGGAGATATCCTTATTCCACTTGACTTGGAAACCTGCAAAAGCCTCTCTGATTTCAGCTTGGAAGGGGCAGAGTTTCAGGGCGGAACCTACAGCCTTGGCTTCCGGTTAGCCCCGCCCTCTGAGGTTCCTGAGTCTCAGTGTACCTCAGTGTCCTTTGGTACTCGCTGCAAGCACCTCTGAGAGAAAGTCGCCCTGGAGCTTCGCCCGCTTCCAGACAGTGTAGTCTCTCCCCCAACAAGCCCACAACTGGGGTTCAGAGCAGTTGGAAGTGGGGTTAAGCACAGTCCGGAGCTTATGTCTCCTTCCCACTAGGGCGATCTCGCGGCCCAAACAACAGTCTGTCCTCTGTGCGTGCAATGTGCGCGACTCAGGGGATCTGCTTTTCGCTCCCCTGAGCTTCTGCCTTACAGCCCAGATTCCCCCTGTATGAGGCTGGGGCCCGAGGGTCTTGCCCAGGACTGGGGTTCAGTGCAGTCAGAACTGGGGCTCAGCACAGTCTGGAGCTTTTGAGTCCTTCCCGCTGGGGCAATTCAGCAGCTCAGCGAACAGTCCCTCCTCTGCGCGCAATGTGCGAACAGTCCCTCCTCTGCGCGCAATGTGCGCGACTCTGGGGCTCTGCCTTTCTCGCCGCTAGGCTGAGCTTCTGCCTTACAGCCCAGATTCCCTCTGTATGAGCCTGGGACCCCCGGGGTCTCACCCAGAACTGGGGTTCAGTGCAGTCAGAGTTGGGGTTCAGCACAGTCCGGGGCTTTTATCTCCTTCCCGCTGGGGAACGCCAGCCAGGCACTCAGCCGCCCCTCCTCTCCGGCTCAGTGCTCTCCCCGCGCGCACCGCGCCTCCGTACCTCAGGCTTTTACAGCTCCTCTGGTTTTCCTTCTGGTTTTCTCTTTCCTTCTAGTTGTAGAATTTCCAGTCAGTCAACTTTCCTGTAGTTCTGGATAGTGTCCACTCTATATTTTAGTTGTATTTTTTTTTTAAATTGTTGAGGGCGGCTGCAGTTAGGCTTTTACCTCTGCCGCCATCTTGTTGTCCCATTAGTGTTCTCTAGTTCTTTCAATTATAATTTCAACTGTTGCTTTCTTCCACGATGGAAGACTATAATAATATAAAACCTTATTTGGGCTGATTTTGCAATTGTTGACAAGTGGTACAAATTTGCACTTTCTCTGGATTTTACACAGTGCTGGTGTGTTCATTACTTTATATGGATATATCTCAAACCTATTAAAGTATGACTTATTTGTCATTTTTGTGGTCAGTAAAAACAGAAAAGCAAAGTATCACATACTTTTTTAGTGCATTGTGAAATTCTGATGATTCGTTTGTAACAAAGCTGTTTTTTTCACAACCTCAAAAATAACTTCCAAAATTCACTTCAGTGTATCAGATGCTTGAATTATAATCATGAGAACTGCTTCCATCTCTTTTACCTACAAAACTTAAAGTCTGTGAATATTACAAAATAACAGTGAGACTGGAAGATAGACTATAAAGAGCTGAGGGAAAATTCTTAGTGCTTTATGCTCTAAGGCAGGCGTAGGCAAACTATGGCCTCACAGGCTGGATGGCTGTTCTAAACTATTGAAATAATAATAATAATAAAAAAGACAGTACCCTTTTATGTAATGATGTTTACTTTGAATTTATATTAGTTCACACAAACACTCCATCCATGCTTTAGTTCCAGCCCTCCAGTCCAGTTTAAGAACCCATTGTAGCCCTCGAGTCAAAAAGTTTGCCCACCCCTGCAAGGTGAAGGCCTAGATAGTGGATATGGGTGTAACGGTATGAACTGAATGATTACTGTTCAGAGAGCAAAAATATAATTACATAACTCAGAACAGGAGATGCTGTCTCCTGGTTGCAATAGATCTCATTACACTGAAGATGTGAGCTTCATAGTTGATCTTACCATTTCATAATTGGTCACTGAGAGTACACTGGGAAGACCAGTTCCAATTCTAACACTTACTTATATGTGACATTAGTCACGGCATTTTAACACCGCTCCCCCAATACCATCTCACTTTCATCTGTAAAATGATCTTAAAAAAAGTAACCTACTTCATGGAGCTGGTTCTGATGTGGGGGAGAGGGAGAATCCTGAGTGCTTTCATAGAACCCAAAACAGATACTTCAGCTGTTAAATGCTTTGTTTAGTAATTGGTGGAATTTTGCCTCTGTAAAATTAGATGTGCTTTCCCCATACATTTGGATTAGACTCCCCTGTACTTGAAATTATTTGTATTTTTATGTGAGGGGTGTGTCTATATGTGTGCATGTGAGTTTTTGTTTCATTTTATGTGTATGTTACCCAACTCAGTCACTTGCTTGCAAGAAATTAGAAGTTGGAACCTGATTATGGCAAAGATGTACAGGCTTGATCTTCTAACCGCTTACTAGAGGTAAGATCAAGAGCTTGACTAACTGATATAAGACATGTGTAGCTGCCCTAGCCAGTTTGGATAGAATGTCAGCCCAAGGACTGATGGGTCCCAGGTTCAATTCCAGTCAAGAACATTAAACAAAGAAAAAAGACATGTGCAGCTGGATTGCTGGGGTCCCATGTATGGCTTTATCTCAGTTTGATTAGGACACACTTTGAAAAATGTCTTCTCCAGCTTATAAAATCTTGTAGAGTTTTGGTGTCAGGGAATGGCTGTTTCAAAAGCTAAACATTGCCCTAGCTAGTTTGGCTCAGTGGATAGAGCATTGGCCTGTGGACTGAAGGGTCCTGGGTTCAATTTTGGTCAAGGGCGCACTTGCCTGGGTTGTGGGCTCGATCCCAAGTAGGGGGTGTGCAAGAGGCAGTCAATCAATTATTCGTTCTTATCACTGATGTTTCTCTCTTTCTTTCCCTCACCCTTCCTCTCTGAAATCAATAAAAATGTATTTAATAAAAGCCAAACATCCTTGGTAAAGGTTACTTCTGGAATAAAAATGAGATAGCTTTAGATTGGGGGATTCTATTTTCTTTCTAGTGCCAGTGATCAGCTGGGCCCTAATTCTGAGTCATGGATATTGATATATATGGAGATAGGACAGGAGTCAGACAGGGATCTGGCTCAGTAAGAGCCTCCAAAGTCAATTTGGGCCATTGGAGTAACTAATTTAGCAAGAATTGTAAGTTATTTTGTTATTCTTCTATTATCCCTAACCATCAATAAAACCTTATTTAAAGTAATAAGCTAATCTTTGGAGACTGAGGAGTCCTGGTCATGCTTCAGAAGGACTAACAAAAGGAGGAACATTGTCCCCTGCCCAAGATCAGAGTGAAACTTTCAGCAGAGGACTCCAGCAAAGGATAATTGAGTCTATCATGAGAGCCTGTCATGAGGCTATAGTTAGGAAAGACATGGTGACAGGAGGCTCCTGTGCAGGAAGCTGAGGCCTTTTCTAAGACAGAAATGGACAAGCATTCTTAGAAACTGTTAGTAAGTGTAATCCTAGATTCCAGGAAATGGGATCATAAGAATTTATGGCAAAGGGATTTGGGAGTAAAAGAAAACAGTGCAGCCTCATTTTCTACTCATGGGCTGCTAATGGCTTGTGAGTTTACATCTCCTCTTACAGAGTTTCCTCTTGAACCTCTTAGGTCTTCCAAGGGAGGAGTATGAGGTCTAGCTCTTCTGGTGGTTCCATCTGCATAGGAAGGAGGAAAGGGAAGATGTTTTGAAAGAGAGTGACTGCACAGTAAAAGAGAGAGAACATTTTTAATGTCTTCTTTCTACTGAATACTTTGTTCTCTAGCTCTGCTTACCTATAATACACTGAGGACTCCTTGAATCTTAGACTCACTTCAGTGCTCTTTCTCCGTGGGTGTCATAAGTTGGTTATTGTCAGAAATTGTAATACCACCACTTTTTTTTTCTTTGCAGCTGCTCTCTGCTCCTCCATCCCCTTTTGCCTCCATGGCCTAACTCATGCTACCTCCTGCTAGTCAGGGCTATGCCCCCATCAAGCACCATGGGAACCATGTTGAGGATCTAGGGATTTTCAGAGGCTTACAAGGAAGAGTAAGTACTGACTCAAGAAATCACATTGTCTACAAAATATAATATACAAATAAACACTTTCAAAATTAAAATGAATAAATCTTGAATTTAATAATACATTCTTGAGCAGATTTTTAATAAAACTTCTTTCAGAGTTAATTACAAATTCATTTCAATGTGAAGTGTGGCTGTGTTGTAAAACAATTGTTGTTATGTAGGTTGGGTGTGGCTTCCAAAATTGAGAGTTCCGGGGCCTATTAAGGTCTTAAAATAGAAGCTAGTTTTCACCGACTACTCTAAACTATCCCCTGCGTCAAATCTTTTCCATATTATTTTGTCACCCACCCAGATTTCTTCAGCTAGAGTTAATAGCTGGGATATTATCCAGCAGGAAAAAATATATATTAAAAACCTAGTGAAGAAAAAAAATTCATTTCAGTCCCAAGGCCAACATCCCTGGTGTTTGGACTACTTATACTATAGAATGCTGACTTGGAGAACTTGCCATCTGGCTTGGAATGAGGCAGGTGTTCTGTTGCGAAGGAAGTTACTCAGGCTGAAGAGAGAAGCGAGATGTTGCATAGCTGATTTCTTCTCAACCAGTCCCCCGTGAGCAGGTTCCTTTTTCATCCTGCACCTGCACCTGCACCTTCCATCCAGAGCTGGGGTTGCCTGGGATTTGGAGCAACTGGTTGCCATACTGGTTGGTCCTTGGGGGTTGGGGTGTAGGACCTTGCCTGATGCCACGAAGGCATTTTCCTTTTCCTGAGCCTAGAAAGCCTAATGCTAAATATGTCACTGGAGAAGGAGTTTCCCAATGACAAATAATGAACCTTTATAATAAATTCTCTATGTGGTAGTCACTCTTTTTGGCATATGTAATGCATGAAACAGACAGAACCTGGAAATCTGTACCTCTTCATCAATGTCTTATTCTGCCCAGTTCCCAGATTCTAGAAGCAGAATTTCAAGGTCTCCTCTTTCTAGCACCATCGTTCTTAATGTAATTTGGGGAGTTGAATCTATAGGCTGGAGGATTCGAGGTGTGAAATATGCACCATAAGCCAGGCCTGGCAGGGTGGCAGTTTCCAGCAGTGTAGTGTTAAGGCCAATAAGCTTAATTAGAAGCACAAGGACCATTGGGAATAGAAAAATGTATCCACACTGTGTCAGCACCATCACTCCAAATCTAGGAAGTATGCTTATGCCAAAGATGGTATCGTGGTCTCTCTGGATGGACTGGTTCCAGCCATAGCCTGGTTTTATTGCCCATCTCTGTTAGGGGATCATAGTTTGATGACTATTGACAGAGTGCCCAAAGAACATTAGATTGGGACCTTAGGAGACCTGGATCATGGCCATTAATTAGATGAAGGATTTTAGGAAAATCCCTTAATCCTATGTATAAATTTCTCATCTATAAAAATGAACATATCTTACAGAACTGCATGAGAGAAAAATGCTATAAAATGTGTGAGGAACTTTGGGAGTAAATGTTATGCCTTCTCTGGTGAGGGAGTTGAGGTCAAGTAGAAAAATAACAAGCTAGGAGCTCAAAGACTGGGATTCTAGTTTGAGCTTTGCCATTTATTAACTATTTAACCTGGGGCCTTTCCTCAAGAGTATATAATAATCCCTATACCTCAGAAGTGTTGTAAATTTTAAATGAGATGCTATATGAGGTTATCAACTACACAGTGTTGTACAAATGATAGTTAATCGAAATAGCGATTAATTTGGTGCCTGGCTGTTCTGAAGTCAATTAGTTGGCTTATTTGTTTTAATTAAATTTTTGGTTATTATAGTCTTGAGGAATCCCATATTTCTTGGAAATTAGATTTTCATGGTGGACCTGTGGCACGCTGGATGGAGGAGGAACAAAGAGGGGTGTTCCAAGAAGCCCTTTCCACTCTTCAGCTCTCTGAATCGCTCACTGTACAGGATGCACATTCCAACACTTCCCCCTTCAGCAGTTTGTGCAACTGGAGGTTTGGAGGTTTGTTCTGAGAAGATGGCTTAGCTGACACTCTGAGGGGCTGAATATTTGGAGTCAGCTACTTGAATTGGGGAGCTTCTGCCGGAGCAATTAACCAAAGACCTCTGGATCTTGCTTGCTGTCTGGCTGGATGCAAAACAGGGACTCAGACTCAAAGTTTATCTGGACAAACCTCAGAAGATTGCAGGCATGTTGGCTCTCAGAAGGAAAGGGGCCATGCTTTCGATCGACATATGGAAAGCTTACCTTGGTAGTGCTGTGTGTGCCCTGAAAATGTACTGCTGTTTGAGGAATGGAGTATCAAGCAGGCTCTTCCTTTCTCTCTTCCTTTTTCTTCTGGCTCATCAGAGTCTGCACTAATGATATCAACAGTGAACAGGGCAGAAAGCTCAAGATTGCTGCTGCTGCTACTTTTACCCTTCACCTGGCTTTGCTGCCTTGGGATTTGAAGAATGCTAAATTGCAGGTCCAGTTAGGGCTGCAAATGGATAACCTTGCTTTCTGACCTGAGAGGCACAGTGCTACAGATAACTGCCTGCTCCCTCTTCCCATCTGTTTAGTCCCCACAGTGCTCCACAAAGAGCAGCTGTGGCCAGTTGCCCGCTCCCCCCCCCCAAAAAAAAAAAATCAAATCATTATTTGTCTGCATCTTAAAATTCAAGAAACTGCATCAGTTTTAGGAATGATATTTCCATGGCAGGGCCTCAGGACAACTAATAATAATAAATCAGTGGTCATGTTAATTGGCTCATGGGCTACGCCCAAGTAAGACAAAGTCAGACACTCACGCCCAAAGATAGATGAGAATAGATTGTGTGACTTGAAACAGGAGAGAAATGGAAGCTGGTTCTCTTGTTCCCATATCTTACTGAAGGCTGGAATAAAAAATATCAGAATAATAGAGACTGAATTGGCTTTGGTGTAATAAAAATGGTGCAGCCAGAATGACTAATGTTTACAAGAAGACAATCAGTTTCCTGTTGATTTTGTTTCTGGTATGATTTTCATTCCAGTCAGCCAAGTAAATACGTTGAATAATAAATGAAGAAAACAAACAAACAAAAAATAATGGGAAGAAAGGTAGGAACCAGGAGCTGGAAAATTAATGAGTTTATCACAAATCCACAGAAGGGCTGGAGGTGGTTATTATAGGATGGATTTTTCTTCTGCTGTACATTATTTTTCAATACATCTTGATGTGATTCTATAGAAGAAGTTTATTTGTTCCTTTTTCTTAAGAGGAGAGTTGGTTCTCCTTCTTCTCCTTTACCTCCCTGACTCAGAGGCAGTTAAAGTTGGAGGCTATCAGGCCTCAGTCAGTAGGCTGCATGCACCACGGGAGCTGGAATCAGAGACTCTGGGGTACTGCAGGGGGAAACTGGTACCCTCCACTCCTACTGGAAGGCTGTTCTTAGGGTAGGGAATTTAGATATTGGAAGATGCCTTTAGATCTTAAAACATGTCCGCAGTTTTTGAGTTGACAGTGTTTCTCTCATGGCAGTCTGTGAATCAGAATAGGAGTTGGTTCCCATGTGGTTGTGACTCACCACTGTGCCCCTTTGCTCCGCTGACAAGAGCTAGAAGCAGGAAAAGCTGACCAGAACCGGGAGCATGTCCCATGGGCCACTTGTTCTTTCCAGTTCTTCCTGTAAAAGAGAAAAACCTGGGAGAGCATTTTCTTCTTATTGGATGCCCTAAATGTGGTGGCAGAGGCAACAAAGAGTCAGGTATTGCTGTTGGCAAAGGGGGAGCATAGTACCCAGAACCCCCTTGGTTTCTTCAGGGCCCATACTTGAGCCAGGCTAGATGCACTTGCATGATTCCCACCTTAAGCAGGTGGTTCTACAGATGTCTGTATTCAATCTTCCTGTAGCGAGACTAATTGTTCTTTTGGTATCCAGCAAAGGGACACAGTGGTAACTTCCACTGCTTATAATATGACCGTCCTTGTCTTCAGAGGGCAGTGCCATGAAGTGGGACGGAGAGACCATACGAATAGGAGGAGCTGACTTGGTATAAAACACTCACCATAGTATGTGTAAAAAAGGGACAGCATTAATAGAAGGCTCAGTTCCCAGCTTGTGAAGGACTAAAGAATTCCATTTGGAGCTGAATAACTAGAAAGGAGTATCTTACTGAGGTTGAGATAACGTATCAAACCAACATCATCACTGTCAGCATCATCATAGTCAATTTGCATAAGTTGCCCTCTATGAAGGTTCTGTGACAAATACTATCCTAAGTGTTTTGTAAATACACTTAAAAAATAAACAAACAACTCCGAGGCATATCAAGTTTATGTCCAAAGTTATCATTGTACACTTATGTTTGTAGTTAGAATTTGAAACCATGACCACCATGATGGTGAGACCGGGGCTTTTAGTCACCATGATATTCTACCTCTGAAGTCAGGTTGGTTAACCTTAATGGAAGGAGAGAGAACTAAGAATCTTCCTATGTAATGGATCTGGGCCTTTCTCAAATCTTTGCATTAAAAAAAAAAAACTTTATTGTTGAAAGTATTATATACGTCCCCCCTTTTCCCACATTGACCTCTTCTAGCCCACTGCTGTCTCCTACCCCAGGCCTTCACCCCCCTATTGTCTGTGTCCATGGGTTATGCACATATGCATACAAGTTCTTTGGTTGACCTCTTCCCACCCACCCACCCTCCCCCACCTTCCCTCTGAGATTCAACAGTCTATTTCATTTTTCTATGTCCCTGGCAAATCACTGTATTTTAACTTAAGAAATACTGACTTTCCTGAGGGGAGTCCACATCCCATAAATGAGTTAGGGGCCTAATGGAACTATCTTGAGACTGTTACCAAAGCAAGATAGGACCTACCTTTGTGTCTGACTTACTGCCAAGGATAAAGTGCGAGACTGGGAAATGGGAGAGCTCTGTGTTCCAATTTCTGGCCCCTGCCTTGGAACTCTAATAAAAAGGAAAGGTTGTTTTTCCACGGAGCCAGTGTAAGCTGCCCACTGCTATGCCTCTCAGCCCAGCACAGGTGGAGCTGCAGGTCTCCCATCTTTAACTTTTTGGGTCTACAGGTATCTGTGTCCAGTCTTCCTGTGGTAAGACTAATCACTTTTCATGGAGAATCTCAAAGGTGGGATGTTTCAAACCCTATTGGACATGGCATCCATACAAGTCTCACTGCTGAGAATATGTCACTGTGCATGTATGCTTAGAATTGTTACATCTCCCGGGTGCACTGTTCCTTTTGTCATAATGTAATAACCATCTTTAATCTTAAAAAAATACTTTTCTGCCTTAAATGCTATTTAGTTTGATATTAATATAGCTATACCAGTATTCTTTTTATCTGTATGTCTTTCTTCATCCTTTAATTTTAACATTTCTTATAGGGCTCTCTTACAGGAGATCAGAATCTCCTAGAATATATTAAAGTAGTTTGCTGCCAGCGCAACCTTTCTCATGATCTTCTCTTTTCTGAGACTTTTAAAGGTAAGTTAAGCACAGTCCCTAGAGATGATCTACCCTCAGTTCCTAGAGGACAGTGATTGTGCCCAGTTCAGAGTCAGGCCTGTGAACAATAAGTAGAACACAAAGGAAATGTTGTTTGACATGAATATGATGTTTAATGGGAAGTAAAACCAAATTCCCAGATATTTAGACATCCACATTCAGGTTAGTTATTGAAAAACGTATTTCATGTGATACTCTAGGTTTATTTTTAGGTAATAGTTGATCTTTCATGCTGTTCATAAATTGAGCAAGTACAGAAGCCATTAGGGAAATGAGTGAATTCCCGAAGTTTTAGCAGCCTGTAGTTTTGCTGCAATCTTTACTTTTACTATGTTAAACCTCAGGAGACTACTTTGTATATGCTGAGCTCTTCTTCTGTCTGCCAAGAGAAAAGTTTCACAAGCAGAGCAGATACATATCTACACATTTACAGCCCAGAGGTTAAAAAGCTCAGGGACTGTTATGTCTAAAGCTCAAGTTTTTAAATTTGCAAGAGAAGTGATCAGTCAAGTTCTGATTCTCTTTTCTTCTTCAATTTCTCCTTGAGATCTCCAGTCACTTCTTCCTGTTTTAGGTGATGGGAATCTTTGTTCAAAGTATTTCTGGAATCCTATTTTTGTACACTTCTGTATTTGCTCACTATGTCCATTAACCCTTTGTCATTATTTGAGTTACTCACTGCTAGGTGTCCTCTAGTATCTAGTCTTTCCTCTCTTCTTCTAGTATGAGAATCCCTGAGTGTAGCTCTGCATTTGGCCACATGATTGGAGATTACATTTCTCCACTCTTTCGTAGCTGGGTGTGGTTACTACAAAAGAGGGATGTGTAAGAGAGCAAAGGTAATGCAAGTGTCTTCTGGTTCATGATCTCAGAGAGGGTACTGACACAAAGGGTACCCAAAGGTCTTGTGAGAGACTACAGGACAAAAGAGTAAAGAGAGGTTCCTGGACCATCAGTGAGGAAAGAAGGTTTCAGAGAGCCTTCTGTTTTATATTTATATATTTTTTATTTTTACATAGTTTTACATGGCATTTCTTTTTATATCATACTGCACGAAAGCAGTTCTATATATTTCACATTTCATTTTCCATAAGTAGATGATTACAGTATGATGCTAAGGTCTCTAATACAAGTATGAACCAATGTGGGAGGAGGAGGAGAGGAGCCTGGTCCAGACTGGTGAGACAAAGGAAGGCTTTCTGGGGGGTGGAGGAGGGAGGAGGAAGGAGGGGGGTAATGAGTTCAGCCTTGAAAACTAAATAAGCATATCCAGAGATTTATCCAAGCAATCAGTGGAGGGAACAGCACTCAGAACACAGAGCATTATGAGTGAAGTTATGGCAGCATGAGAGTACATGGAGCATTCTGGGAGCTGCAAATAATTTATCATGATAGGAACATAGGGTTGGGGAGTGGCGAGAGATGGTGTAGGATGGGGGGAGGATGCTTTATATGCCATGCTAAGATGTATGTGAAACTTATGAAGCTAGAAGGATTTTAAGCAAGGAGGTGACATGGCTTGGTTTACATTTAGAATGACCACTCTGGAAGCAGTGTGGGGCCCAAAGATTCTTTCTTTATGAAAGAGAAGGCTTGGTTGATTAGATTCTCAAAACAGAGAGCAAGATGACTATACTAATGCATCAGTCTGTAGCATTTTCCTCCAGACAAATGAGGGGGCTTGATTTCTTTCTGCTATATAGTCAGAATCTACAAGTTTTCCCACCATTTTGAGACTGCTTCCCCAAAAGCTAGTCCTTTTTTGTTCTGTGTTCTTAGTAAACTGGAACAAAATTTCTCAATGTCTTCATTCTTTTAGGATTTAATGGACTTTAATATGACCTTGCATACCTCTCCGAAGGGTATTTAGAGGGGAGCTGGGAAGGTCTTTACTGCCTGTTTTAATCAACTATTCAACATAATTTGTGTTAGTGTATGAGCACGTACCCCAAGGTGATAGTCAAACATTTAATTCCAAGATTCCTCTAAAAAAGGTCAATCAAGTAAGTGTCTTATTTCAATTTGGAAATAGATGTGGAGGTTGTTTTGCATGTAGTGTGAACATTTCCTGAATATGTTTCCTTTAATAAGAAGGACTGTGGGTATGAGGGGAAACACTTTTTAGAACATCATTGTGTTTCACAAGCAGTGATATTGTTTTGATTTATTGGATCTTAGAAGCTGTCTGTGGTTAATATGAAAATCAATGAACAGGGATATAGGATATGCAGCATAAGCAATGGAAATGTTTTCAAGTTTGGTCACTAGTTATGCATGTCTGTTGTGAGTATATTCAGGGTAAACTCTGCCTTTGTTCCATCCAGAGTAGAAATATAGGGTGGGTCAACAACATTTTTGGTGCATCTTAGCAGGCATTAAGTGAGGAGACACCACTGGGACCCCTGGACTTTTTTTTTCTTCTTCAGAAAAGGAAGTTCCTAAACTCAGAATTGTTTAAAAATATATATATTTTATTGATTTTTTTTGCAGAGAGGAAAGGAGAGGGATACAAAGTTAGAAAATCGATTAGCTGCCTCCTGCACACCTCCTATTGGGGATGTGCCCACAATCAAGGTACATGCCCCAGACCGGAATCGAACCTGGAACCCTTGAGTCAGTCCTCAGGCCGACGCTCTATCCACTGAGCCAAACCAGTTAGGGCTAAATTCAGAATTTTGACCATGGCTCTGGTTTCTTACTGAACATCTGCACTTAGGAGGAAATTAGGTTAAATGATCACCCCTCTGCTCTTCACAAATCTCATAACAGGTTGTCTTTATACACATTCACAACCTAAAAATACTTCTCCACTCCAAAATTCTGTGGTCAGCAGAAGAGGAGGGGCCATGTGATATTTAGGTAAGGCAAACAAGACGATGACATTTAACAGGAGCACAAAAGCAAGGCATGAAGTCAGAAGTTGGCATTAGAAAGGGGAAAACGATCATATATATTTGGAAAAGGTCATAGTCTTTACCTGGCAATACAAAGGAGCCTCGTTGTTGTCCAGCAGACAGACAGAGCGTATAACATTGAAGACTGAGAGGGTGGCAATATTTGTTCCAGGGAGTAAAACGTTAGGGGTCCTTTTCTTAGTTGAGGTTCTAATTGAATATGTACTGTGCAGTCCTGTTGACTATGGCAGCTACTTTCCTCTTCTGAGGCTTCCAGGCCCTCAGATCTTCCTGGAAGACCTCCAGGCCAGTCCCTGGGGAATTGCCACAACCAGAGATGCCCTGCTTAACCTTTGGGTGACCATCTTTAAAACTGCTGGGCACCAGTAGACATGCTCCCCAGATGTCTAAGGGACAGCTCTCTCTGTGAACGGTTCCTATCAGTAGCTTTTCTGGTAAATGGTGTAGGGCGAGGCAGCAGGGAGAGGAGGGAAAGAAAACAACTTTTCTCCAATATTGTGTTTTTTCAAATACTTCTCTGTGACCAGCTTGAGTGAGAAGGTGGCTTTTTTTCATTTGTATCATGATAGCATTAGCTGTGTCCCCATTCTGCTCACAGAGGAAAGGACATTTTCAACCTAGACTCCTCCTTTGAGCTCATGGCTAACCTCCCTCCTCCCAATCACAAGTTTGGGTAAAATGAAGTCAGCGAAAGTTGATTTGATAGATGACGTCCCTTCCTCCTATCATGAGATGATGATTATGAGGGCTTCATCATAGTATTTTGCAGTGATAACCTGCTGGAGATAGGATAGAGACTGATATATTCACAGTATGCACAGATATATATGAGTTTATATCATTGAAGAAATGAAAATGTATATAAATATGCCAGTGGTTGGACTGGTTGATGGTTGCATGCTGGGAAGTGGGTGAATTCTAACAAGTTTGAAATTTGGAAGAGGGATTGGGGTTGGGGACATTATTTCCGTAGGCCAGGCCAAGCAGGCCACTGGCCAGGCCCTGTGCCTCAGGGACCCTGGGTTTTGGATTGACTTTGTCCAGCTTTTCTAGGTGCCTCTCTAGAGGCAGCTGGAAATGCCAGTGCACCAAGCATGGGTCACTCCAAGAGGACTACTTGATTGCCCAGCAGGGTCTTTTTTTCCCCTCCAGGATTTTGTGCAATTGGGCCACCATAATGGTGCTGGCAGGCTGATTTGGGGTGACTCAGATTGTTTATAGAGACAGGGATTGGCACAAAAACATTTGCCCATATCCCAAATGCCCTAGGGGTGGCCCTGGCTGTAGACACAAATTTGGAAATAGTTTGTTATTAAAAGTCGTGAAACTAGATGAGATCATCTGGGAGTGAGTGAAGATAGAAAAAGGAGCTCACACCGAAAGTCCTTGGGAGTTGTGGGGTTGACATATCAAAATTCCTACCTCTCTGTTGTGTACTTTTGATAGAGATTTGCTCCAGCAGTGATTGGAGGCGCCCCCTTATCGGACAAGGTTTTTTCCTACGTAGGTGGGCTGCAGTGCAAGCAAGGTCTTCCGAGCAAATGCGGGCAGGCACAGAATGCCACCTTCATGTGACTGCCTTAAGCAGATGGCTTCAAATTTTAATTTTTCCCCCTCCTCGTTTAGTGTGGGTGAACAGAACAGATGTAAAAATGACTTATAGAAATAATTGTTTAGATAAATTGCACTAAGAAATTACTACTAGGAAAAAGGAGAAAGATTTTCCAGGGGAAAGTATAGACAGATGAATGTGCTTGTGTTAGGGAGGTCGGGTGGGTAGGGTGGGGCTGCTTTTTTTCAGCTTTTCCATTTACTTCTACTTATTTTGGTCCATTCTGCTTGTATGGTTTCCCGGAGCCTGGATTTACTATCTGCATCAGCCAGAACAATTGAATAACGAACACTTGACTTTTGGCTTGTAGATATAGAACTGACATTTTTATCTGAAAAAAAATTTTTTTTTAACATTAAGCAGTTCCCCACTCTTCCTTCAATTGTCTGGAAATTTTAGTTTTGGATCAGAATTATCAACACTTGCCTGAATTCTTTCCTTGACTACTTACAGTAAGTAAAAACCTTCCCATCTTCCTGTTTCCTAGCAGAAACTTGCACCAAGGGTGCTCAGTGAAGATTTACTGATGTTCCTGAAGGCTATGGTTTGGTCTAGATTAATCACAGAATAGGAGTTGGAGGATGATAATTTTCTTGAATTTACACCCGTAAAATCCCCAAAACATTAAAAGAATCATCCTCCCCCTTGAATTAAATAGGTCAAAAAATATCTTCTTTGTAGCCAGTGGTTTTGTATGAGATGAAGCTAATTAGAACACTTTTGGCTTTAAACTCAGTGAATTTGGTGCTCTGGAATAATGTTTGTGGAGGTTTCCATGTCAAATAATTCATTTGCTTCTCTTGAACTTACCCTTGGATCCCCCTGCCTGTCATCCTCTAAGCTTTCCAAGATGACATCTTAGCATTAGTGGGGCAGGGAGATTTACTGCATGTGAATGAATCCTTGCAGAGCTGTCTGGGAAACATTAATCAGGACTTCCCTCACTGTCCACTGACTGGATCACACACACAAAGGATCTAATGGGCCACTCTGAAAGGGAAGATAGGCAATAGAAGAGTATAATATAAGGCTCTTTTCTGAGCTAGGCGAGTAGAGGCTACTGCTTACATTATTTTGGGTATGATCACAGGCTAAGAGGACTTTACTGCTTATCTATTGTGAAGTCCAAAGGATCATGACTTAGGCAAAGCGGCTTGAAAATAAGTGGGTACCAAAAGGATGGACATGGAAGAAGAAAAGGTTTTGGGAGAATGGAATGAGGCAGACTGGGTTGCAATCATTATGAGATTCTCAGTATATTTACACCATAGACTTGCTGCTTTTTAGATATGCAAGTCGAACCCACTGCTCTAACTGGCTGGAGGCTGAGCTAGTAGTCATTGACCTCTTGTGAGCTGTGGGCTCTCCAGGTCTGATCCTGGTGTGAGAGGGTGATCTGGTGTCTATCACCTAGGCAGTATATTATATGATTTTATATAATTAAAACTATATTCCCTACTTATCTGTGTTAGTGCTTTCTTGGTGTGTGTGTGTGTGTGTGTGTGTGTGTGTGTGTGTGTGCCTGCCTGTAGGAGTTCCAATTGGCATGAGGATACCCAATGTCTTTGGGCCTTGAAAGGAGGCTGCCTGTGTATTGGGAATGGGGGATGGGGAAGAGGAGACCACCACAGAAGGATAGAGTTTTCCTAATTTACTGATTTGTCTAGGCTGGCCCAGATCACTGGGGGTCACCATGCTTCCCGAATGAGAAAATAAAGTCCTGAGGCAAATAAGCCTGTGCTGTGAAAGCCATTCTCTCCCCCCACCCCAAGGGGGTCTTGATTCATTTTTGGATTTTACTCTTGTTGTAATTCTCCAACTAAATTCTTCTGAGTTGAGATATAAGGAAAGTAGAGGTAGGAAACATCCAAGAATGAGCCTGGGGAACAGTAGTTTTGCAACACATTGAAAAGGGGGACTTCTGGGGATGTTGCTCTGTTGAAATAAATCCAGCCCTGTTTGCCCCAGTTTCTCTGAAGACCTTTAGCTTCCCCTCCCTTAGCCCTTTTAATTGGGGGAATGTTGTTTAGTTGTCCTTAATTCCTGATCAGTCCTGGAAATCCTGGTGAACATTTCACATGGAAATGTGTGATTTCCGATGGGGATTGGGAACACTGACACCTTTTCTCAGCCAACTAATCGCATCAAACCTGGCTCTGAAAAGCCTGAAGCACAATAATGTAAAAACAATCCCATTTCCTTTAGGGGATCTATAATTCAGGAAAGGACACTTCTTCCTAAGTGGTGTGTTGGAGGGCAAGTTTATGGGCTGTGGATTATGATAGGCCTGGTCCGAATCCTGGCCTCACCACTATGTCTGACATTATGTCTGGCATCTCTCAGCCTTAGCTTTCTTGTCTGTAAAATGAAGGTCATAGTACATTCTTAGCTGTGTCATTGTGAGGATGAAATGAGATCATGAGAGTGGGAGAGAGAGACTGGTGAGTGACGGGTTATGAATACGGACTCTGTCCTGACCCTATTACTTGCAAGCGGGAGGACCTTGGCCAAATCACCTAATCCTCTTCTGCCCCCATTTCTCTCTGTAAAACACTACCTACCCCACAGGTGGTTGTCAGAATAAATGAGATCATAGATGCAGAGTATTTAGAAACCAGACTCATAAGGAGTTTGCTGTTATTAAAATTGTTTTCACACAGGATAGCTGTTAGAATTATTATTAAATGCAGATCAATTTGGCATCTCTGTTGCTCATTTGGATTGCAATGGCCATTGCCGAGGCCTCCTTTTGCTCAGAATTTCCACCAGATCAGTCACGGACTTTTTCTGACCTTTGCTCTAGATCACTATATCTTGTGTTTGGATGACTTCATCTCCGCTGCAGGTGATTGGCAGTTGGCTCTGCCTTCTTTCCAGGATCAGAGAGCAATTGTCTTTTCAGTGTCCCACCTCTAAGCGTGAAAGCAATAAAGGAGCCATTCACATATGAGCCCAATTGTTGAGATGGATTTCTCCCCATCCTGTCCTCCCTCCCTCTCTCCCTGATTGTTTCCTTGTCATCTTTACGATGCCTCTGCCTAATAAAGGGGCCTGAGAGGCAGCCCCAACAGTATCTCCAGGGCTCTGTTTTACATGTACAGGACAACGATTACTTCCTACAGCACAACCATAAACTCTTCCAATCATTGGTTCTGATTGATCTGTAGTCCTTAAGTGCCAACTGTATATTTTGGTACCTTAGTTTGTCACTTCTTCAAACACTGTTCCCTGGGCTGTATTGCCTTTTGTTTATTTCGATTGTGTAGAAGATTAGTGACAGGCAATGGAGGCTTTCTTCCTGGAGTCAGTACCACCCAGAAGTGTAAAGGACCGTTTTATCAAGGCAGGGGGAAGGCCGCAACTTTGTCCCAGACAGACTCTAACATTCCAGACTTGCGGAAAGAAAAGCTGGAGTGCTAGGGAGTTAATGCAGACGATAATACTGGGTCAAATACACTTTAGACCTTATGGGGAGGGAGGGGTGTCTTCTCTTTCTTATATTTGTTTTGGAAAACAGTAGGTGGAAAGTTGAGAAATGAAAATGTTCATGGGTGGAAGATGAGAACACTACATTTGTGAAGCATAGGCAAGTTACTTAATACCCTTGAATGTTATTTTCCATTTTATAAAATAAGGATAATATCTGCCCCGCTTACTTTGGAGAATTAAAGTTATATATATATATATAACTTATATTTATCACTTCATAAATAATTACACACACACACACACACACACACACACACATATATATATATATATATATATATATATATATATATATATACTATACCTTATACTTTAAAGTTTTCTAACTTTAAACTGTAAAGTACCTTTAAATGTAAGGAACTACATTTTTCAAAGTGCTTTCTCATACTTAACATGTTTTGCTTTCTTTCATTTATTTATTTGACAAATATCTATGTACCATCTCTATGACTATTTACATAGTCAGCCATGTACCAGGGCCTATATAAAGCACAAGGGGCACCAATGTGGCCTTCCGAGAGCTATTGGCCGTGTGTGTGACACAGATGCATAAAGAAGCATTTATGTGCTGGGAAAGTACAGAGTAGTGGGTTTCTCTTACATCTCTCATTTTATAGAAGAGAAAACTTGAGGAACAGCAGGATGGATCTGAATTTGAGCAGATTTCCTGGCCATTAGTATGCTTTTTTATACTCCCTCATGTTTCATCTTGAGTTTGGGGCATAGTAAAGACCCAGGACAGTGGCTGCTGACTATAGATATCAATTGGTTGGCAGGAGGGTAGGAAAAAGAGTCCTCCCATAAATTTCTCCAAGAGAGTTTTCCAGTATGTCCCACATAGAAAACAGCCAGAAGTGCTGAGCAATGTGAGATCCAGAGGGCAGTGCCAGCATGATCAGTCTATGAAAACACTGTGAAGTCCCTCCTTGTCTCTAGGCATAGCAACTCTCTACTAAGGTTGATCCAAAAAGCCAGGGAGAAATGCTGCTGTAGGTGTCAACAGGAAGCAGATCCTCTGGGGAAGCAGAGCTGGATTCTAAATTGTGGCCACATTGGTTTCCAGGAAAATTGAAATTCCTTTTATACAATTATTTTTGTGTAATTGTGTGTATATGTGTGTGTGTTTATGTGTTATAGTTTTTCACCTATAAAAACTATAGGCTCAGTAATTATCTGTGCACAGTGCTCATCTTATCCTGAAAGCTAATTTTAAAACTAAGCTATTGATTGTCCATAATTGCATCCTAATAGAATTCATATATATATATATATATATATATATATATATATATATATAAGAATTCTATATATATAGCTGATTTGAGAGAGGAAGGGAGAGGGAGAGATAGACAGAAACATCAATGATGAGAGAGAATTATTGATTGGCTGCTTCCTGCATGCCCCCTACTGGGGATTGAACCTGAAACCCTGGCATGTGCCCTTGACTGGAATTGAAACTGGGACCACAGGTCGACACTATCCACTGAGCCAAACCAGCTGGGGCCCTAATAGAATTCTTTACTTAAAACATTAACTGTCACCACAGAAAATATCAGAAATGTTGAGATCAATCTAAACTGCTTCCTCCCATTTATTGTTTAACAATGTCACAAATAATAACTGTGATCACAAAGGGAAAACAAAACAAAAGCATGTGATCAGCTCCCCGGCTTGCTAAAGAGCACATCCTTGCTCATCCCAGATGAAATCATAATCACTTAACAACTAGTCTTAAATTGTAAGAGAAGTGAAACCTTGTGTTTAGCACGTGAATGAAGAATGGAATGTTAGGATCAGTCTTCAGGTTCTTAAATGACACTTAACATTTGTGAGTAGTAAAATGCCAAGTGAGATTAAATGGCAGATCTTTTGTGGATTATATTCTCAAGTGAGGATTACCATCCCTGCATGCTTCTGACATTGACACTTGAGCTTCTTAGCCTCACTGAGTCTTAGGGAAAATTCAGAGCCCTTTGCAGGGAAGCTTGCTGGGACATGGGTGGCAACTCCCCAAATCAATGTTGATTTAGGATTGAGGCTATTGCTGGTCTGCCCTTAGCACCTGTGCTAGCTACTCTTTGTTGATCTGGGTTTCATTTCTATATCACAAGGGGCTGGAAACGTGCGCACTACATTTCTCCAACTTCTTTGCCAGTGGCTTTTAGCGAGTTCTACCAATGGAAGGCACGGAGGGAGACCAGAAGGCAGAAAGAAGGGAAGAGAGATTTCCCCCCTGCTTCCAGCATGGTGTCTGTTTGGAGAATCTGAGCTCCTGGCTTTCTACTCAGGTGATTTGGGCAGCAGCAACAGCGGCAGCTGCTCTGGCAGCCTTGGCCAGTGTGTGCTCATGGACTCTGGCTCCAGAAGTGGCAGCCATGGTAGCAGCCAATGTTGGCGCCCTGGGCTTCCACAGCACTGAAGTGCTAGGCTACTGACCCCTGAAACAGACGGCAGCCACAGTGTTCTTGCTCTGTTAGTAAGCAAGGACCCTGAGTGGTGTTACCTTTTTCCTTTTGTCTTCTGCGGGTTATAGAGCATGTTTATAGTTACTAATCTCTGGATAATGTTATCTTTCCTATTTATGCCCTTCTATTCCTTTAAACATTTTGGTAATCAATTCCCATATTAAATTTTCTCTGTTTGAAGTCTAGAGTGGTTCCTATTTTCCTGACTAAACACTGAACTTATACAGTCTCTCAGAACTACAATAACTAGGTTCTTGCTTTTTCCTTTCCTGTTCTCACTCGTATGGGCATCCCACCCAAATCTTTTCAAGTGATTTGCTTGTGTATTCTTTAATCCTGCCCTTCCTACCTGTTTAGTCGTGACTGTTTTTCTGCTTATCTTGCCCTGCTTGGAGACTTGTTGGTTCTGTTGCAAAGTTAAGGTTTTTGCTAAGAGTTCTCCCATATTGCTTTATCTTTTCTTTTTCCTTCCCTCCCTCCCTCTCTCCCTCCCTCCCTCCCTCCCTCCCTCCCTCCCTTCCTTAATTCCTCTCTCTGTAACTTTCTGATAATATTTGAATCATTCTTGTGTCTCATATGTTTGCAGGCCCTACTTAGAATGAAGGCTTTCCAGGAATTTTGCCTCACTTCATGTGTCTGCCTGGATTGAAGATCAAGTGTACCTTACTCTGCCCTTTCTAATCACTAAAAGAGTGGCTAGAGAGTAGCAGATAAGTTCTAAAGTGAGAGAGAGAAACAATAATTTCAGGGGGAACATTAACAGAAAATTACATAACAAAGTTTATTACATTTTCATTATAAAAGATTATATATATCTTTTATAATGGAAATATATATATATATATATATATATATATATATATTTAAAGTAGGAGACAGAAAACATAGAAGCAACTTAAAAATCACAGAGACAATGTTTTTTTCTCATTTCTCTTTATGGTTTTATACATATGTGTCTATATAATATAGTAAACTTTGTATGTTGCTTATTTTCACTCAGAACTATTTATATAGTCTTGCACATTATTTAAACACTGGAGGCCTGGTGCATGAATTTGTGCACAGGTGGGGTCCAGCTGGCCCACCCCAATTGACGCCGATTGGGTCTGGACGGCTGTGGGGAGGGGATTTGGATGCGGGAAGTTGGTCAGCAGGTCCTGCTCCAGATTGAGGTGGGAGGGTCAATTGGGAGGGAGGCTGGCTGAGGGGGGTGGGCAGTGGTGTGCAGGAGGTTGGCCGGCCACAGTGCACATCATAGCCACCAGTCGTTCCTGTAGTTCTGGTTGCTTGGCTTTAATATATATATTTATATATATTATATAAATAAATAAATAACTATATCTATCTATCTATCTATCTATCTATAGATAGATAGATAGATAGATATATACAATTTTAAATGAAGGTATAGCTGACCATTTAAATTTTGTCAATGGTTCTTTTTAAAAAAATATTTTATTTTTTATTAAACATTACTTTTTATATGGTATCATCCATTGTTATTTTTATTATTGGCTACAAAAAAAAAGGTTTCTATGTTTTGTCTGTAGTGTGGCTTCTGAGATGTGAATTGCTGGCTAAAACATAAACCATTATGATCCAAGAAATGAAACTTGGAAAACAGAATGTTATTCATTTCTTTAAGTTTGTCCAACATAAGGCTATGCTTAAACATGCTGATTTGTGTGGTTGAAGCCACACTGCCTGTGTTCACAGCCTGGGTCCACTCCTCTCTGTGGCTTTGAGTAAGTTACTAACCTCCGTGTTCCTCAGTTTCCTTATCTGTAAAACCCTTGTAAAGGTATTATGAAGTTTAAATAAACTAATTTCTACAAAATGCTTAGAATGACATCTGGCACATAGTAAACACTATATAGATATTACCCTAGCAGTGGGTTTTATGCGCATATGTCTATATAATTATTATAGTAAACTTTGCATGTATCAAGCAGGAACAATAAACAGAGTTATCTTCCTTTCTCAGAGTGCCTGGTTCTGGTAGATAAAACCCAAAAGGGCACACTAGTGCTGTGGACAATATAGAGGTACCTTTTAAATAATAAGGGATGGAGATATTTTAGATGGCCAATGGAGACAGAATCATGATATTTTGCATTTATGGAGGGTTTTACAGTTTGTAAAGTCTTTTGATATTATTATCCCAACCCCTCATGTTTTCCCTATGAGGTGTAAGTCATATATGGTCTATTTGACAGATAAGAAAACAGTCTTAGAGACATGAGAGATGACTGAATAAGGGTCCACAATCCAACCTTCTTCCTTTCATTGTAACAAGTGTAAAGATATATACAGAATCAGAGTCTGAGTAGGGTGAATATAAATGAATTTACACAAATTCTGGGATAATAGAATATAAAAGAGAAGTATTTTGGGGATAAATAATAATAAGTTTTATTATCTGCTTACTTATAAAAATAGAAGATGCTGAATTTATAAATCAGTTCCCCAAAGGATACATTCCTGAGGAAATCCCATAAGTAATATTATTTCTCATCAAAACCCTTCAAGGGCAAATTTAATTCTCTCTAAATCCTTTGTGTGACAGCTGTAGCATGAAGTCAGATCTACTACAACTTCTTACAGCAAAAGTTGGTGCTCCCAACCTTACCCAGGTTTTCAGGACTGTACATACCTGATGTATTTTATGTCAAATTAGACTAAAGAACTCTCATCAACTGCTAAACCTTTGAAACGAAGCTGTTTGGGAGAATCAGCCAAAAGGAAAAACATAATAGTAATTTCACTCATTAATTTGTTCCGTCAATGAATTCATGGAGCACTTTCAGGGGGAAGGGGTGAGGAAAGAGTATCTTGTGGGAGAAATAAAGGTGCTTAGTGATGAAATTTTCTGGGCAGTGAACCAGTGCATCTTTCCAGATGATGACTAGCAGAGCCTGAGGTAGGCAGCACTGCAGCAGTCCTATGCCTGACTTTGTCTTTATGGAAGAACTTGGAAAATTGGGTTTGGGGTGGGGAGACACAAGTTTTCATTTGGTTTCATTTTACTGAAACCAACTTAATTCTGATGTGACCTTTCCAGGGCTGAAACGCTGCTCCCCTGCCTGGCCTCAGAGTGGCACAGTGTCCATCTGTGTTACATTAGAAGGAAAGACCAACATTTTTTTGGCTTCATGTTCATGGTGACTTAATTTTCAACAGAAAGGGAAGATTTAAACAAAAGGTTTCTTGTAAGGAGAGCTCTTTTCTTCTTTATTGTTACAAGTTATAAAAATATGAGCTTTTCTTCAAGTTGGTGTCATAGTATATCACCCTTAATAAAATAAAGCAAAATAGAAAACCTAAATAGCCCTATATCTATTAAGGAAATCAAATTTTTAATGAAAAAATCTTCCCAGAAAGAAAAGAGAAAAGGACATGACTTGATGAATTAACATTTTGCTTTTAGAAACTGGCTTGTATATTTTGTTAGTTAAATGAAATTCTGCCCAACTTTGGAGCAAAGCGAAGGTCCACGTAATGGCGTCTAAATGGAGCTGTGGGCTCTTAACTGAATAGGAACCACTGACCTTCACAAGTTAGCTTTCAAGATGGCTAAAATGGTCAAGTAAAGTGTTCATCTATTTTACTGACTTGAAGTAGTCACTTTAGTACGTGAAGATGAAGATTAAATGCCCTTAGGAAAAAAAATGTACAATACAAAGAAAAAGTGACTTGACTGCAAAATTAATATCTTGAACTTTGATTGAGCCTGTGAATTAGGACCCTCAATGCACATGAGGTTCATAAAGAGCTGGGTGCACATGGATGGATTGACTTCAGAAGAACTATTTTCTACACCCTCTACCCAACTTTACCTTCATTCCAAAAATGTTCAAGTTTATATAGTTTGTTTTTTAAATATACATATTTTTATTGTTTCAGAGCTGAAGGGAGAGGGAGAGAGAGAGAGAGAGAGAGAGAGAGAGAGAGAGAGAGAGAGAGAGAGAGAAACATCAATGATGAAAGAGAATCATTGATTGCCTGCCTCCTGCACTCCCCATACTGGGGATCAAACCAGCAACCCAGGCATGTGCCCTCCTGGTTCATAAGTTGATGCTCAACTACTGAGGTACCCCAGCTAAACTATAGTCTTCTTTTTAGTAATTCTCTCAAGATTTTTCTTGTTGCATATTTTTTAAAAATCTAGTTATCAAAGCAGACCTTAAAATCAAGATGTCTAATGCTAAAATTTCCTCCTACAATTTTTTTCTCTTCTTGCAATAGCATCTTCATTCTTCTAATAGCTCAATTTGTAAAAACAGGCATTGCCCTAGCCATTTCCTTCTTAGCCAACTTCTAGCCAGATGTTAGAATGCACTAGCATCTGCAGATCCTTAACATTTGCTAGAGATAGATTATTAAGACATACAGAATCTGTTTGTCTTCAAATAGTAATGCAAATATTTTTATTCCATAAAATGCAGCAAGATTTAACTTTATGCTATTTAAGACAACTGAAGAATAAAAAGGTGCACTCAGGGCAAAAGTTTGAACAATTGGCTGGTCTCATTCACTGGCTAACCAATTCCTTCCAACATAATTCTCCTGAGTTAAGTTGCCAATTTAGCAAAATGGTACATTATAGGGAACCCTTACAGATTCAACTTTCTGGGCTTGGCTAAGTACTATGGCCCTGAAGGTTCGTGAAGTTGATTAATTTTGCTAGGCCAACAGGACACAAGCATTTCATAAAATGACTCCAGCCAGTGTTCCAGCCAGTACATGAATTGTTCACCAGGAGAGGGATTAAACTTCAGTGGAAGTGGAAAAGTGTTGGGTGAGGATATGCATAGGCAACATATGACTCAATGGAAATAGAATGTGGAAAAAGCCAACGACACATTCAGATATTTCTATGAAGGGCCTAATCGAATTGCTTCAGTTATTTCATTTATATCATAGTACCTTTAAGTGAGAAACTATATGAAAGAGATATATTGGTTGATATGTGATTCTTAAATATCTAGGGTTGTATTTTCTGTAAATGGTAAGGGTCTACAGAACTATATACATGAATATTTAAACTTATTTAAAAATATTAAGATCTATGGTATTTGAATATATATATATATATATATATATATATATATATATATATATATAGTACATTCAAGGTGAGACAAAAATAGGTTTACAGTTGTGAGTACATGAAACACAGAGTTTATTCTTGCATTAGTATTTATTAACTAGAGGACCGGTGCATGAAATTCATGCACTCTGGGAGAATCCCTCCACCTGGCCTATGTCCTCTCATAGTCTGAGAGCCCTTGGGGGATGTCCTACTGACAGCTTGGGCCCACTCCCTAAGCTGTCAGTAGGACATCTTTAGTGCTGCCGCAGAGGTGGGAGAGGCTCCCACCACCCCTGCTGCACTCGCCAGCCATGAGCCAGACTCAGGGCTTCTGACTAAGCAGCACGCCTCCTGTGGGAGCACACTGAGCACCAGGAGGTAGCTCCTGTGTTGAACATCTGCCCCCTGATGGTCAGTGTGCATCACAGCGACCTGTCGTTCCACTGTTTGGTCAATTTGGATATTAGCCTTTTATTATATAGAATTTTTGTATCATTTTCCATAAGAACAACTATAAACCTACCTTTACCCCACCCTGTATATGTACATATGTACACAAACACATAAATGTACACATATACATACATAGATTCATGTGAGTTTTCTTGATTTTTTGGGGGGGGCACTCTTGTTGTATTGTTGATGAAAATTTTCGGTCCAGTAAACTGGCACTTCTGATATGTATCAGTCCTGACACAAAACAACAAAATGAATCCCTAGCTCTCATCTAGGCTCCCTAAGATTGTAGCTGTTTGTTTTCCTTGTTAGAAATTGAATTTAGCCCACCAGTACATTTCATAAAGATCAGCAGATGGTAATTGCTTTCCAGCTGAGTTGGGTTGGGTTTGAACCAATGACCTATGTGGTAAAAGTTTTTGTTTCTCCCCCTCCCCCCTCCCCCCACTCTCTTGATTAATCTATATGCCTGGTTAAAATCTCAAAGTTAAAAAAGATGTCTTCAAAATACTTCTGTGGTTGTCTTGATCATCAAATTGTGTGTCCAAATATAAAATTAATTTATAGAGCAACTTTTCTAAGTGTTTTTTTTACCCCTGGCATTGTATAACATTTTTAAACAGCAAGTTTTAGGGTAGATTTTAAGAAATTAGCAAGTATGACTTTATAAATGTTATGTAAAGTGCCTTTTACTCGGTAGGAGGGATAGGTTTTTTTAGTCTACATATTTTATCCAAGTCCTGTTTTCCATAAACAATTAAAAGTTTATTGTGCAGGAAAGTAAGCTTCCCAAATTAAGCATGGGTAGCTCTGAACAATGGAATTCACTGAGAATTTCAGGCCACTGTGAAATCTCAATGTTCTTTTAAAAGTGGAAATAAGAGAAAACCAGTGTGATGGTGGTCTTTAAGTATTTTCCCTTTGGCCTAAGCATTTCCCTTGAGGAAAAAGAAAAAATAAACAGAAGAAGACTTATTGTCTATGGCTTGTCAATATGGATATCAGAAGCTTGATTGATTTTTCTGGAGATCAATGAGGTCATGTGTAAAGGCTGATGGATTTCTATACCTTGTTGCTTTAAACATTATGTAAACCAGGTCATATATTTCCCCAGAAGCTGGAGGCTGGTTACTATTCAAGGCCTCTGTAATGAATTTATGACCCAATACTCCTTCTGGTGGAAAATTGTGCTTTTTTGTCCTTCAGTGAGAAAGCACTCAGAAATGACTTGAGTATGTACACAGAAGAGTAATGTCTTCCCAATCTTGACTGTTCTTTACCTGTTGCTACCAATGCTTATTTGTAGCATTGTTTTCATTAGTTTTCTTTATTGAAGCTTTTCATCCAATTAGAGTCTTCTTTCTCCACATCTACTCTCTAGGACTCATTCCCCTCCAGTGGTCCTGCTATCCAATCCATTATCTGTTCTATAGACTCTGTCTCCAGTAGAGATTCTGAGTGGCTTATATATTTCTATTTCCACTATCATCACCCTTGCTCAGGCCACCATTTTTCACCCCAGATCACTAGTGTAGCTTTCCACCTGGATTCTCTGCTTCCACTCTTATTCCCGGCAATCTGTTCTTCACATAACACTCATCATATATTTTTTAAAATGTATATCAAATTATGGTTCAGTTCTGCTTCTTTCCCACTTGGCTTAAAATTCAAATTCCCTAATCCTGGATGATTTTTTATCCTATCTCACCTTTTGTTCCTTTCCTTTTGGATCACTGTGCTCCAGCCACTTTGGTGTGTTTTTGTTTTGTTTTGTTTTGTTTTGTTTTGTTTTGACTCCTCAAGAACAGCAGACTTAAATCTAGACCCGTAGACTTGATATTCTCTCAGCTAGGGAATGACCTTAGCTTCTACCACATCCTCTCCCATATTTGAGAGCTATCTCCCTCTAGCCATTCAGATCTTATGTCAAATGTTATGGCCCCAAAAGTGTTCCTCTGACCACGAAATCTAAAGTAATTATCAAGTTACTCTCAGACAAATCATTCTATTTTAATTCTTTGCATAGCAATTACCACCACATGATTTTAATTTGGTCTGTCTCTCTTTCTGTCTAAGCTGTCAAGAGTCTATTTATTGTTTTTCTTCCTCCACTAAAATGGATTGTAAGCTCCAAGAGAGCATGACTCTGTCTTTAGCTTCAGTGCCAAGGACTATGAGCTTGGCACATAGTAGGCATTCAATAAATGTTTATTGAATATAAATGAATAAACTTGTAGTATCTAGGCTAGTCATTAGTCATCAAAGCTGGAAAAACTAAATTCACTCATTTTTCTAGCCAGAACAAAAAATGCTGTTGTTGCTTTGTGTGTGTGTGTGTGTGTGTGTGTGTGTGTGTGTGTTTTAAAATCTCCATTATTATCAAGAATAATAATCTATAATAATAAAAGGGTAATATGCTAATTAGACCAGACATCGTTTTGGACAAAGCCAGGGCCAGAAGGAAGCTAGCCAGGGCCCGGGTGCCTGCGGGTGGCTGGAGGGAAGCAAGCCCAGGCCCTGCATGCCAGAGGAAATCCAGTGCTGGCAGTCAGGGGAAGGAAGGCCTACTCTTGCACGAATTTCATGCATCGGGCTTCTAATCTTTTATAATTCTGTACAAGTCTCTTGTCACATCTAGTCTAGGGCATGTTAACCACCTCTTATGTGGACTGTATGACTTTAGGCTCTTAATCCTTCAGTCAATCCTGCTTTCATCATACTTATTCCATATATAAAAAACCTTTAGTATTCTCAATTCCTTAATGAAAATAAATTTATTAAAATACTATTTAAAATGTTAAAACAATGTTGAAAAAGAACAAGGAAATCACACCACCCATATCCTAATGGGATTGTCTTTCTTTTCTCAATATTCATATTCCAATCTTTCCACATATGGTATATTTTTACATGGCCATAAGTGTGTGTACAATTCTGTGTTCTACATTTTTACTTAATATTTTATAAACAGTCTCATGTTATTTCACAGTTTTTCTATTTTATTTGTAATGGTTACACAATCTTCCATTGATTATATGCCATAATAAAATATCCAATAACAAGAATTATTGGACTATTTCCAGGTTTTTGCTAACGTAATGGCTATGAATGTTGTACAAATAACTTTCTTATTTATTTTGGAGAAATTCCAAGTCATGGAATTAATGGGCCAAAGATATATATATATATATATATATATATATATATATATATGTCTAAATTCCCCTCCAAAAGCTTAAACAAATTTTCAGTGCTATAAACCATGCATAAATACTATGATTTCTCCTACAATTTGCCTGGATTAGGTTTCTTTTTTTTGTAAAATTTTGGTTAACTGTTTTATTATTATTTACATTTTCAGTTTTGTTTCTTCATTATAAGTTGTAAGTTTGAATCTGTGTTTATATATTTGCTTCTTAGTTGTGTCTTCCCTTGTGTGGATTCACTGTTCACGACTTTGGTCCATTTAATAGTAGAGGTCTTTGTGTTTTATATTTACGTTAACCCTTTTTGCCATATTTGCCTGCTGCTGTCTTTTCCCTTAGCTTGTTTATTCTTACTGCTGTGACCTTTGCAATCTTGTTTCATTTGATGTAAGTAAATCCCCCCCCCCTTTTGAAGTCTTTTTGTACCCACAAAGTTCACAAAAAATGAAGACTTTCCTTAGTTCATTCTCCTGATTTAAAATTTTTCTGAAAGTGACCAAATCACTTTATTTATGTAAAAGCCTTTTTTCTATGTTTATCTTGTTGTTTATAGTATATTCTGTCATTTATAGCAGGTCAAAACAACAATGCGGTACCATCTCACACCTGTCAGAATGGCCAACATCAACAAAACAACAAACAACAAATGTTGGCGAGGTTGTGGAGAAAAAGGAACCCTCCTGCACTGCTGGTGGGATTGCAGGGTGGTGCAACCACTGTGGAGAACAGTATGGAGCTTCCTCAAAAAACTGAAAATGGAACTCCCATTTGACCCAGTAATCCCACTACTAGGAATATACCCCAAGAAACTAGAAAGACCAATCAGAAAGGATATATGCACCCCTATGTTCATAGCAGCACAATTTACAATAGCTAGGACTTGGAAACAGTCTAGGTGCCCGTCAGCAGATGAATGGATCAGAAAACTATGGTACATCTACACCATGGAATACTATGCTGCCATAAAAAGGAAGGAATTCTCATCATTTGCAGTAACCTGGATGGAATTGGAGAGCATCATGCTGAGTGAAATAAGCCAGTCAATGAAAGAGAAACACTACATGACCTCACTCATTTATGGATATTAAAGAACATTATAAACGAATGAACAGAAAGATAGATATAGTGACAGTAAAACAACAGGCAGACTGCCAAATGACAGCGGGGGGGGGGGGGGTAGGGAGATCTGGGGGAGATAAGAGATCAACCGAAGGACTGGTATGCTTGCATATAAGAACAACCAATGGACACAAAACTCTGGGGAGGGAGGACATCTATGGGGGGGGGGCAATGATAAGCTATGTACACAGATAATACCTTAATAAAAAATATTTAAAAAAAAAAAAAGAGCACAGAAGAGAAAAACTACCAAGACCTCACATGGGACATTTTATCAAATGGAATAAGTCCAATAATGATAAACCAGTGGGAGATTCCTATATTAGTGAAGCCTGGGGTCACCTGCTTTAGCCCTCTCAGTGACCATTTGAGGAGTATGAGACCCAGAGAAGTCAAGAAACTTAATATAGATCATATAATTAGTGAAAGGGGCAGAAATACCAAGTATTCTGTAAGAAGGGCAGAAGTACAAGTATTCTAACTTCTATATAACTGTTTTTATTAACACTACAGTAAATTGTTTTCCACTTTTAAACAGTTCATTTCACAATAAAGAATGTATAGTTAATGGAAAACAATTTAAAATCCATTAATATCTCTTTGTTTAAAATGTTCCAGCTACGAATGCCAGGAAGACCTCAAGGCCATTTATCAGGCCAGGTTATTAATGTGTGTTGAGGATCCCTAGGGTCACTTGACCTTCATCATTGTACCTCATGAGACAGATAAAGCTGCTACTAATGGCTTGTAAAACACAAGCAGCCGTGCATTATTGCCTAAGAATTTATAACCTTTATTGGAAAGTGAGTCTTCAATAAATTTTAATTGTGAATAATCATTTTCCAGCTCTTTACAAGTTGGAGAGTACCCAGCTCCAACTGGGTGAGCATTTAGAGAATAGTCATTTATTTCATAGGATTATAGAAGGTTGGAATACATGAGTGTTACTTGGAGAGTTTGAGCCACTGGGTTTTCTTTTGCAAAATTGAATGAGCGGACTTATATCTTTCTATGGTATTAGCTTCCTCTCATCTTTCAAATTAGATTATAGATTAATTTGGCAAATTATAGATCAACCAGATAAAAGAAACAAACAAAATATGAGGTGTTGGGCTTTTTTAGAGAGTTTTTAGCCAGATGTAGTAGCTGTGTATATATTATTTTCCCTATTTGGTTTACAATATCAGTGCTGGGAAGTTTCCTTCTTGAAATCAAAATTAAATTCATGAAGAACAAAGGGACTAGTTTTTAATAGAGTTGCTGGTGTCTTTCCACCTCTCTTTTTGGATAACAGTGTTTGAGGGACTTGGAAGGAAGAAAATGGAAGTCTAGGACAAAGTCCTTCATTCTGCTTATTGTCTAACCTTGTACAAGTTTTCTCATCAATCAGGTAGGGCTGACATTACCGGGTTCTCTGACACTCTGGAAGACTCAGTTTATTCCAGACAGGCAGGTGCTCAGGGCCTGGACCCCAAACATCTGGATCCTCGGACTCTTGGAGTATAGTAAGCCTGCGGGGTGGAGGGGTGGCTTCATCATTTCCTGGGCCTCAGAGGCAGCGAGGATAATTGGCTCCATTGGTCCTTTGAAGAATGATGTTCTCCTACACCTCAATTTATGTTCTTGATACACAAAGCACTGGAAGCTGTAATTGGTTTTTGTCCATTGATTTCCCAAAAAGTAAATACATTTTCTTCCTTGGCTTAATCATTGAGTAACATGATAAAGACAGAAATATAAATTGAGTATGTTTTTGTTTCTCGGGGTTACTGATCAGAGTTTTATGTTATCCTCAACAGAAAAATTTTAAGCTACATGTAAGAGCAAAACATGTTTGTTTGTTTTTCTAATTGTGGTTTAGTAATTTCATTGTTTTTTCCATAGCTAATATCTCCACTGTGTTAGTTTCTTCCTTTTCCAGGTTTGGTGTATTAGACAGATATAATAGTTAGCAGCATTTAACATCTTTGCTATAGGAGACCTTGACATATATGCTTAGTATATGACCTTACTTAACTTTAATTATCTCCATGTTCCCTGACTCCTTAAATCTACACTTAATATTGTTTGAAGAACTTGAGCAGCTATCAGTGATAGCTGGAGCAAGGGGAATGTTTAGTGGCATTTTGTTAGCAGCTAATTGCAAATAGGTTTTGAAAAGACACTAGGAAGTATTGCACAACTTTTGCTTGAGGTTATGTATGTAGAAATTGCAGCTTTACTCAAGAACAGATGTTACTGGATTAAAACAGATTCGTTCAGCCATTGAGTATATTCTGTCATTTAGGTTTCAGTCCCAGACCTGCTTTATTTTATTATTTTTTAAAATATATTTTTATTGATATTTCACAGAGAGGAAGGGAGAGAGATAGAGAGCTAGAAACGTCGATGAGAGAGAAACATCGACCAGCCGCCTCTTGCACACCCCCTACCGGGGATGTGCCCGCAACCAATGTACATGCCCTTGACCGGAATCGAACCTGGGACCTTTCAGTCTGCAGACCGACGCTCTACCACTGAGCCAAACTGGTTTCGGCCCAGACCTGCTTTAAAAAGAGTCTTCATTTAAGATACTTGTGCCTTCCTGTCTACCGCTGGTGTATACAGCCTAGCAGTCTCAGTCCCAATAAAATCAAATATGTCTGGGGTATGAGGCAAGGTAAGTGACTGGGAGAAGAGAGATATGGGGTGTGTAAGGGCACTAATTGGATTGGAGCCCCATCCTTATGACCTCACTTAACTTTACTTCCTTAAGGGGTCCACCTCTAAATACATTCACATTGGGGATTCAACATATAGATTTTATAGGGGACACAATTCAGTCCCTAACAGGGACCTACACAGCCAACTTCCTATACAGTTGTGTCAATAGTTGTAATGGTTTTATCCATCAGTCATAACCTGATTCCGGAGTAACAACTAGACTTGTTTGTTCTACTGAAAAACCAAGCCCAGAGGATAATCTTTCCCCAGATGGGAACTGAAGCCAGGCAGCCTCAGTGAATTTCAGGGAAATCTTCAGGGTTAGAGAATTCTGGTTGAATTAGAAATCCTACTCATTTTCTGACACCTGCAAGTCAGGAAAAAGACTGTGAACCTTACCAAGTGCCCATCGTGGTGGAGATGAGCATCCCAGAGTAACTACTCAGAGTAGGATAAGCCATTCATTTAGTTTGTCATGTTGCTTCTCTCTTATGTGTCCCAGGGTAGGACATATGCCTATTTCAAATGAGGCTTTTTCATTGAGATCAAGCTTTGTGGATGACTGCTCACCTCAGTGAGGGTGAATTTTGGATTTAGTAGTTCATTTTAGAAATAGGTGATGGGAAATTAATGTCTGCTTTAAAGTATATGGCAGCTAATTTATATAAATCATATGATAGCCCACTGAACATATATGTCAAGGTCTCCTACAGTCAAGATATTAGATGCTGCTAATCAGTCTTTTGCTTTTTGAGAGAAAAAGGGCAGGCAACCTGTATTTGATGATGATTACTTCAGATATTACTTCAGATATAAGGCAAGGCTTTTGTGTTTCATTTAGATTTCAAAATTTTTCATGAAATGGTGTTATAAAAATGCCTCCTTTTGAAATAATAAAGCCATGTGCATATATACAGGGGTGGGCAAAAGTGGGTTAATAGTTGTGAATATGCAAAATACAAAGTTCATTATTTTATTATTATTTATTTATTATTATTTATTTATTAATTACTGCACTATTCATTATTATTAACCTACTTTTGCTCACCCCTGTATGTACAGCACATTTCTTCAAAGACATTTTAAAAGCAAATCTATTTCTGGAGCTTCAACATTTTCTTAGGAAAACACTCACAGAAATAAAACTTTGGTCAAGCATTTATTCTTTTACTTAACAAATATTTATTATGTGCTTGCTATTTGTCAGGTACTGTTCCTAATGCTGACAAGATCAGATAGACAAGTTGCTTATTCATGGAGCTTATATTCTCATGTGAGAATAAAAATTGAACAAATAAGTAAATACATAAAAGAAAGGTTCAACAATATTTAGTGCCATAACAATAATTAAAATAGGGCGATGTGAAAGGTAACAAAGGGATGTCTGTTTGAGAAGGAAATCCTTAAGGTGCCAAGGCATGGCAGACAAAGAGACCATAAGGTGAGAGGTCATTGGTAGTGAAACAAGCATTATTTGTTTAAAGAACTAAAGGAAGGCTATTATTTCTGGATCATAGAGGGTAAAAAAAGAAAGTGGTATAAAATGAGAAATTTAGCCATATAATGGGGATAAATGAATTCTGTCTAAACTACCATTTTTTTTTAGAATCTTCTGTTCTAATTTGACTTAAATTCATCTTGTGTTAAGCATTTTTCTTTGTGGTAAAATGGTAAAATTTACCAGTCTATTTTCACCCATGATCAAGGTCACAATGTCCAGGACATGTCAGAAAAAAAATGGATGTTGGCAAGGATTTTGGTAGATACATAAGGCATTTGGAAAAGATAAAAGATCAGTGTGCCTTGAACAGTGGGTAAAAGCATCATGGAAAATATAGAATTTGAGGTGGCAGGTATGAGCAAGGAAAGGAATAAAGTTGATAGAAAGGGACAAATAGTATTATGGAGGATATTTAATTATAGGCTGAAGATGTCTTTTGATCTTATACACCAAAAAAATGTCTTTAAAATTTTGGTTAGACGTTGTGAAGTCTGTATTGAGCAGTATTGGTAAGATGGACTGAAGCAAAGTGAGAATGAGATCAACACTTCTTAGGAGGTACAGGGGAGGACTCTGGGTTGACTAAGGATTAAGTCTGATCTCTCATGGATTTTGTTATTTACATCTCTTTTATTTTCTATGGAGGAATATCTATTTAATTTTATTGAGAACATTTTTACAAACCCAGATTACACGGGGGAGGAGTTCATAGCAAGTGCCTGTAACTGTTAACATAGTGGCTGGAAGTGGGAGCCAGCAGTGGGTTGGGAATGGAATCTTATCTAGTGTGGATAAGGAAAAAAAGACCCATTTGAAGAGGGATAAAAAAGAGTCAAAGTATGGAATTCCAAAGGAGCCATTCCAGGTTGTAGAGGTCCAGGAAGACCACTCCTTTTCCAGCCATGGACTTGGTGCTGAGCTGATTCTTTGGCTGCCAGCTTCTCCTGTGAGTTTAGCAGATTTTCGTGAAAAGAGTCTCCTTGGGAAATAAATGCCTTTTCACAAGTTTAGTTCACAGTGAAAGAGAAAAGCACCCAGGTTATAGGCACCAAGGAGTCATCTTACTATTTGCTTTAGGAAATATTGAGGGGCTCCTAATATACCTATAGCAATCTATTTATGGATTTAAAGAATTGAATATGACATTTTATAATGTTTAAATTGAATGACTTATGAAAAATCCCACAAACCTTTATAATAATGCTTGCTTGAGTGACATTACGATAGGTAAAAAGTTGTATTAGATATTTTATTAGGTAATTTTGCAGGCTTGGGTAACAATATGGACAAATTTATCACTTTTCCTCCCAGAAATCAGTTGTACTTTTGGGCATTAAGAAATTTACTACTCTCAGGTAAAAAAGATATTCTACATTTTTCTTTTATATATTTTTATGGTGTGTTTTTTTCACATTTAGATCTTCAGTCTACTTGAAATTCATTTTTGTATTTTGAATGTAGTATAAAGTAGGGATTTAATTTCATTTTCCCCCTGATACTTTTTGTTGTAAGATCCACCCCTTTCTCCAGTGATTCAGATACATCAACCATAAAATACATTCCTCTATATCCATTGGTGCATTTCCTGGGCTCTGTATTCTGTTTTATTACAGTTTATGTGCCAATACCACATCATCCAAATACCTCAGCTTCATACTATTTTGACATTTGTTATAATAAGCCCCTCATTTTGTTCTTTTCTTCAAAATTGTCTTATCTGTTTTATTTATAAACTACTAGTGGCCCGGTGCATGAAATTCATGCACGAATGTGTGTGTGTGTGTGTGTGTGTGTGTGTGTGTGTGTGTGTCCGTCCCTCAAGGCAGCCTGTACCTCTCCAACCTGGGACCCTTTATAGGATGTCCAACTGCCCGTTTAGGCCCGATCCCACTAAACAGGTAGTCAGACATCCCTCTCACAATTCAGGACTGCTGGCTCCCAACTGCTCGCCTGCCTGCCTGCTTGATTGCCCCTAACTGCTTCTGCCTTCCATACTGATCACCCCCTACCTGACCTTCCCTGTTGGTCTGGTCGCCCCTAACTGTCCTCCCCTACTGGCCCAGTCACCCCTAATTGCCCTCCCTTGTCAGCCTGGTCACTCCTAACTGCCCTCCCCTGCAGGCCTGGTTGCCCCCAACCGCCCTCCCTTGCAGTCCTGGTCCTTTCCAACTGCTGTCCCCTGTTGGCCTGCTTGCCCCTAACTTCCCTCCCCTGCAGGCCTGATTTCTCCTCAACTGCCCTCTCCTGCTGGCCATCTTGTGGTGGGCATCTTGTGTCCACATGGGGGCGGCCATCTTTGATCACATGGCCCCACCCTGAGTTGCTCCCTGCCCCCAATCAGGGTCAGGCCAGCTGGAAAACCTTTCAGGGCTCCTTTCCTCTGCCGGCCTGTGCCAATGGGTCCCATTGGGATGGGCCAGCCAGACTCTACTCATGCACGAATTTCTGCACTGAGCCTCTAGTATATATATATATATATATATATATATATATATATATATATGTATATATATATATATATATATATATATATATATATATATATATATTGGAGAATTTCCACAATATATAAATGTATGAGGAATAAATGTCATGGAGGACAGGAAGAGATGGTCTGCCAAACACCCAATTGCCATTCCAGAAAGAAAAAAAGGGAGAATCATTGGATAGCCATTGTTAACCTTAATTGATGCTCTAGAAAAAGATAACCAAAAGTTGAGGACATTTAACTAGCAATTATAAGCTAAGTATGAAAGTCAGGGGGTTTTCTTGATGGCATATAAAATACTGCTCACCTCCTACGGTGGCAGAGCAGAGAAAGCCCAACACAACCACAAAAGCAGTAGATCTCCAAAGTGGGGTAAGTGCCCAGCCAAAGCAGATCTGCTATGATGGCACCTCAAAACAACAGAGGCATGGTGGTGGTGTACATGTTTGTGAACCCAAATGTTGTAATGAGGGGCAAGATTGGAGCACCGGACCCACAGAGAATTTTGGAGATGGTAATAGAACATGATGTCCCTAAAGGCTAAACCAAAGAGCAGACAAAGGGACATTACTGAAGCTGTACTATCAAAAGAAATCAAGGATAGATGATCAAGAGGTTGAGGGCAGTCACCTCCAAAAGTTATGATCCCTTGCCTACTTCTGGGCATGAGACAGTTTTTAGATTCAGAACCAATTAAAAAAAGTCAATCTTAAAAATTCAAGAAAAAGTTTCTTCTAGGTAGATCATAAACTGCTAGTGGAGCACCATGCCTTTCACTCTAATCAGAGCAGAAAAGCCGCATTCTTCATTTTTCTTTAATAGAGCATTCAGCACATTCAGCATCACTCTGTGTGTGTGTGTGTGTGTGTGTGTACACGTGCGTGCGCGCCTTGAGAAGCTCTAAAAGAAAGTTTCTTCAGAAAACTGTTTCTAAGTTGTAGTCTGGAGGTTTAGTGTAGTTGTGACCACCTGTGTGAGGTGCAAAGGGTTATTTTAAAAGGAGCTCTTTCATTTGTCTTTGTGGGAGAGAGGTTGCACTAATCAAAATGACATCACATTTGTGGGGCACCTGTGAAACTATGCAGAAGTTGGCTCAAGTACAAAAGACTTTGTTTTTCCTTTTTCTTTCCTAAGGTAGTTAACTTGATTTCTCCTCTCCATAAATTCTTTAATTGGTTTAATAAAATACACAACTAACTGAGTGCCCTTTTCTATTAGTTCCATTGTGAAAATTTATGTAGCGACGTTTAGCTAACCAAAACATTACATTTTATGCGAAAAAAATTTTTTTACAGGTTTCAGAACAGCTAAGAAATACTTAAAAGAAGAGAAGAATTTCAAAGTAGTAAGGCTTTCCTTAACAATAATTCTCACATTCACGTTAGTTGCTGTTAAATAAAACCTGCCCTGGCTTTCCATAAGCAATAAAGAAGGCATAATACCTCTTTATTTTTATTTCTGCAGCACGTGCAGCTTTACTAGTGGGAGTGTGAAGCTAATTTTTTAAGACTGAAACAAGAGGAGAGATTTAATATTAACTGTGCTGTGCCCTAGGCTAATCAGACAGCTGGGATTGGCCAAACTGATACATGATTGTAGCACTTTGCAGAAAAGGTTTCATTTTTTTTTCTTTTGAGAGAGGATCTTATGTAATAATACAAACGGGGCAGAAGTACGGAATTCCAGATCACCTCCAAGATCAGATTCATCACTGACCTTTCAAGTGACGTCAGATAAGTTTCAGTTATCGTTGAGAGGTAAAATTTACCAGGCGAAGGGGCACAGAGAGGAAATGGTGTAACGAGAGCCTGGTGGGCTTCACTGTGGATGAGGGCTGCCTGTAAGCACCGTGGTTTTAGTAGGGTTCAGCCACGGCAAGGATCATAGTGTTGAAATATAAAGAATGGGGGAAGAAATAGTCTGACACCTCTTCTCCACTCACTGATATTCCAGAAACTAGAAGGCAAGAGAGCCTGGATGATGCAGTCATGGTGGTCCCTCCAGGACATATAACATTGCAGAAAATGTAGGACATGGCTATTGGGAATGTGAGGTCATATTGCTGCTATAACAAATTATAAACTTACTAGAGGCCCAGTGCATGAAATTTGTGCACTGGGGGTGGGGAAGGGTAATGGGGATCCCTCAGCCCAGCCCATACTTTCTCCAATCAGGGACCCCTCAAGGGATGTCTAACTGCCTCTCACCGTCTAGAACTGCTGGCTCCTAACCACTCGCCTGCCTGCCTGCCTGCCTGATCACCCCTAACCACCTCTGCCTCGCCCAGCACCCAAGACCCAGGATTCCCTCCTCCAGCCGGTCGCAGGCACCCAGGACCTGGCCCAGCTCCCCCCCCCCCCGGGCTGGCTGTAGCCACAGGGGACTGTGGCTTGTCCCTCTCTTGGGCCGCAGGTGCAGCCACTGGCACCCAAGACTGCAGGGCGTGTAGCTTATCCCTTTCCCAGGTTGCAGGCACAGCTGCTGGCCTTCAGGACAGCAGGGCAGGTGGCTTGTCCCTCTCCTGGCTGGTCCCCATTCCTCTCTCATTATTCTTCTACCACACACTGTTAATTCAAAGAAGTTGCTTGAGAATATTATGACTTTCCTTGTACCGCATAATGCTGCAGATAAAGTAATGACTAAAGGTCTAACTAACTACACTTTAGAATTCTCACTTGTCTCTGAATAAAATCTGAAGATTTCATGAGTGTGATATATATTATCATAGACATACAAGTATTGCATTTGAACACCATTTTTGATTAGAGTTTATCAACTATTTCCTCATTGGAACTTTTTGTGATGTTTCAAATGTCTCAGATTCTGGCCTTGGGAAAAGATCACATTGAAAGACAATTCTCTCAGTAGGTATTCAGTAAAGTCTCCAAGGGAAGACCAAACTATGTAATAGATTATGCATCTCTTTCTTGGATGAGGGAGAGAAATGTACTACAACCACTTCATATTAGTGTTTATGCTGCTAGGCTTTGCAGCTACTTTGCAAGTTGCAGATTCATTTGAAGATCAAAGAAAATACCTATGTTCTCCAATTATCTGTAGTACAGCTGACAAATCAGTTTGATTATACACAATTCTTTAGTTCCTTTAGGTAGATTTTGGTGGTCAGCCATGGTTAGCTGTGCCTCTCACATTTGCTGCTAGGTTCTGAGCAAAGCAAGACTCCACTCAAGTTTTGCTAGAACTAACGGATATTTAAGTCAGCAATCATTAGCAAGCTAATATGAGCCATTTTATAAACCTGTTCTAAAAGCTTGATAGAGTTCCAAGTCCACGTTCTTTATGTGCTCCACCAAAACAGCACAGTGCCTGGACAGATCATTTAAGGTGGGTACAACATTTCAGGGGCAGCGATCTTGCCACTGCTATGAGTCAGTCAAAATCCCTCTTAAGAAAATGGCTGGATAATAAGATGGTTAAGAGATCAAACCTCAAGTTCCATCCTTAATTGTGGAGTCTTTAGGTGGGTGCTAGACTCTTATATCCTGTTTTAAACTATGTTAACTAGTTGACACATATTTAGTAACTTTTTATTTTTTTTTTAATATATTTTATTGATTTTCCACAGAGAGGAAGGGAGAAGAATAGAGAGCTAGAAACAACCATGAGAGAGAAACATCAACCAGCTGCCTCCTGCACACCCCCTATCGGGGATGTGCCCGCAACCAATGTACATGCCTTTGACTGGAATCGAAGCTGGGACCTTTCAGTCCACAAACCGATGCTCTATCCACCGAGTCAAACCGGTTTCAGCCATATTTAGTAACTTTGATTTCACCAAGGAAACCCAATTTTTAACATTCTCTATGCTAGAGAATAGTCCATTCTTTCCACCAGGTGAAATTTGTTTCTGACATTTGCTCTGTTAGTTAGCAATGCCTAAGGTGTGGATTAGCTGAAGTCATTGTGGTAACTGCCTCTGAATTTTGACCTTTCCATATATCCCTAACTATCCACTTCTAGATGAATTATTAGTGCAACTGACTGTGTCAGAATATAGTTCAGCCAACTGGTACATGCGTATCACATGAAATACTCAAAACTTTATGATAGGCATCATAAAAATCAGCACTGAAACTTTTAAGGCCCACTAAAAGAAAATTGCAGAGTTGACCATTTTGTTGATCAAGAGAAAAGAATTAGTGGCCTGTGAAGTTGGATTTTCTTGGCTAGTGGATTTACTAAAATATAAACATGGCATAGTAAATGGAAGCTGATTAGTATTCTGTAAACTTGAGTATTGGGAAGTAGTTCTTTCTTTGTGTAGGAACCATCCCAAACCTGTGATTAAATAAATGTCAGGAATTTTAAGGGGCCTTATGAAGAGTATCCTTTGAACAAATTGAGAATTAAGATAAAAAGAGTACCACAAATGGATCTCCTTCAGTACTTGCGCTATATGGAATAGTAGTTAGATCATGGACTCCAGACCATATGGATTACATTTGAATCTCAGGTTTGCAACTTCTGATGGTGTAATCTAGGGAAATTGCTTACACTGTCTGGTCTCATATTCTGAAATAAAAAATGGGGATAACAAGAATATACCTCCCACAAAGGTTGATGCGATGATTTATTTATATTTATATTTTTAAGAAAGTGAGGGGGAAAACAGTGCCTGGCACATAGTAATCAGTGTGTAAGTATCAAATGTTGTTATTGTTATTTTTTCCCCCCAAAGATAGATTGAAGGACATGGTTCTCTTGGTAAGAAAGTAGGCCTACTAAACTAGAATTAAGGATATTTTCCTGTCTCCCCTGCAAATCATCACAGACCTGGACCAGGCAGGCCTCCGCCAGAGGAGGCCTATTCATGGGAAGCTTGAAGCAGAGAGGCTCAGAAGAGAATTCTTACTGCAGGCGATTTGCCCCCAAGAGGATAAAAGAAGATAGCTCAGCTGAACGTGCCCTGTTGTGTCCCGTTCCTTTTTCTCAAATTTACAAGAATGAGTTAACATTCTTTGAAATGAAGCGAATAAAGGCATAGAGAGGGATCAGGAGTGTTTAAGAAAAACACCCCTGTCCATAAAAAACAGAGCAGAGAAATTATCCTTACAGTCTATCTTTCTCATAGGACAACGTGAAGGCCCTTCCAGCTGAGTGACAACCAACTTTAGCACAAGTATAAAACGGAATTTTAAACTCATATAACTGAAACAAAGTGAGTCAAACAGACTTTAGGCATGAAAGGTACAGATATTTTTAAAACAACAACTATCTGCCTCTGGCCATCTCTCATCCCCGCTGGACTCTATTCTGGTTTATGTTCTTCTTCTGCAAACATTTTTTTCTGCACAGGGCAGAGAAGAAGGCCACTAGCAGGTCCCATTTCATACTCTTCCAGCTTTGTCGCATGAAAGTCAAGACCCCCTCTCCTTTGCCTTCCAACTAAAAACCTGAAGGAGCCGAGGCCGGTTTGGCTCAGTGGTGGAGCGTCGGTCTGCGGACTGAAGGGTCCCAGGTTCGATTCCAGTCAAGGGCATGTACATTGGTTGCGGGCGCATCCCCAGGTGGCGGGTGTGCAGGAGGCAGCTGGTCGATGTTTCTCTCTCATCGACGTTTCCAGCTCTCTATCTCTCTCCCTTCCTCTCTGTAAAAAATCAATAAAATATATTTTAAAAAAAGAAAGAAAAACTTAAAAAAAATAAAAATAAATAAAAACCTGAAGGAGATGCTTTTATTGGCCAATTTGTCACATGCCTGCCTCTAAACCAGTTTCTTGACCAGGAGAATCGTTAGGCAATAAGGTTTCATGATTGCCAATACAACAATAATTACATTATAATTGAAGGCCCCTTAACTTTTTCCTAGGTTTCTTGGAGTATCCCAGGTCTTCTATTTACTTGCATAGTGGCCGTCACAATATTGAATGAATGAATGAATGAATTTATTAATCCATTAATTTGGCAATGTCTGACTCTCTCAGTAGTTTTGATATTTTTGGCTGTTTGTTCTCTATCTTCCTTGCCTTTAAAATGTTTTTTACAATATGATTTTCTGGGTTTTTAATAAGCAATCATAATTATATTTTTGAGGGATCTGTAGAAATAAGCACTAAGCTTTTTCTGACATACCTGTAGCAACCAATTAATAATCAGGAGCATCACTGGTTTCCTGGAAATCTCCTAAATCAAGGGAGCAATGTGGCTGGATAAAAAGCCAGAAGAGGCCAATAGTCCTGAGGAATAATGGAAAGAGTGTTGCAATGTAAACATAAGCAATTAAGCGGAGACTATTAAAACAGCTATTCAGACTAGGGGAACTGAGAGACTTATAAAATCAAGTGGGTTTATTGTTTTTCATGGACTTTTGAACTTGTTCATATTTCAGTTCCACCAGCTTCTCCTGTACTTCTTGTTCAATTATAGTTTTTGTGGCATGGGATAAAGTAATGTTCATCCTATTATATGCTAAGCAATAGACTGTAATACTTAAATCTTTCTTTGCAAATACAGAGGAAATATTTTCCCCCTCAGATTTAGATATACAAACAGAACCTGAGATTAAGAACTGCAGGGCAGGTGGATTACTTGTGAATGCAACCACCCTAAGAGGCAGGAATGGGAGGAAGAGGGAATGCATAATAAGGAAAATGTTTAATAAAATTCCCCACTGCTACAGGTTGCTCTCCCTTCAAGGAACCCTTTTGAAATACATCTGGGAGTCCATTCCCCAACCAAGGTTGGCCCCTGGGAAATTCATTTTCTCTCACTTCTTATGTGCACACGTGTTAGTTTCCCATAGGTTTTCCAGAATGCCAGAGAAATCGCAGGCAGACAGGAAAGGTGAACTGTGCAAGCCCAAGGAGAGACTCTAGTTGTCTCTGTTGAAGCTGGTCAAAGACTGAGCTGCCCTGGTCACCTTAGAAGCAGCAGAAATAAGAGACAGGGTGGATCAGAAAGACTTTGAAGTGGTACTTGAGAGGTGTGAGGTATACTGGCTATCTACTGGTTTACACTTTCTCTAATTATTTTATTTAAAAGCCAACAGCCTGCTAAAATCTCTCTTGACATTGCTAAAATCTCTCTCACCCTCTCACTTACAATTGGTGTATATGCCAAGAAGCTCGTCTTGGGAAGGGGCTGTTCTGGTTCTCAGAACTTCTTTGCAGGCCTCTCCCTGGAATTCCCAGAATCTACTTAAGGTTATTAATTTGGTCTTGACTCTTCTAGTTATTAACAGCTTTGATGGTTAATTTTATGTGTCAACTTGTCTAGGCCACAATGCCCAGATATTTGGTCAGACATTATTCTAGATGTTTTTGTGGGGATGCTTTTGTTTAAATGAGGTTTATATTTAAATCAGTGGACTCTGTGTAAAGCAGATTGCTCTCCTTAATGTAGGTGGGTCTCATCCAATCAGTTGAACAGCTTAATAGAACAAAAGACTGACCTCTTCCCTGTACAAGAGGGAATTTTTCAGCACATTGTCTTCACCTGCAACATCCACCTTTCCTGGTTTTACAGCAGATTGATTTTAGACTCAAAGTGCACTCTTCATTAAATCTTCAGGCTACTGGCCTCCCTCATCAGATTTTGGTGGTGTCATTTCTCCACAGTTGCATGAGCCAATTCCTTAAAATAAATCTCTTTCTATACATATATCATCCTACTGGTTCTATTTCTCTGGACAACTCTACTGACCTGGTGAGTCAAGATCTTCAAGTGATGATGTCCTGTTACCGAGAAGTCTTTGTTAACATCTGGCAGTTGGTTCTAGGAAAATGCCACTTAAGCTGATCCATTTCATATAGAGGCAACATTCCATAGAAAACATTTTTTAAAGATTTCTTTGGGATTTCCCTTGAAGAAAATTCATCTAAAATTATGAAAATTAATCAACTTAATGATATCAGATAAAATTAGACATAATTACAACTATACATTATTAGGACAAAGGGTATATTATTGAATATTTTTGTATGATATATGTAATTAAACTAGAGGCCCAGTGCACAGAATTCATGCAGGTAGAGTTTCTAGGCCTGCCAGCCAGGCCTTCCTTCCTTCCTTCCTTCCCTGGCTGCCGGCTGTCGCCTGGGGCCTTCCCAGTTCCATGCTGCCCTGGTCAGCGCACGACATAGCGAGCAAATCAAACTCCCGATTGAACTCCCAAGGGGACACTTTGCATATTAACCTTTTATATAAAGACTAGTGACCTGGTGCACAAAATTCATGCATGGGAGATTGTTCCCCTGCCCAATCTGCACCCTCTCCAATCTGGGACCCCATTAAGGATGTCTAACTGTTGGTTTAGGCCTGATCCCTAAATCAGTAGTCAGATATCCCTCTCACAATCCAGGACTGCTGGCTCCAACTACTCACCTGCTTGCCTGCATTGCTCTTAACCACTCTGCCTGCTGGCCAGCTTTCCCCCAACTAACCCCTACCGCTGGCCTGCTCACCTCCAAATTCCCCCCCCCCCCTGCTGGCCTGCTTGCCCCCAACTCCTCTCCCCACTGGCCTGCTCATTCCTAACTGCCCAGCTTCTGGCCTGCTCACTCTAAACTGCCCATCCCCACTGTCCAGATAACCTCCAACTGACCACCACTGATGGCCTGCTCACCTCCAACTGACTCCCTGCTGGTCTGCTTATCCCCAGTGGCCCTGCTCCACACCAGCTTGATCACCCACAACTGCCGCCCCATCCTGGCCTGATTGCCCCCTGGTAACCCAAGCTCTTAGCCCCTCCTGTTTTTCTTTTATTTTTCAATGCCTCCTTGAGTGGAGGCCAGGGCTGGCTGGAAGCAGGTATCTGGGATTTATTTATCTTGTATAATTGAAACTTTGTAGCCTTGAGCGGAGGCCAGGGCCGGGCAGGGTGGGCGGGAAGCTTGGCTTCCTCCATTGCCAGGGCAACCCAAGCCTCCTGTTCACTCCAGCTCTGTGGCTGCTGCCATATTGGTTGGGTTAATTTGCATACTCACTCCTGATTGGCTGGTGGGTGTGGTTTGTGGGCATAGCAGAGGTATAGTCAATTTGCATGTTTCTCCTTTATTAGTGTAGATTTGTGACAAAAATATGACATACTATATGTTGAATTAGGCAGTACAATGACTAGTATAGATATTTTGGCAAAAACACAAAAACCTAACCCTTTGACATGGATTTTCTCAAAGACCCTCTCATTATTTTGATATTTAAACCATTTTCTTTTAAAATCTTGTCTTGACTTAACCTTTACTGACTTACTGCTCTTTGACTGATAATCAGTTTAACTGCCATATCCTTATTTGTCAATGTCTTACATAATATGTGAATGTTTCTCTAACATCACCTTCCTTGACTTCATTTAGAATTAAGGTTTTTGAAAGTTTTAAAGTTTCACTTGGTGAATGCTTTGCTTAAGCATTGTACTTTTTTGGCTATTGCATATATCAGCAGTTGAAGACTGTCTAAGGATGTCGGTGTGATGTTGAACAGGAAGTGGAGGAATGATGTTAACGAAAAATGGAGTGGTGCTGATTTATTAATACTCAGTCTTTTAGTGTTATAACTTTTGTTCCTCTCTAGAGCAAGATACAACCTGTAACTACAGAGACTCAGAAAGGGAGAATAACAAGGCTGCCTTTTATTTAAAGCCATTAGGTGTCCTTAAATCTGGGTACGTCCTTCTAGGGCTCTCTAAGACTGGCAGAACCTCATTCTAAATCATATGCCACACAGGTTGCTGACCCCTGCTTCAGCTGTTAGCTTCCTTGATTGAGTCTTTTGATGGCTATAGCTCCCATTCTGCATTAGCTTGCAGTGGCTTGACTGTATTTCACATTTTAAAGATGTGTCAAAAACGGATGGGTCATGTTGATTTTGGAACAGCTTACAAAATTCTGCTATTTTATCTGGGATTTCCATAGAGACTCCTTCAGACAGGGGCCTGTGTGCTTAGTAATGTTTGTTAAGCAAGTCGATAGAGTTGATGAACTCAAGCTGCCACTTTAGACAGTCTGATTTTCTTTGCTGATACAAGGTGACTTTCATCTAAGAGCACACACAGTTTTCAGAAGCTTAAAACCTGTGATTTCAGCAAATAACTTTGAGAGTCTGAGCTAAGATGTCTTGAGACAAGATGCCAAGTTAACATCTCCCAGTTGTTAAGATGTACAGGTATAGCTAATTATGGAAATATGTGAGTTTATTATGTAATTAGGTCCACACAACCTAATATATATGTTCTAACAATTTGGTGACAGCTTGAAAAGTTAGTACGCATACATTGAAAGAAAAAAAAAGCCTTTTTCATTTTCAACTACATAGTTTACTAATGTGATTGATTGTGTGCCTGTTGGACACTGCTAAATTTCTCAAACTATGGAATCAGATTGGACGTTGGCACTCTCATTTCATGTACATTAATTTAAGTGTAGTACTTGCTTTCTTATCACCGTGTCTGTGGAAAACCCAGGATCATAAAGATGCAGTGTCATTAAAAGGAATTCTAATGCTGAGAATGTGAACAGTATTGAGTGATTGGGTCATGCAGTGTTCTACAGGTAGAGAGTATTATGGTTTCTCTCAGAATGCAAAATATCCTGAGCTCTTCTGAGTTCACTGTGGTGCCTGAGGCAGGACACCATTTGGCAGCTTTCCTACCTTTACTGCCCTGGTTGCATGTATCCTTAAGGGTCTCCCAGATGATTTACACATGTAACATGCCTGGTTTGGGAGGGATGGCATTTGAGCAAATGCAATGACAGGAGTATGTTATCTGATGAAATTATCATCACTCATTGTCATCTCCGGGAAGCACCTGGGTAGCTGCCTTGCACAGCACCATTCTGGATTTCCATTTTATGTATATGATAGTCCTGAGAACACACTGTGAATGAGGTCTCTTAAAGAGTTTTACCAAGTGGAAATCCTGGAAAATAGCATATAGGCGTGGTGCAAGATACTTCCCATGGAAGATCTCATGTAATCCTTTAGAAAACAAACCTTTAATAGCTTTAGGGGAGGCAATGTGGCTTAATTATCAACTTATTTCTGGGGGTATAAAATCTGTGTTAAAATATTGGCTCTGTTACTTACCAAAACTGTGACCTTGGTGAAGTTGCTTAAACTGTCAGTGTCTGTTAAGGCCTCAGGGATATATGAGGAATAGCTGTTTGAGGGGAATGTGAACAGAGGCTGAGATTGTGGGCTGGAGTGTCTGCATATGCACATGAGTCACTTGCCATGCGAGATGGAGTCAGGGATGATAGGACAAAGGGGGAGGACCCAGGTTCAGGTGTTACAAATGAGTGCTGTCAGGGAACACTACAGAGCCTGAAAAGTGTAAATTTGAACCAGGCATTCCAAATTATGAAAGTGTATTTGTCAAGATAAGAAAATAAGAATACATTTAACAGCTTGTTAGCTTGGTTAATAGAATCCAAGGAATTCAGTTTTTAATAGGTGGACCTTCATTTCTATGCTTTCCCGGAGCCCTACAAACATTAAGATGGGAAGTTTGGGGCTGCATGAGCTTTCAAAGAATGATTTAGCAAACATAGTAAGCTTTGTATTTCAGGCAGGTCAGGCAGCAGTGAGATTAGCAAGGGGTAAGTTTGGAGGAAGGGAAACGACCGCAGGGAATGCAGAACAGAAATGACAATTCATTGCTCTGGTAACAGTGGGTGTGCAAAGGAAAAGTGGGTTTGAGAAATATTAGAATGTACAATCCACAGAGCTTATTTACAGCATTTGATTACCATTCAGTTAGAGATACCTAATAACTGGTTGCATATTTGGGCCTGGATCTTGGGAAGAAATTGAGCCTCAACGTATGAATTTGGAGGTCACAGTTACTATGTATAGTGGTAGCTGACATCATGGGTGGGGAATGAGGTCGTTTGAGAGGCAAGCAGCATAAAATGAGAAGAGTCCTGAGACCAAATCCCTGGGGAACAGCATTTAAAACACTAGTAAAGGGACAGCAACACTTGAAGGAGGCTGAGAATGAACACTAGAGAGAGGGGGAGAAATCCTTCGAAATGTGTAACTTAAAGACACTCATAGAAATAAAGATATAAAGGGCAGGGTGGAGGTTGAAGAAGAGATGAAAAGCAAAGGAAAATGAACGGTCTCTCCAAGCAAGAAATACAGGAATGGGTTACTAAGGACAACACGTGCAAAAACACTGAAAACAAATGTGATACTTCACCAGAATTACTAGCAGCAAAAAGATTTTATCTCTGAAGTAATTTGAGAATCGATTCCTTTGACTGAGCTCAGTGGAGCCAGAAAGGAGACAAGGGAGAGCTTGTGATCTGATGGAGATGAGCTGGGAAAATTGACTTTGACACTTTGGCCCATGGAAGGAAACGAACCATGCATAAGTAGTACAAAGGGAATAAGCTGCTACTTGGATGCATCTCAATTTTAATTCAGTGCCACTGATGGGCCTTTGACATCATAGAACAGTTTCTACCTACACCAGATTGGCAATGCAGTAGAGCAAATAACTGTGAACAATTACTGGTGACAGATCAGAATTTCTCAATTGGCATCCTTTTGCCTTACTTGTGTATATAATCACCAGTGGATACATTTCCCACCTAGAAAACCTCCTACCTCTGAAGATGGTCTTCAGGCTCTATAATTTTCCTGCTATGGCCAGTCCCTGTGCTAGTATCTTTTATAAAATGGAAATATGAGTTTATGCTCCTTGAACTGGAAAGATGAGAGTATTCCAAGAGCTCCAGAGACCATACTCTTGAAGGAAAGAGAGAAATATTCTCATTTTAAAAAAATCTTAATTTATCCCTTTATCTAAACTTCTCTTTATAATCAAGTTCAGTGCTGCAGAAAGTGAAAGAAAATCCCTGGCCTGAAGAAAGCTCTATCTGTACATGATGATCTGAAAATGTAGCCAAGAAGTTGAAATCTGGGAACAGGCTGGCTTTACAAGGGACTGAAAGTTTTTTAGTCTTTGTAGTTTTTCCAGATGTCTGCCTTGACATTGACTTTTTCAAATGCTTTTGTTTTCTGGTTCTCCTGGGGTGTAGAGTACTTTGGTTGTTGGATTGGGATTAGATCATGGGCTTTTGTGATGTTAATGGTGTTAACAATTCTGCCAAAAGTAGCCTTTGCATTATTTAGCCACATTCCCTCAGGATTCCCCAAGGAAGCCAGAGACCTGAAGATTTCCACCTTGCATGAGAGTGGGACTTTTTATTTAAAATTTGGAAAAAATCAGTCATTGCCTATTAAGCCAGGGCTCTTCCAGTTTTGTGGACACTGATTAGTTAGGAATTTCCGAGAAATCAAATCTTGTTTTGGTATTCTACTTCTATCTCAAGGAAGGAAGGAAGGAAGGAAGGAAGGAAGGAAGGAAGGAAGGAAGGAAGGAAGGAAGGGAAAGGAGGAAGGAAGGGAAGGGAAGGGAGGGAGGAAGGAAGGGCACCATTAAAATACTTCCCAAACTTCCTTTTGACCTCTTCTAACTGAATTTTCATAAGACTTATCAAAAATTTTTCAATCTATCTTAAATTCCTTTTTCTAGTTTAATTTTCACACATACATTAAACAAGCCTAAATAAATAAATAAACAACAACTTCATAGATAAAAAATAAAGAAAAATAAAAAAAAAACTTATCTTTGGCCTCTTTAACCATCTCATACAAACCAACTGTTATGGGGAAGTTGGGTTATCCCTTTCTCCACGAAGTGCTGGGGATAGAGTCCTTATGATATCTCAGAAAAACAATTTCCTTGCATGGGAGGGTGAGTGATTTTTATTTGCATGGAATTAGATACCTGGGTTTCCAAAGTCCCATTTCCCATAATCCAGTCCTGGAAGAAGTGTAGCTGGGGATTCCATAGAGCTAAAAGCAAAGCCAGTGTCCAGAGTTTCAGCATCAGGCTCCATTGTGTGTGGAGTCCATATGGTCATGGGCCATGTGGGCAAATCCAGGTTAGCTAAGAAAGCGTACTACCTGCAACAAGAGTCCCAAGAGCAGCAAAGACCACTAAGAACACAAGAGAAACCAAGAAAGCGAGCTCCATTGTTTAGGGGATTAAGTATCTCTTACAGTGGCCAACCCATTCTGGCCAATGACCTCTGTTTCTAGCTGTTTCTGTGACTGATAGTAAGCACCTTCGCTAAGCCTCCCCTTTCCCCTCCAAACTTTACTGGTCATCTTCCTCCCTTTGCTGAACCACTGGAGAGTGTAAAGTTGTAGCTTCCTGGTGAAGCTGCCCAAATGACATGCCTATAATATTTGGCCTTCCCTTTGCTCTTTTCCTGTTATTAACTAGGTTAATTATAATGTATCATAACTACATATAGTACAGCTAAGTACATACACAAAAAACAGTTACTGGAATTCTCGAAAATAGATTTTTGTTTTTATCTTTTTTTTTTTTTTTTTGCTTTTTTATACAATGTTCTTTTTTCTCAACTTTGAGATTATAATGAACATGGTCACAAGAAAAGTCAAAAGTAGGACAGAGAATGCTCCAAAGGCTGGTTTGGCCATCCTGAGATCATTAAAACTGGCTGACCCCTAACAATATGAACAAAAATATAAAATGTAAATTAAAAATAGAAATACATTTTCCTTTTTATAATACTTTTAAGAAAAAAAGCAGGGTCTTGGAAGTTTTCTGTGTTTTTTTTCTTCCCCTGTTGCAAATTCACATTGTAGTTCTGATTGGGTGGTGGGGAATTCATGTCATCTGCATGTGGCACTGCCTGAGGTGGGCAGGTTGGCAAGACTCTCTACTCGAAGGTTGACTACATTTAGATTCTGAGACCATAATGGAGAGTGAATTGATCAGGATGGCCTTTTCTTCTTCTTCTTCTTCTTCTTCTTCTTCTTCTTCTTCTTCTTCTTCTTCTTCTTCTTCTTCTTCTTCTTCTTCTTCTTCTCCCTCTCCTTCTCCTTCTCCTTCTCCTCCTCCTCCTCCTCCTCCTCCTCCTCCTCCTCCTCCTCCTCCTCCTCCTCCTTCTTCTTAGTTTAACTTTTCCTTTTTTACTGTCTAGTCATCTTTACCGGTCTTTTGCTTCTTGTTGTCATCCTCATCATCTTCTAGTTCATTTTCAACTTGCAGTATGATTTCAAATACCAAAATAAGGCTTAGGACCTTAGTAATAGCAATAGATCAATATTGCTATTGATCTATAATAGTGGAATCGATAAAAGTGGAAATGGTGAAAGCCAGGTATGTTCTATTCTTTGTTCTCTAAGTAGCTACCCTAGGAGAGAGGGGCTATGCCAGGCACCAGAGATTCAGATCTGAAGGGTCGTAGTTCTCAGGATCTTCATATTGGAAATGGAATCTAAGAACTAAAATTCTAGTTGTTTGCCTTCTTCATGCCTTAGTTTCCTCATTGGTCATATGGGTCCTTGTGAAATCATAATGGTAATAATAGCTAACATTTATTGCATATTTCTCCATGCAGTATTTTAAATACACTCTATATAATAATACATTCAATCTTCCTAATAATTTTCTGGTATAGGTCCTTCTGTCTTCCCTCCCTCTCAAATCTCTTGAGTGTTTATTGCCTTGTTCAGAGTAATTCTGAGTTCTCTTAGGCCTGATGGAGTGACTCCAGGCCATTTTTAATTATGGGCAGTGTCTTCTTTAATCCATGTAATTTTCTGAAGCTTGCCACTAAACTTGGGAAGAACATATATGTACAGGCAGAAAGCCCTCAAGCATTCTTTTAAGGGACTTTGTGTCAAAAAAGATAATGAAAATACTCTTGCATTTAGTTACCTATGGAAGGGTCCTGAATACTATATATGACAATAAATTTAAAATCAATTTCCAGCTATATACCTTACAAACCTATATAGATTTGGTCTCTTTTCATATCTTTCAGGAAAGCTATGCTTTGAAAGCTTAGCACTATATCCAGGGCTAGCATGGGACCACAGAAGCTGTCTAGCACCCAGACTGGGATCTCAGCTGAACAGAAAGCTGGCCATAAGCTGACCCAGCACAAAGCCCTGCTTTCCACACCAACAATGACCATTGGCCAGGATTTCAATTACAGTATCAGCTTTCTGGAGGAGGACTAGAAAAGAATCAGACTCCCCTTATTCCCAGATCTAAAACAAGGCACAAAGTAGTCATTAACGATAAAGATGAGGTTAATTTGCTTTTCCTCTGAATATGAATGCTAATGTAACCACTTAAATAGTGCCAACAATGAAAATAAATAGAAGACCCAGTTAAACCACTAATGTGCAGGGCCATACCAGTTGGCAAACATGAAAGCCAGCAGTGCTGGGAGAAAAAAAAAAGCAATTAATGCTTATATGTAAAATGAGCTATTGGACTGCATGGATTCAATTACATTTATTAAATTGAACTGTTGTGACATTAGCAATAGGAACATGTCCTATTTTAAGTGAGGGAATGTTCCCTGTCCAGGTAGCTCCAGTTGGTTAGAGCATCAACCCAATATGCCAAGATTGACAGTTCAATCCCAGCTGAAGGAACATATAAGAATCAGCCAATGAATGTGAATAAATAAGTGGAATAACAAATCTCTCTATCTTTCTCTCTCCTTTTCTCCCTTCTCTCTAAAATAAATTTTTAAAAAATCAATGAGGGGAGGTAATGCCACAACATTTCTTAGAAATCATCTGAGTTCTTAAAAAACTTTTATTGCCCTAATCTCCTTCCTTGTTCTCCACATTCTGCCAGTCCTTGGAGTTACAGAGAGGTTAGGGAGACCCCAAAGGTTAACATAAGCTGCTCTGAGGGGAGGGGAGGGAGATGACATAGTGAAGAGTCCTCCAGCCTGTCCTGTGCCATTGCTGAGAAACAATGAGGCCTGTCTTCTGCTTATCATGGTTTCTACACATTTTATTAATTCTAAATTATATACTACTTGTCTTGTTGCTATAAAGTAGAAATGGACAGTGGTTTCTAGAGCATTCCTCTGCAACTAAATGGATTTAGTATGTGTCCATAAAACATAGCATTCTACATTAAGCATCCCATGTCTTACTTAGGGTGCGCATGCCCAGTTCTTGTGCTTCGGCCAGGTGTACAGTTTACCATGTGTTCAGCTCTTACACCTAAGGGTGGTATTTTGTGGTAGTTAGTGCAGCTAGTGGGAGCTGTGCTGATGACATCTGGGGCCAGTCACCTGCAGGTTGCATGACCCATGCAAATTATTTACTTTCTCTGTGCCTCAGTGTCATCCTTTGTAAAATAGGTGTGATGATCCTTACCTCATATGATTATTGAGAGAATTAAATAAGATTGTGTGTATTTATACATATTTACCTTGCAGTGTATTGGGCATTAATTATTTATCAACAAATAATATCGCAGAATTATTACTGAGACCCAGTTCTCTGCCCCGCAGACTTAGAGTCTGGATGGGGACATAGGATATTTATTTATGTAACAGTGAGTAAACAGGGCTTCTTTTCCACTTTCTCAATTGGAAGCCATTTTTCTTCTCCATGTCTCTGTCAGAGCCTTCAAGGTAAGGGTTCTCACAGGCAAAGGACTAAGAGTGGGGCAACTAATTCTCTTCCTGACTTTCCCATGTTTTCATTGGCTGGCTTTGGCCAAGTTCTTTAACTCCTTGGTGTAGCCATTTCCTCATCCATAAAATGGGGAAAATACCATCATTCTCCCACAGGATATCTATGAAAATCAAAGAGATTATGGAATACTAGAATATTGAAATGTATTATAAAAACAAGGTGTTACTAATATTATATTATATAATTATTTATGAATGTATCTTATGCCTCAAAGTAGAACGATTCCCAGAATAGTGACTTGAACAGTTTCCAAAGGCTGTGCGATAGGGAGGGAGATTTACAATAAGAAATATATGGTAGTAGAGCAGCTATTAGATAAGCATGTCTAGTATGTCACTTTTTTGTCACATTTTTCCCCATATAAATTATTCTGGTTTTCCCAAGGAAGATGCACTAAAGGTGAAAATGGATAGTTGGAATGATCAGGAAACATTTCCAGAATCCAGGAATAGGAAGGGCTGACAATAATGGATTGACAATCGATAATAATGAAAGGCTTAAGGTACCTTGCTTGTTGGCTTGTTGGGGGGTAAGTTTTGAACTATGATGGTATGTGCAGTATTATTTATCCACTGTTCCCAGGACAAAAAGAAAAAGAAACTCAAACTAACATAAACAAGGAAAAAATCAACCAATCAGCAAGAACCAACCCAACCATCAACAACTCTCCTACCAAACATCCCTAAGAGCCAAACCGGATCACAAGTAGTTTTAAGTTTCAGCTCCCTGGATGGCACAGAGTTAAGATCTCTCTGATGCCTAGGTCTACAGCCTTCAATTATGGATAGCCACAGTCTTTGATTCTGAATACATGTATGTCTGGCACCCTTACATTGGGCACCCAAGAGAAACCAGCAGTGCTTATTGAGTAACTGATGCATATTCCTTCAAAGACTAGGGAGGGAGGGTCATTCTTATTACCACCAGTTATAATTCTAAGGGTGTCCTGATTTGGGGTAACCTCAATCCCAAAGCTGACTGGTTCTTTAGAGTAATGTTTTGTTAGGATATATAGTGTTCCTATTTGAAATTCAAAAGCAAAACTAAGTTATGCAATAAGACCCAGGAGATCTGCAAATATTGTGCTTGCCTCTAGCCACATTGCTAAGGAAAATTATTAGCCATTGTTAAACATACAGTTTCCCCATGTGAGAATCCTCTTTATTATAGATTCTGAGAGATTGCTTTTGTGCTTTTGAATTGGGGGTCATATTGAAATCACAGAGTTTTAAGATGTCTTCCAGTTGAACAACCTACTGGCCTCTAGTGTCCCAGTTTCAATTGTCCTAGGAAACAAGAAGTCATTCCTCTAAGCTCTCAGCCCCAGGCCCTCCAAAGTGAATTTCTTAAATACTATGCAGCTTATAACTTAACCCAGACCATCCAATATACCATCCACCCAGTGGTTTTCACATGATGTAATAACTCCAGTTTTATTTGTGCAGATTTTGTGAGTGAAAGGACCCAGGTGACAGTGGCTAAAGAGTATATATGAAAGTTTAGTTTTAATAAAAATGACAGAATGGATTCATATGTGGCAAAGAGTAACTGAATGTCTATAAGGAAGTGGAGAATTTCACATCATCACACTTCATCTTACACCATCTCGTGAAGGATATATTATTTTTGTTTTATTGATAATAAATATGAGACTTAAAGAAGTTAAGTAATTTTTCAGAGTCACATAGCTGGTAATGCTACAGCTGACTTATTAAATCTGATCATGAATCCACTGTTTCTAGAGAGCATCTTTTTTTTTCTGCTTGTATTTTGGTTTTCAAGAAGCACCTCACGGATTCCACACTGGTCTTTAAGCAGTCCTGAAGGATTTTCATTATTCCAAATACTATGACTAGTGAGAGGCATATACAAAACAACTTAACTAATATATATATATATATATATATATATATATATATATATATATATATTTAAGTAGAGCATCTACTTTGTGGCTCTTTTGATATATATATTTATAGGAAACCACTCTTTTTATTTATTTGCCTCCCCAGGTTCCTGTAAGAAAGGCATTCATAGGTTAGTTTTTTAACTAATCACTTAAAAAAAAATTCCACCTCCACTCCAAAAGACAGTCATGACTTAACTGAAGGTAAAACTTAATGTGCCTAAATGCAGGCACGTTAAGCCTTGTAAATTTTTTATTTTTATTTTTAACATTGTGAGTAGCTATTTTTTGACTAAATAATTTTTCTAGAACAAGTGTATTATTTTGTACTGAAGGATTTACTTCAAAAACAGGATTATGTCCTTCAACAAATCTCCCATTTATATCATATTTAACAATTTATATAACATAGTATCATAAAAGAGATTATTTAAAAAAAATTAACAGGCTTTGGAAATATTTCCTAATATGCTTCATTAAATTTTTATTTGAAAACTAAGCCAATGTACTGTTTAGTAAATGACATTTCCCTATGTTTGCATAATTTAAAACATTGCAAGAAAAAAATGGCATCCTAAGTCTGGGAAGTAAATTCTTTTCCCTTGACCAGTCTTATTTTGGTGGTCAAAGTGCCTTCCTCAGTTTCCAAATGATTGACATTCAGAGGTGCATCAGTCGTCTCTGTGGAACATTGAAGGTCAGACATACACAAATATAGAGCCAAACTCTCTTTCTATAGGCTAATCTATCATCATTTCTATCAGTTCTCACCAAATGCATGATGAATGAGGATGAGAATTAGACTGGTGTCAAACTGCTCTGCTCCCAATTGTGAATTTGGTCACATTTGTCCTGAGTTTCCCTCCCTTCTCTTTTTCTGCAGTTTCCGCCCCCCCGCCAGTATCACCAATATATATATATATATATATATATATATATATATATATATATATATATATATATAAAGCTAACCAGTCGTAATGTTGGCCCAGCATTCCTCCACTTCAAGCCTTACCCTGATTTACCAGGGTTAAAATTGAACTTTTCCCAGTCTACTACTGTCCAAGAGTAATCTGGAAGGAAACTTACATCCCCTGGATACCTTCTCTGAGCCAGAAGCTTGATGTAATTTTATCCTCTCAACAGCCTCCAAAGAATATTAGAAGATACTACTCCCATTTTAGAAATGAGACATATATGTTAAGCATATTGCCTAATTCACATCACTAGTAAATTAGTGGACCTACTTACATGAACTAGTCTGTTTGACAGCTCCTGTGCTTACCATCATGACATACTGTTTTCCAATCTAACTCACTCCCATATCTTCTTTACCTCTTCAGAGGCCAGCAAAGTATCTGATAAAGTCATGAACCAGCTTCCGATTATATGTTAATGGGTAATGTCAAGTCAGTGTGAGTGTAGAGAAGGACTGCCATTCCTTTGAAAGTGGTCCTTCCTCTTAAGGTTAGCTTTTTATACCCCTGGGAGATCAATGTCAATGTCCATAGTTAAACCTTTCTTTCAGAAGGTGAGCCTGTGGCCCTTCGTCCAGGAAGGAGTTTCATCTTCTCATTTGCACCTTCAGGAGTGCTTATTCAATAAACATCTTAGCTCAAAGCATGTTTCTCTTAGATAGTACTTATATTTTAAAACTGAGAGACATCATCAAAGTGGCAGAATAGGAAGTCTCAGCCTTCACAAAACTGATTTAACAATATCCCTGGATGCAAATACCTTTATGAGAGCTCCAGAATCTGGATGAGAGTTTACAGCATACTGGTGGAGTACAGAAATGAGAAAAGACGCATTGTATACATGAATTATGTACAGCTTTTCATATTCAAGTCACATTTCAATAAAACTTTAAAAAATAAAAGTAGCCTTAAATGTCTTAACCCAAGTGATAAGATAGTGTAGACATTTTAAGCATCTGACAAGAGAGAGAGCACTTTTGTTAGGCAGATCACGTCTAGCTCTTCCCCTCCCTTCTGATCCCACAGAGGTGACCTTTCATGCCACACACAGAGAGGTCAGCCCTTGCATAATTCTCAAAGTTCCATCAAGCCTAATCTCACTCAGCTTCAGATGAACCACTATAGAAATATGAATGAGGCAAAGACAATTAGAACAAACTAAATATTTCCTGCGCTTTTCTAAGTCTCCTCTCTTCACTGCCAGGTGACCAATTTAGGCCAATGGACTGTGAGTAGAAGTTAAAAGTTAGGGATCTTTCTTATCGCTTGTCCCTTACTTAAGGAAAGGTGGAGGGAACCTGGATCCCTGAATTACCAAACGAAGGAGGGCTGCTCTGGAAATTTTGCCCCACCCACATCAGACTTTTTCTGAAAGAGGGGAAAAAATCATTTGTGATGCCACTGAGATCTTAGGGTTTATTTGTTCCTGTAGTATAGTTTATCATGTACTGAAGAATACAGGGAGATTTTGTGTAACATGACCTTATTCTCAGTATACTGTATATGCTCTATGAACTGACCTTGCAGAAGCAGACTTCCTATTTGAAGAAAAGTCCTGCCTATAAATCTGGAATTAGTTTCAGCTTTATAATGACAGTCTTTGAGGACCTTCAAACAGCAGTGAAGTTTATATGACTATTTAGAGGGTTGAGTATTTAGGGCATTGTGTAATAAGGAATAAACTTAGTTGTAGTCATAGCTTATAGGTAATAACTGTGGGTCTGTGATAGGTGCTATGATTCTCCACATTCCTGAAGATTAACCAATGAAAGCTGATGTTTTTTAGGTATGATGCAACATTACAAAAACCACTTTCTCATGTTGAAGCAGTTTGGATGCTAGAGTCGCTATTTAATAGTAGATGCTACTGTGGTCTATAATGGGTAGTTCTGGCTTTGGCATTGGTTCCTCTTCCTCCTCAGTGATTTCTAGGGTTAAAGTAGATGCTATTCTCTATATTATTCTTACAAAAGCAATGATTTAAAAAATAGATCGCTATAAAGGAAGCTTACAATGTTGCTCCCAACCCTCCCTTAGTCACTTGGCCAGAACATTCCTATGTTCTTGTTTGAGGCCTTCTGTCTCTCTCAGCCTCCAAGCTTTGTGTCATGATCTAAGGAATATGCAGATGGCAAGAATGTAAGATACACCAACCACATTTTTCTGGGTAGAAAAATCTTGGGAAAATTGCAAATAACATATTTTTTTTCTCCATGAAGTCCCTCCTTAATTATTTCTGTTGGTTAAGGCTTTTTCCTCTTCTCATATTGGATCTTTTAAATTCTAGAATCTTTTTTCTTAGGCTTTTCTTGTGTAATAGTTTTAGCCATATCTCTCAATGGATGTCATTTTTTAAAATCATGTTTATTTTTTAATTAAAGTTGACATAAATAGTATATTAGTTTCAGGTGTACACCCCAGTGATTTGACTTGCTAAGTGATCATCCCAATATATCTTGTACCCATCTGACACCATACATAGTTATTAGAATATTGTTGACTAGATTCCCTATGCTGTACTTTACATCCCTATGGCTATTCTGTAACTATGAAAAGAGGTTGCTTTTCCTGGTTTGACTGCAGGTAACTATATTGGAGGTGAAGGTCTAAGGAGCTGAACAGTTACTAATTGCCAATTTAGCAGGTGGGTAACTCAGGAGGAGAGTAAGGGTACATTCTTCTAAAATCTAGAGAGTTCATGTAGGGCTATGGGTTCTTGAAGAGTTGAAAGCCATGGATCACTGTGATGTCAGAGTTCTCAGCAGACAACTATGTGGAAAACAATAGTGGCAGGGAGAAATACCTGCATTAGTATCTGGACAATTCTCTTTCTTGGGATTTTAAAAGTGGATTGGCAATGTTTTCCTGAAATGAGTGTATTATTTTGTTATTGTAAGATGATTTCCATTGTACCTACTTTTTTCTAGCCAAAGTAGTTGCAAGTGGTAGCCTGAGCTGCCAGGCAGAAATATTTCTACAGGTTTCTAAACAGGAGTTGAATGAAAGAAGGCTAATTCTCTTGCCAGGGGCATTTCCACTATAATGTGGGCATGGGAAACAGGATGCCCAGTATTTGTAACCATCACCAGCCACATTGAGATTTAAACCCTGAAAAGAGTGATTCGTATTTTTCTAATAAAAACTGAGAAAACATAATAGTCAGTGAACTGATTGGCAAATCAGTGACATGGTTGCCATGTGGCCTCTGGCTCACATTTACCTGGTAATGTCCGTGAGTGGGTTTTTAAGAATTCCATACTTTCATTTATCTATATATATAAAACCTAGTGACCAGAATGGCAGAACGACCAGAATGACCAGAACAACTGATGGTTATGATGTGCACTGGGGCAGCCAACCAGCCTGATCTGGGCCCTGATTAGCTACCTTCCCTGGCCAGCCTGGCCCCAGATCTGCCCCCAACACGCCAATCAGGGATGGGGTTGGCCAGCCAACCACTTGAGGCCCTTCCCTTCTGGATCAGACCTTACCCCCATTAGCCCGACCCACCCCAATAGGAGGCGGGGCCTGGCCAGAACCCACCTGTGCAGAAATTAGTGCACCAGGCCTCTAGCCCTATAAAATAAAAGGCTACTACGTACATTAACCAAATGGCAGAATGACTGGTCACTATGACATGCACTAACCACCAGGGGGAAGGTGCTTAACACTGGAGCTCCCACAGGGGCAGTGCCACTAAACCAGAAGCTAGGCTCACAGCTGGCAAACATAGTGGTTTGCAGGAGCCTCTCCATGGATTTATGAGTGCCAGCTTAGGCCCGCTCCCCTAAGGGCCTAAGCCATCTGTTGGACATCTTCTGAGGGCTCCCGGACTTTGAGAGGGTGCAGGCCAGGTGGAGGGACCCCTGTGAGTGCAGTGGGCCTCTGGTATTAAATAAAATGTCATCAGTTTAAATGAAGGAAACCAAAACCATCTATTCATGTATTGGGAGACCCAAGATTTGGTTCTGAATTGCTTCTAAACCTTAGTAAATGGGGAAATGGTGTTGGGCGGAGGAGGGAGGCTCTAACAATTCATTTTTCCCCCCCTTTATAAAGTAAGGTGATAGAGAATGGGGTGGTAGAGTGGTCATGGGTATTAACTAACCTAAGACCTATTGCTGCATTAGCATTCTGTGGGTCTATGATGAGCAGCTTTGTTTGCATGGAGCACAAATAAAATGTGTTCTGAAATGTGTTCTTTACTTATGGTTCTTGCTGGGGCATTTCTCTGTCAATCACTGTGGTTCTGCATTTTGGATTTTAGTAAACAATAAAACCCATGTGCTCATTAATAATTTCTGGGCTAATAGGTTTCTGTTGAATAGTGAGGTTCCAGTGCTGGAGTTTATGAAAGATTCAGAGCAAGTATACAGATTAGCTGCTAATGTCAAGTTGTAAATGAGTGAGTAAAAGTAACTGGGTGCTGACTATATGCTAGGTATTCTACTAATTGTTCTACCTGTCTTCTTTTATTAATGCTCCATATAATCCTATGAGATCAGGATTATTTTGATCTCATTAATAAATGGTTGTAGTGAGGTTTAGAGTGTAACTTGCTCAAGCCCACGGAGCCAGAAGGTGGCAGAGGCTGGGTTTGAATGCAGGTTGCTTGTTGCCGGGAAGGCTCTTTTAAACATATTGTGATGGTCTGTTGACTTTTTATGTTTATTGCAGTAAACTCTTTTCTGCAGTGCTTTGGGAGAATTGAAATTATCTTGAAATGCTGCATGTGATAAATGTTTTAAAATTGCCATCTTAAAACAAACAAGTAACAACCAACCATTAAAAAATTCATATAAACTTACTGTACAATAAAATGCTGCTCCAATTTTAAATTAAACAGATTAAAATAAATATCCAGTATAATTCCCAGAACTTTCAGCTACTCATTATCTGTGTGGTCAATTAGACATTATCAGCTATTTGTGTGCTCAAGAGTTTTATTGAGTTACCCACCAGTTTTTCGGTGTTTTGAGTGTTGCTATGGATGCCATTGCTTTCTATGCTTTGAGAACTACTGTCAGAAAGAGCCAAGCACACACCACTGAACTCGTGGTTTCTCCAATGAGAAGACTTTTGAATGGAAGTCTAGCTTAGTGCTTACTTACTTCTGATGAAGACTATGCACAGTGAAACTGCCTCTCATGTTCTCACAAGTACTTATTCTGCATGTATGTTAAAAAATCCCAATCAAAGCCAACGTCAGCAACAGTATTCCCATATAGCCTATTTCTTACAGGATCTGTCCATCCAGAAGCCTCAAATAATTCAAGGTGTTTGACAACCGAGTTTATACATTTTTCTAAGAACTTGATCTAGAAAAGTATGAATGAGGCTGGGAGAAAAAAATGACAATTTGTTACATTTTATTTGCCATTCCTTCCAAAATAAGTATTTGTTCACAGGAGACCTTTTCTTTGGGCAGTCATAGCATTTCCTGACTTATTATTCATAGTATAACAAAATACTTACATTTCCTTACTGAAAATGGGGGAGAGTAGTCATAAAACACACGAAGGACATTTTAGTTTTTAGCTGCAATAATTAATGGCCCTCATGCCACATACCACAAAAGCTGGCCCCCTACCCACTCAGAGGATTTTTAGAACATCCCTTCTGTTTGTTCTGTGTTGCATTTAGGGATGTGTGAGATAAAGGGGAGATAGCATGTCTCACCTAGAGCACCCTTCCTTATGGACCCACAATAGAATAGGTTTCTAGGAAAATGAGCTTTATGTTCTCAAACTTTACAAATGTTTTCCCCAGTCCTCCCTCTCTGTCTCATTGTTTCTTCTGGCTCCAGGCCTCTCCTTTCTTTCCCTTGGCTGCTCTGCACTGATTCTCTCACTGCACTGGCTGGTTAGCATGTTAAATATCGTGAGAATAAGCTGCTCCCTGTCCTGGCATTGCTTTGTGAAGGAAACATTTCCTTCCCTTGTGCAAGCCAAGGAGTTCCTTCCATGGGGAGAAAGTTGGAGTGCTGATTGGAAACATGCATGATCGCTGGTTTAAATTTGGCTCATTTGCAACAGAGAGGGGTTGGGAGAGATAGGAGAGAGGGGTTCTCCTGGTTCTGAGGTGGTTCCCACATCTGCTTCTTATTAGGAGCACCGTGGAGAAAAGATTTGGAAATTAACTTAGTTGTGGAATAATAAAGTAGACCTCAATATGGGGGATTATAAATGATTACCCTAGAAAATGAAGGGGCAACTTCTCCATCCCCTAGGTCCCATACTTTTTCTGAGGCGATTTGGCACTAAATAGAAACTGGAGAGGTATCCTGTATACCCTCTCTATCCCCAGATAATATTTTGTCCCTCTTCCTAAAGAGGGTAGTATTAACACCTGGGGGTGTTCTTAGTGTCATAATCAGATTTGTATCTATGGGGGGAGGGGCAGGCCTGCTAGTCTGACCTGTTCTGGGAACTCTTAGGTGGTGCTCTAGAAAGAGACACCAGGCATAAGTCTTCAAAAAAAAAAATCACACAGTATTTTAAAAAACTTCCTTGACCATCTTTCTCATCATTCCAGCTCCTGACTCTGTAGAGGTCAACATCATACTCTGAAGAAAACACCTAGCCCTCATAGTGCTATTCTCTGCATATTCTCATATATTCATTTGTTTCTTTTTTTCCTTTCTCATCCCATATTGCAGAGATCTTGTTACTATCTTATTTTTCCTGTGCCCAGAGCAGTGTTTGGAATATTATAAGCACTTCACAATCAAATGTTGCCTGAGTGAATCAAGGAAGCAATGATGGAAACTGTCTGCCCATAAAGGGCATTTTTGGATCTTTGAGTTCTTTACTGAGATAGCTCTGTATTGGGATTGGTCCCACACCCCAGAGTTGCAATACACCATCTAACTCCTCTAAGGTAAATTCACCTATATTTAGGGGTTGGGAGGTAGATGATCTTTCAGATAACTTTCCAGACCACTTTCAATTACCAGATTTGGGGAGCTTTTAGATTAACGTAAAACACCCACCCACATCAGAGAACTCTGAAAATTAGAGCAACAATTGTCCATTTCATATGGTATAAGTTTGCAGGCAAGTGGCTTAATTAGTTAACTTTCAACAACCATCTAGTTCCTTTTTCCCCATTTTCCCTCATTAAAGTGATCCTAGATTATCGATTTTAGTTATCTTAACTACTCATTTTTTTATTTTAAGAGTCTAATCAGAAAATCACTGATTCACTCAGGAAATGGGAGTTTTTGTAAAGGCAGATTTTACATCTTGTCATGAGAATAACTGCATTGTTACTTTCTAATTTCTCTGCTAAAGCGTGAGCAAGGTCACCTCTTCATGCCCCAACTGAGAGAAGAGAAGTAATTGAAATAATTTCTGTTCAGGTCATCTTGAGTCTGAAAGAGGGAGGCAGGTCATCCCAAATAAGAGAGCCCATGACAGGCGTGTGTGAGCCTAGCTCTCCAGGCAGAGACAGCTCCAGTCTGCACTCACACATTGGAAATAGATGTGGAGGAAAATTTCACCACAGAGGCCTGTGACTAAATGCAGTCTGGTGACTAATAACTCACTATTTTTAATGTTATCTTATGCAAAAAATCATAGGAGCCTTTTTGAAATAATCTAAATGGTGTCTGTCTCAAAGAGTTCCAAACCTTTTATTTGCTAGCTAATAGCAAACTGTCTAATTAACATGGCACAAGCAAAAGGGAGTAAGCCTCCCTAATCTATGAATGAAATGGTTCTAAATTTCTTGAGATCACAGTAATCCGCCATGGCCTTTCCATCTTTTCTGCTTATAATGACCATACACCTCCCAATCCTATGAGTAATTACTTTCTCCTTCTATTTCAAAATTTCCAGGCATTCGGGGAGTCTTACTGGTTCTACTCAATTAGTTCCAACAGGGCATGGCCAGCATCTGGGTTTCTACCTATAGGCCAAGTGACCATTCTGAGTCTGTCATCATTGGTTTCCATGAATCTGCCCCAGGAGAGCTCTAAGCAGAGAATTTTCCCTCATAAGGAGTCAGGGAAACAGCAATATTTCAGAACCTTGACATGTTCAGGACAGAGCAGGATCAGAAACCTGGCTCGTCTAGTTCCATCAGTTCTTCAAATGTCAACTCATTAAAGAATAACAAGGAAGAATTTAGCTTGCATTGAAGCAGAAAGCAACCTTGGGTAGTACTTAAATGATCACCCTCATTTTACAGATCAGAATCTGATGCACAATCGCCCTGGCCAAGATAACCAAGGGAGCTTAGGGCAGAGCTGAGAGAACTCAGGCGGACTCACTCCAGGAGTACTGCTGTGATTCTGGCAGATTATCTCGAAAAGCTTTGCTAGTCCACGTTCTTCCTTCCCTATTTTCGGTAATAAAGAGAAGAGTTTCATTTCCAAATATATATATTAAAGTCATAATTAGAAAATCAAGTAAGAAGGCAAGAAATAAATAGTCTAATGTTTGGTATGTTTTAAAGTATTTACCTCATCTAGTTTGTGAAATAAAAATAACTACCCAAACTTTGATAATATTGTTAACATTGTTTAGGCTCTTTAACTTCTCCCTATTGAAGGTGAAAATATACTTCTGATGATGTCAATGAAGGAAGTATGTAGAAAAGATCTCACTGCCCCCCCCCACCCCACCAGCCTAATCGCTCCCAACTGCCCCCTCCCTGCTGGACTGCTTGCTCCCAACTGCCCCCTGTACCAGCCTGATCATCCCCAACTACACCTCACCTACTAGCCTGGTTGCCCCCAACTTCCCCCCTCTGCCAGCCTAATTGCCCCCAATTGCCCCCCTCTGCCAGCCTAGTTGCCCCTCACTGCCCCCCCCCAGCCTGGTTACTTCTTTCTGCCCCCCTTGCTGGCCTGGTTGCCCCTCATGGCCCACCTGCTGGCCTGGTCTCCCCATGCAGCCTGCTTGTTCAGTCATTTGGTATATCCTCACTAACCCCCCTGCTGGTCTGGTCATAGGCAGCCATCTTATAAGGGTGTAATTGTCAATTTGCATATTACCTCTTTATTATATTGGATGGCTATTCTTATTTAATATAGCTGAACTTAAAAAGTTTATAAGGTTTTGAATATTTGGTTTTGAAATCATCTGTTTCTTTCAGAAATTTTCCACAATTAAGTGAGCACAACATTATCTGTGATCTCTATTTTGCTGATGGGAATAAGGAGGAATGGTAAGGGTGGTGTTCACTGAAGCCTGACTCTTAAGCTAATGACTGCCTTAGGCAAGAGACCACACCCTGCTGTTTCCATTTATTTCTCATTTAATTCTTTAAGAAGTGTGTATAGGAAAGTGGGGGAAAGAATGCGGTAAGGGCCATTTATCATCCGAATCTAGATATTTTAAAAGAAAAACAACGTTTTAGTCCTTTGGCCATATGACATATGTTAAAAAGCAGGAAGAGCAGTGCCATATTGGTTGATATTTAGAACCTACATAATTCATCTTCTCTCCAGTTCAGGATCATCTTAGTCTTCACTGGTCTGAGTAAAGCTCTGGAAAACAATGTGGCCAACCCAATCTCTTTCTTCCTGTTTGGGGATGGCTGACTTTTTATCTTAGTCAGTCTTTCAGGAAAATTTAATATTGTTGGATTTGGCAGGTTAGCTTGATGTAAACAAATTTCTAAAAAAAATCACAAGCAATTTAATTACAAGAAGTAGAATGTAATTCCCAAATGGCTGCTGCTGTTATAGAAGTAGTCATAACAGCCTTCTTCATATTTTCCATTTTTCACCATTTGAGACAACCCAAAAGAGAACGGGTAAAAGGGCTGCTGAGTGTACTGCCAGCAAACTAGACACTGAAACAAAGAACACCAGTAACATGTCAATTTCCCTTGAGTAAGCCAGACTATTTAAAGAAACCATGAGCTGGTGAAACCCTTCAGGAAAAGCTTATCAGTATTAAAGGACATTCTGAAGGTAGTTGGAGATATTTATTTTACCCTTTTTCAAAAGACTTTATTGACTTGATTATATTTTACATGTAGAGTCAATAAAACCTGTTTCATCCTCCCCTCTCCTGCTTCCTCCAAAAAACCCTTCATAACTGACTCCCACCTCAAATCACTACAAAACCTCAAAAGAAATAAAAGCACTAATATTGAATCATGCTCCCTGAGAACTCACTTTTCTCAACTCCAGCTAACACATGATCTTAACAAAGTAGACAGGGTTCTTTTTCAAACCAACTGTACGATAAGGGGAAATAACAACTTGGGACATTCCAATAGCAGTTAGAATGACCAGAGAATTATTGCTTCTGTGAGGGAAGAATAATTTTTTTTACCCTTCTAGGTTCTTCCAGCAGGTCTAAGAATCAAATTGATAGAAGACTGATTATCAAGAGAAAAAAAAATAACTAGATTTAACTACATCCATACATATAGAAACCCCACATAGATGAGAATCAGAGACCCCACATACATGAGAGGTACTATGAGGTAGATATGTCATTCTGAGCTAGGGTGAGTTTAGGCACCTGAGCATTCAGAGGGAGGAGGATCATTTGCAACCAGATCTGAAATACCATGGCTGACATGTACACATAAGGAACTGTTTGACATTGAAATTAGGACTCAAAAGAACTGTTGACCCAGAAAGGAACTCACTACAGACTGATTTACTTGCCTCTCAGCATAACCATTATGGCTTGTCTCAGTTTCGGTTCTTACAAGGGTATTTCTTGGATCACATGATCTCACACATCTAGAGGAAATAATGAACAACATAAACTGACGAACAAAACCAGACCCAGAGAAAGAGAAGCAGTGATCAGACTCTCAAACCTCAGAGACAAAGTAGGGGAGGGTGGGGGTAAAAGGGAGAGATCAACCAAAGGACTTGTGTGCATGCATATGGGCCTAGCCAGTGGTCATGGACAACAGGGGGGTGGGGAAATATGGAGAGGGGTTTCGGATAGGAATGGGGGGATGAGGACAATTATGTGATACCAAAATCAATAAAATTAAAAAAAGAGAGAGCAGGCATTTAGTAATTAAACATTTTCCCAGCCCTATAGATAGGACATAAAAAGTTATTTCTTGTAACTCTTGTTATGGACAAGATTCCAAATTTAAATTCTTTAAGGGAGAGGTGAAAGTTTCTCTTGAGCATGCAAGGTCTCAATTGCCTTCAGCTTAAAATAACCCACCTGCCAACTGAAGAAGTCAATTTTGGGAAGCCTGTCCTGAATCCCTTCACTTTCTTCCCTTTCTGGCTATATTGAGCCCCAGTCGGTTTGGCTCAATGGATATAGCGTCAGCCTGGGGACCAAAGGACATGATCAAGGGCATGTACCTCGAGTTGCAGCCTTCTCCCTGGCCCCGGGGCCCTGGTTGGCTCCTGCAGAAGACAACCAATCAATATGTTTTTCTCACATCAAAGTTTCTCTCTGTCTTTGCCTCTTTCACTCTCTCTAAAAGATCAATGGAAAAATATCTTCTGGTGAGGATTAACATTTTTTAAAAAAAGCTCTTTAAAATTCTGATATGATTAGTAAGATATAGACCTTTGCAGAAAATAAAAATTTTATGTATTTGTTCACTTGTTCAGAGAGTTTAAGTAATTTGCTGAAGATAAGTGGCTTTTATGAGGTATAACAGATTTCAATCCAGAAATGCCTTACTTTGAAGTGGGGAATTCTCCATTACCCCTCAAGAAATCTCAGGATAAAGAGCATCAACTCAGTTCTAACCTTGTAAAATTCTCACAGAAAAGTCCCCTCTGTGTCACAATATTTGTGTAGGAAATCATAAACCAAAATTGACAAAAGCAGAACACACACACACACAACACACACTCACTAAATTCTTCTTATATACCTTGATGTCTCCTTTCCTGGAAAGCTATGTGTTATAAGTCACTTAAAATAAGCTTTCTTCATTTAAAAATATACTTGTCAAAGTAATTTTTATGGTAATTTTTTGTTTTAGAACCAATTTCCTTCAATATAAAAAACAAACCTTTATTGATTTTTATGTAACTGCTCTTCTTTTGTGTTGATCTATATATATAACTGACCTCCTCCTGCTTTTTTTTTTGCATTTGATCCATTCACGTGCCTCTTTGTGTTGAGTACTCTTGTACCAACTCCTACTGATAAATTTTAATATTGACTTGTCTACTAAATTTGTCACATGCAGCTAAAACAGTACTACTAGTAAATACTCACAACATTCATGATTCAGAGTAAGAAAGACACTAAGATAGCTATTTCATTTGAATGATTGCTATGGCCAGAAATTATCTTTATCTAGAGCTCTAAAACTGGCACCACTAAGCCATCATGTAGGACTTCTAAGCAACCTCATCTTGGCATTGCTCACAGAAGGTGGAGATTGACGCTGCAGTTTGACCTGAAGCGCTGTGAAACACCAGCCATAGAAATGTCCTCAGTGGTGCTGTACCTGATAACCCTCAGAACAAATGTGTGGACCTTATAAACTAAGGAGTTGCTATGTGGGCTACTCTCCAGACACTGAGTGGGACATTTATTTACTCTTTCTTGACATACTGTTTCATGGCTCCTTGGGTACAATACTATATTTTATGTATTGATGAATTCTTCCTGAATACATTATGTTTTTTTGTAAAACTCTACCAGCCTTCTCCCACTTACCAGTTAGGATTTCTTGAGGAAAGATGCTCTTTATTTTTTGTACTATTAGAATATTATCAGCATGGAATGCTAAGTTAAACCTGTCATTTTTCCCCTTAGCTCAATGAACTATGCCCTTTTTATTACTAGCACGTAAGTTAAGCATGTGCTGTCAGCATTAATTGAATTCCCTGAATCATGTTTATGATTTAACCTGATTCCACGATTGGAATTTTGAAAAACGAGTCCCCATAGTTATCTTTACTAGATTTGTGTTAGGCTCACGTTCAATCTCACCAATTCCCTGCCAATATGGCAGGTTTTCATCCTGGGTACCATAAAAATGCAGGTATTTAAGTGGACAGAATTCCTGTATTTTAATGGTGCTGGATTGTTGTTTTTTTGTGCAGCGTCCAGGCCATTGCTCTAAGTTTCCAGTCCAGTCATGGCTAGGCAAACTACAAGGTCTTAGGCTATATTTAGGGTGGCTTGGCTCCGCCATGCTAAAACATGCTGGCAAGATCATAAACCCTTTAAGTTTGAAGATTTTCCCCCATGTGTAAATAAAGAAGTGTGAAATAGATTTTGCTTTGGGTGGTTTTGGAGGGGTGGCCATGTAAGAAATTGGTTTCAAAACAATCACTACCACCATCTGTGCACCAGAAAACATATTCAGGGTTCTGATAGTACCCCCTGGACACAGCCAGCAGACAAGAGCTCCGGAAACCATTGAGATTGTCTTCCCTTTCAGGAAAATAAGAGGTCAGGGGGAATGGCTATGCAGAACTGACTTTGCTTGGAGAAGGGCATCTTAATGTTTGTTTTCATTGTTGTTATTTACATAACATGACTTACTGCTACCTTACTGGCAAAGTACTATCTTCCCTTCTCTTATTCATGAAACATTTATACTTGCACTATTAGGTTCTATAAAAGCTCCAAGTGTTTAAATGAATACAGAAAAAATATGAGTGAGTAAAGAGTATGGGAATGTTGAATTTGCAAAGATTGACTGCTTTCCTTTGGTAAAATATCTTCCTAATTTTAAGCCCTCTCCAGGGGGCTAAGGAAAGCCTTAAATATCCATTCAAAATTCTTCACAGCCAGACATCTCTTTTAAAGGAATTAGGTTACATCAGTTGATGTAATTAACTCAGATTGTTTGGGTGATTCAAATCCCAAAGGCAGCACTACGTCTGTGCAGTATGCACATTTCCCCTCTGTGCAAAGGCGCCAGTGGTTTCGATTCTGGGTGTGTATTTGAAGGGGTTGAGGGAGTGGGGGCAGGAGAATGAGCTGGTGAAAGGTAATATAGAGGAAAATCATGTACTAAAAAAGTTTCTTGATGCTATCTGATTTCCTTTTAAATTATTCTTTAAAAAAGAAAGATCAGTTTGGAATCTGTTTGTGGTCATCTATATTAAAATAAAACATCTTTTGTTTCATTAGCCAAGTTACTCTTTACTGCCCTTTGAGCATCTGGCAAGCAGTGTAGAGCTGGAGGGAGGTAAATCTTTAAGTCAATTAGTGAACTGGAGGGTACACCATTTATTCACCTCTGACTTGCAGAAGGAGGGAACAGAACCCGTGCTTTCAGAGCAAATCCATTTGCTTTATTTGATATTTGGAATTCATCTCATGTAGAATCTTTAAGCTATAAAGACATAGTTAGTAGTTTCTGTCTTAATTCTTTAAAATATTCAGAGGATCAAATTATGCCCTCTTTCATGATGATTGTTATGAAGACTTATCACCACAACAACCTGCTGTATTATTGATCAGATTCTACAGAGCCTGGCCAGTCTCTACTTACCCTTAGTGTCATATAAGCAATTGTGGAAAAAATTGTTGCTATCTTTAAATTTTAATTCATTTTGATATTTTAAAACTCAAGATTTCTCTTTCAGTGAAATGATATATAATAAGAGGTAGATAGAATTAATTAATTAAGAACATGGTACATAGTAATAGAAATTTCTATCAATTATGACTAGATCACCAAAGTTAAAACTATATTTTTCACAAGAAAATTATCTGTTCATATTTCATATGGCTTAGTTTAGTGTTAAATATTCATTTGTAGAAATAATGTAGCAAAAACATTATTTTAAGCAAAAAGAGCTTAAATACACATTTTTATCTTTAACTGAAATCAAGATTTTTTTTAATTTGGGAGCACTCTTCTGGAGTAAAAGGGGTTTGAAATCACATTTGTCCATATTCTTAGAAATGTCTGGTAAAAAGATATCTAAGCCTTAGTCAAATAATATAAAATTTAATAACTTCAATTACATGTGAAAGAGAAACTCCAACCTGAGACTGACCACAGTATTGGAGGGGCTTCCATGTTTTCAAAGAAATGTCTCCGTTTTGGCCCATTTGTCTAGACATAGCAAGGGAGAGTGATTTTTCCATCAATTCTAGAATTGAAAAGCTACAATTCTGGTCAGATTTTTTTTCCAACCTTTCTCATCCTATATATATCCCCTCAGGGGACTTTTCTAATTGGTAATGGAAGAGCAAATTCACTCTTAATCCTGGAGTTACTCAATGTTAGCGTTGGAAAGATCTTTAGGGATTATTGTCTAATTTTTTTTATTTTGTAGATGAGTATACTGAGGTCCAAAGAGGTGAAGTAACTTTTCCGTTGCCATACCATGAATTTGTCAGAACTAGACTTGAGTCTTGCTGCCCATGAGATTACATAGTAAGTCTCTGGAATCCTTATTCTTCATAGATTGGTGGGTTTCCTTTCTATATATGGACCGTTATATATTCCTGTATGTTTGGGGCATTTGAAACATGGGAATAAACCCCTATGTGTGGTGGTGGCATAAAGGACAAATCTGATTCTGAACTAACAGACACACTACTTAAATGTGAACAGTCTTTAGTTACTGCTTAGTAGTTACTGGAACTTTCTGGAAACTATTTTATATAATCCTTCCAGTTGGGCAAATTCAGTTCTTTCATTTGCTTGAATTAGTGACCATTTTCTCTTTTAACAGATAAATCAAATCACAATCTACTTTAAATAATGACAATTCATTAGGCACAGTAAATATAATGTCAACAAACATTTTTAAAAATATATATTTTATTGATTTTTTACAGAGAGGAAGGGAGAGTGATAGAGAGTTAGAAACATCGATCAGCTGTCTCCTGCACACCTATTTCTGGGATGTGCTTGCAACCAAGGTACATGCCCTTGACTGGAATCGAACCTGGGGCCCTTTAGTTCTCAGGCTGACGCTCTATACACTGAGCCAAACTGGTTAGGGCAACAAACATTTTAATGGACTAAATTTCCTCTTTAAAAAATATTTGATTTTTATTTAAGATTCTCATTCAGCAAATGCTAAAAAAGTTGAATTTATCAAATCTACAGTATTTTATTCCTCTATAGAACATATCACAACTTTATTTTTTAAGATATTAAAAATATAATAAAAATTTATATAGAATTTCATTCTATAATGCATTCTAAATGTATAATCAGACAAGAGAAAAAATAAACAAAGATCTTAATCACATTGCTGATTAAAACACTAAAAAATAAAATGTTCAACATTAGAGGACCAGTAGATTAAAACATAGAATCTATAGAATGATTGTTAAATTATTAAAAATAAATATACACAGGAATATTTTTGACATAAAAGATGAATCAAAAATAAGTATGTTTGGTTAGAGAGGGCACTGTTTGTGAATGTGGTATTTCCCAGTTCACTAAGGCATTTCAGCATCATCCCAAGGTAAAAAAGGTCCATAGAATCAACAGGCCTTTGTTCCATCTATGCTTGTGGATAAACAGGGGTTAAATGCAACTGTTAAATGCATCTTTTTCCCACTGTCTGGGAGATCTCAGGGGCTTAGAATAACAGGTATCAACAATTCATATGGGATGTATTAAGATTGCATTGCAGTAAGATTGAGGAGAATGTCAAACCAGCTTTTGACTCAGAACTCCTACTGAGGGTAAAATAAAAGATGCTGTGGGGGCCCTCAGAGACAATTTATTGATAGGAAATGTGGATGTGTTGTGTATTCCTAATGGTCCACCCCTTCTGAGGGACAGGGGAGGTATAGTAAGTGGTCTGCTCCCCCCAATGACAAGCCAAATGAGTGCAGCTTCAGAGAACAACTTGGAGAGCACAATACTTGTCTTCTTGGGTTTGAGGGATATGAAGGCGGATTAATTTCTGAAGAAATTTAAAGGTGAGCTGTTGACTTCTAGCTCTCCTGGTGGAAGAGGAGAGAGGAGTGACTGCTGTAGAATGAGCTGCACACCCATTGACAAGGAGATGAGGTGTGTTTTCCCAGGTGTCAAACCTAGAGAAATGGCATCATTAATGAGACCCCATAAAATTACCTCAGCCCAAGAGGACAGCAGGAAAAAACTAGAGACGAGCCTCTAAAGTCAAGGGCTAAGGGGGGGACTTGTGAGTAATCCAACACAGAAAGCCTCACTCACACCAAGGAACTGTACTCAGCTTCCTCACTGGGTGGGGAGGAGAAGCATATCTGTGGTACTCACAAAAGTGCCCCATTTGAGAAAGAGCTAATGTTTTGCTGTTTGATACACAGAGAGCTTTGGTACCAGATTACAAATAACCTAACCAACATGGCTTCTGCATTTCACTTCCTCTCCCTCTCAATAACAACCCTGGAGAAGCCAAAGGAATTTAATGACTAAAGAGAAACTATAGGGGCAGCATGGAGAAGTAGTGAAGAAGTTGGCCAAACTGCATCCCCCCCCCCCTTCACCTCTCTGAGCTGAGGAAAGGGAAAAAATTTAAATTGCAGAAGAGATTAAAGCTTTGAAATCAACTGGAAACAATTCTTAGTTGAATTTAAACAGATAAATAAGCAAACAAACAAAAAGCTTGGGTATGCAGAAGATTTAATCTTTGAAATGTTAGTCTCTCTGCACCTATGATTTGGGGAGTAACTATTCCCACACATAAGAGAATAATACTGCACATGATGGTGACATAATTCTGGCACAAACCCTTCCTTTGTGGGTCCCTCCCCCCACCCCCACCCCTAGTTTCAGGTATAATTTGTTGAAGGGTTATTGAAACAGGAAGTGCTATCCTTACTTCCTTGACTTCATGGCCATTGCCATCTCGTTGAATCTCCCCACTATTCTAGAGCTGTGATGGTTGTACTGATTATGAATTGGTTGGGATAGCTGAGAGTAGTGAAAAATACAATCCAGACAGATGTGTATCTTGCTTCAATTCTTTTATTATTTCTCCAGGTTGCAATTTTGCCTCTGGCTTTCACTGAGTAGTTAGCTTCAGCAGATGGACATTTTTTGGCAATGCTGCATAGAAGTGAAATAGAGTAAGGATTAATTTGGGGGGTGATTCCAAACCATAGTATTGGTGGCAGAATGCCAGCCCTTCTGAATGCCTTTCCCAAAGGCTCAAATCAGCAAACTTTTGGCTGTTATAGTCAAATAAATGTTGCTGTTTTTAATGGTACCTGTTACATTAAATCACATATTGATGGAGAAAGAAAGCAGAAACATCATGCCATTGTGTAGAGGGGAAAAAATAGGTCTAGAAACTTTTCTGCCAATAGTTGGGTGGTTTTTTTTTATAAGTTAGAAACACTTGTGGGGTTTTAAGGTACTGTTATTTATTCAGATGGAAACAAACAGTATTTTACATGCTGAATTTCTGTGTTAGCTCCGAGGCTGTTTCTCCTATGGCATGACAGAACATGGTGATTGTGTTTTCTACACTCTCTAGGTGTGGAAAGCAAATAGGTGCATAAACCAGAGCCCAGAATCCTAGTTAATTATTTACTGAGCTGGCAGACAGATTCTAAACCAGAGTGTTACTTTTGGAAAAAGCAGTAAGTTATGCTTCACTCCTAGATGTGTGAAGCATAATGATATAGCCCAGACCTAGCTTATGTTGGGCAGTGTGGATTGGATTTGTGGTATTCAAAGACATTCACACTCCCTCCTTTTAACTCATCTCCTAAGTAGTTAGTGTTCTCCCCTGGCCCATTTTTCATGGGCACACTCACACACTATTTTTATTATTTATTCCAAAGCATGACTAGTATTATTCCTGCCACCTGGAAAACACCAGCCCTTCTATCCGTCTTCAGTCTTCTTGGAACAGTTGTCTTCACCACTTTTTCACCTCCCACTCATTCCTCAATCAACTCCAATAGAACTTCTATTCCCATAACTTTATCACAACTGCTCTGGTGCCGGTCTCCAAGGTCTAAGTGCCTATTTCCAAGAGATGATGTTTAGTTTCTTAAGCTTGCTCTCCCCTCAGACTACTATTCTGTCTCCTTTCTCAGTATCACTTTCTCTGTTTGGACCTTAAAGGTTCCAGTTCCTCAGGGCTCTTCATGAACTCTCTTCTTTGATCATTTTACACACACACACACACACACACACACACACACACACACACACGTCAATTTCTTCAGCACCAGTGGCCTCCTTTATTATCTGTGTGCTCTCAGAATCTAGATTCACGTTTCCTGATAACATGCTTCTCCTGGTTTTCAGTTACATGCTAGACATCTCTGCTTGGTCTCATGATAGAAGTGCCACAAGAGTACACCTGCATCATGGACTTCCCCTCCCACATTAAACCCTGCAGTAGCATTTCTTACTTCAGAGATGATCAATAAAAGTATAAATAATTCTGACATCAAGAAGCAAATAGTAAAAAAAAAATCAAGTGAAATCAAAAGCAGTTTATAAAGAGGAAGAGAAAATTTTCAAATGAAGCAATGAGTAGATTCTTAGATTATTTGGTAATATTATATAGAAGGATATTCTATGGATACATTGAAAAAATACTTAAATTGGTTGCTAATTTGACCCAAAATTCAGACAATAATGTATTTAATACAAAACCCCTAACATGCTACTACAACAAGGGCATTAGAGAAAATAGAACTGTAAGATAATAAATGTGTTATTTTAAATCAACAAGTTTATAGTTACTTGTTTGGCAGCAATTGGAAACTAATTTGCCTATTCAGAGATAACAGTGGTCTAAATTAGAGTAATGGTAGACAGTTTTAGCTGTCGGAAATTTTTTTTCAATTTTGAGATCAGATTTGTCTCCCTATAACTTTGATACTTGACCTTTGTTCAAGTCTTTGGGATCAAACCTAGAAAATCTAACCTTTCTTGACCATTCAAATGTGAGAGGACAACTATTGTGACCTCTTGGACACTTGTTCCTTGAATATCCATGATGATATTTCCGATAGTCTAAAGCTTAAAACCTTCACTCTGAAAGAGTATCTTAATTGTATTAGAATAAGAAGTTGTTTTTTTAGGCAAGCATATAACAAAGGCAGTTAAATAATTTCATAGATTTTCCTCTATGCTATAGGAAGCATGAGCACCACCCATCACATTTTAAGGGATTTTGAGGCTGTAGGAAATTACATATTACATATATATATCTACATCTCTTCATAGGGTCATATGATATTTTAACTGGAGACTGCTCAGAGTTGGCTGGTTTGAAGGTTGGGTGCCTCCTCTGCTTAGCATCTGTCTTATAGAGGGATTCTGAGGTTCTCAGCCTAAGGCTATTTGGATGGCATTGTAGAATATTCTCAGACTTCAGAAAATATCTTAAAATATGTTCTGCACACTTGAAAGGACTGTGAAATAAATCGCCATTGAACTTGTTTAGGACACTATGAAAGTTCTGTGAATAAAAGGAGGGCTGAGTTCCAATTCAAATAAACGGGATTGCATTGAGCCAAGAAATCATGTTATTAGATAATCACTAACTGTTCAGCAGTGGCCATTCGAATAAAAACAGAGCAATGTGTTTTATATACTCGTGTGTGAGTAAAATATTGCTCTCATGGAAGTGATCAGAGCATGTGCAGAAAGTGTCATGGATATACAAAAAAAAAATGTCATGAAAAGGCACTGAAATTTAAAATTTTTCTTCTCTTTCTCACTTTTTAGGTTACACAAAAGCAGGAATTGGTTGCCATGTGCTGTATATTGGGGCCTTCAGACCCAATAACCAGATTAAATCATTTGTCTGGGTTTCATTAATACATCTTTAGAGAACTTGGTTTAAACGCCACATTGCTGGCACTCTCACAAAGGAAGCACTAGTTGTCACAAATGTGCAAAGGCTTTTCTGTGGTGCTTCCTTTGCGAAGGAAGTCCCTTCTTCCTTTCTGATCATAGTATGTGTACACTTTATAAAGTGCCAGGCCAGGTGGGTCCAGGTGGTAACAGCGCTCTTGGTCTAGCTGGCTTTCTTCCTGACTGATGACCTCAGCAAAGGCACAGAGGGAAAGAAGCTTGCATGCTGTCTAAGGAGAGGGAGTGCCCCCTTTTCTCATAGCCATTCAGATTGGATAAAGGTCACCTCTCCTCTGCACAAAATAGGCCAGGAGGTAAAGGAGTTTATTTCTCCTTTACATTCAGGAGATGTTAACTTCTCACTCTTACCTCCTCGTTCCCATGCAATCTAGCTCTTCCCAATGAGAACCTTAGTGACCAGGATGAAAAGCTCTCCCTAAGTCAATGTCCTTTGAGCATCATGGATGAATATACTTCTCCAACGTGCCTGTGGTCCAGGAGCTGCCCTTGTGGCTTTGGGACAAGCTATCCATAATTATGTCGGAAGATGATGGGTGGAATGGATTGACCACAGATAGTGTTTTGCTGTTAATTCTGCAAGGAGACTCTGCAGGCTGTGCGTCTATCTCCCAATTATCCTAAAATGCTACTCAATGTAATGATATGTTGGGAAATGGAAAATGCTGAGGGGGTCATTTAGCAATCATACCCTAATAGTTCCTCTCAGCAGATTATAGGTTCTTTCCTCCCTCTTTATGGTAATATATAGAAGTAAATATAACAACTTTTCACAGCAACAGCAAATTCGTATTCAGATGAGAACAGGTCCTTATTAACTTTAAACAACTAGGGAAATTCTATGAGAAGAGACCTCTTTGAAGTTTCCTGGAGATTTTTATGAATAAACTCCAGGGGGATATGCAGTGTAGCTATTTTACCCGCAAATACAACTTCTGAGTTTGTCAATGCACACAAGTATATGTGCCTGAACTCATATACCCTTCCATTATTTCCCACAATTTCCTGTCCTAATGCTTTGGAGAACAAAGAGCGGTGGTGTAATTGTGTGTTTTTATCTCATAGTTCTTTTTTCAAGGCTATACATTTTTATGAGAGCTTGCTTAATTATTGAAGACTATTTCCAAGTCTTAAAATCTGCAACATTTAAGGAGGCCAAGCTGAAGTCTCTACTTGTTTAAAAGTGAATGTCTTGCCCTGACCAGGTGGCTGAATTGGTTGAGCGTTGTCCCTATACCCAAAGGTTGCAGGTTGGAATTCAGGTCAGGGCACATAGTTAAGTTTCAGGTTTGATCCTGGTGGGGAGGTGTGCAGGAGGAAGCAGCAAATCAATGTCTCTCTCCCTCAATTTATTAAATATATCCCCTCCAGGTGAGGATTAAAAAAAGAGAGAGATTGATGTTAGACAACATTAAAACCATTTATATTTAAATAGGTGTACATCTATATTTTATTGTGCATGAATTAATGATATATTTGAATTTAGTTTTGCCTAAAAGTAAGTGTAATTAACTATTGGATAAATAATTTTATTAGTCACCAATATGAAATTAAATGTGTGATTAGATGCCTGTATGGAATATCTAACTCGTTATTTCTCTTGGCTTAAATTTGTTTTTAAAACAATGAATTATAACAGGTAGATTTACTTTAGTTAAATTTTATTTAAAAATGATTTTCCATTTTCTGAATCTTGATCAAGAATATGTGAAAGGACTTTTAAATCCCTCTCCTTTTTGAAATTTAGTTAAAAGCTGTAGAGATTTCCTTCTGTTGTTGTAATTTTATATGAAATCCCACAGACCACAGTATTTATCAAATCAGTTCCTCGGAATAGTCCATGTTTACCATGGCATGTAAACATGGTTTCCATAGATAAGTGGTACTGTGTACTGAAAGGAACCACCATTTATTCAGTAAGGCAGAGTGACAAGGGATACTGCATGTCACATGAACAGAAGTTTCTCACTAGATAACTATGTTTTTGTGATTTTTTTGGGGGGGTGGGGGGCGGCGTTAGTGGATAGGGAGAATTAGTGGGCTGGAGAAAGATTGCAAATTCAATAGCATGTATTGTATAGTAAATAGGTAAAACATACTGTTTGGGTTGTGAAACACAGATAGTAGATTACATTATTAAACTAATAACTTGTCAGTGTTACTAAGTGGCAACATTTCTAAACACATACATGTGTTGATGTAAAGCTACATGGTGGAAAGTTCAACCTATTCAATTTCCCTTGTCTTCTTTTCTGTGAGCTAATGATGATGGTGGTGACTGTCAATATTTATTAAACACTATGTGTCGCCGAAACCGGTTTGGCTCAGTGGATAGACTGTCAGCCTGCGGACTGAAAGGTCCCAGGTTCGATTCTGGTCAAGGGCTTGGTTGTGGGCACATCTACATTGGGGAATGTGCAGAAGGCAGCTGATCGATTATTTCTCTCTCATCGATGTTTCTAGCTCTCTGTCCCTCTCTCTTCCTCTTTTAAAAACTCAATAATATATATATATATATATATATATTTTAAAAACCACTATGTGTCAGGTTCTGTTCCTGAGCTCTAGATGTATTTAGCAGTTCATTTACTTCTCTCTGACCTATTTTTAGTCTCATTTATAGACGGGAGATCTGACTTGGTTGCAATTCACATGGGAAAGAAAAAAATATGCACCCTCTCCCTGAATGTCCAGTATCTGTCTCCCTTGCCTTTTATTTTCCTTGTCCATACATGAGAATGCTTCCTAACATTTTGTTTAATATACCTTATGCTGATTTTATTTCCTTCTCTTTATAAGCTCATTCACTCTCCAACTCCACTGCCCAGGCAAATTAGGGTGCATAGGCCTGATTGCCATTCCTCTCTTTCCCTTCTTTTCCCACCTCCCACGCCCAGCTCAATGGCAGCACTGGCTTTTCTAAATGAACAATAGAAGTTTTTTACTAGGGCACAGCCATTACTCAGCTTAACTTGATTGTCACAATAGGATAATGTTGTAGTCTTGGTTTTAAAACAAGAGAATAGAAATCTAGGTTATTATTTTAAAATCTACAACATTAAAATAATGATTCAGGGTTTTTTTTGGGGGGGGAACAATGAAAGCCAAAAGAAATATGCCAGTGGGCATATGTAGAGTGTAAGTTTGAAATCTCCATTTTGACTCCAACTAGTGTTTAGTTTATTATTTACACTGTAGGCATTAAAAATTAATTGCTACTTTTATGGTTAGAAAACATTCAACCCCACAAATTACAAACCTTAAAAATCTTAAAGAAAAGAGACAAGTCATTATAAAAGTTACCAACTCCAATAATTAAGAAATTAATTTAAGAGTAATATAAATCTCAGTTATAAGGCTCTTGTTTTCTTATTCTGCTTCTCCAATCATAATTCTTATTCTTATAGGTCTTTTATGAACACTAAACATTTAATTAAGAATGCAATGGCAATTAAAGAGAATACAATGGCTTTTAAAGGGAAAAGCAAAGAGAATAAAATACTCAGCGATTATGATTTCATTTGATATCACTTCCACTCAGGGAAAAATTGAAATAAAACTTAGTAAATGCGCACAGGCATGTCAGTTTGTCTCTCTGGCCTTCAGTGCCCCTTCTGTCAAATGATGGATTCACCTGCCCCTATAATCTTTTATTCTTTCCTTCTATCACACCCCTAAAAAAACAGTAAGAATTATGTGTAGAGGGAGATATGGTTAATTTTTATCATGACTCTTTCTCAAAGCCTGTTGACTTTGAGTCTCTATAGGCTCCAGTGAGTCCCTTCAGACCTCCGTGTCTGTAACTGGAAAGGCTAATGCACAAGTGCTTGATATTTGCTTTCTGTCTCAGTCACCTTGGGCAACTGTAACAGAATACCACAAACTGGGTAGCTTAACCAGCAAACATTTATTTCTCTCAGTTCTGGAGACTGGAAGTCTGAGATCAAGCCTCTTCCTGCTTTCCAGATCATGCTTTCTCACTGTATGTCTCACTGTATAGCAGAGAGAGCTCTGATTCTTTCTTCACCTTAGAAGGGTCCCAATTCCATCACAGGGGATCTACCCGCATGTCCTTATTCAAATCCAATCACTTACCAAAGGCTCCACCTCCAGGTACCATCACATTGGGGGTTAAAGCTTCAACATATTCATGGGGGAAGAGAACACAAGCATTCAGTCCATACCACCTTCAGAAAGTATTAGAGACATTACATTGTATTGCCGTGTGAATTTGGGCCAGTTACTCAAAGAAGGACTTAATCCATGTAAAACCCCCTTAGAATAGTGGCTGACACAGATTTGTATGCAATAAGTGTTAGCTATTATCCATAGGCTATAGGGAGAGAATACATTTCCCCCAACCATGCATCAGGGATGACATCTCCCTTTATCTTTTGTGTGTAGCCCGTGGCAGCCAAGTATCTTAGGTCATGGCAAAATACTTCTCTTGGTGGAAACCTCTAAATCAATGTTTGCAATCTGGGTGGGACTGAGAAAGTGTTCTGTGTTTCACTGGCCTGTTTAAGTTTACACTCACATTTATAAGTCCTTGGTGCTGTCTCGCTGGCTCTAGTCCAAGTCGCTATGTACAACAGTCAGGCAGGTCCTCATTAGGAGTTGCTCACTCAGAGAGTATGAATTCCAGGGCAGTCATGAGAGGAGGGTGGGCATGAGTCTGGGCTGCAATGTGGATGAGTCTTCAGTGCAGATTGTGCAGACCTTCTTTGCATTCCTCGGGAGAGGGGGGAGGAGGGCATGAGAGGAAGAGCTGGATGTTAGAGGAGCACATACTTAACATTTCTCATCAGAAGACTTTCTTCCAAAGAAAAACCCAACAAGGCAGCTGTTAGAACCTATAACAAAAATCATACTACTGATTTCAGCATCTTTGATATCTTTGGCAATGGGATATGTCTTTTCACTAGCAATTATTTAATAAGTGTGCTTCTGATTTTTTAAAAAACTGGCACACAAATTACGTATATTTAAAGGGATGTGAACACAACTTATTGAAATTTCCTAAAAAGAATCTTTGAAAAAAAATTAATATCAGAAACGTGTTCTTAAACTTTTGAAAAAAATGGTGTAATTCCTAATGCATGTCAGTAAAGTCACAGATACCATGCAAATATGCTCATTAACATTATTTCTGAGATGCAAAATAATGGAATTGAGGAAATTTTGGTTTTATTTATTTCACTTTCTAGATAGACAACTTGAGGAAAATATAATCTAGCATAAAATCAAATAGCTGACACGGTTTGAAATGACTGGTTAAATTCTTGTGGGTTTGGAGAGAGGTTGAGGAGGAGACATTGTTCTTCAACAGGTAGTCTGAGGTTCTGAGGCTTTCTGTAGGAAAGATAATGCATTGCTATAAACATATAGGCTTTGGGGCTATAGAAATTTTCAAAATTAAAGGAGAATAGAAAGATCAAACTACTAAGACAATATCAAATACTAGCCTGGAACCTATAGCTGAAGAAACAATGTTACATAAGATAATAATGGGCTAGCCGGTGTGGCTCAGTGATTGAGTTTCAACCTATGAAACAGGAGGTCATGGTTTGATTACTGATTAGGGCACATGCTCAGGTTATGAACTTGATCCCCCGTGTGGGGCATGCAGGAGGCAGCTAATCAATGATTCTTATCGTTGATTTTTCTATTTCTCTCCCTCTCCCTTCCTCTCTAAAATCAATAAAAATTAAGAATAAAAGATGATAATGGGCCATTTGAAAAAGTAGAATAGGGGAGCAGTTTAGATAAAGGAATTCTATCAATGAAAGAAGGTGAAGGGATTAGCCAAAGAACAATATGTGGATAATCCGTAGACACAGACAGCAATGTGGTGTTGGCCAGAGGGAAGGGGGGCCAAGGCTGGGTGGAGGTGGGCAAACAGTGGCGGATGGGGACATCTGTAATAGTGTTAACAATAAAATAAATACGTAAATATTTTACAGGACTCCTTTAAAAAATATGTTGTGATTACATAAGAACATACCTTTATTGGGAATACACATTTAGGTGTTTAAAGGTAGACTCATAGTGTATGCAACTTACTTTCAAATTGTGTAGGAAAAAATATTTATCTATTTTTATACATAATATTTATTATATAAATATATATAAATACACTCACATATATAAATACAAATACATACTTGCCCTCAGAGCCTTAGTCTGAGCAGGCTGCTAAACAAAAATACTATAAACTAGGAGACTTATAGACACAAACATTTTTTTCTCACAGTTCTGGAGACTGGTAAGTCCATGATCATGGCACTGACAGATTTGGTGTCTGGTGAGAGCCATTGTCTCACTATAACCTCACATAGTGGAAGGGGCAAGGGAGCTTTCTCAGGCCTCTTTTTTAAGGACACAGACCCTATTTTTGAGAGTTATGCCCTAATCACCTCCCAAAGGTCCCAACTCTTAATACAATCCCCCCTGGGAGTTTAGATTTCAACATGGGAATTTTGTGAGGACACAAATATTCAGACCACAATGAGAACAAATGATTAACGAAATGGCACAAAATGTTATCAATAATTGAATCTGGCTAAAGGGTATGCGAGTCTGTTCTATATTACTCTTAATCTTGAAACTTTTTTGTAAGTGTTAATGTGTCTTTAAGCCGAAACCGGTTTGGCTCAGTGGTAGAGCATCAGTCTGCGGACTGGAAGGTCTCGGGTTCGATTCTGGTTAAGGGCATGTATATTGGTTGCGGGCACATCCTCGGTGAGGGGTATGCAGGAGGCGGCTGGTCGATGTTTCTCTCTAATCAACGTTTCTAGCTCTCTATCTCTCTCCCTTCCTATCTGTAAAAAATCAATAAACTATATATTTTTAAAAAGTGTCTTTAAATAAAAGAAAAAAGAATAAATAAAAATTCATCATCAGCAATTCTGAGAAAGAAAAACAAGTTTTGAGAAATCACAATACTTGAAATCACATAGAACTGGCATATAGATCAATGGAACAGAAAAAAGAACTCAGAAATCGACCCAAGCCGCTATGCTCAATTAATATTTGACAAAGGAGGCAAAGAGCATACAGTGGAGTCAAGACAGTCTCTTCAATAAATGCTGCTGGGAAAATTAGACAGGTACATGCAAAAAAAAATGAAAGTAGACCATCAACTCACACCATACATAAGAATAAACTCAAAATGGATAAAAGACTTAAATGTAAGTATCCTAGAAGAAGCCATAGGCAGCAAAATCTTAGACATCTTTCATAGCAATATTTACAGATACATCTCCTAAGACAAAGTAAACTAAGGAGAAAATAAATAAATGGGACTATATAAAAATAAAAAGCTTCTGCACAGCAAAAGAAACCATGAACAAAATGAAAAGAGAGCCCACATTTTTGACAATGAAACATATGATAAAGGGTTAATATCCAAAATATATAAGGAACTCATATAACTTAACAAAAGGAAGACAAACAATCCAATTAAAAAATGGGCAAAGGACATAAAAAGATACTTCTCTAAAGAAGACTTACAAATGTCTGAGACATACAAAAAATGCTCAGTCACTAATCATCCAAGAGATGCAAATCAAAACAACAATAAGGTACCATTTTACGCCTGTCAGAATGGCTACCATCAACAAATTAACAAATGACAGGTGCTAACAAGAAAGTGGAGAAAAGGGAACCCTAGTACATTGCTGGTGGGATTGCAGACTGATGCCATCATTATGTAAAACAGTATATAGTTTCCTCAAAAATTATTAGTAAATATAGATCTGCCATTTGACCCAGCAATCCTACTTCTAGGAATGTATCCTAAGAAACCTAAAGCACCAATCAGAAAGAATGTATGCAATCCTATGTTCATAGCAGCATAATTTACAATAGCTAAGTGCCCATCAGTAGATGAGTGAATAAAAATGCTCTGGTACATTTATACCATGGAATACTATGCTACAGTGAAAAAGAAGAATCTCTTACCCTTTGAGATGACATGGAGGGACCTGAAGATTATCATGCTAAGTGAAATAAGTCAGTCAGAGAAAGACAAGTATCACATGATCACTTGTGATCACACTCATATGGTGTAATCTAAGTAACAACATAAACTGATGAACAGAGTGGATCCAGAGCCATGGAAGCATGGAACAGACTATGGGATCTTGGAGGGAAAGCTGGGGAGGGTGGGTGAGTGAAAAGTAATCAACCAAAGACCTTGAATACATATATGCATAACCCATGGACACAGACAATAGGGTTCTGAAGGCCTGAGGCAGTGGGAATGGGAGCAGGCTGGAGAGGATCAATGGGGAAAAGGGAGGGGGTATATGTAATACTTTTGACAATAAAGAATTATTTTTTAAAAAATTCAGCATCAACCCCCCAAAATTAAAATTTTCTAATTTTCAACATCCTATTACTTGGAATGACTTGGAGGTGGCACAGTGCACGTCATTGTAAGCTAATTGTTTAAGAGAATACTACAGGTTGAAAACAAACTTCAATTAACAGTGTAAAGGAAGGCTCTTTGAACAAGAAAACACACTTGGAAAAAGCCACCCTGATGTAGAGAAACTAACATCCTTGAATGGGAGTCAGTGCAGACTCTAGGCAGAGTTTCTGTCTTCTTAGATGTCTCTGGTAAGCCTAAGTCAGCGGCCAGGCTGGCATGTAGAGAGGAAGGATAAAGGGGAGAAAACTGGGACAAATGCAGAGAGAAAGAGAAGAGGAGCTATAATAATAGCTACTATTCATTGAGAGCTTACTATGTGCTGCCTTTGTTTTTTTTGTTCTTTTACTCTTAATTCAATCCCTCCTGCTTCCCCCAAGGAAACCTATGAAGTTTAGTATTCTCATTTCCATTTTACAGATGAAGAACCTGCGACTTAGAAAAGCTTCTGTGTAGGTTAGAGTTAGACTGTGGCAGAGCTGATATTTAAACTGAAGTCTGCCTGACCTCAAAGCCATTAACCACTACAGTATATGGTCCCTCAGTGTCTCTTACGGAGAAGGGGAATGAGGTTGCCTCAGCAGTTCCCTCAAAGGCCTATTGGCAGTTCCTGGGCTGGGTGGTAGATGTCAAGATGTTAAGAACATCCACCTTGACTTTGGCTGTTCTAGCCTTAAGACCTTGAAGTAAATAAAATAAAAAAACTGTTGGCACATTTCAGGGAGTAGTTTTTTTAGATTGCCTAGCACCTAAGGCCAAGAGAAGCAATTCCATTCTCATGTGGCCCCATGTAGTTCCAACTCCCTTTCCTTCTTGCTATGCAGACATGCACTGTGAAGTGTAAGAAGTGATTTGGGGGCCAAAGACTACAGTATAGATGGAAAACTCTTGCCTCATGCAGAAGCAGCTGTGGAGTTCTTGGTATTATTCTTTCTCTGACTGTTACAAAAGCCAAGTGAAAATGTACTCAATGGATGATAGGCAATTTGCTTAAAGAATTGCACACATCACAGGGATATTAACTTGTTCATTGATTTTCAGTAGGTAGATACTAGGTTTTCAGAGAGAACCAATAAAAGAATACATTTATAGATGGAGATCTTCAGCATTCAGGTGTTATTTTTTTCTAGTCTCCAACAAAAGCAGATTATGATTCAACCTTGCTTATGAGTTCATTTCTTGTTTTCAAAGACCAAGGATGCCCAACTTTAAATGGATAATTACTTTTTCAGTACCGCTAATTCTACTGTTATGTCAAGGCTAAAAGCCAATTTCATCATGCCCAACGGGCAGGCTAAAATAGAGAACTGGTCAAATCAGCTGTTATCAGCTATGTAGCTCATTAAAAATTGTCTTACTTATAAGATTCAGTTAGAATTTCTTCAGTCTTAATTTTCTTGGTTCTGTTTTATTGTTGGATTTAAGGTTCTTATGTATAGGTAATATAGTTCATATGTCCAAATGAAATGTTCCCACAGACCAAATGGTCATTATTATTAATCTTCAGTATAGAAAAAACCCTATTAGTTTGTCTTTATTTTTTTATTTTTTGTTTTTTATTTTTGCTTGTTTGTTGGGTATTTACTTATTTATGTATTTATTTATTTGCTGTTAGTGGCAAAGATTAAACAGTACTGTTAAGTAATTTTTAAAATGTACTGAGCATTTATTCTGGGCCAGATAGGATGACACTAAAACATAGTGTATGATCTCAAGGTTATCCTAATCCAAGGGGAGAATCTGGGAAATGAACAAACACTACATGTTGAGGGAGACACCTATGGCCCCTGCCCTTGAGGTTGGCTTCTCCTACCACTTTATCTCAGTGAAAGTGTCTACTTCACACAAAAGGACACACTCAAAGTCACTCTCTCCCTCTGCATATGTGCTTCTCTTGGAAAAAAAGAATTGAGAGGGGATATGAGGCCAAGGAGATAACTGACTTGATGTTCTTCTAAGCTTGTGGTAAGGCATGGACAAAGAAGCCTGTGGTAGTACAATGACTTGCCACAGATGGAGGCTCTTTTTCTTGTCTGGAGCAGCAAAGATGCTGGAAAGTGGTTGCAGTCATATCGATGTACAGGAGGAGCACTGTCCCATTCATTTTAAGCCAATTAAATAGGATAAGAAGGATGAGAAATACCTCTGAATACTTGATCATTGAGATTGTTCCTCTGAACTTTGGCTGCAGAGAAAAATGGATGAGGAACGGAGAAGTGTAGTCCTTGGGGCATAATTTTTATTTGCAGTGCTAGAGCAACTAACTTATAGAGAAGAGTAAGTTACAGCCAACCTTTTGCCCCCACAAAAGCCCAACTTGCTCAAAAAAGCAAAGAAGGATTTTCTACATATTTATTCCAGGTGTTGAAGTATTCTTTGGAGCACTTGCTAGAACTCCTTCACATAGATCTCTTTTTGATACATTTGCAGAAAAGTGGTTTTGAGGTGTGGTTGGTTCATCAGGCAGAAAGAAGGTTATATTTAGCTTCCAAAGTGGTGGTCAAGTGTGGAGATGAGTGAAGGAAATTTTAAGTCAGATATTTGGTTATTTTAAATTTAATTGATAGAATCGAGAACTATATTCAAGGGCTATTTAGGCCAACGTTTTCTGAGAAATTCACCAGATGTTATGTGGTTATATGTGAGAACACCTGAAAAGGATTTTTGAACACTAAAGTCTGAATCCAAGAGTATTCCTTAACATTTTTAATTTTTCTTAAAAAGACTCTTATGACTGAAGAAGAAGAATGTTTAGGAGGGGGGCTTACCAAAGCCCAATCAGTGAAGTCAGGTCTACATGAAGCCTCAAATCAACATCTGCCTTTGGGGCCTTAGAATTGTTTTAAATGAAAAGGGGAAATGTCCATACTGAAAGTAGAAGTAGTCATTAAGACAGGCAAAATCAGCCGAAACCGGTTTGGCTCAGTGGTAGAGTGTCGGTCTGCGGACTGGGGCGTTCCAGGTTCGATTCCGGCCAAGGGCATGTACATTCGTTGCGGGCACATCCCCGGTGGGGGGTGTGCAGGAGGCAGCTGGTTGATGTTTCTCTCTCATTGACGTTTCTAGCTCTCTATCTCTCTCCCTTCCTCTCTGTAAAATATCAATAAAATATATATATTTTTTAAAAAGACAGGCAAAATCACCACCAAAATAGCCCACTTTTTAACATAAGTGTGCTTCATTATTGGATACTATCATAAGCCAGAACTGAACATGATAACTTAAATTTACCTGACAGTTTATTTCCTGAGAAACTCCTTACTTTCTTCTCCATTTTTCTCAAACTCTAATATCTGATAATGGGGAATGTTACAGAAAACAACTAAAGAAACCTCATCACATGAGGTTTGAATCATACATAGCAAGTAAAAAGTGATTGCCAAAGCTTATAGGTTTGTAATTGCACTGAATATAGTACTTGTGTTATCACCTAGAATCACTAGAATATCTTTGCATCCCTGATGATATAGGGAAGGCAAAACTTTAACCTATACTCATCTAAGTTTTTTGCTGGGGCTGTTTCACAAAAAGACAGATTAATAAGAGAAAACATTTATTCACTCCTGCTGGATGCATCAGAAATTGCTAAACCTAAAACAACTAAAAATGGCAGCTTTGAAGTCTAGTTTAAATAGCATCTTCACAAAGAAGCCACAATAGCCGAAACTGGTTTGGCTCAGTGGATAGAGCGTCGGTCTGTGGACTGAGAGGTCCCAGGTTCAATTCCGGTCAAGGGCACGTACCTTGGTTGCGGGCACATCCCCGGTGGGGACTGTGCAAGAGGCAGCTGGTTGATGTATCTCTCTCATCGATGTTTCTAACTCTCTATCCCTCTCAATTCATCTCTGTGTAAAATCAATAAAATATATATATTTTTAAAAAGCCACAATAATAAATTTGTAGAAAAATGACAGGACAAAAGAAGGCAGTTTTAGGCTTTCAAAGATGGGAAACTATGGGAAGGTAAATATATGGCAGGAAACTAGCAGTTAGATTTGTTGGCAGATTGTTCTGGTGCCATCTCTCGGCTGATAAGTCTGTCTCCAGTTAAAGGAGAAATTATACCTTGCATTTGGGCAGAAAAGGGGGAGAGGTTTTTTTTCTTTCTTTTTTTCTACATTTGCTGCTGCTTAATTGCCTTTAGCTCAAAATAATTTTTAGGTCAAAGAGGGCTATTTTGGGTTGACATAATCTGGTTTTCTTCAAGTGCCAGTTAACAAGGGCCCTTCCCGGCCAAAGATGGTCTTTAGTACTTGGTGTCCTCTTTCTTCTTATGTCCTCCCTGCTCGTAACCATGTTCCTTTCCTACTAGAGTTTCAACAGTGGAAAATGGTCCGATGCCTTTTTGGTAATTTTTTATTTTAATTTTTCAGTCATACTTAGAGAAGATCTGAAAAGAGTCTCAGAACTTAATCCAGTGTTTTCTAATATTAGCCATTCTGTGTATTGCTGTCTTATTGTGTTTTGAATGAACATTTTCCTAATGACTACTGATGTTGAGCACTTTTTCATGCGCTTATTTACCATTGATATATCTCTATTCTGAAACATCTATTAAGAAATGTCTTCATTTTTTAAATTGGGTTGTATGTTTTCTTTTTATTGTGTTTTGAATGTTCTTTATATATTATGTTTATAAGTTAATGATCATATTCGTAACTTGCAGGTTTTTCACAGTCTTTTATGTTCTTTTTTCTTTTTGTATACCCAAGTTTCAGTCTGATATCATATTACTTCTATCTGATGGGACATCCTTTAACATTTCTTGTGGAGTAGATCTTCAGGCAATGAATTTAATCATTTTTTATTTGTTTGATGAACTCTTTATTTTCTTCTTCAGTTTTGAAAGTTATTTTCAGAAGCAATAGAATTTTGGGGTTGGCAGTCTACCCCCAGCTCCTACTTTATCACTTTACATATGTCTTAAATGGTCTTCTGATTTATTGGTTTCTGATGATAAATCTGTTGTCATGTGTACATTTCTTCCTTTATACTTAATTTTCCTTTTTCTTCTAGTTGCTTTCAAAATTTTACATTTGTCTTTTGTTTTCATCAGTTTGAATATGGCATTTGAAGGTGTGTGTTAGTCTATCTTGCTTAGTTTTCTCTGATCATCTCGTACTTGGCATCTGCCATCAATTTGGAGAAACTCGGCCAATTTTTTTTCAAACATTTCTTGTGCTCAAGGATTCCGATTACATACATGATATAAACATTTGATAATGTCTTACAGCTCTTGAATATCTTGTTTTATTTTTCACTCTTTTTTTTCCTCTTAGTGTTTCACTTTGGGTAATTTCTGTTGACTTCTCTTTAAGTTAACTGGTGCTTTTTTTTTTTTTTTGGTAGAGTTAATATACAGGTGAGCCTGTCAAAATTATCATTTAGCTTCATCACTTTGCTTTTTGCTTTTAGCAACTTTATTTGATTCTTTATATCTCTGATGAAATTACTTATCTGGTCCTGCATATTGCCCACTTTTTTCTTTAGACACTTAAACATATTAATCATCATTATTTGTCTGGTTCAGATGGTTGCTTTACTTTATGTCATCTTTCTTTTCTTTGCATAGACCTCCTAATATTTAAAAAAAAAACTGGCATCTTGTATTGGGTGAGAAAAACTGAGATAAATAGTTTTAGTGCCTGGAAAAAGATATGCCTTTCTTCTCATTAGGTGTTTGGTGTGGGGTTTGGAGTTAATCCAGTGAACAGCTGGGCTGGCTCTGAGGTTTAATATTGCTCTTGTTACCCTCAATGCTCCACGGGCTTCAAATTTCTTAGGGATGTCTTGCTTTTAGTGTGGGAGTTCTTTTGAAGAGCAATGTCTGTTTGGCCCTGCATTTTGTCTTTTTTCCTCTTTTGCCTCAGAAAAGGTCTCTGCACATTCTTGCTCCATTGATGTACCTCTCCCCACAGTAGTCTTGTTACTCCCTATTTAAACTTTTTTCTTGGTGTTGTAGAGAGAAAAAAAGGTTGAAGGTATGAGCTCTCCTAATTTCTGTTGCTCCCATTTGTCTCATACTGTCCTTCCAGTCCTGCCTTAGCCTTTACCAATTCCTCAGTTATTCTTGCTGAAATCTTACTGATGTTCAATAGCTTTTTATCTGAGTGGGCACTTACATCTCCTCTCTCCCAGTAGATTCTTGTTTCTGCTCAAGTTGTGAGCAAATTATTTTACAACTTCAGTTTTCTTATGGGTTTTAAAAATATCATGAATTTGAAGCTAGTTTAGCTCTTTTTTTATTGTATGGTTGGGTGTGATATTGCTTCTAGCTAAACTTGCCAAATAAAATATAAGAAACCCAGTTAAGTTTGCATTTCAGATAAATAATGATTAATTTTTTAGTATAAGTATATCCTGTGCAAAATTTAAATTTAACTGGGTGTTCTATATTTTTATTTGCTAAAGCTGGCAACTCTACTTGAGCTCCTTATATCCTGGTATGGAAGTAGAATGTGTGTGTGTGTGTGTGTGTGTGTGTGTGTGTGTGTGTGTGTAAGTCTTATTCTAAGCAAGTTACATGACACACAAAAATATTTTAAAATGGAGCTGAAATAAAATATAATGAATATAAAGGAATCAAGTAATGGTGGCATTTGTGTTTCAATGGAAAAGATTTTTTTACTCCTCACTATCCTTCTAATCATCCTATATGTTGAACTAAAATGTAAGTTTAGTGCACAGTTTTGTTTTGTTTTTTCATTTTCTCATTAATGATGTGATTTTTTCTTACTTTGGGATCATAGAGTTCTGTGAGAAGCTGTGGATAGTTATGGACACTCTCCTGGGAAAAAAAATTTATAGCACTTCTCACTTACGATTTCAGAAGTTCACATACCTTGTAAAGATCTTATACAAAACCTTTGATGATGCTGAGAGAGAAGAAATATTGAATGTTACCTTAGCCTGTCAATGTCATGTTAGATACACTGGGTTGGGTTATGTTTTATGGAATGTATGTCAAGCATACTGATTACTGTGAGACTGGAACATATATATTTTGGTCAAGAAAATACTTATTTTAGAAACAGTTTTATTTAGCCATTATCTGAATAAGCCAATAAGCCATTTCATTTTTATTTATTTCTATGTTTGACACAGCTATCCATTACACAGAGCAGCATTTTTCTTGAACTTTCAAAATACAGCAGATACACTGGGAAGCTGAATTTGGATGACCTATCAGTGTAGACATGCCCTAATTAATTTTAGTTGTGTTTCCTGTTCTGGAAGTTTTTCAAAGCCATTTACTTATTTCCACGTGTACCACAAAGACCTCTCTTTCAATATCCATAATAATAAAAGTGTAATATGATAATTAGACTGGACCACCTTCTAGATATCCTTCTGGATGACCTTCCAGACTAAGACAGGGCTGCAAGGGAAGCCCGGGTCCCAGGTGCCTGCTGGTGGCTGGAGAGAAGCCTGGGTCCTGGGTGCCGAAGGGAAGCCAGTGCTGGCAGTTGGGAGAAGGAAAGCCTACTCTTGCACGAATTTCATGCATCGGTCCTCTAGTATTGTAATTAACTAAAATATGTCAGCTGAGTCATTGCAACAAAGGATTTCATAGAAACAAAAAGGTGTAATCTCATTCCATAGTTATTTAAGTTTCTCATTCAGACCATGGATTAGAAAAATATAGCTGGCATGCTGGCCCTGTTTTTATAAATAAAGTTTTATTAGAACAAAACCACACTTACTGGTGTATATACTGTTTCTGGCTATTTTCACTCTACAAGGACAGAACTGATAAATCTTTTGTTTGTTTGTTTGTTTGTTTAAATTTCTTCATTGATTAGGTTATCACATATTTTTAAATATATTTTTTATTGATATTTTACAGAGAGGAAGGGAGAGAGATAGAGAGCTAGGAACGTTGATGAGAGAGAAACATCGACCAGCCGCCTCCTGCACACCCCCTACCAGGGATGTGCCCACAACCAATGTATATGCCCTTGACCGGAATCGAACCCGGGACCCCTCAGTCTGCAGACTGACGCTCTACCGCTGAGCCAAACCGGTTTCAGCAAGTTATCACATATTTGTCCTCATCCCCCCATTCCTAACCCACACCCCTCTCCATTCATGCCCTACCCCCATGTTGTCCTTGATCTCTGATTAGACTCATATGTATGTACACAAGTCCTTTGGTTGATCTCTCCCCTTTATCTCCCCCACTCCCCTACCTTCGCTCTGAGGTCCAACAATCTAGTCCATGTCTCCTTGTCTCAGGGTCTATTCTTGTTCATCAGTTTATATTGTTCATCATTTTCCCAAAATGAGTGAGATTATGTCTTACTAGAAATACAATTATAAGAACCAAAAATGAGACAGGCAATAATGGTTATGCTGAAAGACAAATGAATCAGTCTGTAGTGAGTTTCTTTCCGGGCCAACAGTTCTTTTGAGACCCAATTTCAATGTCAAACAGTTCCTTATGTGTACATGTCAGTAATGATATTTCAGTTCTGGATGGTGGAAAAATGGTGGTAATGCAGGTCCGACCCAGTCTGGTTTGGTCCTGAGCAACCTGCAGTGACACACAGATGCTGACTGCTAGTAGGGCAAGGCAATGTCAGTGTTTTCCATCTTTGTACTGCTTATCATCTGTCTTCATGGCTGAAGTAGTCCTGTCAATTCCTCTCTGTTAATGGAATACACATGAAGAAATTGTGAGGTAACCAGAAACCCAAGAATGCCTCAGAACTCCTTTCTAGCCTTGCTAGCAATCATCAGATGTGCGGTAATATTACATGGGGAAAATGGGGAAGTATTTTGGACTTATGCTCCTGACCCTTCATGGGTAAGACCCCTTATGTGGGCTGATCCCCCACCTAATGTAGTCACCAATAATACCAAACACCTTGGTCATCCAGGAAGCGTGGTCTCCACCCAGCTTCCCTTTTGTATGACACAAAATCAAAACACTGCCCTGTTGTGTGCAAAATTACAGAGAGGTTTCTGGATTGTGTGGACACCAAAGAAAGGGTGTCACTACTAGCACTACTTGCCCCTGGAAGAGGTACAGAAATGTAACTAAGACCTTGTCTATACAAACAGAAATTGGCAGCCAGTTTGAAATGGAATTGCCATGGCCTAGAGCAAAGAATACCCTTATATGATGTTATTCTACAATGTCATTAAAACTTTTCCCAGATTTGTGTTACCCCTGCTACTTATAATAGTATCTTGAACCCTTTGGGTTCAATAAAAAAATCATAGTTTTGGTGCTTGGAGACAAAGGTAACACATCTCTTGATATTTTAGAATTAAAACAGCAAATATGCAATTATCCGGAGCAAACTTACAAACTAATTCTTTGAATGTCTGGCAGCAATTTAAAAAGGACATGAAGGATTTAATCCCTTCCACTGTGTAGAGGGCCTCCTGGGAAGGCACAAGATCATTCTATATTGGTCCCTCTTGCCCTTTTGGCCAAAGGGACCCTATTCTCACAATCCAGTTGCCCACAGCTGTTGCCTGAGCTTTCTGTTCATGTTGAGGTTGAAGACTCGTGATGACTGGTACCATGAATATGTCTCTTGCCCAGTAGGGCAAACTGGGCCCTCCCTGGAGAAGAAACTTGGGTTCCCCAAGATATGTGATCAGTGCTGGGGCCCTGACAACAGGTGAGGGTATTTCATGGCAGGTGTTGGACGTGGAGGCCATGGGGGCACAGGTTACCATGGAGACAGAACTGACCTTCACATCACCCTGCTTGGCCCCAGAGGATGTCTGGTTAGCCAGAGATGGGTAAGATTCCTCACGGAAGGAACAACCTAAGACAGGCACAGTTGAAGAGGGGCCATCAGGAGAGATCTTGGGAGTCAACAGGGTTGGGGAACAGACCCTCACCCCCCAACTTTGCAGAGGCCTGAACAGGAGACTTCTGAGGGAAATATCCTGCCCCCATGGCTGCTTAACTTCCCATGCCCAGCTCAAATTGGACTCAGGTAACAGAGACTTGGCCAACAGCAGCTGCCCTCTCACTGCAACAAGACTTTTTTGAGTTGTCTTGTACCCATGGTGTGGGGAAGTACCTAGGTTTTTGAAATCTAAATCCAGCCTACCTCCAGAAATGCTCAGGGCCTATTCAAGAAGGCAAATAATCTTTTCCACTAATATTTACAGGGTAAAATAAGATTGTTGTTAGAGTAATAAATATGATAGTAAAAGAGTAGTAAAGTTTTCAGGCTAATTGAAATAAGCGAATATTCTAGAAAAATTAATTGTACTGGACAAAAAGCAGTTCCTAAAGAACTGGTAAGTCTTGACAGAAACTGTATTGCTCAGAAGCCATATTTATTATCTGGCTCTTTACAAAAGGGTTTGGTGTTTAGACAAAAGATAAAAAATATAAGAAAGGAATACATTTATATGTGACCACAAGCTATTGTGTGACTCATTTAATTTCCACAGCAAGATTGTTTGTTTTATGAAAATTACTTATTTATACTTAATTTTTTTAGAAGGCCCCAACTTGCTTTGAGATGCTCAGAGGCAATGTCAATAGCCTCTTTAAGCTAGTTTGGAAATCTCTCCAATTCTCTCTTCTGCTTTCATTCCTCATTGGTTTTGGAACAAAAACTAAGTAAAGTTGAAAGCCAATCAACTAGGTTTGGGAGGAAAAACTAAGCAGAGTTGAGAGAGAGAATTAGAAGTTTTATCTCAGCATGAGATCAGGAAGGGAGAAAGATATGTAATCCAAGAATAAACACATTTTACTTAGGAGTCTCTTTTATTATTCTTGGAAATTTTGCCAATGATTTTCAATGAAAACAAATTTTCTTTCTAAATTAGGAAATACTGATAGAGGCATTACATTTTTCTTCTTAAAAATTATATCTGTGGAATTTATTGAAAGTCAGTTGGAAAATGCTCTCTCTCACACCCAGACACACACACACACACACACACACACACACACACAGTTTTTGTAAAAAAAAAATCTGGATTCTGATGTAAGAACAGCAGGGTTAGGATCTAGGACTTGACCTTTCTGCAGAGAGCTATGAAACATACAAACTATAGGAACCAGTATTGTTTGGGAAGCTGTCTGAGATGGCTGGACATCCTGGAGTCCAAGTTGTTCTGAGATCTGATTCTAGCAGTAATTTGAGGTGTTATTTTACTCATATTTCTGTAGAAAGGACAAAAGACTTAATCAGGAGTCAAATCCACACTATGAAATTAACTTAAATGTATTTGCTAGGGGTACTCCATGGGTTTATATAAGCTGATTCTTTGCAAACATTTCAAGTTGGGCCATGACATTTTTAAAAATTCTCATTCAAAGATATGTTTGTATTGATGAGAGAGAGAGAGAGAGAGAGAGAGAGAGGGAGAGAGAGAGAGAGAGAGAGAGAGAGAGAGAGAGAGAGAGAGAAAGAGAGAAGGAGATCAATTGGTTGCCTCCAAATATACATTCTGACCAGGGATAGGATTCACAACCTAGTATGTGCCCTGACAGGGAATCAAACCCGCAGTCTGTTGGTGCTTGGGAAGATGCTCCAACCAACTGAGCCATCCAGCCAGAGCTGGGCCACTGCACTTTGATCCCAATGGATAGTGTATTTGGGTAATGACTGAGAGTATATCTGTTATGGCAATGCCTATCAGAAAAAGTGTTGTGATGAACAGATTCCGTGCTTGTGAAATGAAAAATGCTATGAATAAGAGATAAGAGGCATTGTGTGATATTAAGCCAAAGAGAGTATGTGTCTACTGGAAGATGCTAGAAATTTGCCTCTTTACTATATAAGAAATAGATCCATCAATATCTTAGCAACTCCTTGACCTTGTAACACCATGCTAATGCAGACAAAATACCTTAGCTTTGGTTTCTACTTCCCAATCAGAATCAGAGTCTAAGACAAGAGCTTGAGGGCAGATAGTTTATTTTGCGAAGTAAAATAAGAAGAGAAGGGAAAGTCAATAAAGGATGCGTAATTGAGTTGATCACTACTGTGAGGAACTGGTGCTTAATTGTACTGGGTTCTTCTGAAGATCTGTGTAGAATACCAAAATAGTTCATCTGTGCAACAGAAGGAAGATGCTTCTATTGCATTGGTCAAGAGTTGCCCACAAGAGGTACCACCCTGCACTTTCATGTTGTATGTGTGCAGTGCTGAGCAAGTTGCCACAGGAGTCTAGAACTTTAGTGTTAGAAGCTTCAGGGAGCAAAGTGAAAAACAAAGAGTACAGCTAAGATAAGGCACTGTCAGCTTGCCCCAGTGAGAACCTGGCTGTTGTAGCAACAGCTGGAATTAAGGTGTACTGTGAGGATATTAGGCTGGAAGAGGAAATAGAAATATGTATTGGAGTTATATATTGCTGTATAATAAATTACTCCAAAGTGTAATGGCTTGAAACAGCAGCATTTATTATCTCCATTTTAGTAGGATAGAAATCCAGGTGTCCTTTAGCTCAGTCCTTTGCTTAATTCATAGGCTGTAGTCAAGGTCTTGGCTATAGTCATTAGAAGGCTCAATTTGGGAAAGATGTTTTTCCAAGCTTGCTCACATGGCTATTGGTAGGATTTGGTTCTTCTCAGGCTCTTGCTAGTCTATGGCATATGATGTGATGAGATGGAGCATTGAGAGGCATATACTTACATGAATAAAGAGTCCCTCAATTTATTTCCATCCTCATGATACCTTAATTTTGTCAACACAGTTGTTGCTAACAATAGACTGAAAGACATTTCTATTGTAAGTCATAATGAAGAGAAATGAGGTCTAAACTCAATCTCTAAAAATTGTACTAGACAGTTAATCTAAATACTGTCTCTCATATTGAAAATATAGAGGAGTATTTCTCTATACATACCTCTTACTTATACTTCAAAATTTATAATAAATCTAGCCAGAAGTTTTTCTTTGTGTTTCACTAAGTTGCCTCTCAGTTCTTGAGACAATGTCCACAGGAAAGCAGCATCCCAGTCCAGATTGCCTCCAGATAGGATTTTCCCAACAGGAGTTCTGTGCTGGCATTTATCTCTCTCTAGAAAGAATATCAGTTATCAGGGACAAAAGATTGATAGAGTTCAATAAGGCCAAATGTCTGAATAATCTGCACCCTTGACTTTCACACTGTGGACAGTTTTACCTTTCCAAACTCAATGTGAGCATGCCATTTCCCTTATAAACAATTGTTTTGGATAGAATTTCATATGGGCAATAAATTGAATTTGTTAGACCTGTATGTACTCACATGGAAAGATCCCCATGAAAAATTAATAGAAGAAGTGCATTGCAAAATAACATAGTAGGTGGTCTCATTTCAAAATAAAATCAGCATTGAAAAGCCTGCATGAATATAAAAGTATAAATAATGGAGGCTATGATAAAGTGGATTTTCAACTTTCCTCAACTATTTTGAAACATTTGAGATTTTTATAAGTTATGAATTATCTTGTAATCAGAAAAATATATAATTTTTAAAAATTACAACAGTTGTCTAAACATTGTTTAACATATAAATTTCCTTCCCAGCCAGGCCCAAACATACTTCTTGATCTTTCTGCAACATACACCTGGTCTTATCTTTCATAATTCTCTTTCTCCAGAGGTTACATGATAAGCAGCAGAACTATATCCTGAAGATGCCATTTCTTCTGTTTCAAATACCCTTTCTCCATGTTTATTAAATGAATTCCTATTTATCACTTAAAGTCCATCCTAAAGGCATTACTTCTATGAAGCCTCTTCAGATTTCCCATGCTTCATCCTCAATCTCAGAACTGTCTCTTATAACCTTTATCCCATGGTATTTTAACTCTTCCATTTCTTTCCTTCTGGGAGGGGTGAACACAAGAATTCTGTATTTATTCTGAATGTTTCCTCTAGGATTGGTGAGCACAGATTTTCATGTTTGTATGTTTGCATATCTTTATATGGTACAATGTTAAGAGCCATTTAGCTTTAGTGATGCAAACTAGACTGAGTGACAGAATAGCATAAAGTAAAAAGAGTAAATATTTTCCTATCCTTTTAAGTTGTCTTTGCTGTTGAATTTGTTATCTGGAATTTTAAGTATATTTCTAGAAGTAAGTTTACATGATAAGTGAGTAAAGAAAAAATGGTAATATATAAAGAGTAGGTTCCTCATTATATAAGGATGATTTTAAAATCTTGCTATATACTTTGAAAATTTTCTTTTGTTTAGGAATTCTGGATATGCATATATAAATATAAATAGTTTAGGTTATAGCTAATTTCCTCATAAGAAACTGAAGGCCTGGAAGAGGAAGCTGGATTCTATTTCACTAAACCAAGCTGACAGCTCTGGTCTGATCCCAGAATCTTAAAGGCTACAGAGAGATAGAAAACAGCCCAACTTGCAACTCAGACCACTAGTGAGTTTGCCAAGCTACAGGTTAACAGCAAGTTCCAGTGGATTTATAAACTGCCCAATCTTGGCACACACTTGACTCAGTTTTATTCTTAGTCTGTTCACACTTCAGTGTCATGTAGAATTAATTCAAAAGATGATGCTTAAGAAGGGCACTGTGATCTATGCAATGGCTGACTGAGGAGAAATGACATCTCCCAAATGACATGGGGTGTCTATGTTTTAATTACTTTTGTCCCCAAGGCAAAGAAAATGCTCCAAAGACAGCAAATGGAAACCCCAAAATAATGCCTACCTTAAATGTTAAGTAATCATTCTTTTAGGCTGAATTCATTTATACTTAAACATTAAAATCAGAATTTCTAGCTTTTAGAACTTCTCAAAAAGTGAGGACAGAGGTTTGCATTGTTTCACACTTTAAGCTTTAATAAAGAGAAATATCTGTTGTGGTCAATGGCAGCCAATATCTGTTGTGGCCAACATTAGCCAGTGGTTAACAAGATGCTGATGTAGAGAAGTATTAATCAGGACAAAGTAAGAATTATAAATAGACCAAATTATTCTTAACATTTAAATGCCAATAAAAATGAAAAATCAAAATGAAAAGAAATCAAAAGAAAATTACCTACAAAAATCTCTGGAGCCCCTGAGCCTATTGATCCACAGAATGTACTTGGGAGCCACTATAAGCCCCTGCTGGGTGCGATTTTGGACAAAAAGGGATGCACTCCTCCAGGAGTGGAAATTTTGAATTTATTCACCCTGGATAACTGCCGACAGATGCCTTGATTGAGCAGCTTCAGTGTCAGGGCCCATCAGAGTGTGTCAGTGCACCACACTGTCAAATGCACTGCAGGTGCCACTGTGAGTCCCCATTGGGCATGTGTGATTTCAAATAAGGGCACAAACAGCAAAAATTGGGACACCTCCCCTCCATGGCTGCTGACTTCTAGATACCGCTGTTGTGCCTTTCCAACTCTCAGGCCTACATCAAGAGAACCCAAGTAGTGCAAGTAGGGAGCTACACTAGATTACCAAGCCCAGTAGACCTGAGAGATCACATCAGTAGCACCATCCCCAAAAGAAACTGGGTAGCAAAGTAATCAGACCTACAATTAAAATGTTACAGCAAAACATGGGAGACAAAATTGCAATCCCCAAAGGAAAGAAAAAGAGGAATCACCAGGAAGGGGGTTAAATGAAATTGAAACAAGTAACATGTCAGAGAAAGACTTCAGAGTAATGGTTATAAGGATGCTCAAATAGCTGGATGACAAATACACACAACTCAATGACAAATGCACACAATTCAATGATAATTATAAAGAGCTGAATGAAAATGTCACCAACATGAAAAGGAACCAAATGGAAATGAAGAACAACATAGTTGCAATAAAGAACACAATGAAAGGCTTAACCAGTAGACTAGAAGAGGCTGAGAATTGCATCAATGAATTAGAAGACAAGGTAGGAAAAAACACACACAAATACAACTAGGAAGAAAATTTAAAAATCAAGAGGAGAGCCTAAGAGAGCTTTGGGACAACACAAAACAAAACAACATTCTTATAGTGGGGTTACCAGAAAGAGGAAAAGAAGCAAGGAATAGAAAACCTGTTTGAAGAAATAATGACAGAAAACTTCCCTGACATTGGCAAGAAAAAACTATGCAAGTCCAAGAAGCACATAGAGTCCCAAACAAGATGAACCTCAAAACACTGACACCAAGACACATCATAGTTGAATTGGCAAACACCAAAGACAAAGTAAGAATTTTAAAGGCTACCAGAGAGATACAGAAAGTTACCTACAAGGGAACTCCTATTAGAATATCAACTGATTTCTCAACAGGAAAGCAGTGGCCAGAAAAGAATGGAATGAAATATACAAAGTGATGCAAAGCAAGGGATTGAATCCAAGCATACTATACTCAGCAAGGCTATCATTCAAAATTGAAGGTGGAATCAGGAGCTTCACAGACAAAAAAGGGCTAAGGGAGTTTATTACCACCAAGCCAGCAATTCAAGAAATGCTAAAGGGGCTGCTTTAAAAAGAAGAAACAGAAAGGCAGGAATAAACACAAACATTAAGAGTGAAAATGATGACAAACCAGTACTTACCAATAATAACATGAAATGTAAATAGATTAAATGTTCCAATCAAAGACATAAGGTATCTGAATGGATAAGAAAACATGATCCATATATTTGCTTCTCTACAAAAGACCCATCTCAGAACAAAGGATTCACACAGACTGAGAGTGAAGGGGTGGGAATTTTTTTTTCAGGCAAATGGAAATGAGAAAAAAAGCTGGGGTTGCAATACTCATATCTGAAAAAATAGACCTAAAAATAAAGGCCATGACAAGAGATAAGGAAGGCCACTACATAATACTAAAGGGAACAATTAAACAAGAAGATATAACTCTGGTATAAACATATATGCACCCAATACAAAAGCACCCAAATACATAAAACAACTTCTGGAAGACTTCAAGGGAGAGATCGATACCAATATAGTCTTAGTAGGGGACTTTAATACCCCACTGATATCACTGGATAAATCCGCTAGACAAAAAATTAGCAAAGAAACCGCAATCCTAAATGACTCACTAGATCAGATGGACTTAATTGATATCTTAATAATATTTCACCCAAAAGCTACAGTATATACTTTCTTCTCTAATGCACATGGGACATTTTCAAAGATAGACCACATTTTTGGACACAGCCAAAGTTTTTTCTAATTCAAGAGGATATCATAACAAGCACCTTCTCAGATCACAATGACATAAAACTAGAAATCAACTAAAATAAAAACAATCCCAAAATCAAACATTTGAAGGCTAAATAGGATGCTATTAAATAATGATTGTGTTACCCAAGAGATCAAAGAAGAAATAAAAAAAGCATCCTGGAAACAATGACAATGACAAATGACAATGAAAACACAACAATCCAAAATCTATGAGACACAATGAAAGCAGTCCTGAGAGGGAAGTTCATAGCACTACAGGCCTACCTCAAAAACCAAGAAAAAACTGGTAATAAAGTATCTAACCTTATAACTTAAATAATTAGAAAGAGAGCAACAAGAAAAGCCCACGGTATCCAGAAGGAAGGAAATAAAAAAGATCAGAGCAGAAATAAACAACATAGAGACCAAAAAACAATACAAAAGATTGATGAAGCCAAGAGCTGCATCTTTGAAAGGATAAACAAGATTGATGAACCTTTAGTCAGGCTCATCAGGAAACAAAGAGAGAGGACTCAAATAAACAAAATCAGAAATGAAAGAGGTGAAGTAACAATTGACCCCACTTATATACAAAGGATTGTAAAAAAAAAAAAATACTACAAACAATTCTACTCCAACAAACTGGACAACCTCAATGAAATGGACACATTCCTAGAAAAGTATAAGCTTCCATAACTCAATCAGGAATAATAAAAAAAAACCTGGATAGGCCAATAACTACTGATGAAATTAAAACAGTAATCAAAAAGCTTACAGCAAACAAAAGCCTTGGACCAGGGCTTCACAGGGGAGTTTTACCAAACATTTAAAGAATGAAAACCAATCATTCTCAGACTATTCCAAAAAATTCAAGAGGAAGGCATACTTCCAAGCTCTTTCTGTGAAGCCAGCATTACCCTAATCCTAAAACCAGATAAAGATACACATATCAAGCCTGCAACCCGGGCATGTGACCTTGACTGGAATCACTGCTCCAGCCCACAGGCCGATGCTCTATCCACTGAGTTAAACCAGCTAGGGCTAGAGCATTCTGTTTTTTTTTGTTTTTTTTTTAGGTTTTTTTTTATTTTTTTTTAAATATTTTTTATTAAGGTATTATCTGTGTACATAGCTTATCATTGCCCCCCCCCCCCCATAGATGCCCTCCCTCCCCAGAGTTTTGTGTCCATTGGTTGTTCTTATATGCAAGCATACCAGTCCTTCGGTTGATCTCTTATCTCCCCCAGATCTCCCTACCCTCCCCTCCCCCCCCCGCTGTCATTTGGCATTCTGCCTGATGTTTTACTGTCACTATATCTATCTTTCTGTTCATTCGTTTATAATGTTCTTTAATATCCATAAATGAGTGAGGTCATGTAGTGTTTCTCTTTCATTGACTGGCTTATTTCATTCAGCATGATGCTCTCCAATTCCATCCAGGTTACTGCAAATGATGAGAATTCCTTCCTTTTTATGGCAGCATAGTATTCCATGGTGTAGATGTACCATAGTTTTCTGATCCATTCATCTGTTGACAGGCACCTAGGCTGTTTCCAAGTCCTAGCTATTGTAAATTGTGCTGCTATGAACATAGGGGTGCATATATCCTTTCTGATTGGTCTTTCTAGTTTCTTGGGGTATATTCCTAGTAGTGGGATTACTGGGTCAAATGGGAGTTCCATTTTCAGTTTTTTGAGGAAGCTCCATACTGTTCTCCACAGTGGTTGCACCACCCTGCAATCCCACCAGCAGTGCACGAGGGTTCCTTTTTCTCCACAACCTTGCCAACATTTGTTGTTTGTTGTTTTGTTGATGTTGGCCATTCTGACAGGTGTGAGATGGTACCGCATTGTTGTTTTGACCTGCATCTCTTGGATAATTAGTGACTTGGAGCATGTTTTCATGTGCCTCTTGGCCTTCCTTCTGTCTTCTTTTGGGAGGATTCTATTTAGGTCCATTGCCCATTTTTTAATTGGCTCATTCATTTTCCTTTAATTGAGTTGTATAAGCTGTCTGTAGATGTTGGAGATTAAACCTTTATCAGTGATATCGTTTGCAAATATGTTCTCCCATACAGTGGGTTTTCCTGTTGTTTTGTTGATGGTTTCTTTTGATTTAAAAAAGCTTTTTATTTTGATGTAGTCCCATTTGTTTATTTTCTCCTTAGCTTCCATTGCCCTAGGGTTAGTATCAGTGAAGAAGTTCTTTAGGCATATGTCTGAGATTTTGCTGCCTGCGGATGCCTCTAGTATTTTTATGGTTTCCCGTCTTATGTTTAAGTCCCGTATCCATTTTGAGTTTATTTTTGTGTATGGTGTAAGTTGGTGATCTAGTTTCATTCTTTTGCATGTCTCTGTCCAATTTTCCCAACACCATTTATTGAAAAGACTGTCTTGGCTCCATTGTATGTTCGTGCCTCCTTTGTCAAATATTAATTGAGCATATTGATTTGGGTTGATGTCTGGATTCTCTAATCTATTCCATTGATCAATATGTCTGTTCTTGTGCCAGTACCAGGCTGTTTTGAGAACAGTTGCTTTGTAATACAGCTTGAAATCTGGTATTGAAATTCCTCCTACTTTACTCTTATTTCTCAAGATTGCTGAGGCTATTCGGGGTCTTTTATTGTTCCAAATGAATTTTTGGAGAGTTCTTTCTAGGTCTGTGAAGTATGTCCATGGTATTTTCATGGGGAGTGCATTGAACTTGTATATTGCTTTGGGAAGTATGGACATTTTGATGATGTTGATTCTACCAATCCATGAACATGGTATGTTCTTCCATCTGTTTACATCTTTCTCTATTTCTTTTTTCAGTGTCGTGTAGTTTGCTGCATATAGGTCTTTTACCTCCTTGGTTAAGTTTATTCCAAGGTATCTTAATTTTTTTGGTGCGATGGTAAACGGGATTGCTTTTTTAGTCTCTGTTTCTGTAAGTTCACTATTGGTGTAGAGAAATGCCATTGATTTCTTGGCATTGATTTTGTATCCTGCTACATTGCCAAATTCGTTTATTAAGTCTATTAGCTTTTTGATGGAGTCTTTTGGGTTTTTTATGTACAATATCATGTCATCTGCAAATAGTGACAGCTTTACTTCTTCTTTTCCAATTTTGATGCCTTTTATTTCCTCTTCTTGTCTAATTGCAATGGCGAGTACTTCCAGTACTATGTCAAAGAGGAGTGGTGAGAGTGGGCATCCCTGTCTTGTTCCTGTTCTTAGAGGGAATGGTTTTAGTTTTTGCCCATTGAGCATGATGTTGGCTGTGGGTTTATCATATATACCTTTTATTATGTTGAGGTATGATCCTTGTACTCCCACCTTGTTGAGAGTTTTTATCAGGAAAGGGTGTTGGATTTTATCAAATGCCTTTTCTGCATCGATAGATATGACTATATGATTTTTATCTCTCAATTTGTTTATGTGATGTATCACGTTTATTGATTTGCGAATATTGTACCATCCTTGCATTCCTGGAATAAAACCTACTTGGTCATGGTGTATGATCTTCCTGATGTACTGCTGGAGCCGATTTGCTAGAATTTTGTTGAGGATTTTGGCATCTATGTTCATGAGGGATATTGGCCTGTAATTCTCTTTCATTGAGTTGTCTTTATCTGGTTTTGGTATTAGGGTGATGCTGGCTTCATAAAAGGAGTTTGGCAGTGTTCCTTCCTCTTGAATTTTTTGGAAAAGTCTGAGGAGGATAGGTTTTAGTTCTTCCTTGAATGTTTGGTAAAACTCTCCTGTGAAGCCATCTGGCCCTGGGCTTTTGTTTGCTGGAAGCTTTTTGATGACTGCTTCAATTTCTTCCCAAGTTACTGGTCTATTGAGATTTTTAGATTCTTCCTGATTGAGTTTTAGAAGGTTGTATTTTTCTAGGAATATGTCCATTTCCTCCAGGTTGTCCAGTTTGTTGGAATAGAGTTGTTCATAGTATTTTGTAACAATCCTTTGTATTTCGGCTGGGTCTGTTGTTATTTCACCTCTTTCATTTCTGATTTTGTTTATTTGGGTCCTCTCTCTTTGTTTCTTGGTTAGCCTGGCTAGAGGCTCATCAATCTTGTTTATCCGTTCGAAGAACCAGCTCTTGGTTTTGTTGATCTTATGTATTGTGTCTTTGGTCTCTATGTCGTTAATCTCCGCTCTGATTTTTATTATTTCCTTCCTTCTGCTTACACTGGGCCTTTCTTGCTGTTCTTTTTCTAACTGTTTGAGTTGTAGGGTTAGATAATTTGTTACCATTCTTTCTTGTTTTTTGCAATAGGCTTGTAGGGATATGAACTTCCCTCTCAAAACAGCTTTTGCTGTGTCCCATAGATTTTGGATTGTTGTGTTTTCATTGTCATTAGTTGCCATGATGTTTTTGATTTCTTCCTTGATTTCTCTGGTAACCCAGTCTTTGTTCAATAGCATGCTATTTAGTCTCCATGTGTTTAATTTCTTTGGCTTATTATTATTGTAGTTGATTTCCAATTTTATGGCACTATGATCTGAGAAAATGCTTGATAAGATTTCTATCTTCTTGAATTTGAAGAGACTTTGCCTATGTCCCAACATGTGGTCTATCTTTGAGAATGACCCGTGTGCACTAGAGAAGAATGTATATTCTGTGGCTTTGGGATGAAATGTTCTGAAGATGTCGATTAATTCCATCTGGTCTAGTACGTCATTTAGGATTGACGTTTCTTTACTGATTTTTTGTTTAGATGATTTGTCCAGAGGTGACAGTGGAGTATTAAAATCTCTTACTATGATTGCATTGCTATTAATCTCTCCCTTAATGTCCTCCAGCAGTTTCTTTATGTATTTGGGTGCTCCCGTATTGGGTGCATATATGTTTACCAGGGTTATTTCTTCTTGTTGTATTGCTCCCTTTAGTATAATGAAGTGGCCTTCAATATGTCTTTTTATGTCCTTCACTTTGAGATCTAATTTGTCAGATATAAGTATTGCTACCCCAGCCTTTTTTTCATTTCCGTTCGCCTGGAAAATCTTTTTCCATCCCTTCACCCTCAGCCTGTGTGCATCTTTTTTCCTGAAGTGTGTTTCTTGTAGACAGCAGATATATGGGTCTTGCTTTCTTATCCATTCTGTTACCCTATGTCTTTTGATTGGAGCATTTAAACCATTTACATTTAAAGTTATTATTGATAAGTAGGTATTTGATGCCATTTTTATTCTATACCCCTGTGTTCCTTCTTTGCTTCCTATTTCTTCATTTTTACAGTAAACCCTTTAGCATTTCTTGCATTGCTGGTTTGGTGGAGATAAATTCCTTTAGTCTTTTTTTGTCTGTGAAGCTCTTGATTTCATTTTCAATTTTGATTGATAGCCTTGCTGGGTACAGTATTCTTGGATTCAGACCCTTCCTTTGCATGACTTTGTATATTTCATCCCATTCCCTTCTGGCCTGATGAGTTTCTGTGGAGAAATCAGTTGCTAGTCTGATGGGGGTTCCTTTATATGTAACCTTCTGTCTCTCTCTAGCTGCTTTTAAGATTCTTGCTTTGTCGTTGTTGTTTTGCACTTTAATTATAATGTGCCTAGCTGTTGGTCTTTGGGGATTCATTTTGCTTGGGACTCTACGAGCTTCTTGTATTTGTATGGTTTTTTCCTTCTCTATCTCAGGAAAGTTTTCTGTCATTATATCTTGAAACAGTTTTTCTATGCCTTCCTCTGTTTCCTTTCCTTCTGGAACCCCTATTATTCTAATATTGTTTTGCTTTGTAATGTCCCAAAGTTCCCGTAGGCTCTCTTCCTGTTTTTTAATTTTTTTTTCTAAAAGCTGCTCTAATTGGGTATTTTTTTCCATCTTGTCTTCAAGCTCACTGATCCGGTCCTCTGCTTCATCTAGCCTACTTTTGATGCTTTCTATTGAGTTCTTTACAGTAGCTATTTCATTTTTCATTTCTTCTTGGTTCTTCTTCATTTCCTCTTGGGTCTTACTCATATTGTCAAATTTGTCTTCCATTCTTTTTAGCCATCCCATGATCATTACTCTGAATTCTTGCTCTGGTAGGTTGCTTGCCTCTAAATCGTTTACTTCATTTTCTGGTGATGGCTGATTTTCTTTCATAGGCGGGTTGTTTCTTAGCCTCCCCATGATCTATCTTTTTAGGACGCCTGTTTATGTAGTTCTCTCTCTCCTGCTTAGATTTAAAGGTACAAAATACAACACAACCATGTACAACACACAAGGCACTGAACAGAAAAGCGTTTGCAATATTAATATCCTCCAATAAAGGTGACTAGAACCCAGCTAACAAAATCATACAATCAAATAAACAGAATAAGCAAACCAATCTTACAAAAAAGCATAAAACTTTGATATAGTTAGCATTTAGCATACAACTACAAAGGGGTAGAGAGAAGGATTTTTTTTTTTTTTAAGGACAGTGACAAGGTAGGTGCGAATGGACTTGGAGTAGGGGGTTGGGGGTTAGATATACACTGGAAGGGTGAAATTTAGGAGGGGATAAATGGAAAAAAATAGGGAAAATCTAGAGCAGTAAAGAGTTAAGATAAGCAGGGCACCAAAGGGAAAGGGTTAGGCATAAAGGTAGGGTTGAGTTAGAATAGAGCGTTGGAGAAGGAAAGGTATAAATAGTCTTTTGAAAAGTAATCCCAAAGGGGAAAAAAAGAGAAAAGAAAGAAAAAGAAGAAAAAGAGAAAGAAAAAAAAAGAAATAAAAAAAGGATTATAATATGTCACTTAAAAAGTAGTAATAAAAATAAACAAAAGAAAATAAGATAAAAAACATAAAAAAGGTAAAATAGTAGTAGTAATAATGTTGATTACCTATAAAAAATGAATTAATTAAAAAGGTAAAATCAAGTGAGGGCAGATGAAAAAATTTCTTGAGTAAACTTTGCAATTAAAGTAGGTAAAAAACAAAAATTAAACAGTTAAAAAGTAAAAATTGAAAATTAAACAAAATTTGCTGTAATGAAGGTCATTCAGTTTCTGTGTTGTTCTGTCTGGCACGCCTGTTCCCCGTCTGGGCGGTAGTTGCAGATCCCTGTGTTTCACTGTTCCTCCGTGTTGATTACAAGTCCTGATTTTTAGGCAGATCTAGAGACCATATGTGCTTTAGCCTCTGGGTGGCAGTGTTTCTGGATGACTTCCAGGACTCTAAAGCCTTTCTATCTTTTTCCCCCCTCTCTCTGTGTCTCTGGTCTATGGAGGGCTGGGGGTGGGGCGGTCCCGAGCTGGCTGCACTCCCCTGTATCTCTGTGGACACTTCTTGGATTCAGATCCAGATGTGCTGCTCCCCAGATATCCCCCCTCCTAGGAGCCCAGTCCACAGACAGGCTCGCCTCCAATGGGAAACCCTGGGGCTTTCTGCAAATCCAGGCCCAGTCCTTCAGCCTCGGTGTGCTTGGCGCTGCGCGCGCGCGCGAGCTGGTGTGCGATAACTAGTGGGCGGGGGTTGCTGCGCCGAGTGGAGCTCAGTCAGAACTACCAGGCCGAGGGGAACTCACCCACCGGATCGCTGCGAAACCTGAGTTCCTCTGAGATCAAGGGTTCGCGCCGACTATGATCAGTTGGTGTTCCTTGGGGCTGTGGATAATCAGGCCTCCGACTTGAACCTCCTCCCTTCCAAGATGGCGAGATCTCCCCGTGCGCGCCGGCAAGTATCTCCGGTAAGGGACCCAGCCGCTGGTGGTCAACTGTCGGGGGCTCCCTGATCAGCAGACCCCAAATTTCCTCTGGTGTTTGCCCGTCTCCTGGCTTGTTGACCAGCACTCTTAGCGCGCTCCTCCGCTGCTCTCTCTCTCTTCCTCGGGACAAGACTCAGAAACCGCCCATCTGCTCTTCCGCCATTTTCTCTCTCCTCAAATGAGATTTCTTCAGCATTCTGTTTTTAATAAAGCCCATCCTCAGGAGAAACTTTACCAGAGCCTAACCTGCTGGGTTTTATTAGAGCCTGCTACCTCTCAGAGGATAATACAGAAGTCTCCCCTTATCCACAGCTTCACTTTCTGCAGTTTCAGTCAACCACAGTAAAAAAATATTCAAAAGAAAATTACAGAAATAAACAATTCATAAGTTTTAATTGCATGCTCTTTGAGTGACATGAACAGTGTTATGCCATCATGCTCCTTCCTGCCAGGGATGTGAATCATCCCCCTGTTTGGTATGTCTACCATTCACCCTAGTCACTTAGTAGCTGCCTCTTATTGACTATGGAGGTATCGAAGTAGCAGAGCTGGTGTTAAAGTAATCCCCATTTACTTCAAAATGTCTCATTCACCTCACATTATCTCATCACTAGGCATTTTATCATTTTACCTCATCACAAGGAGGTTGAATACCATACAAGAAGATATTTTGAGAGAGAGGAAAAAAGAGAGACCCCATTCACATACTTTTATTGCAGTGTATTGTTATAATTGTTCTGTTTTATTATTAGTTATTGCTGTTAATCTCTTACAGTGCCTCATTTATAAATTAAACATTGTCATAGGTATGTGTGTTTAAGAAAAAGACATAATATACATAGGATTACTTACTACCCACAGTTTCAGGCATTCTCCATGAGTAAAGGGGGACAGCTGTATAGAAGAAAACATAGATGACTGAGTAGGACAATGACTTTTTAGATACAATACCAAAAGCGTGATCCCTGAAATAAATAATCGGTAAGCCAGATATTATGTAAAATTTCCTGGCTGAGAGTGACGACTCTGTCATTACATTATGAGATTATAAAGGGAACTTATAGAGGAAGTGTTTCTCATGGTGGTGAGACACTGTGGATATCCTGCATGCTTCTGAGTGAATGAAGCCAAACCTGAAAAAGCTACATAAGGTGAGACTTCAACTATATGACATTCTGGAGAAGGCAAAATATGGAGACAAAAAAAGAAATTAGTGTCTCCAGGGGTTAGGGAAAGGAAGGGATGAATAGGCAGAGCACAGAAGAACTCTGGTCAGTGAAGCTATTCCGTATGATTATACATTTCTCAAGGCCATTTATGATGTTCAACGCCAACATGTCCATGAATATAATCCATGGACTTTGTTAATAATGAGGTGTCAATGTGGGTTTATTAGTGTAACAAATATCCACTGTGGTACAGAATGTCTGTAGTGGGTGTGTGGAGAAAAGGGGAATATGGGAACTCTGTACTCTCCACTCATTTTTGTTGTGAATCTAAAACTGTTCTAAAAAAGAAAGTTTACTCATTTAAAAAGAAACAAACCACAGTGAGATATCACTAAACACCTATCAGAATGGCTAAAATTAAAAATAATGCCAACATTTCATCCTAAACAAAAATTTGGAAAAACTGAATCACTTATACATTGTTCATGGGAATGTAAAATGATACAAACATTCTGGAAAATGGTTGGCAGTTCCTTAAACATGCAACGACTGTCCAATCCAGCAATTGCTCTTTGCTCTCTTGTCTTCTCATCCCAGAGAAATAAAGACTTACGTTCTCACAAAACTTGTACATAAATGTTTACAGCAGCTTTATTCATTACAGTCCCAAACTGGGAACAACCAGATGTCCTTCGGTGGGTGAACAGTTAGACATACTGTGGTGAAGCCACATCATGGACTGCTGCTCAGGAAGAGCACCGAGAACAAAGGGGGTACAAGCAATAACCTGGGCGAATATCCAGAGAATTAAACCGAGTGGAAAAGCCTACCCCAAAAGTTTACATACTGTATGATTCCATTTATACAACAGTCATGAAAGGACAAAATAGAAATGGAGAACAAATTGGTGGTTGCCAGGGTTTAAGGAGGGACTAGGGTATGAGAGAAGAGGATGTGGCAATAGAAGACATCCTTGTGGTAATTAAAATGTCAGTGTCTTGACTGTGTCAATGTCAATATCCTGATTATGACTTTGTATTGTAGTTTTGTAAGAAGTTATCACGGGAGTGAACTAGGCAAAGGGAACACACGATCTCTCTGTATTATTAGAACTGCATGGAACTCTAAAATTGTGTTAAAATAAAAAAGGTTTAAAATAAATCATGTAAATCAAAAAAGCTGGTTAAAACTTTATGATTTTTCTTAAACAAACAAACAAGCAAAATAAACAAAACACCTCACAACTGTCCTCAGAAGCTATTTGGCTCTCTGTCTAGTCAAAAGAGTAAAGATTCTTCTATGTGAACATTTTAAGAGTCTGGACACCAGAAGAAAAAGAGAAAATAAAATGAGAAAAAGAAAATAATGGAAAGCACTTACATGCCTAGCATATTGGTTAAATAAATCATGGTCCATTCATGCAATAAATGTAGCTATTACAAAATCAGTTATAAAAGAATAGTTACTAAGGGGGATAATGGATTCTATTAGTGCATTAAAACATAGGAAAATATATATAAAAATTGTAAAATGCTTATAAATTAACTCAACAAATCTTACATAATCAACAAAAACCTCATATATCTGTCAGGTATTGGATGCAAGGGAGAGCAGAAAAGCTCTCACAGTCACAGTGCCTACCCTCATGAAACTCACAGTGCATTGGATACATAGATTTCCCACTCCTCTTTGTTTCAACATCAATATATTTAATTTTTCATTTACTTATGGAATACAGATTCTATTCTCAGTACACTGAAAAGTTTCATGTGGGATCCAAACAGCAGATTTTATATAGTTTGTAACCTTAAATGGATTATAATTTGGGTAGAGGGACAAGATTCATGAACAAATAATAATAATCAGAGAACATCATATAGCATATATGTCTGCAATGAAACAAGGTTTCGGATCTGAGACATCACTCTGGTTGTGCATGGGGAATGGTTAACCCTGCTGAGTGTGCCTGCCACCTTCCAGATCAGTAGCTCCTAAGGAAACAGTCTCTCATGGTTAAATCTTAGCTTGAGTTTCTCTCTGTAACCAACACCTCATTGCTTCTTCAACACCAATATTTTTAAAGATATATTTTTATTGATTTCAAAGAGGAAGAAGAGAGAGAGAGAGAGATGAGAGAGTATCCTTGATCAGCCTCCTGCATGCCCCACACTGGGGTTCGAGCCCACAATCCGGGCATGTGCTCAGACTGGGAATTGAATTGTGACCTCCTACTTCATAGGTTGACACTCATCCACTGAGCAATGCTAGCCGGAACTCTTAAAAACCAATTTTATTGTTTTGAGCATGCTTGTTGTAACTGTTTCCCTACTAGCTGACACTGGTATTTCATTTCAGTGTGGTCTGTGCACTTTCTGAGCTTGCATTGGCCTAACCTGAGCTCAGTGTTCCTGTGACATTGTCTACTCCCTTTCCAATGGAATTGGCGAAAGTGTTTGATTCTTTTTTCTGTGTTGGTGACACCACTGAGCACATTAAAGTAGACTTAAAGATAGCATTGGAATTATTTTTCCCAGCATGGAGTCTCAGGGAGCTGAAAAAGACATTTTCCAGAGCAGCTGGGACAGCCTCCTAGAGAAGCTGCGGGAAATGGTGCTTCCGTGGTGACATCTGAAAGGGAAGTTTTTCATCCAAGGGTGCAGAAAATGGCACCTGTAGGAATGAGTGTGGGGCACTGATAAGGTCATTAAGTAAGCCTTGTGTAGCCTTTCAGAAGTACACTGTTACCCTTGGCGAAGCCATCCCTATACATTGAAGAGGAAGAAAACATACTTCATTATATGGTTTCTATTTTTCCTTTCTAGTTAAGAGAGTAAGAAGCACTGGCCTCCACCTCTGGGAAGCACGTCATGAACTAAGGCCTTTTTCCCATTACCGGAAAAGGACACGGTTTCTATTGGCTCTCAGGACACTGAGCACTTCCCCATACCTCTACAACTCAAAATTCCAACCAGACTATGATTTCTTGGACGTTGTTCAGTGCATGGGTGGAAATTGTTTGCAATGAGTCTCACTCAGCAACTCGGGGGTAAACTGCTCTATGTGGTTTTGTCCTAGTCTGTGGAATAAGCCTTAATAAAACTCACATGCCTAAGACCCTGTGGTTGCCTGTGAAATGATTTCATCTAACAATGAACTATTTGGATTGGCTGACGTGGACTACCAGCTGGCTAAACATTAGTGAAGCTGGGCATATTGAAATGGCGTCATTCGTAGAAGTTGGCCTATAGCTCACGGAGATGCAGCCACTATAACAGGACTGTGTCCAGCAAATAATGGGAAATACTGTAAGAGCGAAGGTGAAACCTCAGGCCTACAATATTTATAAAGTGCTTTGCAATTGCAAATGGATTTTCTAAAGAGTCATTTTTCTCCCTTTCAAAAGTTTACTTGTATATCCAACATCGTGATAGCCAGAAATAAAAGTAAAATATCCCTCTAAGGAAACAATGGTGGTTTGTTACGGAACCCAGACCAAATCTCCCAAGAGGCCATCTTACTGTTATTGTTTAAGCCACATTGACCTGGGGCTTAGAAAATGCAATCTCAGCAGCAGTCTTTATTCCTTTTACATGTTAGCTGCCTCCCGTGACAAGCCTTTAGGGTTACAAAAAAAAAAATGTACAGTGAAAACTCTCATTGTTTGTTTTTCCTGAAGGTCCCTATAAAATGTTAGTATCTTTGAGGGGTTCTCCTTGAATTGAACTCCTGAGGTTGGAGATTTACCAGGTTGATTTAGGAGTTTGAAATCCTGGAGCATTTCCATAAAACGAGGATTTACAGTTCATAAATATAATGACAAAAGTGTGAAGATACATTTTTGTTCTTGAAAAACTATTGGAACAAAGCTACTTTTCATAAAAAGCTCCAGTGCTGCCATTCCCTTCAGACAGAAGTCTGTTCTGACTATGTGAGGTCGCATTTTACTGCCATTTGTTTAAGATGGGCTTCGTCCCTGTTTCGTGGGGAGCCACGTCCTCTGAAGGTGTGCAGATGGAGAAAGAAACGGAACACTGGGACCTTTAACCGGTGAAGAGCATAAAGAAATGGAAGGAAAACGTGTTGTAAGACAGAGCACGTCCCTTCTGTTTGCCTCATCCCTGAAGGGGCTCAGCTTCCAGATCACTTCAGTCTGGTTCTGATATTTACTCTGAGATTATTAGTTACATTATTTCCCACATATGGCAGCAAGTGCCTTGGTTATTAATTGCCATTAAATTGTCTACTCTGACTAACTGTTTGGGGAAAGAAAAACATGCCATGCTCTGGCCTTATACAATGTTTTGGGGAACAATAAGGAAATTGTGTCACTAATGGAACGTCTCAATAGATGATAGAAGTGGTGTGAGATTAGCAGTTGCATAGCTGCGCAGAAGGCCTGGGTTGAATAATTGCAATGGATTCATGAGTCTGGGGAAAATCTCTGGACTTTCTTTCAATTTAGTTGTAAATTGAGTTGACATGATTTCCAAACCTAGGATGAATGTTGGAGCTTACCTCGAGGTTAAAGAAAGGGCAGCCTTCCTTTCTGTATTCCAATCTGCTTACTTTAGCCCAATTCTTAGAAAGGGAAACTCATGGCTCCGTTCTGCTGTTCTAAACAGTCTGCTCTATAAATTTCTAGTAACCCAGAATGGGGGTGTTGCGCCCCCTCCCCGCTGATGTTTATGTTTGGTTGTGATTGGAAACAAGCTGATCTTATGGGAAGAGTACTAAACCATGAGTCAGATGAGCTATGTTCTAGTCCTATATGTCAACATTGTAAATAATTTATTGTTAAACTGGGACGCTTTGAGGATGGAAGGGGGTGCTATTAATACTTATACAGGACAACAGACATAAATCAAAAGTGTCTTGGTTAATACTGGGATGTAAGATTGTCCGGCCACTTACCAGTACTGTATGTTTGGGTAAAGGAACCCAGCTCCTTAAAGTTTTAGCTCCTCATCTGTAAAATGGAAATAATAAGTCCTCTATTTTTAGGATTAGTGTAAAGATATGCAATAATATGTGCAAGGCCTTAGTGAACTATGAACTATGAAACCATATACAATGTAAGGGAAATCATAATAAATGTTATCAGCTGTAGCTGGAGAAAACTCTCAGAGAAACACCTCTGGATGTTTTCATGGACAAGAACAGGGAATTGGAAGCAATAATCGTGGAAACAAACTCAAATAAGATGAGGTTTCTAAGGGAATATTAAAGGAAGCAAAATAGGATGGGCTATTTTTGACATTTGTTTCCTTTAAAGCAATATAATTTTAAACAAAAAATAAGCCCCGATGTGAGACTAGAACTGTGTTTGGGGAAGTATTAGGGAATGTTGATTAGCCTGATGACATAGTTAGGCAAGCTGTATCTGTTTATATTCAGAATCTGACCTGAAATATAAAGACTTGACATTGCAGAGAATTAACTTTGCTCTCAAGTTTTTATAATCCTGTTGGTTAAAACTCAAGGACTCTTAGTCTTTCTCATGTTATAATTTGATGTGTTTCAGCTTCAGTTTGTAGATCAGCCTCAGGCCCTCCACCCTATTGGGCTGTTTGTTTGTTTGTTTTTGATTAGAAGGAATCAAGATGCTTTTTACATAGCTTCTGCCAGCATGCTGACAGCTGTGCTCATGATCCATGTAGCCCAAGTCCCCTCAGCCATCTGCTCAGCCTAGGGGCCATAGTTCTCCATTCAGCTACTGGAGGTCAATCATTAACAAATACCTTCTGTTGGCTTATATGACCATGACCAAGAAATTTTGATTAGCAGTTTGAAGTCACCCAAGACATTTATTTAATATGTTTTCTGTAAGAAATTAAACTCATAGCACTACCATGTAAGCACAATGTTCATTAACTAATCCTAATTCAAGGTTCATGGGCGGTATACACAGAATATCTTTTGCCAAATAAGGATGTTCTAGCTGTATAAGCATCGATTTAAATCACCCTACAGATATCTTGGAACATATTTTATGAAGAGAACAGGGCTATTTAGGCAATCAACAAAGATTTGTGTTTCCCCTCCATAGGATGGAACTAGGTACTAAGTGACTGCTGCCACCCAGGATCTAGATTTTCCAGGCTACCTGGCATCATAGATGGGGACTAGTTCTTGATGGCGAAACATAAATGGAAGTGGAAGTACTGTCCTCTAGTCTCATCTCCATATACTGGTTGAATCAGGATGTCTTTCAGATCCTGGAGGAGGGAGGGTGCATGAAATACAAGAGCTTGGATCCCTGAATAACTATGTGGAAAGTTGTTAGTCCAGAAAATTAATGTGAATGAGTAATATAGCTACCTTGTGTAAGGATTTTAGAGGTTTTCTGTTAGAGAAACTGGTATGATCCTAAGTAATATAACTAGACACTGGGATTCTATTTATAATTTGAACCACTTCAGTTAGAATGGCTACTGGCATTGTAAAGACAGTAAAATCTTAAATCACAAAAGAAAAATAATTATGTTCACCATAATTTTGCATGAAGGTGGGAAAATTGCATTCCTATATTATTTTAATATTGGTATTAAATATAAGATATTAGAATATAAGTAGTGATAGAATAAGCAGCCATGCAAAGTGTTTATTGCAAACAATAGAATTTTTCAAAAATATTAATCTGACACAGATTGCATAAAAGATCATATACAGGAATAATCATAGTAAATTGATGTCATTAGTTTTGTTTTTCTACAGCCACATGTTCAGCATTTGAGTAATTCTCTAATGTCTATTAGAAGCATCAGTATGGGTTTTTTGTCTTGATACTATTTATAGTTAATTTTTATCATAGTTAATTTTTATCTATAACTAGATTAATAGACCTGTTCTTAGAAAGAGGATTTTTAATACTTGAATCTGCACCTGACAGAAATCACTATATGTCTTAACCACCCCACTGCCCCCAGCCTCATAAACCAATTACTGATCACTCCTATACTTATAAGCAGTTAATTCATATATGGACTCATTATCCATCTGAACTATTTCTCTCTACCATTTTACCACTTGTAATAAAGTCTGATAAACCTAATGCTTAATTATATATAATGACAGAGCTTGTTAGAAAATATGCAGGCAAGGAAACAATGGAACAACATTTGCAAAGTGCTACAGTAAAATACTTCAACTTAGAATTCCACACCAAATAAAATTGTCCTTTAAAAATTAAGGCAAAATAAGGACATTTAGTCCAACCAAATCTGAGAAAATTCATAGTAAACCAACTTACTCTAATAAGAAATATGAAGGAAGTTTGTTTTGTTTTGTTTTCAATTTGGAAAGAAAATGACAGCAGGTGGAAATTTGGATCTTAAGAAAGATGTAATGAGCAGCAGAAATAGTAACTATGTATGTATATTTAAAATATTTTACTTTTCCTTTTTAATCTTGTTAAATGATAATTGACTATATAAAGCAAAAATAATAATGTTTTGCTGGGTTCTTAACATATGTAGAATTGAAATATATACCAACAATATAAAAGAGAAGAAAGGGGAAATGGAGGTATACTGCTATATATTTCTTACAATATATATAAAATTATTTAATATTGTTGGAATATCAACTGTGATATGTTGAAGTTGTATACTATAAAACTTAAAGAAATTATTAAAATAGCACAACAAAGAGTTATAGATAAAACAGTCAACAAAAGAAATTAAATAATATCATAAAAACATTCAATACAAAGCAAGACAGAGAAAGAAGAAAAAAAGAAATAAAGAACTTATGAGATAAATAAATAGCAAAAACAAAGGTGGTAGATAAAAACTTAACTGTATTAATAGTTATAGTAAATGAAAATGGTCCACGATCCCTTATTAAAAGCTAGAGACTGCCATTTTGAATTAAAACACAAGACAATGGTATGCTTTCTAAAAGAGTTCTACTTTATATATAAAGACACAGTTTAAAAGTAAAAGGATGGAAAAAGAGTTATTATGCAAGACTAATTAAAAAAACAACAACCAACAACTCAGAATAGCTATTTTAGTACAAGACAAAATAGAGTTCAGAACAATAAATATTACCAATGATAAACAGGAACATTATAAAATAATAAATAGGTCAATACATTAAGAAGAAATAACAATCCTACATTATGTACTCCCAACAAAATAATGTCACATTTCATCTACTAAAACATGATACTACTGAAAAGAGAAATAGACAAATTCCATTTACAATGGGAAATTTCAACATTCCTTTCTAAAAATTTGGTAGAGAAAAAAAGAAAGAATTTATTAAGGCCAGAGGAGATTTGAACAAAACTATGAAATAATTTGACCTAACTGGTGTTTATGGAATACTCCACCCAGTAAAAGAACACATTCTTTCTCAGTACACATGGAGCACTCATTAAGATAGACCATATGCTGATTCATAAACCAAATCTCAATAAATTTAAAAGGATAAATTAGACAGAGTATGTTCTTTGACTATAGTAGGATTAAGTAAATATTGCTAGCAGAAAGATGTAAAGAATCTTTCCAAATATTTGGAAATGAAATAATATTTATAAATAACCCATGAATTAAAAGTAATCACAGAGAATTTATAACTGAATAATATAAAAACTCAACATATCAAAATTTGTGAGATAGAGATAAATAAGTAGAAAGTAATTTATAAAATTAAATGATCTTTTAAAAAATAAAAATATTAATTCAATAATTTAAGATTTCACTTTCAGAAACTATGAAAAGAAGCACAATTTAAATGTAAAACAAATAGAAGGATGGTAAAAATAAAGAATGAAGAAAATGAAGTAAAAACTATAAAAAACTGGTTTCTGAAAAGTCAATAAAATGGATAAGCATATATCCAGATTGATGAAGAACAAAGATAGAAGATGCAAATTACCAAAATAAGAAATGAAAGAGAAAATATCACCACAGATCCTATAGAATGTAATGAAAAGGATAATAATGAAATATTTGAAAAACCTTATGCCAATAAGCGTGGCAACTTAAAGGAAATGAACCAATTTAGCTCTATCTCACAGATTTTGATATATTCATGGTTTTATAAATGAACAAGTAAGCCACAAACTGGGAGGTAATATTTTCAAAGCATATGTCTGATAAAAGATTTGCACCCAGAATATATAAAGACTACTTCTATCTCAATAACAATAATAGAAACAACTCAAAAAATTGGCAAAACATTTGGATAGATACTTCCCCAAAGAAAATAAACCATGGAAAATAAACATACCAAAAGGTGCTCAACATCATTAATCATTAGGAAAATGCAAATTATTTTCTTATGCACTAGAATAGCTAAAGTTAAAATGATTAATAATACCCACTGCTGATTAGGATATTGAGCACCTGGAACTCCCATACATCACTGGTGCGATGCAAAATGGATACAGTTAGGTAGTTTCTCAGAGAGTGAAGTAAACATCATATGTATTTTCCCAGTTGAAATAAAAAGTTATGTCCACATAAATACTTGCATGTGAATTTTCATAGCATTTTTATTCATAACAACTTTGAGCCAATTATGATATATCTGTACAACGGGATACAAGAAAAAGGAACAGACTTCTGACATACACACAAACACGGATAAATCTGAAAAGCATTACATGGAGTGATAGAAGTCAGACATAAAAGTGTGGGTACTATACGATGCCCTTCACCTAAAATTCTATTGATAGCAAGACTGTAGTGACAGAAAGTAGATCAGTTGTCACCAGATGACAAGGAGGAGAGGAAAAGATTAAGAGCAAAGAAGATGAAGGAAATTTTTGAGGTGATAAAAATGACGAGTATGTCGGTGGTTACAAAATGACATACACAATGAACTGTATAGTTTAAAATGTTGAATCCTTTTGTGTGTAAATTATGCCTCAATAAAGATGATCTTAAAAAACAAGCTGGAGAACTGGCTAATCCAATCACTATGTAAGGGGAAATATGGCATGAATCTAGAATATCTTTTGTGCCACAAGGTAAAGAAGTGTGCAAACAATTTAATTTGGGGAATGTCAAAATGACAAAGAGACACATTCGAAGGTGCTCTCAGATCAGGGACAATTTGAGAATAAAAATAATAATGTAAAATTGAGTTTTAACTCATTGGACAAAATTCGAGTCAACTAATACACACTTTTATAAATGAATTAATGAAAAAATTAAAACAATGGAAGCAAAGATAAAGCTCTCTCTTATAGCTAAATGCTGTCCAAGAATAGAAGAAATGATGGCATTAAAAAAATCATCAGTGGAGAGTGAAATTAGTGGGTCCATGTTTTACAACAAGGTGTTAACATGGTCTCAGAGTATCTCACCTCTCCTAATGGTTTTCAGTTATAAAGGGACATGTAGTGCCTTTACAGGAGAGAACACTGTCAGACACCACCTCAAACAGGTCGTCACCACCTCGACCAGGGCTGGGACAGACAGACGGCATGTGTCCAGGGCTAGCTCCTGAGAAGGATGCAGCATCACTGCAGTGGTCTTCCTGGCAAGATTGCAAACCTGAATTTAATAAATGGGAAGTATCAGACAAATCCAAATTAAAGGACAACGTAACAAAACTGGGATGTTTTCTCTAAAAATGCCAGGGTCAAAAACAAAAAGAAAGGCCGAGGAACTGGGACTCCCCATCAGAGGGGACAAAAGAGAATGACAGCAAAATAGAAGTTTTGATCTTGGGTTGGATCTTTGGTAAGGAAAAAAATCTAAAAGACATTATGGCCAAAATGGTAGCTATAAACAAATGATATTATAGACATAATTTGAATATAGACTGTGACAGATAATAGTGTTCTATTAATAGTAGGTCAGCTATCTTAACCCAATAGTTCTTCAACAAGAAAAGTAATGTTGACTTTCCTGAGTTTGATAACTTTATTGTGCTTATGTAAGAGAGTAGCTTTCCTTTAGAGGTAAAAGGGCATTATGGCGGAGGACTGAGAAGGTGGGGCAGTTCTGTACCATGCTGCCTTCCACTGGTTAAGACCTCCAAGAGCAAAGGCCTACCAAGGTGAGGATGCCCCTACTGTCACCTGTAGAGGGGCAGCACTGAGCTGGCCAATATTTGTGGTGGTGCTGCTTGTCCTGGCTCAGGGGAAGCGTTCCACTAAGTCTGAAAGACTAAGACATCGCGGGGACTCTCCGTCACCGCCCGCGGCCTGCTCTGCCAGGCCTTCGCGCACGCTGTGCTGGCGCTGCGCCTTCCATTGGCAGACCCGGAGAATCCTCTCTCCGCTGCCACATGGCCAGGCCAAAGCATCAGACACTACCACCATGCGGATTTTAAAACTACAGGGAAAATTGAGCCACAGGAGCTACCATCGCTGCCGCACCCACCGCCGCCCCCAAGAATGGGAATCCACCGAAATCAGAGCTCACTACGCACCGGGCTCATAGAGAGTGTGGCTTCAGAAATTAGCCTCTGCATCCACAGCAGCTCCACATCCACAACAAAGAGGACACCATTGAGGGTGGACTCTCCCCATGCAGCCATCACAGCCCGCCCACAATCTTCCCAGCACACCCACCATGCTGGGAGGGAGATGGAGCGCGCTGGTGAGGAAATGGCACGGTACCTTCCATTACCCAACCAGGCGAGCCCATCCTCCGATGCCACATGGCCAAGCCAAAGCTCTCACCACCACCGCCATGTGAACTTTAAAACTACAGTGGTAATTGAACCACAGGAGCGACCGTCAATATTACACCTGGCACCGCCACCCGCCACTGCCGCCGAGAATAAAGGAAATCCACCAAGAACAGAGCTCACCACGCCTTGGGCTCAGGGAGTGGGCGACCTCAGAACTTAGCCTCCATGTCTGCAGCTGCTCCGCTTCCACACCGAACGAGACACCTTTGAAGGTGGTCCCCCCCGCCTGCAACCATCTCAGCCCAACTGCAGCTGTTCCAGCCTGCCCGCCATGCTAGCAAGGAGCTAGCGTGGTGCCTCCAATATGCGACCCCAACACCCTAGAGGGGCCGTGTGCCCGGGTGAGCCGAGTGTCCCAGGGGGCCGAGTGCCCCGGGTGAGCCGAGTGTCCCAGGGGGCAGAGTGCCCCGGGTGAGCCGAGTGTCCCAGGGGGCCGAGTGCCCCGGGTGAGCCGAGTGTCCCATGGGGCCGAGTGCCCGGGTGAGCCGAGTGTCCCAGGGGGCCGAGTGCCCGGGTGAGCCGAGTGTCCCAGGGGGCCGAGTGCCCCGGGTGAGCCGAGTGTCCCATGGGGCCGAGTGCCCCGGGTGAGCCGAGTGTCCCAGGGGGCCGAGTGCCCCGGGTGAGCCGAGTGTCCCATGGGGCCGAGTGCCCCGGGTGAGCCGAGTGTCCCAGGGGGCCGAGTGCCCCGGGTGAGCCGAGTGTCCCATGGGGCCGAGTGCCCCGGGTGAGCCGAGTGTCCCAGGGGGCCGAGTGCCCCGGGTGAGCCGAGTGTCCCATGAGGCCGAGTGCCCCGGGTGAGCCGAGTGTCCCAGGGGGCCGAGTGCCCCGGGTGGGCCGAGTGTCCCAGGGGGCCGAGTGCCCCGGGTGAGCCGTGAGTCCCATGGGGCCGAGTGCCCCAGGTGAGCCGAGTGTCCCAGGGTGCAGTGTGCCCCGGGCGAGCCGTGTGTCCCAGGGGAAGCAGTGGGACCCAGGGGAAGCGGCGGTGAAAACCAGAGGAGGAGCGGACTCTATTCATATGGTCCTGAGATAGTCACCATAAAACAAGCAGACTGCCAAATGACAGCTGGGAGGGGAAGGAGACCTGGGGGGAGATAGGAGAACAACCGAGGGACTGGTATGCATGAACATAAGTACAACCAATGAACACAGAACTCTGGGGAGGGAGGGCATAAATGGGAGGTGGGGAGGGGGCAATGGTAAACTATGTACACAGAAAATACCTTAATAAAATGAAATTAAAAAAAAAAGGGCATTATGTTTTGAACTTACTCTCAAATGGTTAGGAAACAGTATGAGTAGATACTTAGAGAAACATAAAGCAACACAATTAGTGTATCTGGATAAAGGACATATGGGAGTTCTTTGTAATAGTCTGACAGTTTTCCTATAGGCTTTAAATTATATCAAAATAAAATGTAAAAAACCACACCAAAAAACACTCCAATAACCTGGTTTGTAAGGGTCTGGGTTTCCTTTTAGATTCATCTTTAATTTTCTTAATAATTTGACAGCCAAGTACTGAAAACCTAACCGTGTATCAGGAATGGTTCTAAGCTCAGTTAGCCATGCAGAAACAGGGCTCAATATATGGTTTCTAATGTCAAGAAGTTCCCTGCCTAATAAATATAGAACTGGGATAAGTAATGCAGGAGAGTTGGTTCAGGATAGCGTGTGAGATACGAGAGGCACCAATGCAGATTTTGAGGCAGGGAAACATCTTGGAGGAGATGACCTCTGAGTGGCGCGTAGAACTCCAGGGGGAGTTAACCAGTTGCAGGAGGCTTTCAGGCAGAAGGGGCACCAAATGCAAAGAAGCCAGGGCCGGTCAGGACAACTTGTGTTCCAGGACTTACAGGTTGGTTTGCTATGAATAGTCAGGTAGAGGTGAGCGGAAAGGAGGTGAAATGAGCATAGAGTGAGGCCAGGATCAAATAATGAGAATCCTCAATGCCATATTAAATAACTTTTCGTTGAATTCTGAATGTGACATTTTGGGGAAATATTCAAGTGGAAATGGTCTTCAACATAGAAGAGTCTGCCACTCAGGAGGGTAGTGACAGTTTCAAAATAGACATTTGGAAGGCATTAAAGGACAGTGGTTGATGAAGCCATTGGGGGTTGACATGGGCACACCAAGGAGGAGGGAGGTGGGCCTGCAGAGAACAGGATAGACATACCCCTGGTATCATCACCTCAGCACTTATAGGACACCAGCAGGAAAAGAATACACAGAAAAAGAGACCAAAAAGTTGGAGGAAAACAAGGAGAGAATGAGATAGCAGAAACCATTTTTTTTAAAAAAAGAGATTTAAAGGACAACATAAAAAACAGCCCACAAAGCTTACTATTAACACTTCCATACCCTCATGAAAACCCCCTATATACTATCTGAACTAAAAATTCATTTTCTCAGTCATAGGCACATTCCTTAGAATGTAATTTACTGATCTATTCGGATAAGTAGATCAGCTATCTTAACCCAATAGCTGTTCAACAAGAAAAGTAAGGAACTGACCTAACCGAAGTATTTTCTTCTTTAAGCCCCTCTGATATTGTAGATGCTTGTTTGGGATTCAGAGCTCAGCTTTTTCTATGTTAATGGAAAACAAAGTTGAATGGGTTTCATCTGTGCTGTGATGTGGCAGGGACTGCAGCTGGATATGACTTATTTCCAACGAGGGCAGAGGCAAGACTTTGGAAACGTATTTCAAAGATATCTAAGTCGGCAGTCATGTGAAACTTCAAGAGTTTAAAGCAACAGAAGAAGTGGGACTGCTGTTTGTTAGGCCTGCTGGACCACATGGCTTCATTTACATCATTACATTGGGCTGTGATGCGGGGCTGAGGTTAAAAGTTTAGTCTCCAGACAAAATAGGTGATGCAGATGTTGTCACAGATGAAGGGCCCAGCCAGATACCCTCACACTGACTGTTTCTGGTTTTTACAAAAAAAAACTAGTTGTTCATCTACTTGGAAGTGTTTGTACACACATGTCATTTGTGTGCTTTTCCTGAATCAGTTCTGCCCCACAAAGAACCAGTGAATATGTACTTTGTGTAAACATAGGGCTGAACCCCTCTGAGAATAGAAAGATGAAAACAGTACAGCCCAGACCTCAAGGAACTTACCATCTAACAAGGGTAGGCAGGCGTATACATGAGCATATAATCCATGCTTTGGTATCTCCCATTAGACACAAATGGCACACCAAATCTCTAGATTTGGGTGGTAACAGGAGAGGGCCTTTGAAAGTAAGAGAGAATGTGCATTTGAGCTCGGTTCTGAGCTAAAACGTTAACTGGAGGTGATACAAACTTACATGAAGACTAATATTTAAGGCAGGACGATTTTCCCTTACCTCCCTCACCTATACAAGGAAAAGAAGGTAGTCTGGTTGTATGTTGAAGCTCTAATATTCTGACACGTCAATTTCCCTCACTGTTAAGTGATTTACAAAGATTAGCTCAATGCTCTTAACAAACATGCAAAGCCTTATTATCCCATTTTGCAGATAAAAAATTGAGGCACAGGGAAGCTAAGTAACTTGCCACAGTCACATATCCTATTCCATGTTGTTGGAAGGTCTCTAAGGTGGAAGTGGCCTACAGCATGAAGAAGGAAAGTGCAGCTCCTGACAGACGGCATCACGGAGGGCTTAGTCCCCAGGCTCTGAATACTGACCCATCTTCAGTGCCTCTCTCTCTACTTTGTGTGCATTCTTCAGGGCCTGTCATTCATTTCTCACGGTGTCCCCCCAAGTGCTGCCCTTACACCTAGGCCAGTGGGGCTCTCCTCTCCATCCCACCCCCAGGGGCCCTGTGCTTGGAGTGCCTTCTCCAGGTTGTTCTAAGTCCCCTCTGGTTCTTGGGGCTGGCTGGGCCCAGCACTGCCATTCTACCAGGCTTGGGAAGGGCCCTGTGTGGTCCCTGTTTCTCCCTGCAGGTCACTCTTCTTTGTTCACTGATGAAGTACATGTCATATCCCACTCTTACATCCTCTTCAATCTACAAATCACTTTTCCAACTTCATCCCTCCGTTCCTCATGTTACCACCCATTGCCCATAACAAAACAGAACTTCTGGCTGTTCTTTAACACGTCTGTCCCTTTCTCATCTCCTCACATTTGCTTTTAATATTCCTGCCCCACTTCTGTCTCTCCCATTTCTCTCCATTAAAATCATGCCCAACCTTGAAGGCCTCAAATGCCTTTCTTTCCCCAAGCCTTAAGTTGAGAAGTCATATCCCCTTCTTTTCATCTCCTATGCTTATTTATAAAGTTATGCCTCTTTTAGGGTTTTCTCTCTCCCTCTCTTTAGAAGCTTGATTTAAATAGCATGAAAACTAAGAGACTTGGCCAGGGGGAGGGTTCAAATTAGACAAATACTTGTTCATATTGGCAGAAACATATTTTTATTGCTGCCAACCTTTGGCAGTTAGAGGGTTAGTTCTATTAAGGAGGATCACAGACATTATAGAGAATATGAAGTTCTCTCTTAGTGGAAGCTGATAACAGGAATAAGCTTACTGTTCTCAAGATGAAAAGCCCAAAAGCTATTTTGAGTAAAAACTTAGGACAAAAATGGGTTAAATCAAGACAGTCTAGAAATCTTAACTAAAACACCATGCATCTACAAAGACATTTTTTTTTCTCTTTTGGGAAATAATGGAGTAAGAAGAAAGCAGATGGCTATTTACTGCCTTTGTTGTCTTAAAAAAACCCCACACAGATTCTGCCCAAACTGTTGCAGCCATGCAGATCTGGGCATCTGTGATCTCTAGCAGGTTTCTGATTTCCAAAAATCACTTGTCCTCAAATTAAAGGGGTAAGGGGAAATGCTGATAGGGAACCAGTGAGTTTTATGTGCTCTTGAAATTCTAAGAAAAAAATATGCAAAACGCTAATCAGAGGGATTTCCATCTCTCATATCTTCCTGTCATTGATTAAGCTCATTATGTCTTTCAGAGACTTGGGCAAAGAAAGCGAGCTGGAAAATCAGTACAGCAAATGGCAAACATGTCATGGGTGTGGATTAGACTGAGAACCAGCGTCAGTGAGAACATGATATTTGGGTAACACTGTCCCTGGCTTGGTAAGATCAGATCTGTTATATTTTTAGTCCAAAACACATTGAAAACCAGATGTGGATGTGAAGGCACTCATATAATTAGGAAAGGCAGTTTGGTGATGAAAGTTCGGATACCTCTGCTGTAATCTAGCTCCAGCTCACACCTGTCCCAGAGGAGGAAAAGAAGGCTTTGTAATAGTCAAGTGACTCACTCGTGTTAACAGTCTAGCTCAGCCATGGGCAAACTATGGCCCGCGGGCCAGATCCGGCCCATTCGGCTGTTCTATCCGGCCCACGGAGCCGAAAGAGGGGAGGGTTCTCTTGCTCTCCCCTCCGCTCCTTCACCAGCAGCCCAAGATGAGAGTGCCAGCATGGTCAGGTTGCTTTTGTTCTGGCCCTCCAGTCCAGTTTAAGAACCCATTGTGGCCCTTGAGTCAAAAAGTTTGCCCACCCCTGGTCTAGCTGGTGAAAAAAACCACTATTAGAACCCAGATCTCTTGATTCCTGGTGCTCTCTCTCTTACTTCACATTGTCTCTCCTTTTTAATGCCTCTCCATTGTCAGAGCTAAAGCCTGTGTTTATCTTGCTGTCAAGGATAAACAAGTAGAAAATAGATCAAAGTTACTTTTATTCCTATTGTGAAGTAACCCACCTCAGTGTCTTAAGGGAGCCCTTCCACCAATGATGAATTAGGTAGTCTGTGAGGTGCAATCCAAGGTGGGTGTGCCATTTGGTTCATCATTAGCCCAACTGACCTGCTAGCATTGACAACAGAAATACAAATTGGAGTATATTCTTATGTTTTGCAAAATTTAGAACGTTTATGTTTGTATGTATATAATTTACATATAAAAAGGGTATTTGCTTTGTTTCTTTTATCTGTGGAAATTAGGATCTGGAATTTCCTGAAATTGGTAGTGATTATAGAATGCTTAGAGAGAAAACGGCACTACTTAGTTAAACATTTTTGGGATGTGGTCTAGGGTGTGTAGGATGAGCCAGGAAGAATAGGCCAGATTGTGATCAGTCAGGAAATTTGAGTTTTCCAGGTAAATATGTACATGGGGGCCTTGAAATTTTTTAAAGAAAACGACTTAACATTATATTTATTTCTTTGAAAGAATTTTGAAATTGGTGTGCAGCAGAAAAGCTTTCAGACTTACTCAGATAGACCAGTTTCAAGAATTAGACTTCCTTTTAAAAAACAAGGGAGTGTTTATGTGGTTAAATGTAAATTGCAGATTTTTCAAAAACTGTTCTCAAGGTGCTTTAGTTTCTCACTCTAAAGCAGCATTTGAGGGAAGTTGTAAAACAGGGAACACAAAGGTGTTTCTCTGCTGCTAACATGACCCCCTGGAGTCCAGCGTGGAATCCGTACTTCTCAGCAAGCTCTGCTCAGAAGGGCCGGCCAAGGAGGGACAGGCTGCCCCGCTATGCAGATAGACCAGACCGTCCCAAAGAGATGAGCTCACAGCTCTTAGACCAAATGTCTCCCTTTCAGAAACCCATCCAAAGCGCTTGCTTCTGAACTCAGAAATAGATCCTTTTATTTATTTGTATCCATGTTCTCCTGCAAATGGCAAGAGCCATGGTTAAAGATAACCACCTAACACTGACTTCAAGCAGGCGTGGGTCCAGGAGGGTGTGGTTCATGCGTATTTCTTTTGTAAACTAGGTTAGAAATGTGACCTAACCCTAGAAAAGTCTGAAGCGCACAGAGAGGTGGGAGCTGTGAAAATCTGGGGGAGGCAAGGTTGGCAACTTGCCATCTTGACAGAATTGCTCAATCAGCATCCAGGACACGTTTCTCTATTTTATTTTAGGAACCAATAAACTACACTAGAGGGCAGACTAACCTAGACTTTTTTTTAATCCTTTCAGTGAGCATTTAATACATTGTGTTAGATATAAGCATTATAGACACAGAGGTCCTGTAAGTGAATGAAATCGTGGCAGTGTCATCATTGATGGAGGTTGTGCTTCAGCTGACATTTCCCTATTTAACTTTGTACTCATGGTATTTAATGTCTTAAAAGCTTGATTTAGAACAATGAAAACAAGCAAAAACCTAAAAATAGTGGACAGCATATGATTATTACAAGCTAAGCTAATGAAAAACAAGCATCATTATGAGAAGGACATAGTGGCCTGATACATACAAAACCTTCTACAAAGGAGCAGAAAACACAAGGGACATCATCGCAGTGAAATGAATTGGATTCATGCCAATTTATGCCTTATATGGTACTTGTAATTCCTCATTTTTTAAACTACAAAGTCTCATTTTCTTTTCTTTTGGGTGACTGTGACTCAATCTAGGAATGAAGAAGACAAACTGAAAATACATTATCCAAGAAATATCTCAGCATTGTCCTGGCTAGGAGGGTTATCCCACCTCAGAACCTTCAGACCCTTTAGCAGTTTCACAGTGTGTGTGGTAGAGCAAGGGCACAGAATTTTCAGAGGGACCATCGGAAGTAGAATTGTGACAACCTGATTGATTGACACAACTATTCATTAGTCATTTTAATTAACTCAACTAAGAGCTCTAGGGTTAAATATTTCACCTAGCTAGTCTATTTTAGGATTCTCTAGAGAAAGAAACAAATAGGAGATATATGTACGTGTGTGTGTGTGTGTGTGTGTGTGTGTGTGTGTGTGTGTGTGAGTCCCAAGCTCTGCAGTCAGCAAGCTGTAGATCCAGGAGAGCTGATGGTGTAGTTCCAGTTCCAGTTGTTCATTCAGAAATACCCTTGACACACCCAGAATAATGTTAACCAAATATCTGGGCATCTCATGCCCAGTCAAGTTAATACCTAAAATTAACCATCACAGCTAATCTTTGTGTCATCTATATTTCACCTTTAAAGACTATAAAGTGCTTTGATTAACATCGCTTTTGATTCTACCACAAACTTGTGAGCTATTATCATTAACATTTTCACTAGTTGTTACTGTGATGGTAAGTAATTAAGACATCAAATGATTTCATGCCTTTTATATATTATGTATATGAGGCATAGAGAGATTTTATAACTTGCAAAAAATACAGTTTGTAATACAATTTGTATTAGGTCTTCCAGTTCTTAGTCCTAGTCTCTTTTGTTTGTATCTTTTTTTGTTAATCCTCATCCAATGATATTTTTTCCATTGATTTTTTTTAGAGAGAGTGGAAGGGAGGCAAGGAGGGAGAGAAACATTGATGTGAGAGAGACACATCAATTGGTTGCCTTCCACACACCTGACTGGGGCTAAGGATCAAAATGTGTAACCCAGGTGTGTACCCTTGACCAGGAATTAAATCTGAGACCTTTTAGATGCTCTAACCACTGAGAACACCAGCTACATCAGTCCTAGGCTCTTTTGAAATACTTTTCACATTTATTTCAAAGTCTAAACAACAGATATAACAACAACCAAATATCCAAATTTTTACATACAAAGTAAAAATTTCCTTGGCCAAGTTAGTTCTGTGTTATAATGTACAGAATGTACCTATGGTAGGCTTAGAACATTAGAATAAGTCTAACTTTAACTCAGTTGTGTTAGAAATTAAAGTGGGGAAGATAAATGAAATATGTATGCCAGCATAATCAATAATCAAAAAGCTACTGGAACTTCCCCTGACCAAGGTCTTCTCCACTAACAACTCAGATTTGTCAGAGATTTCCTTTTGTTTGTTACTTTTCCCAGATAGTATTTCCTTCCCCCAAATAAAATATTCCTGGGACACACAGAACATTAAGCTTATAAGATGCTTTCATTTGGTTACCATGGCTATACGGACACCTTGAGGGTTTTGTCTCCCAGTGATGACAGAGGTGCTAAAAGGAGACAAAAAACACAGAAAAAGGAGAGGAGCTGAACACAATAGACTTTTTATTCTCTTGATTTTGTGAGTATAGAGTAACCTTCAAAATAAGAATATTAACTCAATGATTCATGTAACTTCTTTATTCATCTTGAAGTCACATCTCAAGTTGGTGTAAGGCAAAAAAATTACACATCTCAAAATCACTCTGGAATAACCTTAAATCCCCCTTGAAATGTAGTATACATAGTTCAGTATCCCTGTTTAATAATTTGTAGCATAAATGTATAATATATAGCATACTAGGGGCCTAGTGCACAAATTCATGAACCTTGAAAGGAACTGTGGACTGCAAGAATGCAGTAAGCACAGGGGTGAGTCTTGGCCCATTTTCTGCATCCCCACCCAGCCCCTCCTGCCACAGCCCCTGGTTCCCTGTCTGCTGGAAGCCCCACTCCCAATGCTGTTGCACCTGTTGACAGCGTGGAGCAATTGGAACCAGTGCCAGCAGTGGGCACAAGCACCAGTGCCAGTGCCCTCAATGGGTGCAAGCAGCAGCTGCTGCACTGGCAGTGGGTGTGTGAGGCTGGCACTGGCAGCAGGTGTGAGTGCCAGGTGGGACCGCATCATGCAGGAGCAAAGAATTTTCAGTAACCACCAGAGGCTCCCCCTGATGACAGCAACTGGCACCTTGCCTTGGTCTGGTGCTCTCTCTCCTGCTCACCTGCTCCACCATCCTGCTGCAGCCTTCTGCCTAACTGCCTCACTCTGTGGCCACAGCCATTTTTGTTGGAATTTATTTATCTTCTATAATTGAAATTTTGTAGCCTTGAGTGGAGGCCTGGGCTGGCCAGGGTGTGTAGAAAGCTTGGCTTCCTCCATTGCAGGGAAACCCAAGCATTTTGCTTGCTCCATGGCTACAGTCATTTTGGTTGGGTTAATTTGCATACTCGCTCCTGATTGGCTGGTGGGCATGACCTGTTGGTATAGTGGGGGTACGGTTAATTTGCATATTATTCTTTTATTAGTTAGGATAATAAAAACACATATGCAAAGTTTAAGAAATATTATTTTACAAAAAATACCTACTTTAAAACATTAGAGTCATGCTCAGAATGAAATGATGCTCATGCTCAGAGGGGAGTGTTAAGAGGGTCTAAAATCCCATTTTCCCTCATTCCAGGCCTATACTCATTTGGTGAAATGGCAAAATGAATTGCAAGGTAATTTTTTCTTTAATATTTTGGCATAATTTCAGACTTACTGAAAAGATGCAAAAACAATACAAAGAATTCACTAATGTTAACTTGTTAACCACACTGGGTTTATTCTTTGTCGTGTATTTTTGCAGTGTATATTTTTTAAATGGTTTTCCTTCATTTGTGTATATATATTATTAATTTCACATATTATAATTGTGCAATGATATAACCTCATTCTAATTGTATCTCAGAGAAATTGTGAGAATGATTTGGTCAGTGGTTTTGGTATTCATGTATTTGGAGCAGATAAAAATGGGTAAATCAGAGCTGAAGGAAATAAAAGTGTCCACAGTGTTGACCTAGTCAACAAAACGAATCCTGGCAACTGTAAAAAATAAAAAGCAGGCACTTCACTATTAGTAAAAGTGCTATTGGTATTGGATTATGAAACTGTCACCAAACCAGAAAAAAATCTGCCTTTTTGTAATTTGCATCACTAATGTGCTCTTACACTTCCATGGTATTTTTAACATACAGATGCAAGTGACATGTTTGCGCTTATAAATAATTCAAAGATCCTCTGTGAGTTCTCACCTCTGATTTTTATTGTTCCTTAGAAAAAGAGGTCAGCTTCATTACTGTCAGAGCTAGGAAATTTGTCCCATGCAATATTATTGTTATTAACATTATTACAGGTGATTTATAAGTGATTATTCTTACAGTCATTATTAAAATCCTGAATTATCTGGTCTTCAAACATCAGGACACAACTCATGCATTTCAAAGCATAACTCACTGCATTTTCTTAATGTCCATTAGTCCAGGAAGCTACTACTGATGGAGGTCGGTGTTACTGTCTGATGGAGAGCTGACTTTGTGCTCTTGTAAATAGGCTTAGGATATAAATTATACTTTCCTGAGCAATTTGTTTCAGATAGCATAAAATCCTAAAAACAAACAAACCAAAAAGCCTCTGAGAGCAGAGTTAGGAATATTTCTAACAGGAAGGAACCCCAAAGAATAAGTTAAGTCAATTGAATTCTACTATTCCTATACAAAAACATTTTGTCAGTTGATTGCCTTATGGTTTTAAGGATGTCTTTGTAGTATGGTTTCCAAATCTCAGTTCATATAACTAATCTTTGAGACATCCCTTGTTTTTAGAACACTTTATTTTATTTAGTTAGCAAATATCTCCTCTCCCCCCCCCCAAAAAAAATGTTTAAAAATAAATCACAGAATCATCAGTGGTTGTTCCGAAGCATAAAGAGAAACTAACCTTTCAAATGAATGACTAGGGAATGTTGAGGAATACCAGCCACTTGTACTTCTCTGTTATGTAACATGGATTTTGGACATATAAGTAAAGGAGCAGCAGTGACATTTGTGAACAGAGTAAAAGGCCTATGATGGCCATTGTGGAAGGAGGCTATGGTAATATGAGAACTCAAAAATAGGACCTGGGTCTAGGAGCTGGAGCTGCTACTAGCTGCATGACCTTGGACATAATGCCTAAGGGAAAAGGCAAGGGAAGAAACTTACCTGTAATGGAGCATTTACTGGGGACAAGAACCAAAGACAGGTATTAGCTTCATACTCTTTATCAGAAACTGAAGCTCAAAGAGGTTGAGTAATCTTTCACATTTATAGAGTTTTGCAAATGAAGTGGAAGACTTATGGTTAAGGTTATGGGCTTGAGGCAACCAGACAAGTGTTCAAATCCTCAATCCTGGTTCTATCACTTATTGGCTATGTTTCTTAGGAAATTTGTTTAATAAACTTTTCTTATTTCTAATATTGAAATATAATTATACTCATATCACATATTGTTGTTGTGAAGTTTAATTAGCATGTAACTGCTTTTCTTAATGCCTGCACCTATAAAATCTTTAATTCTTTAATTATATTATATTTTATGACAGAATTGGAGTTTTCAAACTCAAAAGCCCACAGATAACAATAAGGACTCTCTATTCCCATAGCATAAGATTATTATGAGACTGATGAAATAATGTGAGGAAAATACCTTGCAAATGGATGTGTATGCACATTTTTTAGATCATTGTATGTTTCATAGAGTATGTGTTGGGTCTCCAGGTACAACGTAATCTTTCAAAAAGCACAAGTGGTATTTTTAATTTCTTTTGGACTCTATTTCTAATTCAGACCGTTGTAAATCCTCAGTGCAGTAACTCTTATAATCATTTATCTGCAGCACTTTTTTATTCACATTATAAACTGTTTTCAGTCAATATTTATTATTTTTGATGGAAAACTGTATAATTCAGTTTGTCATATAAAAGAAGGATATTATTGAAACCCAAAAACACCTTTAGAGTTCAGTAACCACACTTTTATGATATTATAAATCTCCCCCTTCCACATCTCGAAGATTGTTCATAGAAACAGAAATCATTTTAAAGGGGCAAGTTACTATTTTTAATACCCACAGGTGTTTCATTCTTAAACTCCTTCCATGCCCACATTAATGGCTACCTTCACTCAGTACTGAAATAAATGCATATTAATTTTTAGTGTTGTTTATTTTATTTCTGCAGGTGGGTATTAATTTTGGAGTCCAGTTAAACCTGTCTAGACCTTAAATGCCTACAGATCTCTTAAACACACATTTATTTTTTATTGTTTTTGTTACATTATTTATTATCAGAATTAATGAATGTCGTTTTTATAAAGTTTATTACTTTCTTACCCTGAAGACTGTATTTGAACTATGCTGTTCTGGTCTGCTGAGTAAATGGAGATTTAATTACAGATATTTAATTGCTTATTATGAACTTGGTGGAGTGGAACTGAATGAGCCCTTCTTCCCCATTTTCCACCTTGAAACGCACTACACAAGCTCATCTGAGTTTAGCTGCCATTCTGTACAACTTGCACTACCAACTTGGCAATCATCGCTGCCTAGAGTTTGATGTAAAGTATATCTCTGTTAGACAGGAATACAGGGACTGTCTCTGGCTTTTAAAAGTATATGCGGGAAGAATATTTTATTTGAAAAGAGAAAGCAAGGTTAACCTTAAGATAAATGCATTCATAAGCTAAAGAGAAAGATAATCTTCATTTTGGAGAAAGCATAATTGAAATTTTGAAATCAGAAAACCGATTTCAACATTTAAGTGATAAATGGAGTAAAATTAAATTCTGTCATCTAACTGTATTTATTTTCATAAAAAGTCATACAGGCCCTAGCTGGTTTGGTTCAGTCTGACTATGGACTGAAGGGTCCTCAGTTCGATTCCCGTCAGGGCACATGCCTGGTTGAGGGCTCGATCCCCAGTGGAGGGCATGCAGAAGGCAGCAGATCAATGATTCTTTCTCATCATTGATCTCTCTCTCTCTCTCTCTCTCCCTCCCTCCCTTTTCCTTCCCCTCTGAAATAAAAAAAATATATTTGTTAAAGTCATACAAGATGGGATATAATGAAACAAAGGGATTTTAGTAGTACAGTAATGAGCTGTAACAGTGATTGATTAAAGTATAAAGTACAGTGATAATAACCTTTCCTGTTATTGTTTTTTTTTTTATTGCAATGCTTTGATGAAAACTGCATTTAATATAGATTTAACTAGGGGCCCAGTGCACGAATTCATGAACCTTGAAAAGAATTGTGGGCCATGAGGCTGCAGTGAGCACAGGGGTGGGTCTCGGCCCATCATCCATGTCCCTGCCCAGTCCCTCCCACCACTGCTCCCCAAACCCCCTCCCCTGTCCTTCTTCTGCCAGCAACCCTGCTCCTGCCACTGTTGCTCCCATGTACTGACAGCACTGGCCCTGCTTGCACCCACTAACAGCATGGAGTGATTGGAGCCAGTGCTATCAGCGGATGCGAGCAGCAGCTGCTGCCCTGATCACCCCTCAGGAGTGTGTGTGTGTGTGGGGGGGGGGGCGGTAGAGAAGCCCTCAGAGGCAATCAAGGTCATAAAGGCCATAGCTGCCATTTGCACCCACTAATGGCACCAAGCAATTGGGACCGACACCAGGTGCCAGCAGCAGGTGTGAAGTAGTGGTTTTGGTGCTGGCAGCAGGTGTGAGTGGGGTCAGCGCCAGCAGTAGGTGCAAACATTGGATGACACTATAGGGGATGGGAGCAAAGATTTTCAGTAACCATCAGAGGCTTGCCCAGATGACAGTGACCGACACTCCACCTTCGTCTTGAGTCCCTGCTCAACTTCTCTACCATCCTGCTGTGGCCTATGCCTGCCATGTTCTGTGCTCTGCTGCCAGTTGCCAACACCCACCATGCTCTGCGTGCACCCCCCGGTGGTCAGCGCATGTCATAGCGACCAATTGTTCAGTTGTTCCAATGTTCGGTCTATTTGCATATTAGCCTTTTATCATATAGGATGAAGTAAATTTTAGTCAATTTTTTGTACTACAAAAAAAATTATAATGCAGTATAAAGTAACCTTAATATGTCTATTTGATCTTGCTGGTTGATCAGTTTTTTACTCTGAACAATTTTATGATTGCATTTTTACTTCAAATGAAAACAAATTTTTATATTTGGAGTTAGAATCTGAATACTGTTTTTGAGGTCTATGAGTAGAAAGTTAAAATAAACTGATTTAATTGAAAAACAATAACCAAAAACCTGTTTTCCAGTGTGGAGCTGAAAACATTTAAAATTCACATATATATATTTACTTTGTGTTATTTGAATGTTATGTATCACTGTGGTTCCTTTTCACTGCAAGCCACTGACTCATTTCTTATAAAGGGTCACCCTTGCCTTGATGCTGGTTCCAACTTCAGCTAGGTCAGGGAACCTATGAAGCTGATGAACATCACAATCATTTCAAAAAGTAGTTGCTGAAGCAGAAGATCTCAGGTCAAACTCAGATAATCCTGCACTTCCACCATGTTCACCATTAAGACCACTTTTAGCGCTAAACGCAACAGGTGCCTCTCATTAAGCCCAAAGTGCTGGCCCGGGGGCTGAGCTTTGTATTCCAGTGGCTGCCACTGAGGCTGGTGTAAATTCCTCCCTTACCCACAGTGGTTCAAGAAACGATACTGGCCTTGGGAAGTTCTAAGGGAGATGATAGTGGCTTTGGGCACTGGGGTAGCTCTTTTCATTTAATTACACAACCATATTTTCGGGGTAAAAGCTGGCTCCCTCTAAAGGTGTTGAACATGTTCCAGTTCATCAATGTGAGGTCTCCATCCCACTGTGGCCCCCTCCTATGAACAGTCAGGCTTTATTCCTCTCGTTCGTGGGGGTTTATTTCATGACCCTTGTTGCCTTTCCCTGCCACTTGTTCTTCGTCAGGATTACCCCATTTCACCCTAGGTTTCAATAGGAATCATCTGAAACTTTATGGAGATTTACTGTCCTTCTGCCCAACAACCTTCAAGATCTCTATGCAGCAAAAAGTATCAGTTCTGCCTCCCTGGAATAACCTCTGCCAGTGTTTTCATTGAAGCAATTACTTCATAGAACATATTGTGTTTCATGAGCCTTTCCATTTATAAAATTACAGTATTCTTGGCTTTGGATAATCGTCAATTAAATTTAAAATTATCTGAAAGAATAGTAATTTAGCAGAAGTGATCTGCATTTTAAAAAGTGTATTACCATTTAAAAATCCGTAGTTTGTCTAATTGAAGAAAAGTTTGTAATATACTCTGAGAAAGAAAAACACAAAGAAATTTAAATACTCATGAAAATATACTTCATTTAATGCAGTATCTTTATTCCTGTTTTCTTTCTCATTTACTCTAAATGTAACAGAAGGATATAAACAGTACTCACAAAATTTGACACTTTCACTTTTTGACCCCCAAAAAGAAGATATACATGATGAGTTTTAAAAAAATAGATCTGCATTACATGTAGTCTATGAGCACAACCCCAAAATCAGTTAATACTCTTCACAGATCCAGTTTGGGATGGAAAGGAATTGAAGACATAAGAATATGTGAGGAGGCTTTCAGACTGTAATGGCCTGGAAGGGATGGACCGGAGGTGGGTGACTACAGGGGGACCAAAGATAAAGATATGAACACTTTCCTTCCTGCACTATCCTAAAAGATAGCTGGGAGGCTGTTTAAATGTAACCTAGCTTTGGGTGGTTTAATATGTAAACTATACTTATCACACAAAAAATATTCAACAGTATATTCAGAGAGTAGGGAATGAAAAAATATCCCCAGTTTAGTCTTTGACCCACTCTTAATGGGTATCATGTCAATGACTACAGGATATTATGGGTAGTGAATGGCTAAATGGGCCTGAGACATCTCAATACAATGATGTTAAGGTCAGCCATCAGCAATTATAAGCAAAGTCAATAATCAAAAACAACTTTTCGTTAAACTAAGAGATTAAAAATGTATATACTTTCTTTCACTTGAATAATACATTTGTAAAGAATTATTTGGTGAACCTTTTGAGGGAAAGATGCATCAAATATTTCATTACCTCAGGGACTTTTTGAAAGATCAAGTTACTTTGTAGGAGGTGTCAGCAGAAGAAGGAGGTCACATTCACTCTCTATGGCTCCTCTTGGTGAACTTGTCATCATGGCCTCAGAGTAGTGGAGTGATTTTCACCTCATAACTCCATGCACTTGCATACAAGTTTACTGACTACTCTTGGCTCTCGGAAAAATTAACATGTCAAAGTCACATTCCTAGGGATGGAATTCCATCATTTTTGGATAGGAGGGGGGCCTAGTAATTTTTTTACTTTGCTTTAGAGCTAAGACTCATACAAATTATCAGTAAAAAAATAGTAATAACGCTCAACATTTATGGGCATTATGCTAAGCAAATAACATGGGTTATTTGTCTAAATCTTCATGACTCCTCATTTCATTGCAAGAAGACTGAGGCATAGACAGGATAAGAATTCTGCTAAGAGTCAAGTAAGTCATTAAACACAAAAGTGAAATTTACTCTCAGTAATATGGCTGTAAAGGCAAAAGTTTTACTACTCTGCCACCCTGCCCTTTTATTTTTATGATAAAATTATTGCAAATTATTCCTTGTCAATTTAGTAGTATGTATGGAAGAAAGACAGTGAAGAATGCTGACAGGGGGAAAAATGGACTCACTTGATATATGGGCTTGTAAGAGAGCTCTGCAGATACTCTTAACCACCAAAAAGATGAACAGGTGGGTCCTAGAGCAAATTAAGTCTTAACCATCTGAGGAGACAAAGACAAAACTGAAGGTATCCTATTTCAGGAACACTATAAGAAGGCAAAGTTCTTTGGAGAAGACAGTAATACTTAGGAAAATAGAAGGCATCAGAAACAGAAAGAGACCAAATATGAGATGGATTGACTCCATGAAAGAAGTCATAAGATGAGTCTACAGGAGCTGAGCAGGTCTGTTGAGGAGAGGATGCTGTGGGCATCACTCATTCATTGGATCACCAGGAGTCAGGGCCAACACAGTGGCACATAACACACACAATTTAGTAGAACCTGCGGCCCAGATTTTCTGCTTCTCAGTCTTCTGCTATTAATGATTTGATTGAGCAATGGTAATAGCTGCTGGTTTTAAATATATTCACTTATATATAGGTTGTCCCCCCAAAATGTATATATACTTTAACAGCTGATTGCTAATCAATGAAAATAAAATGTATTTTAATAAACACTGCCTTTATAATTATTCAAAGTATGTTTATACATTTTGGGCACACCTATACACACACACACACACACATCTATATAACCAATAGTGTTTACTTCATTGTCTTACTCATCTCTCATTTCTTGTTTCTTTATTTCTTAGCTTTATTAAGATAAAAATGACTAAATTATATATATATATATTTAAAGTATACAGCATTGTAATTTTATATGTGTGTGTTTTACCACAATCAAGTTAATTAGCATATCCATCACATCACATAGCTACCTTTTGTTTTTGTGTGTGTAGTGAGAACACTTAAGATCTATCTCTAAACAAACTTTAAGTATATAATACAATATTACTAATTATAGCCACCATGCTGTAAATCTTGTATTATTCTTAAAGGCCCCTGTCAGGAGTTTCATTTACTCATCTTAAAATCATGTACAACTGTTATCTAAGTAACTGTTTGCAAGCTAGAAGCATCCTTTTGTACTTTCCAATCCAACTCCCACACATGAGTTCTTTTTCCATTTCCCCCCTCTAATCAAAAGGCCCAAACACAAATCCCATACTCTTCCAAGAATCTCCAGCAATTAATTGGATTTTTCGCACAGAAAGACGCATTAACACAAGCTCCTTTACAGAGTAATTACCATAAAATGAAGCTGCCCAGGTCAAGAAATCAAACATTGCCTGCACTCGAAAGCTCTTTGTGAGACTCTGCCTCATTACAAGCTTCTACCTCCCAAGGTAACCTCTGTCTTGAATATTGGGTTAATTATTTCCTAGATTTTAAAAAATATATGTAATGTTACCATCCATGTCTGCATACATTAAGCCAATGTGATCATTTGGTCAAAGTAAACATTTTTTCTCCTTATTTCCTCTAAAATGTCTTGTGTGTTTCCTCTTATCAACTTCATATCTCCACTTCAGGAACTCTGGTTAATCTTTACATGGTGCACATTTAATTGCCAATTTAATCAAGTTTGCCACCATCTCTACCAGGACAGTGTGCATTCATTTTTTTTAATCTATTGCTTCATTTTGTCAGTATGTTCTGCCACCCTCTAAAACCTGAAAAGAAAGAAGAAAATGGGAAACATGTCAGGGAAGGAGACATGGCAGGAGATGGTACCCATGATTTCTTGCCTTTGGAGACAATAACCTGAGTGTGGGCTCCGCTTGGATGACCTCAGATCTGTAGCCTCCAAAAGGCTCCACAGCAGCCCTCTCACTCCTCTAACACCAGTGAATCAGTCCTTTCACCACCCCACCCCATAAAAAATCCTAATGGAAAAATGGAAAATGTAACATATAGAACAAAATCTAAGAACTATTTGTACCTATTAGAAGAGGCCTATGATCTTCTCCAGCCAAAAACATTTCAACATTGCTCCATTAGAGAAAATGACTGTGTAACCATCCCAAATTGTGTTTTGAAGACCATTTAATGGTCTGGGGGAAACACTCACACTATGTAAGTGAAAAAGCAGGACCCCAAACTCTATACCTAAGCCCGCTCTGGTGAAATAAAAGCATGGGGAAGAAACGGTGGAAAAAAGTACTTCCAAATATTAAAGTGTTTATGTCTGGGTGGTAGTGGGAGTAGGAGTTGTTTTTATTCTGTTTCTTTACATCGTTCTGTACATACAGGATTTTTTTTTTAAAAAATAAGGAGCATGTTGCCTTCATAACTGGAAAAAATGTTATGTGGTATTTTTTAAGGAAAACGAATGACCTCATCAGGTAGTTTTTTGCCTTTCCTCAGACAATGAAGGCCCAGAGTGGCTTGTACATGCCTCAGGTTTGGTTCAGTCAGAGCCCTGCTGTATGTCCGTATGGACCCCTGCTCACCCAGGAGGACAAAAGGGTGCAGCCTCGGGGAGCAAAGTCCCAGAGCTGGCTGGGGGCCGACCCGGGAGGGGCCTTTGTTTTGATTATAGGCTTTTGGACTGGCCCCTTCTGCCCTCTGTGTTCCTGTTCCTCAGGTGCCATGATCCTGGCACTTTTGAGTCCTGCTCAGCTCCCTGACTCTTCACCTTGCACGCCCGTAAGTGTCTCAGTATGACTTGGAAACTGCATTTCCCTGATGAGTAAGGCGGCACCCAAAGGAGAGTTTTTCTAATCTTATATCATCCTCACCCAGCTAGGCCTGCACCTTCATGACTGTGGGAGACACGCGGGGCCTCGGGGCACGTGGGCATCACGAAAGAGGACCTCTCAGTGGGCTTCTTCTCTTCCCCTCTGAGCTCGTGCCTCCTCTTCAGCAGGGACTGCGAAGTGATGGGCGCGCGCACACACACACACACACACACACACACACACACACCAGGAAGCAGATAGGAACGCTGGGTCTCTGTGAAAGTGGGAGTTTGGGTGGCAAAGTTAATTGCAGTTTTCATCAGGATAAAGATATCCAGATGTGAGAGAGAATTAAGTTCTTTCCCTGCCATGGAACAGATGACTGAGCTAAAAGAAACATTTATTCTGTGAAAGAATAAAATGAATATACCTGCGCTATCGTCTGTCTATTCTTATCTTCTTTAAATTAAATTAAACCATCACTCAGGTCATATTCACTAAAGAAACCAATGCAGTGCCGTCCTCAAGTGTGTTTGATGTAAATTTCTTAATGAAGAAAGAATAAAAATACATTTACTTGATATTTATGAATATTGTAAGCCTTGCAAAAGGTTTACACATAATTTATTATTCCCAAACCTAACATACAAAGGTACTAACTCCATTCTGTACATTTTATCTATGGAACATTTGTGAGATGTTACATGTGAGAGGAAGTTTTGGATGTGGCTTGGGTCTCATTACCTAATAGCAGTGATTTTCAACCTTTTTTTTTATCTCATGGCACACATAAACTAATTACTAAAATTCTTCAGCACACCAAAAATAAAATTTTACCAATCTGACCAAAAAGTATAATTTTGATTTATTCACACTGCATAGCTATTGTGATGGCTGTTGTCATTTTTTTATTTAACAACCTAAGGTAAAAAGAGGTTGGTGCCCTTATTATATAATTAGTTATTACATGTTTTAAAAATTCTTGTGGAAAAATCGCTGCTTTAAAATATCGCTGCACCTGGAAAAGTGGTTTTATGTTCTAATACATTTGATAAATGGTGATTTACATTATGCCACTATGGTGTGTGATATATGTGATAGTTTAGTATATAACTAAATCAGAGAATTTTGGAGATGGATCTCTATTAAAGTGGGAGTTTGGATTGTCATGGATCTCAGAAGTTGATATCATGTAGTTAAATGTTTGTATAAAAAACTACCATGGTTCACAAATACATATATATATATATATATATATATATATATATATATCATAAGGTACCACATATACATTATATATATGTAATGTAAATGTGGTACATGACTCAAAACTCTAAATTGAAGTTTTTAGATTTTTTTTTCACTTTAAAAAATATCCTAGAATTTCAACTATGTTATATCAATTTTTATCAATTAACTAGTTGATAGATTTTAACTATCATAGAAAATAATATTCAGCAAGATAAGTAAAAGGAACTAAAAAATTATCATGAAGTGAAAACTGTGGCTTGGTATATGAAGGAAATAACATGTTTTTATTGCTACTAGTTACACAGTATAATTTTTAGCAGTGTTCTTATTGCAAATGACAGAAATCACCATCACACTCTAAATAACTAAAAGTATGGACTGTGGATTTAAAAAAGACAGAGTGTGATGAAGCCACGTCCATGATGAAGAAGTACAAATACCTTATAAAGTATCAGACCAAACTGGTCTTTCAGCATTTGGGGCAGTTTGCTTTTTAGCAAAGTCCAGTATCCTGTTCACAGAGGAATGGCTTCAGATTATATTTTGAACATCAAACAGGCTTTTTTTTCAGGTCTTCATTTTGATGAGTTCTGATGGGTAATCAGAAAATACATGGATTAACTCTGCTTTCAAATAAACAAGGGTTTAGCTATTAAAGAGAAGAAAGCCTGGCTCCTTGTGCTCTGCTTTGTGCCAAACTCTAAACAGGGGTTAGGCAGCTCAGGGTAGTGGATGAAAACATGTGGTTGAACAAGACTTCCTCCAGTATTATCTTAATAAGCCACTTTCAGGTCACTCTGTTCAGCTCCATCCTGGATTTGAAAACTTTTGGTGCAAAAATATTAGAGATTATCTATATACCCAGCAACACATGTGTGGCCCAGATTCTGGTGCCTGTGACTGTGCCAGCCGCTGTCTGAGTTTAGCTGTATTCCTACAAACCCCCTTAGCTCTCCCTTCACAGGTCAGCACAATGTAGTGGATGAAGATGTGTGTAGTCTCTGGAACCCGATTCAAATCCCAGGTTAGCCACTTCCTACTTGCGTGACCTTGAGCATGTTACTTAATTTCTCTCAGTTTGCAAACTTATAAAATGGGGATGGTAACACTGCCTATTCCGTAAGGGTGCTGCGATGATTTAATGAACAGGTGCCCAATAGATGTTAGCTGTGATTAGTATCCATTTAAATTCAGAGGAGTTAATTGAACATTTTTCAAAAGTCATGTCTCAGGTTATTAAGCATAGACACACTCTTAACTCTCTGATGATGTGGTATTTCCAGAGAGAGTTGGTTTAGAAAGGGATTAGCACTTTGAAAGGCCACCTTTGATAAGAGACAGATAGGGGAACACTGCTATTCTCAGCACTCCTTAGGTATGGAAATTAACTAGGTCATACAATGTAAACAAAAATACTAATAAGTGAATAAGAGTTGAATAGGAGGAAGATATAGATTTTTCTTCAAGGCAGGTCTACATCCGTAAAGTAGATGCGTGGTGTGCATTTAGACAAGCATTTCCCAGAATTTGTCCGATGGGGCACTGGTCCTCTGAGATGCACCTGGACAAAGGGGTTTTATGTTCTAATACATTTGATAAGGGGTGATTTACACTATGCCACTGTTATCCCACCTCGGGAATTTATCATGTATCACAGCTTATCAAAGACAGTGGTTGGTCCTACTGTAAAGAAATCTATTTAGGGACTATCATTCACAGGGAGCTTTCAGTGGAGTGTGCCAGTCTGGCACTGCACCAGGCTGCAGTGAACACACTGTTGTCCTTCACGGATAAGCCTCTCTAGTCCTTTGTCCTCACCCTCAGACAGAAGTGGGGAGTATCAAACCCAACACCAGTGTTTGCACAGGTGCAATGGTGAGAAGCAGCTTAATTATAATGCAGTTAAGAAACACACAGAGGTACTGAAACACAGGGGCTCGTGAAAAATAGCCCACCCAGAGACGGGAGAGAAAAACCTCTGCTCTCCAAACAGTTTGTCATTAATCCCTGATATTTTAGTGGGTTATCTCAAAACAGGAGTAGGTCAACTAAAGGTGGCAAGACAAATATGTAACTCTTGAGTGCCTGATTTTATTGGGTGGTAAAATACACCGGGTAATGAAAAGTACCTTAGGTGATTAGAGCACTTCCTCAGGCACCATGGATGGTTTGGTCCTTAGTTCCCCTCCCCATCACCCCACCTCACCTTCTCTCCCCCCTCCACCCCTAGTGCAAACTGATAATTCCCTGGAGGGGTAGGGGGAAGACTGTGAGTAGCAGTACTCAAGTACTTTCTTGCCCTTTCAACTCTTAGGAAGTCATCAGTTGATGTGGATTGACATCTCCCTCATTATCTCAGCTCATAAAACCTTCACATTTTAAAGAGAGCTCTCCCTCCAACAGGTGGGTCCACATTCTCACAGGTCTCTTCATTACAGAGAAAACAGGTCCAATTTCACGACTCAGGCCAGAAGAGGCCATTGTTATTGCTCTTACTACGGGGGAATGGGAAAGGGGACAGAAAGACCGGTAGAGGAGCAGAGCTTGCTTCTCCCAGTCCTGCTAGAACTCGCTTGATGTTTGTCCATCAGAAGGCCTGGTGTTCTGTTCATTTATGCGTTCAGTCACAATGAAGACATTTTTCTCTTTCATATAATGTGGAACATTAAAAAATAATAGTCTGGCGATGCACGGGGGAATTACACTTTTCCTAGTGTGTGGTTCTTGGCCCAGAGTGTATGATGGTTGGAAGAAAATCAACACAGGGCTGCTCTGTATAATATTATGTCTCTGGTAGAGAGTAGTTTGGAGGGTTTTATGAAGCACAGATCCTAAAGGTAAAACCTATAACAAGTCACAAGTCTGAGAAACTGATGAAACTGTACATTCAAATCTTAGATAAATAAACTAAAACATTTCCAAAGGTGAGCAAGTTGCCAAGTGTTCACATTTGATTTGGACATTGCATTTACATATGTTCCAAGTTTGATATTCCCCCCTTTTCTTCTTAAGAAATCAAACAAACATGTTGGTAATACTTGTATATAATTTATGTGATATCTTGCTATCGATTAGAATTTTATTATGTCCCTTCTAAAATTATTTGTCACTCTTTAATTCGCCTAAGGAGAACTGGGGAGAGACTCTCAAGTTTGCTAAGCACATTGAACAAGCCTCTTCCTTAAACTTCTTTGCCTTTCATATTTGATGGTCTTCATGTGTCCCGTATTACGTTTCTTTCCTACTACATTACTTATATTATATTATCCTATATAATAAAAAGAGAATATGCTAATTGACCCTCATGGAGTTGCAAAGCTGGCAGTGCCCACACCCAATAAGGAAGGAATATGCTAATTGACTGCCATGCCCTCAAAGATGGTGGCACCCACAGCCACAAGATGGCGGCACCCAGTCCCCTTAGCCCCGCTGGGGCAGTAGCCATGTGGCAAGGCCAGGCCCACCCACAGGCAGGCCCAGCTACTCCACACATGTGCTTCCAGAGTTCCTCAGTCCCCTCAGCCCCCAGTTGCCTAAGGTCGGCCTGAGGCACAGGCAAGCTTCAGATGGTGGCTGCCCAGCTGCCAAGGGCTGCCAAAGGCTCAGGTAACCAGGGTAGACCAAGGATTGTGCTGCCAGCAGTGACAGCAGCAGAGGTCTGATGGGGCATCGCTTTCCCCTGATCGCCTGGTTACCTCCTGCTCCTGAGGTATTCTGGACTGTGAGAGGGGGCAGGCTGGGCTGAGGGACACCCCCTTCATGTACCTGGCCTCTAGTATATTATATATTTAGAGTAGTCTGTAAAGCCCACTGCTAGGGCTTTACAGACTACTCTAAATATATAATATTCATATAGGGAATAGAGAAGGCTTCTATGCATATTTGGCTTTACATGTTTTAAAAAAGGATTGAGGCTGAAGGAACAGATTCCAGGGGTACTGATGCTTTATATAAATCAGAATCTTAATGTAAAAGTCAGGTGCAACACCTGATTCTAAGGCTAAATTGGCATAGTACATGATTATATTTGGCTTCCTTAAGTGCTCTCTCTGCAAAGATGGGGATTTATTGTGTAAAACTTGGGAGTCATCCTTCTATTCCCTTACCTCATAGTGGTCATCCCTCAATATCCACTCATCTCCAAACTCTGATTCATCTAAAATACTCCTTGAGCCAAAACTGGTTTGGCTCAGTGGATAGAGCGTCAGCCTGCAGACTGAAAGGTACCAGGTTCGATTCTGGTCAAGGGCATGTACCTTGGTTGCTGGCACATCCCAGTAGGGGGTGTGCAAGAGGCAGCTGATCGATGATTCTCTCTCATCGATGTTTCTAACTCTCTATCCCTCTCTCTTCCTCTCTGTAAAAAAAAAAATCAATAAAATATATTTAAAATAAATTAAATAAATTAAATAAAATACTCCTTGAGCCCACGCCTTTCATCTCCCTCACATTGGTTGTCAGGTTGTCATCCGAAGCTGAGCTACTGCTGAGCTTGTTTGGCTACCTTCTGTTTGTTACCTTTCCTGCCCACTGTCTGTTCTGTCACCATTAAATCTAAGTCTGATCAGGCACCCTCCGTGATGGAACATATCACTGACCTCCCATTGCCCACTGAATGAAGAAGAAATACTTAACATGGCCTCCCGGGCCCCATGTGAGCTGCACCTCCCCCACTCACAGCCCCAAAGCCCTTCATTGCCCCTCCTACCTCCATTTCCAGTCTAATCTCACATTTCAGGTTACAGCAGCATTTAAACTGGATGCAAGTTCTGCCCAAATGTAGTGCTGCTTCCATCCCAGGTCTCTGCTTATACTGTTTTTTTTTTTTTTTCTCTTGCCCTCTTCCCTAAGTGTTCAGACCTACAGCCTGTATTTCCTTTTCTTCATAACTCTCATTACTTGAAACTCAGCTAAAGGGACTGCTTTTCCTCTCCACCCACTGCTCCAGATCAGACAAAAAACCTGCGCTTTATGCCTCAGAATCCCTCTCCGATGTTCTTGTCCTTCTTCTCATCCTCAGGACTTAGCGCAGAGTAGATGCTCAAGCAAGATTTGTTGGTTAAATAAATGAATGTGGGGCTGAGAAACTGGTGACTAATTTGATCAGCTACACAGTGGTTTAGGACTAGTTTGTCCCCATTTAGTCCATTTTATAATATCTCCCCATCCCCACTTAAAGGATATAAGTGTTACATAGAGCTGAAGATTCTGCATATTTTTCTCTGATTCTTCTCTCCCCAGAGATAAGAGTTATTCTGAATTTAGATTATCATCTATTATATATATATATATATATATATATATATATATTCAACAAACACACACACACACACACACACACACACACACACACACATAGACCAGTAAATAATATATTGTTTTGTATATCTTCATACTTTACATAATGGTATCACATTTAAGTGTCACTATTCTCTTCAATTACTATTATGTTGTGGAGATTTATAAATATTAATACATGAGACTCCAGTTTATTCATTTTCATTGCTCTAGCGTATCACATTATATGATATGCCACATTCCTATGTGGATTGGATTATTGTTAATAGTATTCATTCATATAAATATTTTTCATGCATCGAGGGTAAATATTCAGAGGAAATGCTAGGCTGAGGAATATTCACAGTGACAATATACAGGATATGGCTGAATTATCCCACTAAGTTGTACCAATGTATGCTCCCACCAGTTGTTTAAGAGAGTGGCTCCACATCCTGGCTGACATTAACTATTATCGGAGTTCTAAATACTTTTAGTTTGATGAATTCAACATGCACCAAATTTTTTTGTTTCATTTAAATATCTGACTATTCCTGGTATTAAGCTTCTTAGCATGTGTTTATTAGTCATTCAGATTTTCTCTTCTCTTAGTAGATATCTCAAACAAATAAATAATAAAAAGTAAATAATCCAATAGACTGGAAACATGACCAAAATTAGGTACTATTGAAAGAGGAAGAGAAATTGTCAAGTATCCTGTGTCTGCTACAGTCATAAGAACGTGTCAGTTACTGTTATCAGTTTCTGCTGTTGGCCCCTGTGGGTTATCCACAGTTTGCTAGTTTCCCTAATCTGGAAATACAGAAGAAGAGATAAAGCCATACTCATTTTTATTCATCAAAATGCTTTTAGTTAGAAAAAAAAGATAACCCTAATGAGAGAAATGTTGGATAACAACAAAAAATGACAAATATGACATTTGCTTGACTTATAATGCAGTCAAAGAAATAAATATTTACAAATACAAGTACATTTCAGTATGAACACATACTAAATGCACCAAGCACAATGCTAATTTTTCCCCTCCTAATCTACTCCCCATCCCTTTTCTTTCCTTTCATCCCTACCAATCTCAGTCTTGAGTTTTTGACTATATGGTGAGAAACAGAAATCTCTCAGGGTCCATGTAAGGACAGCAAAATGTTTAAACTAGCAATGTCCAGTAGAAATACAATGGGATGTACATATGTGATCATAAATTTTTTAGTAGGCACATTTAAAATGTAAAAAAGAAAGAAGGGAAGTCAATGTGATATATTTTGTCCAAAATATAATGATTTAAACATGCAATCAATATAACAATTATGTTTTACATTGATTATTTTCCATATAATGTTTAAAAAAGCCTTATGCATTTTATATTTATTACTCATCTCAACTTTTACTAGCCCCATTTCATGTGCCCTTGGTGACATGTTGTTAGTGCCACATGATTGGGCAAAACAAGCCTAAGTCAATTGTAGAGCATTACAAATTGACCCAACATAAATTCTCATTCACTATTTTTTCACTCTGCATTACACATTGATAACCTGGTTCTGCATTCTGGGTATCATTTCATATCAAAATTAGACCTAGGGGATTAAGCAACCAGGATTGTTTCTGTAGAGGGCTATGGAGCCATATTTCTTCCTTCTCTCCAACAAAATGGCCTCTGGATTCATTGCCCTAAAGGCATTTATTTTAACAGTTCAAAGACTCTTTATATGGGGTTTAGAGTAGTCACCCTAATTTTAGTTGCCCTTAGAACATTTAAATTCTAATGTACCCAATCATTGACACTCATTCAATGAGAGACCTAAAAAAATATTTTTAAAATAAGATATATATCTTTATTGATTTCAGAGAGGAAGGGAGAGTGAGAAAGAGATAGAAACATCAATAATGAGAGTCATTGATCAGCTACCTCCTACATGCCCCACACTGGGAATAGTGCCTACAACTGGGCATTTGCCCCAACTGGGAATCAAACCATGACCTTCTGGTTCATAGGTTGGTGCTCAACCGGACGAGACTTAAAAATGATTGATCTACAAAGGATAGATGGTTCCCTGTAAGAATACTAAAATTTAGATCTAGAAGAGACCATGATTATACAATCCACCTCTGAGTGTTTAGGTAGCTTGCTGAGAGAATAACAGCCCAATAGTATCAGACACATGTTTAGAATTGAGGTTTCTGGACTCCTGAATCAGTGCTTATTTTGTCTGTTACTCAACATAAATATTGATAGTCAAGAATTAGGACTCCGAGACTCAGTGGACAGTGTTCTCATAGCTGTCTAATTTCCATCAAAGGCACATAGCAGACACTACTGGTGAATGTGAATGCCACCTTAGTTAAATAGAGAAGCCGTGGGCAGCACATTGTTAAGCAAACTATGCCCATAAGCAGCATTCCCTTTGATACAGCGGAGTTAGGTGTGTGGCCAATCTTTAACAAAAATAAGGACTACAAATATTTGCTTTTCTCATACGCTCCATTATAATCTCTTTCTCCCACTTAGTTTATCAGTGAAGAATCTCTATACATAGTAACGAGATTCCTTTTGACGAAACTAGCTGCTGCTCAACCCATGAGGCACACCCAGTGTCCTGGTTCGAAAGGCAGAATCATCTGGCTACCTACCTATTTTCAGTTTTTGCTTTTGTTACCAGTTGCTTTTCTCTGAAAAACACCAGACCCATTATTTGTTCCACTGGTGGTAACGTGTGAAAAATGCCTTCATTACTGGCGATAGCTTCCCAGGAGCTCTTCTTATCCTGGTTCAGCAGCTGCATATTAGCTAATCTGAAAATTACTTCCATGTTAGCTTCTCCCTTTTATGTTAAACATAATGAACATTAAACATGCTTAGGAACTATTTACTTATTTTTCAACAGGCTTAGGGAACGCAGGATCGTTAAAAGATGTGGGTAATGTTCAATCTAGGCCTGCTGTGCTCCAAATCTTGAAGCAGGGAGCATTCACTTGAAGAGCTCAGATCTGAGCTGTGATGTCGACATGTATCTCCCACACACATACATGAAATGTAATCGTGCAGTCTGAAAGGCATGGAGTTTCATGATGAAAATGCCTTGGAGGATGACTGGGGAGGTTTCTGTAGTAGTTCTCTTCGCTGTGGTGTGCCAGTGAAGCAAATGGGCTATTATTCCATAAAAGACTCATTAGCACTGTTCTCTGGGCCAGATGTTTTTCAAGGATTGATATACAGATTTCATCCAAGGAAGATTATTTGATGATTGACTATTTGGCCACTTGAATAATTGAAAGCACATTGCTCTGTGGGCATGGTTTCCTTTGGGTTGGCACACTTGGAATCATACAGTGTTAGAATCCTCCCATTGCCGATAGTGAGCCGTGTGACACAGAAGCTTTGTGACATGAAAAGGGTCACTCAGTGAAAGAGTGGCAGGGCTGAGAATAAAACCCCGATCTGTTGATAACAGTTTCTCAAAAACAGAAGACCTGCAGTTTGCTGCAATTTGTTTTAAATTATGAGAGATGCTTGATGATGAAAATGTCAAAAAAAAAGAATGTAACTTCTTCTCATTGGAAAACTATCTAAATATATCCCAGGCATTACTTTCCACATCCTTATTGATTATAACAGAAAAAAACACTTATGACTTATGATGTTAATTTTGGCTTTATGCATGTCCATCCAGGAACAGAGATAAACCATTGGAACCACTGATGAGAAACCAGTTTGGTCCCATTATAGACAATCCAACCTGGGGGTAAACAAGATATGAATAACAGCAATATGGCAGTATTTTCTGGCTCCCCTTCTAAAAAAAAAGAAAAAGAAAATGGGGCCTCAGCCTCCTTAAATATCTTCCAATTAGTTCAAGAAATCCCTTGAGACTTCTTTCCACATGTGGTCGTGTAAACAATGCTCCTGGCCAGTAGATGGAGTCTTCCATTTCTCCAGCATGCATTTAGAGATACTGTTCTCCTGGTGCCTCAAAATACCCTTGCTTTTCTCCTGGTGCCTCAAAATACCCTTGCTTTTCTCCTGGTGCCTCAAAATACCCTTGCTTTTTCAATTTTTGTCCACTTCCATCTATCTGTTACAGTGATGCTGAACTCTCCCTGTTCCATCTGATCCTCCATGAGGCAGCATGTCCTCTGAGACTTGTAATCAACTCCACATGTAGACTAGACAGAGCAGTCAGGCTGCTCTGACCTCTCCTGCTTTGCATCTTGTGTTGGGTTTCCTAAGTCCCAGTTCAGCATCCTGATGAAAAGAAGAAAAAATATTTAATTCATACTGCACTCTTTCATGGGCACAGAGCTGGGCTGCTCATGCTGTCAATGTCAGATAGTGACCTTTGTGGAACTGCAGGTTTGCTTCTGTGATTGCCCTCTATTGGCACAAACCTGAGGTAGAAGGAGTTAGAGGGCAATATATGTATAGCTCAGCTGTGCTCAGAAAAGCCCTCTAATGTCACTGCCCTGGGTCCATATTTGCATAAATCATGGTTTTCTCTCCTTTGAATCTCTTATTTCCAAACAATGGGTTCTTCACTTCCTCATGCAAACATTGTCCTTGAGGCCCCAAACCACTGTGCTCAGGCAGATGTGGATTTGGTTGGTGCCCAGAGTTCAAGTCCCATGTTGGGTGCCTTTCCTCCTACATCAAGGGAAGAATGTATTTATCTTTTTTTTAAAAAAAAAATATTTTATTGATTTTTTCACAGAGAGGAAGAGAGAGGGCTAGAGAGTTAGAAACATCGATGAGAGAGAAATACTGATCAGCGGCCTCTTGCATACCCCCTACTGGGGATGTGCCCGCAACCAAGGTACATGCCCTTGACCGGAATCAAACCTGGGACCTTTTGGTCCACAGGCTTGACGCTCTATCCACTGAGCCAAACCGGTTTCGGCAGAATGCATTTATCTTAAAAATGTTTCTGATTTCCACCAGAAGTCAAGACACAGAGAGGCTTTTTAGTCATGTACTTAAATTCTTTTGGTTCATAATTATCTATGAAATTTGTAGTCAATTAGGTATCATTTGTAGTACAACATGTGAGGCATGGAAAAGTGTAGCCACTGATGTGCGTGTAAATGACCAGCAGCTAGTTCTCTGAAAGGCAAAGCCTACGATTTGTAGTATCCTACTGTTTTCCATGATGTAAATACTCTCAACAGTGACAGTAACATTAGTGGGAGTGGAGTGGGGAAGAGGTGCTCAATGGCACACCATTATATAGGATTGTCACCACACAGAGACAGCCATAAGGGCACAGATACTAGTAAAATGTAGTTAAATAATTAGGAAGGGGTGGATTTTAATATTTGTTCTTTGTTTTGAATATAATTTATTTAATCGTAACTTTGTATAACATAACAATGGCTGAATAAGCACTCACAGATTTCTTGAAAATTTAACAATCAATTCTTACATGCCCGCACACGCTGGCTCCAGCACTCTATTGGGTATAACATAATGAAGCACGTCTGATACTAATCTTGCAGAGCTGTGTAAGCTAGCATTGCAGACTGTCAGGAGGGTGAGATGAGTGCATATGAATAGCCGGCATGTTGGTGCTCAGTAAGTTCTGAGTGAATCCACAAGGAGAGTCTTGAATGGTCAAAGAGGCGGGAATTAGTTTGGTGCTCTGAGGCAGGTCAGAGCTTTCACCTTCATAATTCTGAAATTGTGTACGTATTATGTCCCGCTGAGGGTAGATCAAATCTTGCAGTTAAAGAGGGAGGAGGAGGAGGAGAGGGAGAGACCAAATGACATCATTTCATTTATGCTCCTCAAATGGTCCTCATTAAGTTGACTGCACAGACTATAAAGAGGGATTTTAAGAGCCTGGAAAAGTTGAAGGCAGACAATCCCTGCTCAGAGGATGAAATGGGGTAAACCATAACATATGTACCAAATAATATACTCTTTGTTTTATGTAATAATTTATTTCCCTCCCTCCCCTTCCTCTGCATGGAAGAGACCTAACTCGAGGTCAGTTCTCAGTCCCCCTGAAAGCTGAGGCAACAGCAGGACTGATTTGATGGTTTCTCTGGCAGCACGGGCTGAATCTCCTGCACGGTGGCAGCCTGGCCAGTTAAATTACGATGACTGCTTTGGCGAGAGAAGTTTTCCTGCTTTATGAGGCCGATAGCATTCAGTGTTTAAACCATTACATTTGCATCTGGGAAAGCCCTGGTCAGGAAAAGGTAAAAAGGTCAAATTTCATAATGGCTCTCAGAGCCAGAATGGTATCTTTCCCGAGGGGCTGGCTGGAAAACATTCAGCTTTTTGTTGTAACAGGGGTCTTGATAATTGAAAGTCAGTGAGATAAAAAGATCTTTTAACAAGAGTACTTAAACTCATAGGCAGATATTTTCCTACTAATTATTGGGAGGAGTGGCTATATATAGTTTGCTGTAGAAAAGGGAATGAATCTGCACATTTGAACTTGTTTTCTTGAGTTCACTGATATTGTCCAATGGACTCCATGCAGTGCAGACCAGACTTAAAGTCAGGTTTTCAATGGAACCCCAGGGTTTCTCTGAGATTTTATAATTTTATTGAGCCAATGACAGCTTATTTTAAGATGATAAGTTTGCTGCTTTACTAGTTTATAATTCTATTTATCTCAAGTACAATCAATTCTGCTATCATGTGACATGGGCATGCCTATAAACCACACACTATGTAAAATTGTTTAACAGAAACCATAGGGCTTTGACACCAGAGTGTGAATCATAAAAGGCAAAAATGATGAATTAGACCTCATCAAAGTGAGAAATGTTTGCTCTGTGAAAGACCCTGTTAAGAACGTAGAAAGACAAGCTACAGTCTAGGGAAAAAATTCTGCCATCCATTTGGCTGACAAAGGACTAGCATTTAGAATTTATAAAGAACTCTGAAATCTTAACAGTAATAAAGCAAACAAGCCAATCCAATTAGAAAATAAACAAAAGGCATGAAGAGACATTTTATTCAAGAGGATACGCAGGTGGTAAATAAGTACATAAAAAGATGTTCAACAACATTAGAGAAATGCAAATTAAAACCACAGTAAGATATCACCACGCACCTATTACAATGGCTAACATAATGAAAAGAACAATGGCACTGTAAAATGCTGGTGAAAAGTAGAGAAACTGGTTTACTCATGCATTGCTGGTAGTAATGTAAAATGAAACAGCCACTCTGGGAAACAGTTTGACAATTTTTAAAAATAAACTAAGCATGACACTTCCATATGGCCCAGCATTTGCCCTCCTTGGCATTTATCCCAGAGAAATCAAGACAAGTTCACACAAAAACCTGTGCATGGGTGTTTATAGCAATTGTATTTGTAATATGTGCAAAGTGGGGACATCACAGATGCCCTTCAAACCTGAATAAACTGTGGTATATCCATGTCATGGAATATGACTCAGCCATTAAAAGGAACAGATTACTGATACAACTCCAATTAGATTCATCTCACCGTTTAACTGTTTGTTCCTGTTGATAAGGATGGCTCGCCTACCCAGACCTGCCGTCCTGTAGTACCTCCTATTGGTCACAAAAAGAATTTATGAAATCACATATTGGTTTATATTTGTTACCACTTGTAAGCCCTATCACCCATTGGTCAATAGTATAAAGGAATTCAATCTAGACATCTAGGCAATTAGGCTGTTTATTAGACATTACCAATATTATGTGATAAAACTGAAATTATGGGAAGAATAGAATCAAATGATTTTCTTGTTCCCAACTTAAAGCTAATAACCCTAGAGATAGTGTTATGAGTGAGAAGCAGTTGTGGAAGAAAATTCTGAGGTGGATGTTGAATCATTTAAAAATATGCAGCGTTTTCTAGAAGTGAGAAGATAATGGCAGCAATGAGAAAAACGGGAGAACAGACATGGGTAGGTAACAGTCCAGAAGAAGAGGACACCGTTAAAACTCACACTCTTTCTTCAACCCAATTGTGAGCAAATTAGTAAAAAAAAAATTGAAGGAAAAGAGCTCCATTTTCAATAAAACAAGGAAATAGCCACAACCTCAAACCACAAATTACAAAGCAAAACCTTCCAAATCTAAGAAATATATACCCATGAAAGCAGGAGGAGGCTGAGTGCCCATCAAGCCTCTTCAAGACATCAAGCAGGATACTCATTTCCTTAAAAGTCAAACTCTCCAGTCCTGAAAGACCCTCACCTGATTCTTTAATTAAAGAGGCAAAGCTCCAGACTGTAGGCAAATCCTTGTAGGCAGCTAACTCAAACAGTTCGGCATGTCCAGGAAGGAAATTCCCTCTGTAGCGTTCTAGCCTAAAGCAAATGAGAGGGCAAAGAGGGAAACAATCTGGCATACAAGGGATTTCACTGTGAGGAAGGCTGGAATGGTGAATGCCAACCTTGAAAAGAAGTATGCACCCGGAGAAGAGGATGAAACAGGCACATTGGAGAGGTGTTCGAGGTGATAAGTCTGTCGGCAGAGCTGTCCATTTAACAATGTTTACTGACTGATGCCAGAACCACAGCTCCCTGCCGATGATACAGCAGTGAGGAGGAGGAACATCTCAATCTTCATAAAGTTACCTTCCAGGGATGCAGATGCATTTGTATTCCCAACTGAAGGACACCCTTCCTGGCACTTCTTTAGTAAAATACTGACTCTATTCAAAGATGAGTAACCATGCGGGGTGTGTGTGTGTGTGTGTGTGTGTGTGTGTGAAAATGAATCCTATGAAAAAGTGAATAAAAAGAAAGCAGGGAAGGATCTTAAGCAACCGGCTTAAGAATGTATTTTTACTTTTATCAATATAAATATAAATTCCACAACAATAAAATAAGAGCCTATTTTTGGATTCTCAGGGACCACATTTGAAGATAGAATGATGACCCTCTTCTACTGCTAAGGCAGTCAGCCCTATAGGTGTTTGCCGGCACCGGAAACAAATGGCCATGTATTTTAATAGTTACATAAGGACAGAAATAAGAATGTAGGTCTGTACCAGGTGGTATTAGAACTAAGAATTCTGCAAGAAAAATATATCCCTTTCTGAAAGGAGAGAGAGAGAGAGAGAGAGAGAGAGAGAGAGAGAGAGAGAGAGAGAGAGAGAGAGAGAATTAGTTTCATTTTACAATGAAAAAAAAAAAGATAATTCTACCTTGAAAATGTGTAACCCTAGGCCAGCCAATCATGAGTTTAGAGTTTTAAATTTGGACTACCTATACAGTCCAGTATGTCCATAATAAAAAGTGATCCTAGAAAAAAACAAATGAAAAACTTGTCTGGAGAAACAGCTCTTCAATTTAGGACTCTCATGATTCCCACAAACATAGGCCACCAAACCAGGGGTTTACAACCCAAAGTATAAACCACAAATAAACCCTGCATCCTAGCAGGAACAAGCAGAGGAATTAAATCCTGAAGGACTTCAAATTTTGGAAATATCATGTAAGAAACATCAAATGGTTATATTTAAATATATAAATAAATAAGAGTGAAACTAAGATTATAAATGCAGATTTTTAAAAAGGACTTATATAAATGAAAATGAAAATTTAATGGGTAGGGTAAGTAATAGAGTAAATACAATAGAAGGAATGAACAAACTGGGAGGTAATTCCGGGACTATCAACCAGAATGTGGCATCAAAATAAAGTGAGGGAAAACAGGAAAATGTGTTAAAGAAACAGGGAGTGTAATAGAATGAGAAAGTCTAAATCTATCTCATTGGAGTTTCAAAAAAGAGAAAAGGCCTGGCCAGTATGGCTCAGTGGTTGAATTGTATGTGAGCATGCATGTGTATGTTTGTTTCTGTGTTTGCTCCTTTCTGACCTTTCATGTTGGACACAAATAGCTATCTCAAAGCCAGAATTTGCTGATGGACAGTGTGGAGAGGATAAGGACCTGGGTCCAAGTTATTCTGAATTCTCAATTCAGGTTTGTTGTCTTAAACATCTTTCAAAAAATATGTTATTCTCTATCATAAAAAATGCATATGGAAGTCACCAAGGACCATACGAATGATAAAGTAGTCCACATCATTAGTTGTCAGGGAAATGTGAATTAAAATCGTTGTGCAATACCACTGCACATCCACACCAATGGCTATGATAAAGGTGACTGACATTGTCAAGTGCTGGAGAGCTTGTAGAGTTACTAGGCTACCATACACCAGTGACAGGAAGTGTAAATTTATACAAATGTTTTGGAAAATGGTTTGCTACTAATGTTAAATATATATTTGTTTTCACCCAGAGATTTTGTGGTAATTATTTAGATATACAGGGAGGGGTATTAATCTGTTCTGGATAGTAGTTGCATGAGTGGGTTAACTTTGGGATAATTCATTGTATACACTTGTGAGGTATGCTCCTTTGGTATGTATGCTATAGTTCAATAAAAATGTTTATTGTAGAAAAAGACAACCAATATCAATTTTTAAAAATTGATTGCCTGCTAATACAAAGACTTTCCTGTATTTTTCTTTTCTTTTCTTTCTCACTTTACTAATGATAAAAGTGCTAAAATAAATGGAAAACTATAAATGAATAGTTCAGACTGTTTTAGATTGATATGTAAGTATGATCTACTAGATTTAGAATCATTAGTATTTCTTCAAGTCAGACAGTTTTAAAATTTGTGAACTATTTGACACATTCTGCTATCAATCTCTAATTATTGTGTTATGAATTTGCTAATTAACTGTGGGTTGACCATAGCTTCAATATTTCTTGTAGTTCTTAAATATTCCAAGGCTTATTCTGGATATTGGTAGCAAAGACAGGGCCTTGGGAAGAGGGAATTATCTCAGCATTTACATAGATGTTATAATGATCTAAGTAACATCTAAGTTACTTAACTTTTTATAAGGAATATAAAAAGTTAAGTAACTTAGATGTTACTTAGATCATTATATATTCCTTTTTATATATATTCCTTTTTATAAGGAATATAAAAAGTTAAGGTGAAGAGTAGATTTACCTGCTATACCAATCCTGTTCTGAGTAGCAAACTACTCAGTCTTTATAAGGTAAAACCAAAAAATTTATATACTTACTAGAGACTCAGTGCACGAAATTCATGCGAGGGGCTTGGCCCTCGCAGCTGCAGCAGCTTGCCTTGGCCCTCACAGCCCCAGCTTTGTTGGGAAGGTTGTTCGGCTGTCTTGTCTAATTTGTATATTACGCTTTTATTATTACAGATATGCATAACCCATCGACACAGGCAATAGGATAGTAAAGACCTGGGGGTGGCAGTGTGTAGGAACTGGAAGGAGGAAGGTAAAGAGGAGGGGATGGGAAATATCTGTAATACTACCAACAATAAAAATATTTCAAAAAATAATAATTTCCTATGTGAAAATTTTAATATCAACCAGGTACAACAGAAGATACAAAAGTAATAACTTGTTGGGTAAATCATGTCTTTATTCATTGGGTCATCTACAAATAATTGTTGAGATGTAACATGTTTGCCCCAGCATAGTTGCCATTGGGAGGAGCTAACACCTGATAGTGGGTGGCGGGTACTGTAAGCAAACACAGGGACGTGCTATGTAGCTGGGACGGGCCTGTGCACAGTGACAATGAAGGCACGAAGGAGGAAGTGGTTGCTCTTACCTGAGAGAATCAGAAAGGGCTTTGTACAGAAGCTAAAGTTGTGTATATATCATTATTATTTCTATTGATAGTATCATCACTTTTAAAGCATATAACCAAGAAATTTTATAAACATGGCAACAATTTCAAATTAATAGATAGAAAACTAGTACTTGTGACTTGTAGAACAACTTCATAAAATGTGAGGACAAAGAAAGACAGCCAAAGAGCAAAAGAAAGGATCATTTTTTGCGGGAGGTAGAATATCCTAACAATATGTGTTAGCCTTGGATTTGTGTTGATTTGCCACGATTCCACAGTTCTGACAAGGCACTGAAACGTGACTGTCTTTCAGGACCGCCCCTTCCCGTCGCCCCTCACCCTGGACCTCCCTCTCCCCGCTCCTTTTGTCAAATCATGAGTAGACCCAGTGTGCACACCTGTGAGATCAACTTTCCAGTATAAATACCTTATGTAAAATCTTTTGAAAGCAACAGGGTGCACTCACTTAAAACTATAGGAATGGGAGCCAATTTTTAATTTGTTCCTCCTGTTTGCTGAAAATATAGTATTTCTCTTTCAAAGACTTTATTAGAAACCTGGCTTTCTTATGGGAACGCAGACAAGCAATTTATGGTGATGAATTAGTGATGATGGTTAGAGTCAAGAGGATTTTCAATTATTAGAGGTTTGTACTATTTTAAAAAGGCATTATTAAAGTTGCACAAATATTTCAGATTTTAAAGGAGCCAGTTCCAAATAATGACAGTCATGATGACAATAAGGACAATGATGACTACCACCCTATCTGCCAATGTGTCAGGCATGATACAAAACATTTCACATATATTTTATTCTTTAAGAGTAAGTATGAGTAGTTTGCACAGTCTTGTTAGAATTGTGTCAGGAAGTGTATTATAAAAATGTTGATGGAAGGAAAAAAAACCCAACTTTCTTTAGATTAATTTTTTGAAGCCATAAAAGCAAAGGAAAAATAGGCTTGTTGCCCAAGGACAATGGTGTAATTTTGGAGTTACAGAAAAGCTGAATTCCGCATTTTATTTTGCTTCCCTCTTTTCCATCAAGGAGAATTATCTTGAGATGAAAACTGGTGAGATGAATATGGAGAAGGGAAAAGAATCTCTACCAGCTCTAAGGGAGACTACCTAATGACTAGAATGGATTCAAGCATAAGATAGAAACAGAACTTTCAGAGAGGTACCGCAGCAATCTTGGAGTCTTGGAAGATAGATGATTGCTGAGAGACAAGAATGCATGTGTATAACTGCTACTTTACAACAGGAGAAAAGTATACTTCACAAACTGCTCTGAGGGGATTAATTCTAAGAGAGATTATTTTATTGATTTTAAATTACATTTATAGCACATTAACATTTTGGAAAATAGGAGGAGCCTAATGACCAAAGACGAGTACAGTCTCTAGCCATCAGAATCAATATAAATTGTTAATGTCTACCAATTAATGATTATTAACTACCACAAGTTCTTCCATTAAGTTACTTGCATTTAACATATGTGATTAGATTTGAACTCAAATTTATATTCTTTTTTTATCATATAAAATATCTTAATCAATATGATGTAGCATTGGAATGAACATCTCTGGGATATATATATAATATTCATTACAGGAAACTACAATTATGAGTGACCAGATCATAGAATTTTCAACGCTCAAAGATTTTGGTGTGACCAATATATAGGATGACTCCAAAAAAGTGTATATAGACACTTTGAATAATTATAAAGGCAGTGTTGATTAAAATAAATTTTATTTTCATAATTCAACTATCAGCTGTTAAAGTATGTATACTACTGGGGTTATGCCCACAACCAAGGTACATGCCCTTGACTGAAATTGAATCTGGAATCTTTCAGTCCGCAGGCCGAAACCCTATTTACTGAGCCAAACTTGTTAGAGCGACATTTTTAATGTCTTTAAATCTACATTTGTAGATTTAAATATTTTAAATGTAGATTTAAAGACATTAAAAATATTTTTAAATCTACAAAGGATTTGAATGGATCTTACACTAAGAAGGTTATTTAGTGTATGAAAAGTTACTTAACACCAGTAGTCTTTAAAGAAATGCCAATCAAAATCATGTGATACCACTTCACACTCACCAGAGTGGCTATAATAAAAAAGACAGACAATAACATGTGGTTAGGATGTTGAGGAAATGACACTCTCATTCATTGCTGGTGAGAATTAAAATTCAACCATTCTTTAAAACAGTTTGGCAGTTCTTCAAAATGTTCACTATAGAGTTAAAATGTGACTCAGTAATTTCACTTTTAAGTATTTATCCAAGAAAAATAAAAACACATCCTCACACAAAAACATGTATACAAATATTCATAATACTAAAAAGTGGAAATAATCCAGGTATCCATTATCTGATTAATGAATAAATAAAATATGGTATATTAATACATGAAATATTATTCAGCAATAAAAATGAAGAATTGATATATGCAGCATGAATGGAGTGTCAAAACATTATATAAAATGAAAGTAGCCAGTCACAAAAAATACACATATTATATAGTACCAGTTACAGGAAATGTTGGAAATAAGTAAATATATAAAGACAGAAACAAGTTTAGTGATAGTCTAGGACTATCTAGGAAAGGGGAACTGAATTGAGGAGAGGGAAGGAAGTAACTGCTAATTCATACAAGATTTTTTTTTGTGGGGAGGGGGTGACTAAAATATTCTAAAATTAGGTTACAGTGATGGTTGTATAATTATAAATATACAATTTACAATTGAATTGTACACATTTGAAAGGTGAACTTTTGAATATGTAAATTATATCTAAATAGAGCTATTTTTAAAAAGCATTAAAAGTGAATAGGTCTTGAACAGATGGGAGAGAAACCAGAGATCACAAGGACCCAGACTAAGTTTACTAAAAATAAATCAAATTGCACTTTTTCCCCCATAGGTCAGGTTAGTCGTTTATTAGATCCCCAAATGCCATAAACCTAGTGTATCTGGAATATATTAAGGTGGATTATAAAGGTTTCTCATAACGTCCCATTGGGCAATTCAAAAATTTGGGGAAATCACTGAGCATTTGAAAAATTCAGAACTGAAGAAATGTACCAAAAACTAACTGATTTAATGAATGAATATCCTTGTTAGAGGGATACTTCATTGTGAGATGCAGTATTATGTATAAAATATTATTCTGATTAGCATTTTAGTCAATGACTTTGTATATGATAAATTATTGGTAATAATCACTTACTGAGTAGTAGCAACAAAATGCTAAATATTCTTGACAAACTATCTCAATGCATTCACTAATATTTATCTGGATACACCTAGTAAAAGAAGCAAGGGGAAAATGAAACAAAGGCTAGAAACTTTTGCGGGGATTAAATTTTTACAAACCATCATGATTTTTTTTAAATAAATCTTTATTGCTCAGATTATTACAATTGTTTCTCCTTTTTCTCCCCCATAGCTCCCTTCCACCCGATTCCCACCCCACCCTCTGCTCTTACCCCTCCCCCCACCATTGTCCTCATCCATAGGTTATACGATTTTAATCCAGTCTCTTTCTGCACCCCCCCACCCCTTTCACCCTGATAATTATCAATCCACTCCCTTTCTTTGCCCCTGATTCTATTATATTCACCACTTTATTCTATTCCTCAGATTTTTAATTCACTTGATCTTCTTCCTCTTCTTAAATAATACCTTTCAGCATTTCATATAATACTGGTTTGGTAGTGATGAACTCCTTTAGCTTTTTCTTATCTGTGAAGCTCTTTATCTGCCCTTCAATTCTGAACAATAACTTTGCTGGATACAGTAATCTTGGTTGTAGGTTCTTGCTATTCATCACTTTGAACATTTCTTGCTGCTCCCTTCTGGCCTGCATGGTTTCTGTTGAGAAATCAGCTGATAGTCGTATGGGTGCTCCCTTATAGGTAACCAACTGCTTTTCTCTTGCTGCTTGTAAGATCTTCTTTTTGTCTTTTACCCTTGGCATATTGATGATGATGTGTCTTGAAGTATTTTTCTTTGGATTCCTCTTGTTTTGGGTTCTGTAGTCTTCCTGTACTTATAAGTCTATTTCTTTCACCAGGTGAGGGAAGTTTTCTGATATTATTTCTTCAAATATGTTTTCAGTATTTTGCACTCCCTTTTCTTCTGGCACCCCCATAATTCTGATGTTGGTGTGCTTGCAGTTGTCCCAGAGGCTCCTTACACTATCTTCAACTTTCTGGATTCTCTTTTCTTCTTGCTTCCCCAGAGGAGTGTCTTTTGGCTCTTTGACCTGATTCTTGTGTTCTTCCATTCTGCTGTTTGATCTCTGCATAATATTTTCCAATTTAGTCAGTTTATGTTTAATTTTTAGTTGGGTCTCATGAAGTTTATCGACCTTTTCTAAGATATTCTTGCATAACCTTAGAACCGTAGTTCTGAACTCTATATCCTCCATCTCTTTTGTTTGAGATCTATTTCCTTGTCTCGGCATTTTCACTATTTTTCAGAGTTGGTAGGATGGGTTTGTATTTGGTGTCCTATATGGCCCAGTGGGTCAGCCTCCTCAGTTACCTGTGGTAGACACTCTTGGTGATCCCCTTTGTGGACTGCGTGCACAGCCTTGTTGTAGCTAAGTATTTATTGTTGTGAATTGACCTTGAGGCCAATTGGATGTGGGTATCAGCTGTGTCTACTCTGGGATAACTTCTGTATTGGAGACAGTCTTATAGGACCAGACTTGAAAAACTGCAGAAGCCTCTGCTCAGCTTGGATGGGGTGGAGTCTCAGGGCTGAACTGACAGTCTTGGCTTCCGCCCTGCCCTTGTGCACTTGCCTGAGTTTCCGCCTGACCTCTGCCTTCCGCGGCTTCCCTGAGTTTCCACCTGACCATCCCAGGTTCCCCGCGCCAGAGCATGGGTGCCAAGCCCGGACTTGCACTGGTCTCTGTAGTCTGGAGCTTCTGACTCCTTCTGCTACAGAGAGGCTGCCTCCTTGGTCAGGACTCCTTCTGCTAATGAGAGGCAGTGGCAGCCTCCTTGGTCAGACCTCTGCGCCTACTCACTGGTGCATGACTGTAGACCCTGCCTGCTGCGGCTCCCGGGTCCCTGGTCTCCCAGTCTCTGAGTCTCTGGGGTCTTTCTCTACAGTCCAGACTCCACCCGTATGAGCCTGGGACCACAGAATTTCAGCCGGGGTTGGGGTTCAGTACAGTCAGAAAGGGTTCCGTGCAATCGGGAATTCCTCCCCTCTCGCCGCCAGGCAGGCATTCGGAGGCCGCACTTCCTCTCTGCGTGCGAGCGTCTCCCTACCTCAGCGCTTTGCAACTCCCAGTCCGATCTGATCCATGAGCCTCTCTCTTTCTTTCTAGTTGTAGCTATTCCACTCCACCAGCTTTCCTGAGGTTTAATTAAATTGTTGATGAGGCGGCAGCTTAGGAGACTACCTAGGTTGCCATCTTGGTTCCCTCCCCATTTATCTTTTTTTTTTCTCCCCAAACCATCATGAATTTGTATGCATCAAGTAACTTTATGAATATTAAACTTTAGGAAAATGGGATCTCAAGTTGTCTAGTTCTGTCCTTTACTCAAAATGCCCCAAATTTCAATTCTGAATTGAGCAATTGGAAGCCACTGGAAGGTTCACGCAAGCTGAACAATATTGCTGGTCTTGGCCAGCACAGGCCCTCATGGATATAGAGCCATGTGCTTTCCATGAGCAGCTGGTTTTTCAGGCACAGAATTTACTTCCTGGGCAAGGAAAGGCTAAGAGACTCTCAGGGAATTAACGTCCTAAGAGAACCCATCAAGTCAACCTTCTACACTTTCAACCAGTTTTAAACAAATCTATGATCTGTGCACATTTTGTCCTTCACCTGGATTGTATACTGGCTGCCCCATGGTATTTATTAAAGGTGGAAAAGCCAAGTACAGCATGTTTTGGAAACTAAATACCTGGTGTTGACACACAGCTTCTGGATGAGCCATGAGTTAGGGGGTTCCTCATGAACAATGGTCTGTTCACTCAGTGTTTACTGGGAAATATTTTTTTCTTCTTTTTTATTGTTCAGTGAGGATATATTTTTTCTTTGGGGCTTTGAATGAAGTTGGAAGTTATAGTTCTGCCAAAACACAGGTTGCAAAACACTTCTAAGTGACCTAAGCTACTATGCCAAACATGAATCACTGAAGTCCATGCTTTCAACACTTTAGTAGAGATCTTTCAAATACAGTGTTTGGCCTGTTCCCCAATGAAATGGATATTCTATGCTTTTCTCACAGGGTTTTTCTCAGCAACCTACCTCCACAAACAATGCAAAATAGAAAATTGGTAGCATTTAACAGTATAAATGCTGAAGATTACATTTCCTCTCTAAAGCACATATAGTATGTGAGGGTTAAAATAATTAATTTAAAGTATCTCATAGCGTTGCAATTTCCACCTAGAATTCTCTGATAGCATCTCTTTCTTTGGTTATAATAACATAATTTAGGCCAAACCACATGATTACTTTGACTTGGGTACTGGATTACTTTGCCGTGATTCTAGAGTTTTCAATGACATAGTAAGCCTAACAATACATGCCATTTATTGAGAAAAGTGCTAAGCAGTTGTGCCAAGTATACGACACACAACATTTCCAGACCTTGTAGCATTTCTGTAAGATAAATTTACCATTTCCATTTTCTGTATGAAGATATTGGCACTCAGAGTAATTAAGGAACTTGTGCAGACTCACTAGTTTTAAGTGGTAGTCAAGATTTGAACCCGATGGTCTAACTCCACTTATCACCCTCTGTCTTGAGTTGGGTAAGTCAGCCCCATATTCCTTTCTTTCTGTTTTGCAAAGCTATGTTATTGCTTAAGTGGTAATGTGTATATATGCTTGCAAGACTCTACTATATATTTTTTAAAAAGTAATGAATTTTAGGTGACGAAAAGAATATTCCACTCAAGAGTATTTACTATACATGATTTAAGCATTCATTTTATTAAATTATGGTTGTCTCATCTGTTTCTTCATAGCATAGATTATTTTCTTAGTCTAAAAATACATCATTGTTCTACCTATCTTAAGTTCTGAGTATCAAGGCTTACTTTTTTATTACTTCTTACCTTTTCTTTTCCTTCCTTCCTTTTTTTCCTTCCTTCCTTCCTTCCATGGAAATATGTATATATGCTTCCAAGACTATACTACTCCCATTCAAATTTTGATAGTGTCCATGTCACTACACAATCAAGCATGGGCATCATAGCTTATTTTCAATTTTCATATACTCCCTTATTTATTAGGAAATAAGTGTTTTGGGCTAAATCATTTGGCCCTTCAGATTAAACAAGCAAATAGCTGGTAACACCCCTTGGTCATTATCTCCACTCTTACTACTACCCATTCATTCTTTATTTTGAGTTTCTGAACAGTCTTTGATGTGAAGGCAAAATAGGTCACTGTATCTGCATGTAACTGCTCCCAGTTGTTTTTCAAACCCATAGTTTGTTTAAATTTTTTTTTTACAGGGGGGCAGACCATTTTACAACAACATTAAGTATGAAGAAAATTAAATGCCACTTGTATATATTAGTCATTCATAAAACAAATTTTTATTTTTGTCTTTGTAGTCTAGAATGAAAGTTTTAATTAAATTTCTCTGAAATAGAAAGGGTAATACTTAACTTTTATAAGCCAGTAGGCTGCTTTCCATGATAAGAAAAGAAATAAAGAGGTCAGAGTTCTTAAAGTATCATAAGTGGTGAGAGAGGAAGAACTGTGACCCATAAAAGAAAACAGAAAAAAATTGATTTAGCAAGAAAAAAAGTAGGTACAAACACATATTTTCTCCTGGTATTAATACACAAAATATTAAAAACTCAATGCAGATAGCAATGAGTGCAAAACAGAAAAGATGAAGAAAGCAAGAAAGAACAAAGACTGACATATGTCATATTTTATTTTTTTATGCTTAGTTAATATCATTTTAAACTTTAACCAAGTGTATAATGCTCTAATTTTTTACTCCGGGTCTATAATGTGAATATATTCATTTGATATTTCTGGAAAATTTGGTTTTTACTATCAGCACTCCCTCAATATGCTTCTTGAAGGCAAACATATTTTGTGAAATTTGAAAGATTAATGATGTGCCAAGGACTGAGAATAAAAGATCAAATGGTCTCTAATGCCCCAAGAAAAGAAGAGGAAATACGATTGTTTGTGGGAGAAAGAACCAATCTCAAAACATCCTCATAATTCAACATCATAATGAAGTTCAGAGAAGTTATCAAGTGCCTCTTTCAGGATTTTACTGTGGGCATCTTCATTATAAAGTCACTTGGAATATCATAAATTCCAAATATGAAAGAACATAATTTAAGGTTTAGAGAGCAGGGACATTCTTGACTGGCTTTTGAAAACCCATATAGAGGGAAGCTGTAAGAATTGCTGGCTTGAATATGCCATGAGGACAGTTTTCTGAATCAGTCATGTATTAGCTATGAGTGAAAGTATTGCTAGCCAGATCATCATGCTTAAAAGACATGGTGATGTTCAGAAGTCAGCTGTGGAACAGGTTCTAGACATATATGAGGTATTTATAAAAGAATGTGAATGTAAGTGACAATCATGACTAGGAGAGACTTGTATAAACCATCCATCATGACTCTTTCGTAAAAGGGAAACCTTCAGAGGATATGTTTGCCCTTAGAACTCATTATAAATTTGGGTTTTAGATGCACTTAAATTTGACTTGCACAGTCAACAGAGGTATGCTATAATATGGAGGGGAAATGTATACATTATATTATTCTCTTGGCAATAAAGTTTACATTTATTCTAGAAGAAAAGGATAAATGAAAGCAGTAATTTGGGTAAGACAACTTGTGAGAGGGAGAAGGAGGTATAAAGTGGTCTTCAAAGGGCAGAGTATGCATATATTAATATATTATAATGCATGAAGTTACTGATGCAAGTTTTAAATTATATCAACCTGATAGACCCTGTGGCAATGATCATGACCATGAGCTTGAACATAAGCATGGTAGATTAATAGCGTTAATGGTTGCAGTTCTTCATTAATGGTCCAGGTCCTTTGCCATGTGACTTTGCAGCAATTACCTCTGAAGGTAAAAATATTTCCTTGCTCCTTTTTTAAATACATATTTTTACTGTTGATAGTATTACAGATAGCTCCCATTTTCCTTACCTCTTGAAGCATGTGGCTGATAGGATTTAGAAGATATGACTAAGCAGAAACTTGAAAAGGTATTTGTATATTTCTGCTTGTGCTTTTGCCTTCTTTCACCATGACAACAGCACATCTGAACAAACCTAAAGGACGAGATTCATGTGGAACAGAAGTGAGTCATCCCAGTTAACCCAATCACAGTCAGCCTGGATCAGCCATTAGTTAACCAACTCCAATATCCAATATGTCTAGGACCTGTTCCACAGCTGACTTCTGTAACAGCACCATGTCTTTTAAGCATGATGTTCTGCCTAGCAATACTTTCACTCATAGCTAATACGTGAATGATTCAGATATTTGTCCTTAGGTCATAATCAAGCCAGCAGTTCTTATTGCTTCCCTCTAAATGGGTTTTCAAAAACCAGTCAGTACTCATTGTATGCCACTGAGGATTTTTGGTTAATTGTTACAGGCCATTTTTTTGTGGCCATAGAAGACCAATTTAGTGGGTAAGGTGATTATACTTGTAATATGTAAGATGGCCAAGTGATTTCTTGAGGATAGACAGAATGGATCACATTATTTTGATTATTTGTGACTTTAAGAATTGTTTTGAATAGTGGGATGATTACATTTTCAAAGACTTTCATAAACATGTCTACCATTATAGAAAACAATTATTTTAAATATTTTATCAGATGCATTAAGAATGAGATGTTATCTATGTGATATTCTATTTAGATGAATTAATTACAAAAATATATTTTTAAAACCATAGAAATTTTTTATTTATATGTGGAACTAAAATTAAACCTAATTTTTATCTGCATCTGTTTTTTTAAGGTTCACAATTGTTAGCTTCATTGATTATTTACCATAAATAATGTTCAAAGAGAGAGTTACTACTATAACTTTACTATGACAAAACTGAGACCCAGAGAAGCTAAGAAATTTTCCTAGAATCACATAGCCTTGAAGTGGTTGAGCTAGAATTTAGTGTCTTCAAACTCCACACTTTCAAGCCCAATACTTCACTAGCATGAAAAACAAGGAAATAATTAAGTGCTGAATTTGGCAATACACTTTGGTTTTCTCTTTATTTTTAAGACAGTATTTCAGTGTAAATGTATTTTAATCTTTTACAAGTGCCCAATACTTGTAATTGCTTTTAAATTCAATAAAGTGAATGAAGGAAATGTGAAGTTAGGCATTTGGATACTTGCTAGTTCTATCCCCTTTATTTTTAGAGATGTTTATACAAATGCATTAACCGCTTTTGTTTTCATTTCCATCATATGCATAATTGGGGCAACAGCATTTGAATCATTTTAAAAAATATTACTGTGCATTTCTTCCATTAAAAGATACACAGCAATTGCATTATTACTAGTATTTGTTGTTGATGTATTAATACTTAAGTGTGGTTGTGGATGCTAAAACCCTCTGTGTATAGTGTTCACAGTCCTAGGCTGATAATAAACTACTGTTTTTCCACTTCCAGGCAATCAGGATTAATAATAATAATAGCTTGTGAAAGATCTAGGCCTGTTGAAGGCGGAGTATACAACTTTTATTTAGTTACCATAAGGCATCTGGTCTATGATATTTTGTTATGGCAATCTAAGCTGACTAAGACAGTGATAGTTGCAAGTATTATCAATGCTACTGAGGTTTGTTGTATACATTTAAAAGGAAAGGAAATGCTTAGTTAGTTATAAAATAAATATATAAATTGGCTTTCCTATCCAAATTCATAGAACTGAACTTTTACTTCCATTTTACTGTCATTTTTACTTTCCAAGCTTTTTTTTAAATCTATAAAATGAAGGAATAAATATGGACTTTATAGTGTTGTTTCATGATCAAATGAGATAATAACTATGGGAAGGTTCTATAGACTAAAAAATGATAAACAAATACTAGCTAACTTTATCACTTTAGTATGTCTTGATACTTGCATCCTTAAGGAAATTCTGAATTTCTTTTGAATTCAGACTACATATAATAAGGTTTGAATACAGTTTGTTCTCTCATAGACTCAAATGATCTACCATCAGCTTCTATTTAAGGTTGAAGAGAAAAAGATGAGATTAAAAAATAAAGGAAGCTGAATAAAGCAGGAACTAGAGAAAGGAGACAAAGCTAGTTCTTTTGCTCTCTTCATTTTTAAGTTGAGATCAAACATACATATGGCAAAGTACATAGAAGGTTATGAAATTTAATGAGTTTATGCTTATGTAGAGGCCTGGGTAACAATGACCTACCTCAAGCTATAGGACATTTCCATTCTCCAGGAGTTTCCTTCATGCCCTTTCCCAGGCAGCCCCTCTGAGATAACCACTATTCTGACTCCAACACCATAGATTAATTTTGTCTGTTCTTGAACTTAATGCAATGAATCATCTAGTGTGTTGGCTTTTATGTCTAGCTCTTTGCTCATATATCTGTGACATTCCTCCATTTGGTTGTATGTTATCAGTATTTCATTGTTTTTATTGCTGTGTAGAACCCCTTCACTTATACCTTGGTTTTATCTTGTTCAAAATCCTACTAATTCAACTAATAATCTGAAGCCAAACTTTAGAGGTGGACCAAATATGATGACCAGTTGCCCTCTTAAAGGAAATAAAGTTTTCAAAGACAGCCTCATCTTTCCAACTCAGGGAGAAAACCATTTCACTGTTTTTTTTTTTAGTATCCTTTCTTTCTCTAAGTCTGGAATGCATAAAAATGTAAATAATCTGTAGTGTGAAATGAGATAAAATGAGCATTTTTGTGGTATTTTCTGTCACCATCTTTGAGCAATTTTTCAATGGACCAAATCAACATAGAATGAATAATAACCATTGTTATAAGCTAAGGAAAAAGAATATCTAGATCTAACATTAACAATAGAAGAGCAGAAAATCATCTGTGAATCTAACATGAACTTCTTTGGCAATTTGTGAGTATAACTCTAGATCCATCATATTAAAGATTGTTATGCTTGTAGAAAAGCTGAGAGACTAGAATCTGTTTGCAATTACCAAATCAAAATGCAATTAACTAGTCACTGGGAACAAACAATGATGTCTTTAAATGCTCTTTTGGAAATGTAGAATTGGTAACGGGGATCGGGTTCCCAGGGTTCGGATGTTTTCACTTATGAGCCTTCCTATGAAATATCGGTCTGAGGACCACTGCAACAGTTTGTCTTGAGAGAGAGAGAGAGAGAGAGAGAGAGAGAGAGAGAGAGAGAGAGAGATGGAAAATAGAAAGCAAATGGCATCGGGGGCTTCTCTTATTCTCAGAACACTTCAAAGGAAACAATCCCCCTCCATTCCCCGAGTCATTTTGTTTTGATCTCACTTATAATGTATAAATACATTTCAAACTAAGGATTGAATTTTGCTGGCACATGATCTTTTTTCCTTACAAAATTATTACAAGAAGTGTCTCTGATATGGCTGAGATGTATAATTGGGGTGGGGGAAACTTTGCTGTTTATGAAAATAAGAATAGTTCCTTTCTCTTTCAGTAGGGCATAACTGACAAGGTAGAAATGCTCATTTCTCCCCTTCTCATTTGCAACAGCATTTCTCTAGTGTATGATTTCCTATTCATTTGATGTTTTTATCTGTTGTTTCTCCTAAAACGAGTCTCTAGTCTGCCTTTGATATAGCTTTTAATGGAGGGCAAAAACACGAAAATATATCCATACGAGTGCCAAACATAGCATTGTTTATACTTTGGATACTTGTCCTTTATAAGGGACAATAATAATTCAGTGAAATTAATAGCCATTTTCTTTCTATTTCTTCTGATACTGTACCAGTAAGGGTGGGAAAGGGTAGTAGAAGCACTGGGAGCTTGGATAATCTGTGAGCTATTTCTTCTACTGAGCTTCATTCATTACCTGTTCCATAATGACAGTCTCAGGAACAGAATAGCTGGGAAGGATTCCTCTGAATTTAATTGATGTCTCAAGTACACACTGGGCTCACTCAGGAACTGTGAGCCCTAGAGGTAGATTATTTCTAAGCACTTCAAGCAAAAAACTAGGAAAAACATCTATTTCTCTAAAGGGTGCTTTCTTCAGCAGAAGTAGCTATGGGCTCCCCCCTAGTGATTGAGGGCTTGGGCAAAAGTATGATTGGAGGGCTTATATATTTGCCTAAATAAACATTGTACATCAAGAGAAATAAATATTGTGAAATAAAATGCCCCAACCTTCTGTCTTGACCAAGTGGGGAGACCAAGTTAGAGCTCAGAACTCTTAGACTCCTCGGAGTTCCCAACTGGAATGGGGCAGTGTAGAGGGAGCTGATCTAGGCTCTGCAGCCCCTCCTCCTCCTCCCCCCCCCCCATCCTCCAGCTTCATCCCAAACCTCAAGGTATCATATCTTCTGAGTTCACATGTGGACACCTTAGCCCTCTGGGCCAAGCTCCAACCACAAGCCTGCAAACACTGATCCCAAGGCAGGCCTCCAGGCTTAGGGGTGGGTGCATATATTGTTGTAGAGGGAGCCTCAGGACATCAGACCTGCATAGACATCTGCTCATGTCTTTCAAAAACTGAGGCAGTCCCAGCCTGGTCTCGAAATAAGGTTTTCCCTTGTTCCCAGAGAAACCTTACCCCATTGGGAGGGTATGCCTGGAGGAGACCAGAGCTTAGCCCTTCCTAGAAGGGACCCTCTTGTTCATGTCTAAGACAGTACTGAGTAACTGCTCTTGGTTTTATGAAGGGGTGTCAGACAGTTCCAAAAACCTGCCCTTTAATGTACAGGGACTGTGCCAGAGACTGCAGAATCAGAGATGAGTTAGTTACCACCATTGAATGAATTACTCCCTTGTGAAAAGACCACTATAACATGCAAACATTAACACGGACAGAGGGGACCACTATAATGTGACTCTGTCTCTCAGATGAGCTCATTGCTCTTATTTAAAGGGTGGTGCAGAAATCCAGACCCTAGTTGGTACAGCCACTAATTCATATTTTCTAAGAGACATAGATATTCCTAAATAGCTCTCCACTTTGTACTTGAATTCTGGCCCACTGATTGTTCCCCACTCCTTTTCCCCCGACTGCAACTTCCCAATTATAAGCTGGTGAGAAGGCACCCTCCCTGGCTAGCCAGTGCCCAGATCAACCAATGAGGGAGTTAGAACTTTCAGTAGCTCCACCAGACAGAGTCATCCTGAGCAGTGGGTGCACACACCAGTGCTCTTCAGGTCACAGAGGACCCTGGGAGATGGCCTCTCTGTCCCTTGATTTTCCATCCTGCCCAATTCCAACTAGATCATCTGAGTAACAGACTCATCTGGAAGGCAAGACACTTTGCAGGACTACTGGTCCTGTCCCTTCAACAAAGTGAGGTTATAAAAAGATAAATATGATATATTAAAAGAGATCTAGTAACCAGATGCAGCAAATCTTTTTTGATCCTGATTTAAACAAGCCAACTGTAATAGTGTTTTAGGAACAATTAGGTGAATTTGAACATAGTCTCAGTATTAGATGAGATGAAAACCATAGGAAGAGATTGTTGACTTGGGATCTGAGAGGAGAGCAAGCCTGAAAAAACAAACACATAAAACAACAACAACGACTTGCTGAAAAGTCTAGAAAAATATGTCTAAGAATTTCTGGTGATGTAATTGCTGGGAGGTGACAACGTTAAAGTTTTTCTTTTCTCATTCTCTACAATGTTTGCGTACTTCTATAGTACGAGTATTGTTTAAAATAATTGGACAATGTAATATTATATTTCTATTAGTTTTGAAAACTACTACACATCTCTCAACCTAACCTTCCAGACTAGCTCAGGCCTGGTACAGACCCCAGAGGAAGTTGTGATATAAAAATCAGGAATTCCCAAAGGTACTGGCAGACAGAATCACATTAATCTTTTACCCTTGTAAGTTTACTGAGTTAAAGTTTAATGTTATTCCTTCAGCTTCCACAGAAGGATGAAATAGAGGCAGCCATTTGAAGCATGAATTGTGAAACTGTAATAGAAGCAATATTCTATTATTATATGTGGTATTTCTTAAGCAATACCTAATTTATGAATAATCTCTAGAGTTCATTGCCTGCAAAAAAAATATCTTTTTTATCAATTTTTTTTCTGGACAAGAAAACCATAATCTATCAGGTTTTCCTGTTATCTTGGCTGCTGGAGAACTCAGATATAAATTTTGCATGTAATCTCATTAACTAATTACCTAAGAGCCTGAAAGATGATTCTCTTTTCTCTTTACAACCAATTATCATTGGAATAAAAATTTATTTTAAAAACAATTCTAATTGATATTTTCTGCTCATATAATCATTTTCTACACCATTTAAAATGTATTGTGGGAGAGGTAGAATATTAACAAAATAAATTTTAAAAATTAAAAAATGGCTGCCCTTAGATCTCTGTAGAGCCTGCATGCAACTTAACAAGTATAGATGGTGTTTCAGAGTATCTGCCCAAACCACAACTCTTCTCACTTTCTCTGAGTAGTGAGGTCTATGGGGTGAACCTCCCCCCTCCACAACTGATCAGATGGACTTGCAACCAAATCCAGATGTGAAAGTCTCTACTCTGGGCATTTGGAATTGATGAAGCAATTCTCTCTGTGAGCAATAACTTATCCAACAATTAAAGAAACCACCTTAGTAGTCTCTTTTTATCTTTAAAAAGAGATACAACTTAAAACAAACCATGTTGAATCATCTTATTTTTCCTTATTCCAAAGAAGGATATTGGAAATAGGAGAATATTCTAAATTCTGAAACCAAAGAGAAGCAAACACAATAATATAGATCCTCTGTAATTTTCAATAAAGCAGCTTTAGTGAGGTGGGCGGGGCAGGTAAGTTATCATCACCTGGGGGGCGATACCAAAATTACGTTTCCGGGCTATATCTCCCACCTCTCTGTTCAGGAGGCAGGCTGCAGGAAGGCTTATTTTTTAAAGGCTGCCGATAATTTTAAAGGCTACCCACTTCCTGCCTCCTCTAAGAAAGAACAAAGAAAGGATTTGTGTCTTCTCCAGTGGTGACCATTCCCCCTGAATGTCATTGCAAGACAGTGATATATGAGTAATGCCCCCGCCAAGGAAGTATACTCGGCTATTAGCTTCTTCCATCGACTCCACCTTGGCAGATTCATAGAGCAATTTTGTTGTTGCTTGTGTACTATGTGGCATTTAATGTGCTGTTTTCCCAACTTCGGGTTTAATATGATCGCTGGAGTAGTTCTCCAGAAATTATAAATTACACCAAACCATCTTCTGTCTCATCCTCTCAGCCTCTCTCACTGAATGGGTTGGAATAAGAATATTCTCTATTTCTCCCAAACAGAAATACTAAGGTAAGCTTTCAATAAGTGGTCTCTGATTTTAATTGATTAGAATTAAGATTATACTATTTTAGTGACCCAAGATAGCAACTCCTTAAATAACTCCCACCTGGTTTGGAAATGCAATGGGTTCCTCAAATGAGACAGGCTCAGTCCTATTACAACTAAAATGGGGCAGTGAGAATGGCTAGATATGTGTAAACCTCTACCAAATCAGGGACCCTCTATGAATTCACCACACTCCCCACCTGCCTCCCAACAGACTCTTCTATACAGATTTCTGATCACTTCCTTTTCTGATTTTCATATGTCTGTTTTTTTAAAAAAGTGATGTATTCTCAAAACAGACGCAGATGTGAAATCTAATTTCTTATTGGAAGTGACAAAACATATAAAGATTTGGCAAGATAGTTATTTCACATATTTCAAGATTTCAAAAAATAGTCATCAAACAAAAGAAAAGTTAGATAGCAGGGTGGTCTTCCTCTGGTTTCTGTGTTCCTTTTTCTAAAATTCCCACAGTGGTTGGTCTATTGTCAGTATGACTTAGAAAATACAGGAACTTCACATGTACTAGAATGTATATAAATATATTACCAAAAATAATAATATAAGAGAAAAACGGTAAGTGTTCTTTTAGTTTTAGTTTTCACCTTTGTTATTTTATGATTGTTAAAATATTTTTAAATATTTTTATTATAGTTAAAATTTGATATTATATTACTTCCAGGTGTACAGCATAAAATGTTATTTTTGTTTTAAAGAGTTGAATATGATAATTTATACATTTTAATCTGGCCTTGAACTTCAATCAAATCACCTTTGACCAAATGAGTTCTTTCTATTAGAAACAGAAAAAGCTCAGAAATGAATAATCTTGCTCATTAAATTCTAAGGGTGGTTGCTGTACAGAACAAAAAAGTCAATGTAATAGCTTTTAAGAAAGAAAGCTGTAAGGAGGCATATACTGATGAGTATGTGTGATTGTGGTGAGTAAATTTGCATTTATATAGCACCATTTTTCAGGTGAGACAATTGGTGATACATTTGCTACAGTGCTGTCTGTGATGTAAAATCCATACTAAAGAGAACTGATGTGGCTCCTTCTAAAATACAGGCATTGGATCTGATGAACACTTAGCAGGTATTGGGTTAGGGGTAGAGACTTCTTGCTGTCATTCAACTTTCACAATAAGCCTGTTTGATATTAATATCTGTCTTTGAAAATGAAGGAAGTGGGAGTCCAGAAAAATGAAATAATTCAAAGTCACATATTTGGTCAATTTCAGGTCCAAGATTGAAACGCAGACTCTTCTGGGCCTAACGTTGTTTTCATTACACCCTAGTGAAATCAAAGGAAGTGATACACATTTTCAGAGATCTTTACATTTCAACTAGAGGCCCAATGCAGGCATAGGCCCTCTCGGCCCCAGCTGCCTCAAGGCCTGGCTGCCTCCTCCCTCCCCTCCCCTGCCAACTGGTCATTCTGGAAGGTCATTCCGCCATCTGGTCTAATTAGCATATTAGCTCTTTATTATATAGGATAGTGCAAATTCATTTTGCAACTTTAAAAAAATAATTTAAACAGCTTGTATGGCACACGGGGCATCCTAGAAGAAATGAGGAATGGTTTAAAAGGTTCAGGGACATGCCAAAATTTGTGCATGGTTTCTAAGGGAACACAAGTCCAGCAGCTTTGGGGGACCTGGATACGTTTCTCACACTCCACTGCAGCCAAGCTCAACCAAAAAGACACTGTTGCGTGAAAAATCTGTTCTTAGCAGAATGGGCTTCTAACTATGTTGGAGAGACTCATTTGGGAGCCTGAGAGGAAGAGGAAACAATGACTAGAGAACTGGGGTGGATTCTGAGCAAATGGGCTTTTAAGCTTCCTCTCCCTTTCATTAAAGGAGTCCTTCTTTAATTTCCTTTGTATATGTATCGCCCTCATAAGATTTTACTTGAAGAAAAGGGTTCTGAAGAAAAGGCTAGTGTTTGAAAACTAGACCTTTATCCCACATGCATATTGCATCATTTTAAAGTTTTTGTACTTTTTGTATCCAGGCATTTGAGGAGCCCAGTTAAAACCAGTGATGAAGAAATAGACAAGAAAGGCAGGTGGAGCAAAGTGTTGAAGTGTGTATAAGGTTACATGCACTTTATTACATGTATGTCACAGTCATGATTCACCAGCTGGTTAATGTTTATGAGTCATCAGAAAATTAACCAACCATGTCTATGTTAAGGCTTCTGGCATCAAACCTAATAGAGGTGCCTACCAAGATCTTGGTAGTGAGTTCCATTAGTCGTGTGGAGCCTGGAATGTGAGCATAAGCCAGCAGTTAGACTTTCAATTTTTAGGGCAACTACGGGCCTTAAAAAAAAGTAGAATGTGCTAAGATTTCTTATGGAAAGAGACAAACAGATGATATCATTCTAGGCATGATCTCTGCAAGTGTTGGTAATAAACAGGAATATGAAATCACTTTTTAGGTTGTATTCCTGTTGCAGGTCTTCCTTTCCTTTAAGCACCACAGTTTGATGTGGAGGGATTTGGGATTAACATTGCTGGCCTTTCTCTGCCTCCCTTGCTCTTTCCTGCCCAGAACTCAGAACTTCCGGGCTGTCTCATTGGACCACCTGGTCTGTGCTCGACAGGCTTCAGGAGCCTGCTGCTTCAGGGGAGACCTGCAGGTGCCCCCTTGTCAGGAACTGTTGGGGTCTCTGTTCGATGCTGGCATACACAATCACAAGCCCTTTGGCTACAGATCTAAAGTCACATTGTCTGGTGTATCCATAACAAAAATGAGACTGTGACCTCCATCTGGCTGACTCTTAGTTCTCTCTCCCAATTCTGGTTCAGAATTCAGGTGACAAAGAGGAGGATCCTAGGTCCCTTAAAATCCCAACATTGTTATTTATAATAAACCACATAAAATTAATACAATGAAGGACCATGTCTTCTAAAGTTATTTTTTCACAGTAGCAAGTGCATGAACACATACAAATGATGTTAGAAACTGCAGTTTCCAACACTGAATTGGAACAGTTGCCAAATAGTTTTCCTCCCTGTGAAGCCAAAAGAAGAGAGTAATCTAGGCTAAAATCCAACGTACACTTTCAGCCTCATGTGGGGCTGTGGAGCAGTCCTGGGACTATCAGCAACTTTGCCACAAACTTTCTGCTTTGCTGATGCTTGTCTTATGTCTTTTTTTTTTTAAATAATTGACTTAAAATATGACCAGTCTGAAAAAAAATTCCAAAAACATATTTTGCTTTGTTTTATTCTTAATTCCCAGTTCAACATAAAAATGCCAATGTTGTGCTTATGAGGAGAAATAATGTATTCCATTTTACAAATCGCGCCACTTCCTCAGGCCTCACCTATCTGCTCAGTTCCCTGAGATCCAGTTTGCTCTGCAATTAAAAAAGAAAATGCTAGGTTTTGGGTGTGATCCAAAATTGCTTTCAAGGATCCCTCTGGTCTCTTGGCAAAGGGAAATCTCATGGATTAGGTGATTGAAATTGCATGAGCCCAAGGGAAGTGGGCACTGAGCGTGTTGCATTGCTGCTGATGTGAACTTGTTTAGTTACTTAGGAAACAAGGCACAATTAAAAAGTGATAATTGCGCATAAGAGCCACTCCTCTCACTTTAGATCACTTTTCTTTGTTTTTTCCAAGTTGGTTAGCCTTGTTCCACTTCCAAGTCCATTTAGAATTCTAGACACGTTATGAAAAAGCCTTTCAATTCGTCACCTCCATCGGCTGGACAGCCTTTTGGCATGAGGACACAGCCAACTTGTCTGTTCAGTTAAAATGACTCTCAGACAAGGCAGACCAGAAAACAAACCCACCCATGAGCGTCCTTTCTATCATTGCTTATTGATTTTCTCACAGAACGTGTGACTAGGATGATTTATGAGCGATCTTTGAGGAGTCAGAGTTTTTGTTTATTACCTCAGGTTTGAAAGAGGAGTATAGAAAGAAGAGCAGAATTTGGGTAACTTTCCTTCTTCCTGTTGACGTGATCCATCATGCCTGGGTAAAATGCATACAAGGCCAGGCCAGCGTGGCTCAGTGATTGAGCGTTGACCTATGAACCAGGAGGTCACAGTTCGATTCTCAGTCAGGGCACATGCCCGGATTGTGGGTTGTGGGCTCGATTCCCAGTGTGGGGCATGCAGGAGGCAGCTGATCAATGGTTCTCACTCATCATTGATGTTTCTTGACCTCTCTCTCCTTCTCCCTTCTTCTCTGAAATGAATAAAAATATATTTTTACAATTAATAAATAAACATACAAGTTTACTTCTAAAAAGCCAGCACAGTTACCTTTACCAAAGAAAGAAGCTTCAACATACAAGGTTTCCTTCCAGCATTTCACACACACACCCCGCCCCTTCCCTTCCCATTAACTTTTGGCTTCCACGTGTTTTTCTTCTCTGACAAAATTTTCTGACACCTGAAGAGTGGGGAGCAGCTTAAATTCCCTCATCTAGTCTTGGAAATTGAAGAGCTACTGATAATTCTTGTGTGCCAAGGGCCTTCAGAACTTAATAGTTTCACTTAGCCAGCTGTTTATAGTTGTCGTGTTATCTATTTCTACTTATTTCATGCCCCTGGTTGGCCATCTCTTTAGTGTCCCCTTTTCCACTGTGATTGCTAACATTCTGCACAGCACAAGCACAGCTATACATTGATCAGACAGATACTGTCCATGCTGGTGGTGATGGAAGAGCAACACCATTTAGATTCCAAGTCCCAGACCAAGCTCCAAAGCCAGCGGTGTTGACTTTCTTCTGTGGTTTTGTTTTGTTAAATTGATTTTAGGAAGGGACTTGACCAAAGAGCCATTATTACTCAAGAACGGTGGTTTCTAAACATTAAGAGAATCATTTTGAAAACCCTAGGTATCTGGGACTCGGGTTCTGAGTGTGACCTGTGAGATGTGTGGTAATCACAGCGTTTCACTGTCAGCTAGAGCTCTGCCTGCAGTCTGCACAACCTCCTCCAATGTTTCAAGTAGGAATTCCTGGCCAGGGGTAAAGACAGAACAACAACAACAACAACAACAACAAAAACAGTCTTTACCCTCTGATGGTGGCCAGTTTGCTTCCAGTTCTCTGGTCCTGGGAGCATTTCTGCCTTTGTCTCTCATCTTGTGAAACTCTCTCTCTCTTTCTCTCTCTCTCTCTCTCTCTCTCTCTCTCTCACACACACACACACATACACACACACACACACACACACACACACACACACACGTACTCACTCCTCCCTGGAAACAAAGTTGTGCCATTTTCTTTTTCTGTCAGACTATTCAGTGATAAGAACTCTATTCAAAGTCAAATAGAACAAAGCTAACCTCCGTCATGGCTAACATACAAGATGCTATTTAGAAAAACGTTGATCCAATCACCGCTGGCTCTGTTAAATAAAGGATCCCTAATGTGGCCCATGATCAAACTCACTTCCTTGTTAAGGCATGAGCATAAGGAGAGACAGAGCCTCCTTTGTTTCAAAGAGGCTGTGTGAACTCTGCCATGAGTCCCCAGACACCCCTAAGTCCTCTGTTCTGAACGTGTAATTAATTCGTAAGAAACCAGGTACCACAGCAGCCATGGTTTGACAGTAGATTCATTCAGCACCAGCCAGATGTGAAAGGCTTTCAAAGGGACCAAGCGGTGCGCCTATGGCTCAGGGAAGCAGGAGACGGTAACCTCTGGTTTTCAGCCTTACCTCACCCGGTACTGCCATTTCTAATGCATTTCAATTCACTCTTAATAGACACATATGTTTTTGCAAAACTAAAGGTTATTGATTAACCCAGAGCAGGTAGGAGGTCCCTCTTTGAGTTCTTCTATTTTTTTCAAGCCTAAAAACCACCCAGTAGGAAATTCTCACATCAATCGTATATTACTAGTTTTATGCCCTCTTTGGAAGATAAAGACTTATTTTTAGGCATTAAAGAAAAAATATTTTTTTAAAAAAATTAGGCTATTTTCAGAGAATTTGCTTTATGGAGAGGGGTAATAAAAATTTCCTCTGGACTCCTTGAAAATGTTACTAGATTCAGTTCTAGTGAACTCTATCAGCAATTTGGGAGATGTAGAAGATGTCTTTTTTATATTTTAAGATGAGAAAATCTGGGAGAAATTCTTAATACACTGAGCTAATTTAAAATGAAATATTATCTCAACATCAGAATCAATAATATAGAATTCATCAGTAAAATAACTCAGAATTAAAATTTCAATTATGCAATAATAAGGAAAAAGAAGTCTTTTTTTTCTTTTAATTCAAAAAAATCTAGGGGGCTTACTTTATCATAAGCCAACTAAGAATTTGCAATATGGTTTGGTATTGAAATCCTAACATAAGGCCCAACTGGTGTAGCTCAGTGGTTGAGCATCAAACCATGAACCAGGAGGTCATGGTTTGATTCCTAGTCAGGGTACATGCTTGTGTTGTGGTCTCAATCCCCAGTAGGGGGTGTGTAGGAGGTGGTGGATCAATGATTCTCTCTCATCATTGATGTTTCTATCCTACTCTCCTTCTCACTTCCTTTCTCTGAAATAATAAAAAAATATATTTAAAAATTAACATAATTTTGGACTCTGTAAATAAAAGGTCATTTGTACATTATTCATTTTTTATTCTTCCCTAGCCAGAGCATAACTATAATATTATATTGAACTCTGGACATTGCATTTTAGAGTGACCTGGCCTGTTCAGAGCAAATGGCAAGGAATTTGGAAACTTTGGGAGAAAGTGTTAAACTGAGTAGACATTATCTAACACAGCCTCTCAACCTGCACACAGCATCCAGGCCTGATGGTCATTTATCTTTGGGTAGAATATGTTTAGTTATAAAGAGCACATTACTCTTCATTGTTGGGCACTTTCCATTTTTAACTCTGCCTTCTGTTATTGCACTCATTAATCCTTGGTTATTAGTAAGCTATTTTTCTTGACAAGCCATTATAGATATGAAAGCCTATTATGACTTCTTCAAAGCATTTTAAGAAACTATTTCTTTCCCTCAGAAAAATCCACTTGTGAGAAAAACAGCAATACAATAATGAACAAATGTCCATCAAGTATTTAAAATGCCATGATAATGACAGAGTATATTCGTAATTCTCAGAAATTATTATACTTTTTAATGAATAATCAAATATTTAAAAGTTCTTCACCAATTCTTACGTTTTTTCATTTGTGAGCCTGGTCTGATCTTTAAACATGGTTTAAATATATAAAATTGAGCAACCTTGAATTACTGCAGCATTCTCCTCAGAGTTCATCTTCTCTCTAGTCAGTTTCATGATCCAAGCAAGCTAAATCTGATAGTTTGTGAATTAGTTTATTTTGGTCTTTAGGAATATCTAAAATATGAATCATGTTCTGACTAATAAAGGTAAAAATTTACTGTTAAAACTGGGCCTAACTTCTCTTTACTCTAAAGTAAAGATCTACCACAAAAAGGTGAAGAAAAACTACAAAAGATAATGGGTTTTGATGTTACACCATGTTTTTAATTATTTAAGTCCGATTGAGACAGACAGTGAGAGAAAGAAAAGGAAATATTCAGGCAGATTGAGATCAAGTCACATTAGAAGAAAGGACAGGAGATAGGAGCTAAGGATTCAGAATTTGAAGCAGTACCAATAAGCCTAAGTATCAATACCAAGCTTATTTACAAAACCTCACACCTCAGCTCTGACCTGTTAAAAGTACATCTGTCTCCGACAAAGACAATGACCTGGAAGTTGACCTGAAGTCCTTGGATTTATCTCCCAAAAAGTAATTTGTTGTCCAACACTCTTCCACATTCTTTACAAGGATCTGGTTGTTTTGAGTAGGGTTGTCTTCAGTCTGTCTCTAGCAGCAGCAGAAAGTGCTTCCTTGGCTTCAAGGAGGCCCATATATAGAAATTCTCTTTCCTTTAATTTTTTGCTAAATCTTAGTGGCAGGAGACAAATTTCAGGCTCTCCTGAGGTTCATTTGAGAACAGAGGATGTCCCCAGGTGAAATGTCCCCATGCATGAAAAGGTATCTGGGTGATAAACGAAAAGAAAGGGAAAGAGAAAAGGAACCACATGGAGACCTCCTACCACTTGGGTGGGATTGCTGACAGGCAGTAGCTGAGGGGAAGATTGTGGTTATTGCACTGTTAACAGGTCCCTCTGTAAATCCATCATTGGAGGGGAGTCCCAAGTAAGGTGTGGGAACTGAGAGAGGGGAAAACAGGAAATACACACAGCAATCAAAGTAGATTTTTCAAAGAAAAACACATTTACAATATCCAAAGTTCAAAAAAAAGAGATGTAAAATTAATTGAAACACATCATAGTGAGGTGACTGAGCCATAGTTGAGGTTTTGTTTTGGGGTGTGTGTATGTGTGTGTGTGTGTGTGTGTGTGTGTGTGTGTGTGTGTATGTGTGTATTTACAATGAGCTCTTTCTCCTCTTCAAAGGAAGAATGAAAAAATGCATGGAATAAGAAAAATGTAACCCTAAATATATAATACCATCTGAAATATATTTCAAAGCACAGTACAGAATTAATATCTTTGCTACTTGTAATGCTTCGGTTAATTAGTCTAGCCTGTGTGAAAAAAAGAAAAGAAAAATGAGAGAACAATGAAATGAAGCAGATGCCAAGGGATCCTGGAATGAGAACAAAGACAAGGAAATGAGACAATTAAAATCTGCGGAGCAGTAACCCACAGGCAAATGTTCGAGAGACATTTACAAGTGATAATTCAGAACTATTTATTCAACAGTTATTTTGTTTAGGACTGCCTTTAGTACTTAAAGGAAAACAAACAAAACAAAACAAAAAAAATAAACTATCTAAAAGTATATACAAAAAGGTAGGAAGCTAAAGAACATAATAAAGCGATTTGTCTCCACTACTGAATGCTCACCTTAATAAAAACATTTTGTGGGTAAATTTGGTATAGGCAGAGAAGAATTTGGAAATGACATAACCTTTTAAAGTTTTTAATTGCTTTTTAGAGATTCTGAGAGTAGAAATCATTCAGGAATTAGAGACCGGTCCCTTCAACTTCCTTTTCAATCTCATCCTCAAGCACAGGGGCTTCTGTTACATACCCTTGTGTGCTAGCACATATAAGGGAGCATCCCCTGTGACTTCAGATGAAAAAAAAAAAAAACTAAACTAAAAAATTCCTGGGGTCCCCAGCTACTCCTCTACAAAATGACACAAAAATTGTGAGTCACCTTTAAGCATGGTCTTTGGAATCAATTGATTACTAAAATGGTTATAAGAGGCTTTAAGCTTTTTATACACATTAAATAACCATTATTAAACAACCTTAATTTTAGGTTCTTTTCCCCATTTATATCTCACAAGTTTTTTTTTTTAAAAAGTGTTCCCCATATTGGAAGTACTAGAGTGACTAGAGGAAATGAGTCATCAAGATAATTTATGATCTTTCCCATAACTTGCAATGCATGAACATAATAATCCTTTGTTATCCAGTCCATTTGGTGACCAAACTCCAGGACCTTGATGGAACATAATTAAAATAGGATTTCTGTACATTCAAGTCTTTGCTTCTTATCCCTAAATGGTTTTACCTTATTGCAATCTACTCTTTTAATAATATAGTTATTTACTTTTCTGTTATATGATCACATAAAGCTAGTCTCAGTAAGAAATTATTTTTAAATGAATAAAATAAAGTTCCTGGTTTCTAGGAACTTATAATCTATAGGAGAAATGGAGAAGTCCCAAAGAGCTAGAATACTTCGTAAAGTATACTAAGACTCACAGGACAGGTTCAAAATATTAGAAGAAAGAGAGAATGTGCATCCAAACCAGGGATTTTTGTTCAGTTTGTTTTTTTGTTTTTTGATATTGGAAGCTTCTGAATCAACATAGAAAAACTTATAATTAGGTATGATTTTTACAACTTTGCTTGTTTTTTAGAGTCTTTTAATAGGGATTTTGTTCATAGCTCATTTTTAGAGGGGTATGGGGAGGTGGATGGTCAACAATTTAAGAATAGTTTCGTATTTTGTATATATTTGTCAAATTTCACTTTCTGAATGTATTTCTACATACAATATATATTGCCTTAAATATCTCTCTGCCGAGAACCAATTCCAGCATGTAATAATTACAAAAGTTCCATCAAAAGGTTGATGGGACTGGGAGGCTCAACAAGGGTGAGACACATATGTAGTTTACCTGTTGGAAAAGGTTAAATGGCACTTCCCCCAAACCTGAATGGGATTAACTGTCAGACAGCTCAGGGCATCTTATTGCCCCCTGTTGGCCAAACACCTGAACAGCTGTAGGCTATTTCCCAAACTGATAATGCTTCTGTGTTCTACCCTTTGATACCTTACCCTTTGAAGTGTATATTTCCACCTTGCCTTGGGACAAATTGTGTTTAATAAAAGCAGGCGGTCCTTAGACAATTGAAGAGTCTTTAGCTCCCTCTAGCTGAAGCTCCTCTGACCCCCAATGCCTTTCAAAATTATCTTTTGTCCTTGGACTCCTTGCAGCTCCTTTCTCCAGAATGCTGGACCTTTGTAAAGCTGGGAAAAGAACCCAGGCATCCCCCCTCCAGTGAAATGTGAGTTAGCCTGATTGGTTATTGAGGATATCCTCAAGGCCCAGAGCAAAGATCACCTTTCATATCCTGTCTTCTTATAAACACCCATCAAAAAGCACTTATCTTAACACCTAGGAGAATTGGGCAAGGCCTGGACTTTTGTCTGCCACATTATTTGTCATGTAGATGTAGCCCATTGACAATTCCAGACACCACGCATGGGAAAAGGAATTTTTGAAGAAACACATCACCCTCCCTCATGAGCAGCAGAAAACCCAATCCTGTGTGGGAATACTTGCTGAGTCAAACTGGGTCATCTGATTCACTCCATGAAGAACACTAATTAGATGTTGTTTAGTCCTGGCTATGCTAGCCCGTAACTGAGGCACTGGAGACATGAGACCACATATTTATATGCACGTGTGCATGTGCTTGTGTCTACACACATAGTTCTATGTGATATGAGATCAGCTTCCAATTACTTATTGGAATGCTAAATTAAATGCATTTTCTGAAAAGTTGAGTGTTTACCAAATTTTATATAAACCCATAAGGATTTAAAATATTTTCTTCAATTTCTAGACAATATGTCCAAATATTTGATTTAGAAAATATGGTTACCAAATATATACAATGATGCTACTCATCCACCATTAGTACGGCACATACTTTTTGCAAACTCCTAGTGATAATCCATTCAATTTACTCATCTGGGAATAATAAATGAATTAGTAAGATATCTGGCTAGATCTTGCAAAATGTGTCTACCACAGTGGATTGGAACTAAGTTATGGCCCCTCCCGGGAATAATCTGGATCAAAGAGTGAAAATGATGCACTGAAAAGTTGGGAAATAGTATGATGCACGCACATATATCCCATATAGGACAGAGATTCTAAAAGAAATCATTATGCTCAGAGGGAAGGCGGGGTAAAGGGGGTAAGAGATCAACCAAAGGACTTTTATGTGTACATATAAGCATTACCAATGGACACAGACACAAGAAAGAAAGAAAGAAAGAAAGAAAGAAAGAAAGAAAGAAAGAAAGAAAGAAAGAAAGAAAGAAAGGAAGAAAGGAAGAAAGGAAGGAAGAAAGGAAGGAAGAAAGAAAGAGAATTGCAATCGTAATACTATACCTCAATTTTCCCATCTCTGAAGTGTTTATCATTTCTTTTCTATAAAAGCGTTTCCATAATCTGATTCTTTAAATACACAATTTGTGTTCTCATGTGATTGATTTGTAGATAAATAGAAAAAGAATTGTTAATTAGCCAGAATAGTTTAATAAGCATATAAATACCTAGACCTGATACTTCAGGTTTTAAATCTAATGCTACATTCATCAATTTAACAAATAATAATTATTTTCTTACAAAGGGTAAAGTGGGGTGGAGGAAGAAGAATTAAATTTTTTAATAGTCTACTATGAGTTGTGCATTTTACACACAGTACCTTACTTCCACTTCATGACAAATGCTATACTTAGCCCTATTTTACTAATGAGAAGGAAATGGAGATTCGAAAAAAATAATAACTAGCTTTAGGTCACAGCATCAGTAGTCAGCAGAGCTAGAATTTGAAATATTGCAAAATTCAGGCTCTTTTCAAAAAACTCTGACCTGCCTCTTTAGTGTCCCAAGTTGAGTTGTTATTTCCCAGATGAAAAAAATGTAAACAAAATAAATAAAACCAAGGAAAGGTGGTGAGAATGTCCCTATATTATCCCAAGTTTACCCTGTTCCTTCCTGGCAGCTCAAATAACCATAGAACCCCTGGTGAGTCTAATCATTTGAAGATGAATGCATAAGGTATGAAAAGTACCTGCATTGAAGAGCTACCTGATCAGCTAATCTTTCCAACATGTAGTGCCCAGCAGCCTCGGCAGCAGTGCGTGCTGGGGGAAATGAAATTTAAAGGAGGGGAAGTACCACGGCTCCTTTTATTGGAGCAGAAACATAAAAGAGGAGGTCAAGCAAAACACATCTGAACATTCATTTGGAATTACTTTTCTTCTAACTTAATGTAGAGCCTTGGGTCACATGATAAATTAGCAGTGTGGGTACTTCCAGGCATTATAACTTCCTCTCCTTTTGTAGATAACAGTCTGAGAATAACTCTCCCCAATATTTAGCCTCGGTATTTTTTTAACCTTTTAAGTGACCTTTGAACCTGAGGCTTGTGGTTTGCAAAAGCTTCCACTTTCCTTTTCCTTAGTTTCCTGGTTGCTTTGTCAGACCTTAGTTAACAGTCCCAAGTGAAGTCTGCCTCGCCATGTTAGCAAGTGTTTCCCTTCACCGCTCACGCTGGCCTTGCCTTCCTCTTGTCTCACTGTGTGCACAGCTCCTTTCAGCCACTGTAAGTGGTTTGTGGTGTTATTCTGTTTCTCAGGCTCTGAGAAATTGTTCCATGTCAGTATGGTGCCTCAAACACTAAAAGTGTTTAATAGATTAGCTGTTAATTCTTCTAGGGATACATATAACTCTGACAGCTTGCTACAAGACTGGGCAATGTGGTGGCTGAAAACCCCTGAAGAAGAAAAAATAAAAAAAACAACTACCAAGAGGCTTTGTCAGTGACTTGTGGGAGCAGGGAAATATCAACCATCTCATTGCAGGTTGGATTGTCCAGGAAGCAGATTCTAGGACTGTGGTGAATATGCAGAAGGGTTATCAGGAAGCACTCTTGGGGTCTGGGAGGGAAGGAAGGAAGATTGAGAAGAGACATAACTGGGTTGCAGAGCAGTTACAAGACCTAGGCAGACCCCAAAAGGGACACTGAAGCCACAATAACCCTTCAGAGGCTTCCCAAATCAGAGCAAGGAGACAAGACCTTTATACCTCCCTCTCACCCCGTTGACCAGTTACTACATGTGGGCTGCTCCTACAAGGGGCATCTCTCTTCAGTTGAAAACAATTCCCAGAGGGGGTGGGACAGCTGAGGTCTGTCTGCCAGCAGCACTCCCAGAAATCAGGGGACTGTGTCTTTCTGTTCTGAAAGGGAATCTGGGAGGCAGAGCACAGTATCCCAAACAGATCTCTGCAAAGATGTAAGGATATTGAGACTAGAAAGACCTAGTCTAGACTCTATTTTACAGGTCCATGTCTGTGTTAACAACCTGCTTTTGATTCTTCGGTAGCTTCGCCCTTGCCCATGTAATAAAGTATAAACTCGTGTCCTGGCATCCCAGCTCCACAATGAACTTTTCTTTCTTTCATTGCTTTGCAACTCCCAAAAAACCAGAATTACTTCTTGGCTCATGTTTGTTCCTCTGCGTGAAAACATCTACCCTGGAAGACAACACTTCCCTTCCCGTCTTGACCTTCATTGACTCCTCACCCAACCTGGCTACTGGTTTCTCGCACAGCACACCCAGACTGTGCCATCTGCTCTGGATGGCAGTGTATCTAGGAGATGTGTGTATCTTACTTTGCCTGTGAGCAAACTCCTTGAAACTATCTTTATGACACTCAGCATAGGGCCTGGTACATAATAGTTATCCAAAATATATTTACTTCTCAAAACCGGGCTCAGGTCAGCTGTGTAGGAGAGAAAAAAAATCTTTGCTTCTTAAAAATGCTCATGAATGGGCCTCACTTAGCTCTCTTCACATATGGGTGCACTGCTCCAGTGAAAACTCCACTCACAGCTCAGCAGACAAAAGAAAAAACGAGGACAAAAAAAGGATGGAATCCCTGCTCAGATGTACTCCTCACTCACCACATACTCCAGAACAGGAAACAAAGACTTCCTGCCCGTTCAGATGGCATTATACTTGTGGAAGCTTATCCACAGGCATGCAGAAAGACATGCACAGCGAATGAGTTCATCATACACAGCCTAATTTGGTTAAAATTGAGTTCAAGTAAAGCAGAAATTTTTGAAGAGTCAACAAAATTTCAGAATTCACCGTCATTTCCTGAAAGTAGAGTCTGGTAAAATTGGCTTATCACCTCACTTTTAATGCACATATGTGATTTCCTGCTTAACGGCATTCCCCAAAGGGATGAGAAAGAAATACTTTACAACCAGGGAAGTTTTATAAGAGGGATTATCTCTAGTTCCTGAATAAGAAGCCTTCTCCCTCCAGGCACACCTGCAGCTCCTAATAACTGGCTTACGCAACTTTCCTCTCTACTTGGATCGAAATTGGCAAGACATATTGTACATGTCTCAAAAAAAAAGTGAAGTTTTAATTTTTTCTGCATTTACAGGTTCTTGAAACTGGTTCCCTCTAGTTTACCAGCGTGGAGGGGTGGGTTTGCAGGGAGCAATTAGGGATAAGATAGCCAAAGAAACACAGAGTCAGTTGAAAAATGAAATCTGTGTCTGGCCCTCTCTATGAATTATGACTATTCAAGAGGGGGGAAATCTGAACCTTTGCCAAAAGCCTGGCGCGTAAAGGGACAGCTGGAGTTTTCTGCTAGGGGTTACAATGCATCGCTTGTTCCATCAGGGAGGAAGGGGATCACTTACCACAGCGACTCACACATCCATGAGACGCTAGCACATCTCTACCTCATGAGGCATTTTCTTCAAAGGGAAAGAACTAGATATTTCAGGAAGGTCAAGGAGGACTTTTGGGGGCAGACACGCTGACCTTCCTGGTAGGGATGTGTAGCCTCGGTGGTGTATGGACTCAGTTTCTATAGATGCCTTCATTGTGCTGTAAGTTTTATACGGCATGTATTGTTGCAACTGCCAACCCTAATTCCAATTCCTTTGGAGTCTTGGGAAACTCTAACCAAATAAAAGAAAACCTCATTGTGTTATGGTTTGGTCAGGACGCAATACCATTTTGAACAAGAATGTGAACACATCAACGTGGCACAAAGTGGGATCTTTCAATGGGACTCTCAAGTATAAATGGCTTAAACAGAAAAATACAAACGAGGGAAGAAGAATGGGAACCAGAGGCTGTCACTGCTGTGTTATGCCCCTGAATTGGTGGTCACACAGGTCTGTCTGTTCACTTACCAGCCCTGAGAATGGTGCTACCCAGTGTGGCTAAAACCTGCAGGGGCAGCCCTCTCCCTCCAGGTCAATGCAGACACCATGGGAGAGTCGCATCTTTTCCTAAACTAGATGGAAACAAACAGACACATTTTTAAAGGCAAAATATGTTCAGCGAACTAGGATCGGTTTATTGCATGCATTCAGGGTTAACTTCCTAGAGTCCCAAAACGATTGAAGGGTCAGACTCCACTTTGCTGATTGAGCACATCAGCATATACTAATTTAAAACGTTATCACACACACAAAAGGTATCACATATTTGATTTGTTTTAGTCTCGTGTTCAAATAGATACTCATAATGCTCATAAAGAGAAAAAATAGAGCCTGGTACATTTAGACCAACTCTAAAGTGTTTTGGGGGTTCAATCAAAGGAGAGTGGGTTCCAGCATTCCCAGTAACAAGCAGCTAGCTGTAGGTAGCACGTGGTTTTTTTTAACAGTGGGACCTACACCAGTGCTTGTGTATTCTGGTGACACGGCCTCAGCTATGATGCTGCTCATGGCCTAGGAGTCGTTCAAATTCCAGGGCAACTCTGAGCCATAGCAATAGAGAGCAGGCCCCTCACTGGCTACTGGGAACCCCTCACTCACATATTTAGACCTCTGGCAATGTGGCAAGACTTCAACAGAAAGAAGGAACTACGGTTGATGTGAAGTTTTCCAATAGGGCTCCAGTTGCCTGAAAGATTACCTTTCATTTAAAATGTCTGTAGGCAGGTATATTAAATAAAAAATAATTATTTTTCTCTCCAGGATTTTATAAAATTTCTTAATGCTCATATTAATGATAAAAGACCGGAAACAAAATGAGAGGAGCCCATGTCATATTTTATAGTGTTTGCTCAGGTTACATATTAATGTTTCGGGAGGCAGGTCATTACCATTTCTATTAAAGAGATCCCTTTCTACTTCATTAACCGGTTTGCTTCTTTATTATCTCGCTGATTAAAGGAGTTTGTTTAGATTTTTTTTCACTGAGCTTTTATCTTTGTTAAAAATGTATTCCATAATGTCTTATATAAGAGTACATATTTTTTATAATATATTTTTATTGATTTCAGAAAGGAAGGGGGAGAGAGAAAGAGAAGCATCAATAATGAGAGAGAATCGTTGATTGGCTGCCTCCAGCATGCCCCCTACTAGGGATCCAGCCCTCAACTGGAGCATGTGCCCTTGGCTGGAATCGAACCTGGTACCCTGCATTCCATAGGCCAACTATCCACTGAGCAAAGCCAGCCAGAGCAAGAGTACATATTTCTTAGAATTGGTAATGCATGTAATCTTTTAAAATGTCATGCAAAGAAAATAAAAGGTAGTCCTTAGTAGTTGATTGAAGAATTATAATTTAAATCATAATTCTTTATTATTTTAGTTTTTAAATGTGGTAAAATATTCTTAATATAAATTTACCATCTTAATCATTTTCAAGTATAGAGCTCAGTATTGTTGAGAATACTTCATATTGTTGTGCAACCAACTTTCAGAATGTTTTCCTCTTGCAAAACTAAAACTCTGTGCTCATGAAACAACTCCCATTCCCCCCTACAGCCATCCCCTGGCAACCACCCTTCTACTCTTTGTTTCCATAAATTTGACTAGCAAATACCTTATATTAGTGGAATCCCTTGTGACTGGCTTATGTCATGTAGCATCCATGTTGTAACATGTGTTAGCATTTTCTGCCCTTTTAAGGTTGAATAATATTCTCTTATATAGATAGACCACATTTTGTTTATCTGTTCATCTGCTGTTGGACACTTGAGTTGCTTCCACCTTTTGGCTATGTGAATAATGGTTCTATGAACATAAGTGTACAAATATCTGAGTCCTAGCTTTCAATTATTTTGGATATATATATCCAGAAATGCAATTGGTGAATCATCTGATAATTCTATTTTCAGGTTGTTGTTTTTTTAGGAACTATCATACTGTTTTCCATAAAACTCATCATTTTATATTCCCACCAACAGCACACAAACATTTTAATATTTCCTCACCAACATGTCATATTTTTTCTTCTTTCTGGAAGTAGCCATTTTGATGAAAGTGAAGTCATTTTAAGTCTGATGATTAGTGATGTTGAATATCTTTTCATATGCTTGATGACCATTTATATGTCCTCTTTAGAGAAATTTCTATTCAATTCCTTTACCTATTTTTAATCAGGTTATTTGTTGTCAAATTGTAGGAGTTCTTTATATATCCTGTATATTAATTCCTCATCAGATATATAATTTGCAGTTTTTTCTCTCACTCTATAGGTTGCCTTTTTATTCTGTTGATTGTGTTTTTTGATGCATGGACATTTTTAATTTTGATGTAATCTAATTTATTTGTTTTTACATTTGTTACTACAGTCACAGATGATATTTGCACATTGTGTAGAAATTAATCAGTAATGTATATCTATAGTTGAATTTAATGCTATTCCCATTTGTCAATTGTTTCTAGAAATTGTTCCAAGTTTTTCATCTTTATGGACAAGATAATTGAATGGTTATCTCCCCCTCCCAAACTGGTGGGCGGAGTTTGACACATGACCCCTTAGGGCTCCCCCCCTCCCAAACTGGTGGGTGGAGCTAACAACGTGACTGGCACCTGCCAAGGAGACATCTCCAAGACAGTGAGCCACCAATTAACACGGGCCAAGGTGCCCTTGGGGCCCATCCCTTCCTGTTCCACCCTGGGCCCAACCCCCTCCCTTTCAGTCCTTTAAGAGATACTCCAGGCCGCACACGTGCACTCTTTGGAGGCGACCTCCATGTGCCCGGTTGGGTTCCGATTTCCTGTCCCCTCTCCCCCTAATTCTGATCTCTCTACCTCGATGATGGCTCCCGCCCATTACCGGGGAATAAACTCTCTTTAAAACTCCCTGTTGTTCTGCTTCCTGTTTCCTTTCAAACCTAACAATAATGACTTCATCTTTTTAAAGGGTTGGATTGATGAAAATATAGAGATTGGAGTATATTTAGAGGGCAAAATTTTTTGTCCAGCCAAATTTATGCTGCTCATTTTTTTCCAGTGACAGACTAAATGGATATTTTTATTACATATAGTTTAGCTCTCCCAAGCACAGTAAAAAAAAGAAAGAAATTACACTTTTAACATACAATCAGAATTCTATGCCTTCAGACCCAACAGGGAAAAACAAGAGATATTGTTCCTCTCAGTAACTACAATTAACACAACCTGCCTTTCTCTAAAATCCAAATCTTTTGATCTACATTGAGACTAAACAGGAGTTTCTTTGTATAGTCCTAGAGGCCCTAAATGATGAGAAGCTATTGCTTGGGGATAAAATATTAAAGAAGCTCTCTTTGTGTTAAGAGAGTTACTGCTCAACGTTTGTGCAAGCTACCTCATTTTAGTGAAAATACTACTGTAGAATTATAGTTTCTGGATGGAAAATACTATGTTTGCAAAATATCAAAAAAGCTTACCGTATTTGCCGGCGTATAAGACGAATTTTTGGCTCTGAAAAATACGTATTTGCCGGCGTATAAGACTATTTTTTGGCCCTGAAAAATACCGTATTTGCCAGCGTATAAGAGACTGGGCGTATAAGACGACCCCCTAACATTTCCACTAAAAATACAGAGTTTGTTATATACTCGCCGTATAAGACTACCCCCCACTTGGAGGCATATTTTTCAGGGCCAAAAAGTTGTCTTATACGCCGGCAAATACGGTATATGCACTTATAAGAGAAAGGAAATAAGAAACACAAATATCTGTTATTCTTTCCAAACCTTCAAATCTTCTTTTGATTTTTTCCCTCCATTTTATTGTTATGTGTTGAAATAATAAACCTACAATGTGGGACATTTTTGTTGTTGTTTTTTGTAAACCTGTATTTAAGCAATAATAAGTATTTTATTTTATTTTTTTCTGTGATAACCCAACAGCTACTAAAGTGGATAAGGTCTAGTGTCCAAAAGTATCATTATTCTCTGTTATTCATAAAAGATGGGTTTTGACAGGTCAAATCTGATTTTGGTCTTTGCAGAACATTTAAGATCTCAGACTTTGTGGCCATTTACCACTTTTGACTCTCAACATAATGAGAGAGAATGCATTCCTGCTTTTTCTAGATACTCCCCCCCACCCCAATGTATGTGAAATTTATAAGAATCTGGGTAATCTGATGACCATGGATGGGTCACCTTCTCGAGGTGAGCATCTGATTAGATGATACCTGTGTGGCCCTTCCTGTGAATATTTGACAACCTATGAAAACAAATTGTGCTTATTACATTCCAAGAAATATTTTTCTATTTTGTTGTTATTCTGATATTAATATTGCTTTTACATTTTGTATTGGAAGAATACATTGTTTTGGTGAGAAAATTTAGAAATAAGGTGGAAATAAAAGAAATGATGGAGAATTAAAGAGAAAGAAAGGATAATGATTTTAAGGAGGGAGTGGAGAAGAGAAAAAAAGTAAAACAAATCCACTAGTTTTCCACAGCTTTGAAATTTGTACTGTAATTATTATTCAGATGGCCTTCCACATCAGGTTAGTAAAATAGGAAGCGTTAATTAATGGAGAATTCAAGCTGAAGGAGCCTTTGAGAAAACTCTAATTTAGCTCCACTACTTGAAAAAGGGAAATATCACACTGAAAATGATTTCCCAAGTTCTTCCTGCTAGTTAATAGCAGAACTGGAATTAGATGCAATGACCTATGCAGTACTATTAAGTGACAAAAGGAGGGGTTATCAAAATTCTGAGATTAAGCAAACTCAAAATGTCATGAAGACCAATCTCCATAAAGCATGCATTCTAAATCATGTCATTTCAGTCTATGTTCATCATGCCCTTAGTGCCATGCAACACAATGGAGAGGCTTCAGGGACCCTGGGAAAAGGGTCAGAAAACAGGGTGGGCTCTGCCACAGTGGCAAATCTCTTCACTTTGTTGAGTTTCAACCTTCTCATGAGTTGAACAGATGACTTTTAAAGTCTTTCCCAGGTCAGAAAATAAATTTCTAGGAATATATCCTCTTTCAAGTTCACATGTAACACCCCATATAATCAGCCCCAGAGCACTTTTCCTGGAGCAGTATTTTCCTAGTAGGTCTCATCAGCATTAGGCCTGGCTTCTCACAGTCAACCTGGTTGGCTAGTTGCTTCTATTCACTTTGAAGTAAAGCATTTTGCATTCCTGATCCTGCCAAGCAACATTGTTTAAATTGATCAAGGAAAGAGATTTTTGGAGGGTTCTTTGTGTGTGTTTTCTTGGGGGAGGGGGGAGTTTGTTTTATTTTCTTTTTTCGTTTTGTTTTCTGTTTAAATTCTCAACAGAGAAGAAAGCAAAGGGCATTTGAAGATCACACATCTCACAGCTCCTGTGTTAGGTTTTGAACATCATTCTAGAGAGAACAGGTCTCTCTTCTTCAACCTGAAAATCTTCAAAGCAAGCCTTATATTTACACAGAATGAAATTAATGCCAATCACTGTGTAAAGAACTTCAGAAATAGTCCTGGTTTATTAAAGAACAAAATAATGAAAACAGATGTTAAGACTTTTTTTAAACAGTAGAAAATGCTCTACAAATGGATAGATGAATAGATTGCCATAAGAGCTGATGTACTGGTAACTGAGGAGGGTGAGAATGTATCCTGTGTAGCCTGGGACAGGCCTGATCACTCCTGTTATCCCAGTGAAACTATTAATAGCACCTCCTTTCATTCTAAAAGTGTCTTTATTAGGACATGAAACAGCACGGCCACCACTCAAATAAGCCACTAACGAAAGGAAGTCTTCCCCATGCCAGGAGTGGAGGAGTCAGCTCTCCCCAAGGCTCCCTTTCAAGATACCTTGAAAGGCCAATGCAAGAACATTGGCCACCTACATGTCCATTATAGCCAAGATTAATGTCCCACCTCGGTTGCAGCTGACCTCATCCCTGTCTTGTCCCATCTGAGAACCAATTCCCAATGGCGGCATCTTCAGAACCACGGGCCGTGACACTGGAGGAGAGACCTTTTTCTTTGTTGAGAAACATTGCCTTTCCACAGCTTAGGTCCATATTCTCTCCTTTTGGGGAGAAAACGAGGCTCCTCAAAGATAAGAGTTGGGGGAGAGTGTGTTAACTATTAACATGCACCATATGCTAATACTTATAAGAAGGGGCAGCTTTGTGCTAGACAACAACAAAAAAAAGTTTAAAAGCTGACTTGTGATCAAGAGAAATGGGCTGTCAATCCACTGTGTGTTTTTATAAACATGAGGCATAGCACATTTTCAAAATTTTTTATGGATCAGTGACTGGGGAGTGGATGGTTCTTGCTAAGCAAGACAGTGCTTGTAGCATCATCACTCATATGGAAAGTCAGATCAGCACATCTGGGCTTTTCCAGGAAGTGCTGAGTGTCTCATAACACAGAGAAACACATGTGGGTGAGCGGGGCAGCTTTTGTTCCCTGTGAACCCAGACACATCCTGGAGGGTCGAACGGAAAAGGGATGAACTGTCCGCAGGAGGCATGTTTATTCTGCAAAGACTTGCTATGGTGGTTGGTTTTATTTTTAAATTTTTGGAAGGATATGGTAAATAAACTGTAATGATTCGTTTTTGCTTTATAACAAATAAAGTTTATCCAAACAGGCAGATGTCTCAGCAATAGGCAATAATCATCCATATCAAGTGTGTCCTAGGAAAACAACATAAAGGCCAGGCTTAATAACCTGTAATTATATGCACAAGAGAAAAAAATCGTATTTTTTTTTGGGGGGGGTCGTATTTTACTGCAGAAAATATTATTTAGAAATTTGAAGTGACTGTATCTTACTCTAAGATAATTTTTTTAATTGAAGCATTAATAAAGTGTTTCAAGACCTTTCAAAGTAAAAAAGTCATAGTAAAAAATCACTTCTTCATAGGGCAGCAAATATTAAGGCTATAATTAATGTCATGAATATTTAAGTAGAAGAAAAACAAGTCATTTATTTATTATGAAAATATTTTAGTAAACTTAGACTTAGTTTTTCTGGAAACACCATTCCATATCTATCTTTTTTATACTATCTAAATTTTTTTTGTCTCCTTTTCTTTCTAAGAAGTTTCTTATCAGCAATCTTCCCAAAGCCATGTCTTCCTATAATGTTCCTTTGATGACTTTTATGTAAAGCTTTCCTTCCTAATCCTAGGAGCCATTTCACCTAACCTCTGAACACTTGTAAAGATCAGGGAAGGAGCTGGATTGAACTAAATCACATACATTTTCAACTCATGGTGGATTCCGTTCCCACAGTAGTTATTTGTCCCAAGTGTTCCCCTGGAATTTCCAAAAGATATACAACAAAGAGATTCACAGAGGAGGCTTGAGTGTTGGTGTATAACATTGGCATTGTATCCGCACAGGCCTCCATGGGGAATGAAATTTATTTTCTGCCTAAAAATATGTTTCCTAATGTTAATTTTTCCCCTCAACATTTCATCTTATCTATCTTTATATCCATTGCATTATTTATTCAAACATATTTATTGATCTTATCTTTGTATCTTAAGTAGACTGAAGAGAATAAAATGGTCCAAGTGGTCCTTGGGAGCTTCTTCATCATGGAAATTATTTCAATCTTTGAGGTGTTTTTTTTTTTTCCTTTTTAAAATTTTCTTTCAATTTTTTGTCTTTTTGTCCCGTAAGAATAGTATTCCAAGTAGGAGGCTCTTAAATGACACTCTGGATGAGGTTCACTCCTCTTCTCACTTTTTAAACTTTCTGGTTTATCAAGAAAACCTAGCCTGGCTGCTGTGGTTCAGTGGTTGAGCTTCGACCTAAGAACCAAGAGGTCACAGTTTGATTCCTGGTCAGGGCACATGCCTGGGTTGTAGACTCCGTCCCCAGTGGGGGCGTGCAGGAGGCAGCGGGTCAATGATTCCCTCTCATCATTGATGTTTCTATATTCCTCTTCCTCTCCTGAAATCAATAAAAATATTTTTTTAAAAAAAGTAAAGAAGAAAACCTAGAAGTGGGGAGGACCAGGAGAGAAGAAAACACTGAATTAGAGCAAAGGGGCATCTGAGGAACACAAGTTGTAGTGCTATTGCACTAATGTCCTCCTGTATCATTGTCTCTTGCTTAGAAGAGGGACCAGGAAGATTTGATCTCTGACTATTATTAGGACATCATGATGCTGTAAAAATCCTTCTCAGCTGTACTAACTATCTGTAAAATAAATGCAGTCTTTGCCCTTTAAGCCAAAATAGCATTTTTACCTTTCATCTCTGTCTTGGGTTTAGTCTTACTTGAAGTGAAATAAAAATCATGTCCAGTTTTCTCACACGTCAGGTATCTTCATATGTTTTCTTCCTTCAAAGCAATGATCTGATTATTGTCCTTTTAAAAAAAATGTCTCTGAGGGCTAGGGTCACCAATATTTACATTCTGTTTATTTGGATTCTATCCCTCTGAGAAAATGGTAAATCCTTTCAGTGTGCCAGAAGAAAGGGTGTGCTTATATATAAAAGCAGACACAACTGATTTTTAACAAATAATTTTGCATCTAGTTCAAACAAGGATTTCTCCATAATCCATCAATTGATTCTAAAACACAGTAAATCTGATTCAATTGTTCAGTTGATAGGAACGGGTTTAAATTCTTTTAAATTTTATTGTAAAGGAAATAACAAAGCCTCCATTTTAGGAATACCATTTTATAAATCAAAGGTTGATTCCTTTTCAGAATTAAAATCACTCAATTCTTTCTCCTACCTTGTTCTTTTTAACCATTCCACAGCTATTATACAGCTACATTAAGCAATTGATGGTCTCAGTATATAACAGTGAGGAGCTATTTAAGTACTAACCAAAATGAAACAACCTAATACTTCAATATCCATATAGAGTTTTTAAAAAAATATATTTTATTGATTTCCTACAGAGAGGAAGGGAGAGGGATAGAGAGCTAGAAACGTCAATGAGAGAGAAACATCGACCAGCTGCCTCTTGCACACCCCCTACTGGGGATGTGCCCACAACCAATGCACATGCCCTTGACCAGAATGGAACCTAGGACCTTTGAGTCCACAGACCGACGCTCTACCACTGAGCCAAACCGGTTTCGGCCCATATAGAGTTTTATCTACTAAACTAGAGGCCCAGTGCACAAAATTCACGCACAGGTGGTGGTGGGGGGGTGCGGGTAGGGGGGTGTTCCTCAGCCCAGCCTGCAATGACACCAGCATCCCTCACCCAGCCTCTAGCCAAAGGCTCCTCCCTTTCTTCTGCACAGCCTCTGGGAAGATGCTTGTGCTGGGGCCTCTTCAGGGCCCTGCCCACATACCCGGAAGCTCAGGTACTCGGGTGCTTGGGCTCCCAGATCCTGCTTCCCTGCCAGCGTGGTGTGCATCAGCTGCTGTGGGACCCTCACTCTAGGAGTTGCCACTTGGGGATAGTACTACTTGCAAGCACATGGGGGGGGAGGTTGGCTGCAGTGGCAGCAATTTGATGTATATAGTGTGCCCACCAAACCCCTACCCCCTGCCTCTGTGCCACGCTGGCCGCATCCGCACGGCGGGCAGGAGTCTCCCAGTCTGTGACTGGGGCTACCAGGCTGTGACTGCGGGCTGCAGGCAGAGGACCCTGGCACCCATAAGGCTCACTCAGTGTCAGGAACTGGGAAGATCCATTTTTCTAGGTCCTTCCCTCCCTCTGCACAGGTGCGAGCCCAGCGTTGCTCTCCCTGGACTCATTCCAGAGGCCCTTTCCTTCCCTCCCTCCACACAGCAGGGCAAGGATGCTGGGCTCTGGCCTGAGGCCCCTCCCCTCCCTCCGTGACCAAGGAGCAGACTCTGGGTTCATGTTGCCAGGGCAACGCCACCGGCATCTGCCCTAGCTGCTATGGGCACCACCATTTTTATTGTGGAGTGATGGTTAATTTGCATATTATTCTTTTATTAGATAGGATAATGATTATCACCTCATTTTGCTAATCTGCTACCTTGAATATTAAAAGCACAATATTCATAATTTTCTTCAACTAAATTCTGTATTCGTTTGCTATTCTTAAAGATATCCTTGATTAATAAATAAACCCCAGTAGAAAGTGGGAGATACTAAGCAGTGCTGGGAAGACATTTTCCTAGTGATTGCCATTTTTATTGTTCATATGTTGCATTGATGGGAAAAAAGAAAGCTTCCTATCTTCTTTCTCTAAAGAAAAGTTCTTTGTTTTTAAATTTCTAAAACTATAATTCAGAATAGGTTATATCAGAATCACTGTAATATCAAAATCACTGAATCTCTTTATCAGATTTACAAAGAGAAGCATAAAAACAGTGACATTTTTTGCCAATTTTACAAAACCTTTTGTAGAAATGTTCTCCTTATCAATTTGATTATGATGCATCTTGGTATAATTTCATCATGTTTCTTTTGCTTGAGGGTTACTTTCTTGGATCTGTGAGATTATAGTTTCATCAGTTTAAACAATTTTCCTCAATTATGTCTTCAAATATGTTTATAGTTCACCTTCTCCTTGGGAATTCTAATAACATGTATATATGGTCACCTGAAATTATCCCACAGATCACTGATATTCTGTTTTTTCTTGTCTAGATTTTAATTTTTCACTTACAGCTATCTTTCATCAGTGTCAATTATAGGTTAATTCCTAATGATTGAATTATATCTTAATTATTTTATTGCCTCTTTGAATGCCTTTAGATACCAGGCACTGTGAATTATAACTTATTGGATGCTGGATGTAAGTATTCTTAAGCTTTGTTCTAGTGTTAAGACAGTTTGTTTCTACTGAGTGTTGTTTTAAGTTTTGTTAGCAGAACCATGGCTGTATTAACTGTGGTATTAATTTTTCCAGGATTGTTATGAGACTCTTCTTCACACTCTAATGATGTTGTCTGGGTGTTAGGCTCTCTCCTCTAACTGTTGGAAACAGGCTCTGTTCCTGCCTCAGTGTGAGTTCTGGGCATTGTTGCCTCTAATTCTTTCAGGAGGTTCTCCTCCTCCCCCAGGTGTAGGTAGTTTCTTCCCACATGGGCCATGTGCCCTCAATAGTACTCAGCTGAACGCTCCTCTGCAGAACCCTGGGGTTGTCTGTGCAGCTTTCTGCCCTCTGGTGCTCCGCCATCTCCAGTGACCTTGGCTTCCCCAGACTCACAACCGCCTCCTCAACTCATGAGTTCACTGGGCCCCCCAATGCTGCCCGCTTCTTTGCTGTGGCTTGGAAACTCTCCAGGCTGTATGCTGGGCAATTCTAGGGCTCAGCTGTTTTGTTTTCCAGCTCTCAGAGATCCCTTTCTACATGATATCCAATGTTTTCAAAGTTGTTGTTTTATATATTCTATCTGCTTTTCTAATTTAACCTAGTTTACATATTTCTAATTTATATATTTCTAATCTGGTTTTAGGTGGAAGGGTAAATTCAATTTGTATTACTCTATCAGGAGCATATTTTCCAGTGTGGCTTTTAAAACATACATCATATCCTTTTAGTCCCTTGCGCCAAATCTCCATGTAGTTTCCTATTAAACTCTCCTGCTCAAGGTCCACAAGATACATCTGACCATCTGACCCCTGCTCACCTCTCAGATTTCATCCACCACTCTCACCTCACTTTGCTATCAGTGGTTGGTTTGCTGTTCCTCCGATATACCAAGCTTGTTCTTGCCTCAGGGCCTGTGTTCCTCTAATGGACCTATCCACCCGGAGCATCCTTTCCCAAGTTTACAATAGTTTTCTTCTCTTCATGTAGGACTCTACTCAAATATCATTTCCCCAGCAGGACCATCCATCCAAAACAGATCTGTTCCTCGCCTTATCTCCTTACACCACTTTAGTTTTTTAATGATCCCTCATCCTTGACATTATATAATATTTTCTTTCTATATAATAATTATTTCCTTACTGACTTATTGTCTGTTTACCTTATAAAATAACGGCAGTGATGCTTTCTTATTCAGTACTCTATCTCCGGAGCTTGCAGTGTTGCCTGGTATTACATATTCGTTGCATGTGTGGATGGGTAGACGCAGCCTCTAAGTTAAAGGGTAATAGAGGATATAAAATAGAAATTCAGGTACTAATTCCCATTTCAAACTACTCTTACATCATCAGCTGACATTAGGCAGCTAGAGAGAGAAGTGTGATTTTGAAGAAAATTGCTGTCTTCTCACACCTTCAGAACTTAAAGGAGAATATCCACAGCCCGGCAGTCAGAAGATACCTATGCTGAAGATTTGCTCTGATGACCTCCTATTCCTGATGTTTGTTTCTTTTCTTGTTGCTTCAGCTGTTGTTTCTTTTTCCTTCTGTCTGTCAAAATCCTTGAAAGGCAAGTTTCCTACCCCCTGGATGGCTACATTCACAGTTCTTTTGTCTTAAGTCCTAGATGGCTACTTTTCCTCTGTATGGCCAACTGTCCCACTGCTTTGTAAAACCTGGCACAACTTTTCACACTAGGCATAAAGATAAGTCTTCAACTGTACAGGACACATCCTCCCAAAACGTCTATGCCATCCTTCAAAGTCATCTTTAGAAAGATATTTCTCTCCACCAATGTATCACATGGTCCTACAGCTTGGCTGAAGTCACTCTGTCACTTGCATTTGTTATTGGAATACCAAACAACTTCAAAAATAGCATGCCCTACACCTGTGTTCTGCAAACTCATTAGTCAACAGAGCCAAATATCAACAGTACAATGATGGAGATTTTTTTTTTCAAGAGCCAAATTTTTTAAACTTAAACTTCTTCTAACGCCACTTCTTCAAAATAGACTCACCCAGGCCGTGGTATTTTGTGGAAGAGCCACACTCAAGGGGCAAAAGAGCCGCATGTGGCTCGCGAGCTGCAGTTTGCTTACCACGACCCTACACCATGGTTTCAAGATACAAAATTTGTGGCCTGGCAAGTGGCTCAGTTGGTTGGAGGGTCTTCCCATACACTGAAAGGTGGCAGGTTGGATTCCTGTTTGGGGCATGTTTGAGGGGAAACCCATAGATAGATGTTTCTCTCTCACATCTCTCTCTCTCTTTCTCTCTCTCTCTCTCTCTCTCTCTCTCTCTTTCTCTCTCTCTCTCCTTCCCTCCCTCCCTTCCTTCTCTTCTCTCTAAAAAATCAATTTTAAAATGTTAAAAGATGCAAAATTTGTAGCGTGATATTGCATATGATTAGACTTGGCACATTAGATATTCTTCACTGAATTTTAAGCATAAAAATCCAATTATTTTTTTTTTTAGATTAAAAGCAATCCTGCGAGGAAGCGAATGTGCAGATTTGACCTGCTCCCTGATTCTCAGAGAGTGAGGGATCAGAAGAGTTGCTAGGTGGAGGTCCTCATGCTACTCTCATGTGACCACTGAATCCTGATTCTTCCCAGTTTCGGAAGCGGAGCTCCCAGCTGGTGAGCCCCCTGAAGCCAGCAGTGTGCAGAGGTCATCCTCTGGAACTGCTCTAGGCAAACCTGAAGAAGCAGCTAAATTAGCTTCAGTCCCCCTTTCCTGCTCCTGCTCTTTTCCTAATGCTGCCCTTCCTGGTGCCCCTAGATCCCTGAGATTTCCTCCATTGAAACACCCGTAAATAATGGTTTTAGTGACTAAAAAGGTTCCATACACTCCTTATTTCTGAAGTGTGTGCTCTGTAACAGAGGACAGAGCCTCTTCTTAAGTCAAAGGAATGCATCTCTAATTGTTGAGTCTCAGGCATGAATGTGTTGGTTGGAGAAGAAACATAAGAAAAAGGACTTTTCAGCGCCTAAGAAATCACACTATACAACAACAAGTTTCTATTAACTAGTTTTTTGAGGGGCTTATAATATAGTAGTGGTTTTCAACTCTGGCTGCACATTAGAATCTCTGAGTTTTTTTAAAGAAATACTTGATGTTACTGGCCCTGCCCACAAAGATTCAGACTTAATTGGTCCAGAGTGGAACATGGGCACTGGGATATTTTTAAAACTTGGCAAGTAATTCTAATGAGAAACCAGAATGGAAAGCCATTCTCATATCGATACAAACACCTTTTCCTCCAGAGATCTTTTCTCTCCCATCTCCCCTCCTGCCCCTCGGCCTTTAGCTACCCTTTCTGACCTCTGACACCCTGTTCACAGGCCAAGAGGGATAGTTGGTCTTTATTTGCAGACTCAGAATGGAGTAGGAGAGCTTCCTTGCCTGGAAAGGGAGTTTCTCTGAGAGAGAAGGATGTGTCAGGGGCAGCCAATTGCCTCCTGCATGGTGGGCCTGAGCAAGTGGGTTCGGGTTCCCTGGGTAGGATGATAATCTCCTTATTCTGTTAGAATCTTTTTCTCATAGATGGACTCTCCAGGGGGATTTTCTGAGCAATTTGATTCAAATTGCAATCTATTTCTGCCCCCTGTAAGTACCACAAATCAATACAGCCATTTCTGTTGTATGTTAGTGAGAGTGAGCGCTGATATTAATGTTTTATGTGCTGAGAAATCCATACGTTTACTCAGAGCCACTTTCAGAAAAGTGATCCTAGCCCTTTTTGTAAGTTACCGAGAAAGGCATGCACACCTGATGGGCATTTAATTGAAGCAGGCACAATTGAATATCCTGGTTCTCTAGCACTTGATTAATTTTTCCTGCAGAGAATTGGATTCACTTGGGGTATTCTCCTGACAGTTCTCAATTCCAACGGTACATAAATCACTAGAGCTTATTGTAAATCATGTGTGTGCGCGCGCACACACACACACACTACTACTACTACCCCTGTTTTCCCCAAAATAAGACAGTGTCTTATGTTAATTTTTGCTCCCAAAGATGCGCTAGGTCTTATTTTCAGGGGATGTATTATTTTTTCCATGAAGAAGAATACGGTATACATTTATTGTTAAATGAAAATAAAGGAAATTTATTACCTGTATACGGTACGGTAGTACGGTAGTTGTCAACACAAACCAGACAAACTGTGAATCCTACAGTATCAATAATTGACTCATTTATTCAATGACAATCATGTCATCATCTTCTGGAACATCATCATAACAATCCAATTCCTGAATTTCCTGGTGAATTTCTTGTGACTCCATTTCTTTCAGAATCAGTGGACCAACTCTCTCATGTTTAGCAATAGCACTGTCTTTAAATGAGTACTTCTTGTCAAGGTAGCCTGCTCGCAGTGCATTTGCAATGCAACTATCAGTGATTTTTCTCCCATGAATTCTTCACCTAAGTCACAACTTCTTGCAGTTTAGGTCTCACAAAGTTTCCACGCTGATTTCTCTCCATTCACACAGCAGTGACGTCAGGACTCCGCGTGACGTCACTGGTTGCTAGAAGCCAGTCGGGGTGGCCCTAGTGACCAGTTTACAGTAAATTAATTTTCATTCTGAGACAGAGCCTGGGGGCCTTTTTTTCGGGGGGATGCCTTATATTTCGCTCAGAAGGAAACCTGTAAGTAGGTCTTATTTTCGGAGGATGTGTCTTATTTTCGGGGAAACACGGTACTACTACTACTATCTGGGCCATACTCCCAAGGGAAGGAAAAAATCTCTGAGGCTGGGACACAAAAATGGTACTTTTGAACCATATGACAGGCCAGAGGACTGTATTTTGGAGTGTGGGGTGAAAATTGTCACTCCTTCAGAAAGCTTAGCATGTTGTGTTGGGAGCAAGTTCACCCAAACTCATTCCACACACAGCAGAATTCTTTTCTGGGGCGCCACATTTTGTTTGTTTTGTAAATCTCATTAATGTGAATTTTGAGGAACATTGTTGACCAGAAGCAAATGTAACCAAACCTTTGGAAACCATCTGTTTTTATGTATTAGGGGAGCAATTTTACATTCAATGTTATGAAAGTTACGAGCATTTTTGCTTTTCCTGTCCAACAACTCCTGATGGAGCTCAAACCGGCCCGCTGTGAAGACAGGTTCTTCCCTTAGTGCTTCTAAAACATAAGAATCCTAACGTGATACAAAAGGCCCCTCCCCTGGGACCGGCAGAAGGGAGGGACCTCATGCATGAGTTGTCAATAGAAGTGAGTATCAGAGGAAACTGTCTAATACCAAAGATTATATCTGGAAGATTTTGTTTTGTTGGGAAAAACACACATGAGTTTTCCTTACCTCTGGCATTCAGAACCCTTTAAGTTTTTATACTAAAACTGTGGACAGTAGGACCTGAAGTCTGTTTTTACCAAGCTTGCTGTAAATATCCTAACCTATCAAATGAAGATTTTCCTTGGGATGAAAAAGAGAATGTAATCTGATCACTCTTGATTCCACTGAGGCAGTCAGACAATATACCAGGACCCTTGATAAGCATTATTGAATGTTCTGTGCAAAATGCAAATTAAATATAATTATCTAGTTTTTGTAAACACCTAAAAATGACATGTAACAGCCATGTCTAGCTGGGATCTCATTCTGACTGGGTTATTGTAAAAAAAAATATATATATATACTTAATGTATGTGCACATGTGTCATTTTGACAAAGAGTAAGAAAAACACTTAAGAATAATGCTTAGCCGAAACCGGTTTGGCTCAGTGGATAGAGCGTCAGTCTGCAGACTGAAGGGTCCCAGGTTCAATTCCGGGCAAGGGCATATACATTGGTTGCGGGCACATCCCCAGTAGGGGGTGTGCAGGAGGCAGCTGGTCAATGTTTCTCTCTCATTGACGTTTCTAGCTCTCTATCCCTTTCCCTTCCTCTCTGTGGAAAATCAATAATATATATATATTTTTTAAAAAGAATAATGCTTAGCCCTAAGTGGTTTGGCTCAGTGTGTAGAGCATCAACTTGTGGACATACAATCCTGGTTTCGATTCTGGTTAAGGGCACATGCCCAGGTTACAGGCTAGATCCCTAGTAGGGGCATGCAGGAGGCAGCCAATCAATGATTCTCTCTCATCATTGATATTTCTATCTCTTTCTTCCTCTCTTCTTCTCTGAAATCAATAAAAAATACATATTTTTTTAAAGAATTATGCTTAAAATATATCAAGAAAATTTTATTGATTGGAAAATGAGAGTGGGGGATTAAGAAACAAAGAAAGGAAAAGAGAGGAAGAGAGGGAGACAGAAAGGAAGTCTCAGACTTTAAGAAATTCTACCTATACTTCCACATCTGATGAGGATCCTGTGAACGCCAGGTGAATGAATGCATGGGTGCACTATAATGTAGGAGAATAAGTTGGTGTCTAATAGATCTCAGTTTTGTCCCTAATCATCTCTATGAGCCTGGACAGGTCTTTCTTTACCTCACAGGGCCTCTCGTTCTGAAAAGGGACAATATTTCTTTTGAGTTATGAGATTTTCCAGTTAGAGGAATGAAGGAAAACTAAGAATCACCTTGCTACAAAAAGTTAGAAAGATGTTAGTAAAATTCCAAACAAGTAAAGGCAACAGCACAGTCTTAGGAAAAGGTGTGTTTGAGTCCTCAATCCCTGGTGTATTACATGAGCAATATTGAGCTACTTTAGGTAGCTTTGGGCAACTGCACTGCTAATCAGCAACCCACAACCCCAACAAAGGAGTGCTTTGCATATATGGAAAGGACATTGCAGGTGCACAGCCTAGCATGTGGACCTTGAAACTCGATTCTCCTGGGTGCTCTGGCAATTTTTAAGGGTCTGTGTTAGTAAATGGAGACATCAGCATTCTATTTTGAGCAAGGTGGGACCATGTACCTTTTTCTTCCTCCTTCTACACCATACCTTCTAGGTGAGGTTCTAGAATGCTTAGGAGTTTTGTCAGTATTGGAATGGCTATAAATTCTAATCATTCTTTAAAACTTGTTGTATTGATTTATAGGTCTGTGCACTGGGGAAACACATACAGACCTGGGTCCATCCTGCCCCATGGAGGAGAAGCTATTATTGGAGATGAAGTGTTAAGCTTTCGGTCTTTAACAGGGATGAAAAGTGCTTGCAACCCAATCTTTTCACTTGAGATTTGGAAGGCTCTGGCAGCAATTAACAGGATAGCCACTTAATTTAGTGAGATCCATCCTCTTGGGAATTTGGGAAGCTGCCCACAGAAGACTGGGGCTTTCTACCCAAGGAAGGGATTACACCCTGATCCTTAGGAGAGACCCTCCTGCTTGTCCTTTGAAATGAGTACTTCTCTGCAGGTGTCAGGTAGCTCCCTTCTTGGGGCTGTTTCAGATTTGGAACTTTGTGCTAAGCACCCCCAGTGACCTTTCTCCATGGGGCTTTGGGAAATATACATGGTAAGCCTTTAAAAGCATTACAGAGATTAGAAATAGCTCTTAAAGCAAAATGGAAGAAGGCTGCCCAGCACTCTCTCTACTGGCTTCTGTTTTTCTTAGAGGAGGCCTAGCCCACCTTGGAAGCATCTCCATCCCCTATTCCATCATGCTGATGCCCATCCTCAGCCAACACATAGGTCTTTAGTGCAGCATTTTCCAGACTTGGTCATTCTTGGTTAAATGTCCTATGCCAGGATTTCCTCCACTGAAGAGGAGGCAGGAGGAGGCGTGTCCAGTCCTGTGGCCATCTTGGGTGACTTTCCTACCTTAGGTCCTCCAGAGCCAGCCCCAGGTGCTGGCCTTTCCTATTCCACCTCCCTCTCCTCAGGAGCTGTTCCAACCACCTCTCAGTCGGGAAAGACCAGGGAGGTCCCTATTTGCTTTTCTGCACTGGGACATTAGTGTTTTCCATACTCACCAATGATGCATGGCAGGCGGGGCAGGGCAAGAAGCCACACAAGCCACACCAGGACGGGATCTTTTGCTTCTTTCCCTGTCTGTCGCTGCTTAAATTTAACATTGTTGTTTCTGACCCTTTGTTTAGTTGTTTCTTTCAAATTTTTAAAGCTTGGTCTTATTGCTCTTTCAAGTTTCACTTCAAGTGTGTACATAATTAATGAATGAATTGTATTCATTTCATTTCATAGCAGGGAAGTTTGATTTTTGATGGTTCTTCCTTTCACCATCTTTTGTCAAAATAATCTATCTATATATAAAAAAGGCTAATATGCTAAGGGTCTGACCAGTCACTATGACGTGCACTTATCACCAGGGGGCATACACTCAATGCAGGAGCTGGTGTGATGTGCACTGGCCATTTACAAAGAAATGGCACCACAGACCTGGCCTTCACAAAGCAATATTCGGCTTCCCCCAGTGGGACACAGGCCCCACCATCACCCCTGAACGACAGCCCACCAAATCACAGCCAATACTGCCAAGACCTCATTGGTACAAAATGAAACCCACAATCCAGCCCAACCCAGAAACAGTTGCTGTAGGTGTCAGGTAATGACCTCACGTAGCAACGTTTGGCTTCCTCCCCTTGTGGCTAGCCTCCTTGCAGTTTCTTCAGCCCAGGAACACAACTTGCTTTATAGTTGTGTTTTATAGCCAGGTGCATACATTTTACACTTTAACCAAATATCTGTGAAACCTTTTCCCATGCCTCATCTCATTTGATTCTCACAGAAGTCCTGGAGTAGGTAGATAGGAGACTTGGTGGAATCCTATTTTCTTTTCATTAGCTGGAAAACAAAGATTTAGAAAGCTTAGAAACTTGATCTGACTGAAAAGAAGAAATGGTGGACCTTCAAAATTACTTCAGGTTTTCTCACTGTGCAGAATATAGTCAAACACTGCTGCAGTTAAATATTTTACCCCTTGTTCTCCTTGCGTGATCTACAATAATAATCTGCTTTGTGTTGATATTTACTGCTGCATTGCAGACAATTACCTGAAAGAGAAGTTGGGGTTCTTCACTGGGCTGGAAAAAGTTTAGTTAAATCATAAAGAAGGTCTAATTAAGCAAGATATATATATATAAAGTTGACTTGTGCATGCACAATATATATAAAGCTCATGTTGGTGCCGATCGCACACATGTGTTTTGATCTGTCATTGTTGATCATGAATTTGGTTGACACTCTATTATAGAGAAAGGGCAAATAGCAATATTAAAATATTTCTTCTAATTAATTTCCTTTTATTGTGCACGAATTCATACACTGGGCCACTAGTTATTAAATATTTTTCAAAAAAAATTTTTATTGAAAACTTATTTAAACATAAGATATGTTTGAGTTAAAATCCTGGTTGTTTAACTTTGACCAAACTGTTTCACCTCTGCAAGATTCAGTTTCCTCTTATTTCAGAACTTAGACAATAATACCCACAACCCAGCAATGTTGATGATTATATGAAGCAATAGTGCCTAACTTTCAGCAAAAAGTCTGACACGTGGTAAATAATGCATAAATGATGGTGGCCATGGGGAGGATAAATGAATGGTTTGGAAAGATATTGAAAGAGAAGTTTTAAAATATGTGTTCAGCTTTAAGAGTCCATATGCCCTACTCTCACTGTGGGGCATGTCTAGGCTGCTTCTGGCACAGTTCTGTCCTCGATACAGGTCATTCATTTGACTGCACTTTGAATCGACCTTGTAAACAAGCTTCTTTCCCGTCTGTGGCCCATGTGGTTTCTGTGGTCTTCTTTTTTTTTAAATCTGTTAAAACACTTTGAAGTTCAGCTTTGTACAACTCCCACTGGAACCTGCTGGTGGTTTCTTATTTCTGGTTTACTGCTAAAGAATCATCAGAAAGAAAGAGCATTAGTGCAAGGTCACCCCAATACACTAAATAAGAAATATATCCATGTTGAACATTTCCAGGGCGAAATAAAGAGGGCCTCATCTCAGGGTGATGTTCTGTCTTTGTCTTGTCTTAGAAAATGAGCTATAATTCTCTAAATGATTTGCTACATTACTTACCTTATCAACCATGATATTTCAATCTTCACATCTGCTTGTAATTAAAGAGAAGAATCTCTGAATGTCACAAGGACATGAGTACATGCAATGGGACTTGTAAGCTGCTGCTAAAAGATTTTGGTTCAATTTCCCTGCTACCTTAAAATTTTGATACTCGAAAAAAAAATTTTTTTAATCCACTAACCCTGCATCCCCCTGAATTCTGCTAGACCTGTAGGCCTGTGCCAAGCGGCTAACACTTGGCCAGCTTTATTTGGCCAGATGATGTTTGTTCACGTTGTCAAAATATTGCCTACCTCCTGAGATTTCAGCGCAATGCAGGAGAAGATAAGAGGGTAGAACTGATTATTATGCTCACAAATACTTGGGAGTCCAGGATAAGAATAAGTAAAACACACTTAACTGCAGAATGATAGTGCTACTAATAGAAAGGTCATTTGAAAAATATTTATGCTCATAAATACCCACAGTGTGAGGGCTTCCTTGATAAATATTGCTGTGGCCCATGGCTGCGGGAATTGTGTGCATGCAGTGAGCTAGCACCACCTTTTGATGGGTTTGGCATGGATAAGATCAATGAAGGCCAAATGCATGCAGGTAGAGACGAATGCAAGGCATGACCTTTGCAGGGAGTTTGGATGCAGACCTCACTAGAACTATCCCTGGAAACAAACTTTTTGGGGGCTTGAAGCAAGCTGCAGATGAGTGCATGCTACCCATATGCACCAAATGATTCACATGTTAGGGTTGAGAAAGCAAAGAATTTAATAGGGAGCACTCTGTAAACATATTGAGGGAAGAAAGTAAATGGTGTAAAACAATTGTCTCCATACATTAAGAACAGCCCAATGCCAGATCTGGTAAGGGTAGTATAGAACAGTGCATGCTGCTGTAGGAGATGCAGTCTAAGGAAAATAGCCTAAGAAAAAAAAATTTTTTAAAGTTAGAATCATAAAGTGTCAGCTTGTGAACCAAAGGGTCCAAGGTTTGATTCTGGTCAAGGGTATACACCTTGGTTGCAGGCTCCTCCTTGGCCCTGGTTGGGGTGCATACAGGAGGCAACTGATCAATGTGTTTCTATCACATTAATGTTTCTCTCTGACTTTCCCTCTCTCTTCCACTCTCCCTAAAAAATCAATGGAAAAATATCCTCAGGTGAGGATTAACAATAGTAATGATAATTAATAATAATAATAATCCTATATAATAAAAGGGTAATATGCAAATTGACCCTCACACCCTTGTGTCACAAGATGATGGCCCCCATATTGTCACAAGATGGTCGACATAAGATGCCCCCGTGTTATCACAAGATGACTGCCCCATGTCATCACAAGATGGCCAACAGGCGAGGGCAGTTGGGGCCGACCAGGCCTATAGGGGAAGGCAGTTTGCGGGTGATCAGGCTGACAGGCAGAAGTGGTTAGGGGCAATCAGGCAGCCCCAGGTAGATGAGTGGTTGGAGCCAGAAGTTCTGGATTGTGAGATCAGGCCTAAACTGGCAGGTATTGGGCCTAAACTGGCAGTCAGATACCCTCGAGGGGTCCCAGATTGGAGAGGGTGCAGGCTGGGCTGAGGGCCCCCCCCCAGTGCACAAATTTCGTACACTGGGCCTCTAGTCTATCTCATAAAAGGCCTGTGGTTATGATGCCTTCACAGTGTCATGACCAACTAGCAGACTTACCAGGAGTTGCATTGATAGGTTCCGTGGCAGCCGTGGTGGGCGGGACTTCTGGAGCATCACAGGGTGCTGGCAGCATCTGCAGAGCATACGAGGAGGCTTTGCAGGGTGGTGGACATGGCCCTGATGGCAGGTTAGACCTAAAGGACCCTAGACATGCATGATTTAATCATGTGCTGGGCCTCTAGTAATAATAATAAAAAAAGGTAGAACCACCCTAAAAATGTCTATTGTTAAGAAGAAAAATAGGTAGTCCAGAAGACAATCATCCCTGGGGCTCAGATGTATGCTCAAAGAGCTAAAACAACCATCACCGTGATTAATTGTCTAATAAGATGTTTCTACAATAAGCTAATAAACATATACATCAAGAAATAAAAACACTACTAACATGCCAGTTATATCCTCCCTCCTGAGGGCCTGATACAATACAGGAGGAAACTGTTGCTACATGCTATAATAGGAAATATTTTCAAACCACAAAATAACCAGCAAAAACCTAAAAGCAGAAGGAAATAATATCAAGAATTAGGCCTATGGAATCATACCTCTAAGCTGGCAGGGCTCCTAACCCACGTAATTATGTGGTGAACAGATGGTGGAGCATCTTCCAATATAGCTTGTTTTTATTTAGTATAAAATGCCTGACAATAAAGTTAATACCCTTGTTTTGGTTTTTTTGTTGCCTTTAATCCTAGAACATTGCCAAGTTTCATCTTCAAGTCCCTATGCTTTCTTCTTTTCTTTAGATCCCACATTCATTCATTCAACAAACATTGAACATCTATTGTGTGGCAGGCCTTAGTTTCTTGAATAACCATGTTCTTCACAGAGTGACCCTGTGCCCTCTCCTTGACCATAGCTGATTGGATCAGGTGTGACAATTGACTCACACCCTTCCAGAGAGTTATTCCCTGTGAGGTGTAATGATCTGTGTGGGAATCAACTAGGAAGGGGCATCCAAGACCCACTGTTCCAACAGGAAGTCAATCAATCACCTGGGTCTTGTGGCTTCTGTGGTCTAAAGGTGTTCTTTGTTTTTCCTTTTTTAGTCTGCTATTTTTTTTTTTATAATCTTCACCTGAGAATATGTTTGTATTGAATTTTGAGACAGAGAGGAAGGGTGAGAAAGAGAGAGAGAACAAAACATCAATGTGAGAGAGAAGCATGGATAGGCCACCTCCTGTATGCACTCCAACCAGGCACTGAACCTGCACCTGGGTATCAGCCCTGGGAATCACACCCATGACCCTTTGGTGTGTGGATCAATGCTCCAACTGACATAATCACACTGGCCAGGACATGGAGAGCTAATATTTCTACAACCCTAGCAAGATGTTAAAATTGTAGCATTAAAACCTTTGGGAGAGAGAAAAAAACCCAAGATGGCGGCAGAGGTAAACACCTAACTGGAGCCTCACTCAACAATTTCAAAAAATACAACTAAAATATAAAGTGGACATTATCCAGAACTACAGGAAAGTTGACTGACTGGAAATTCTACAACTAGAAAGAAAGAGAAAACCAGAAGGACAATCAGAAGAGCTGTAAAAGCCTAAGGTTTCCAAGTCTAGTGGAATAGGGTTGTTTCCTGGCATAGACACAGCTGATCCTCCCAACCTATCAACTCAGGGAAGCAGCAAAAATGCCGAGACGAGGAAACAGATCACAAATGAAAGAAATGGAGGACAAAAAGCAACTGTATATAGAGTTCAAAACCACACTTATAAGGTTGTTCAAGAATCTCCTAGAAAAGGCAGATAAAATAAATGAGACCTATGAAGATATGAAAAGGGATCAACTAGAAATAGTAAAGGATCAACAAGAAATGATAAAGGATCAACTAGAAATAAAGAATACATTCTCTGAAATAAAAATATCATACAGAGTCCTAAAAACAGAATGGAAGATTTCAAGAATCAAGTCAAAGATTTGGAACACAAAGAGCCAGAGGACACTCCTCCACAGAAGCAAGAAGACAAGAGAATCCAGAAAGTTGAAGATAGTGTAAGAAACCTCTGGGACAACTTCAAGCAAACCAACATCAGAATTATAGGCATCCCAGAAGATGACAGAGAGCAAGATACTGAAAACATATAGAAATAAATAGTGACAAAAAACTTCCCCAACCTGGGGAAAGAAATAGACTTACAAGTCCAGAAAGTGCACAGAACCCCAAACAAAAGGAATCCAAGAGGACCACTCCAAGACACATCATAATTAAAATGCCAAGAGCAAAAGACAAAGAGAGAAAATTAAAAGCAGCAAAAGAAAAGCAGGTAGTTACCTATAAAGGAGCACCCATAACATTGTCAGCTGATTCCTCAACAGAAACCATGCAGGACAGATGGGAATGGCAAGAAATATTTAAGGTGATGAATAACAAGAACCTACAGCCAAAAATACTCTACCCAGCAAAGCTATCACTCAGAATCAAAGGCCAGATAAAAAGCTTCATAAATAAATTTAAGCTAAAGGAGTTCATCACCGCCAATCCAGGATTATATGAATTGATAAAAGGGGTTCTTTAGGAAGAGGAAGAAAATAAAGACAAAAATTATGAACAACAAATACGTAACTATCAACAAGTGAATCTAAAAACCAAAGGAAGTAAAAATCATGATGAACAATGTTAACTGGTAAATATAATAGAATCAGAGGTATGGAAGGGGAGTGGACTGATGATTCTCAGGGAAATGGGGAGTGGGGGGGGGGCGGGAAGAGTCTGAACATAAACTGCACCTATGGATGAGGACAATGGGGGATGGGGAAAGGCCAGAGGGTAGAATAGAAACTTGTTGGAGGGGAGCAATGGAGAGGGGGAAAGGAGGAACATTTGTAATAATATGAACAATAAAGATTTATTTTTTAAAAAAAGAAATATCGATGAGAGAGAATCATTGATCAGTTGCCTCTTGCACACCCCCTACTGGGGATGTGCCCGCAACCAATGTACATGCCCTTGACCGGAATCAAACCTGGGATCCTTGAGTCCGCAGGCAGACGCTCTGTCCACTGAGCCAAACCAGTTTCGGCCCTATGTTTTATTTTATATAGGTGTAGTTTTCACTCTTATATGTAGGTCTCTGATAGGGATTATGTTAAATCTATGGACCAATTTGGGGACTTAATTATTAAGTCTTACAGTCAATGAACATGAATTCCATTTATTCAAGTCTTTACAATTTTTCCCCAATAATATTTTGTAGTTTTCAGATTTGATGTTGTTTTAAGTCGAATTATTTTCTTAATTTCATTTGTATATTGTTATTGCTAGTATATAGAAATATAATTGATTTTTACATATCCATTTTATATCATCAGCCTTGTTTAATGCAATTATTAATTCCTTTTATATATATGTTTTAAATATATTTAAATTTATTTCAGAAAGGAAGGGAGAGGGAGAGAGAGAGAGAGATCAATGATGAGAGAGAATCATTAATTGGCTGCCTCCTGCACAGTCCTATCTTGGGATTGAGCCCACAACCCAGGCACATGCCCTTGATTGGAATCCAACCCAGGACCCTTCAGTCCGTGGCCAATGCTCTATCCACTGAGCCAAACCAATGAGGGTCACTTATTAGTTCTAATAGTGTATGTGTGTATTCTTTAGGGTTTCCATGATCATGTTATCTGTGAATATAGAGTTTTACTTTCTATTTCCCAATTTAGATGCCTTTTCCCCTTGCCTAATTGCCTTGGTAGAAGTTCTAGTACAGTGTTGAATAGAAGCGGTGAAAGAGGCTTTCCTTGTTTACCTCTGATCTTAGGGAACTATTCAGTCTGTCACCATTACGTATGATGTTCACTGTGGGCTTTCCATAGATGGCCTTTATTAGGTGGAAGAGGTGCCCTTGTGTTCCTAATGTGTTAGGTACTATTAATGTAAAAGATACTGCATTTTGTCAAATGCCTTTCTGTGTGTATTGTGATAATTATGTAGTTTTTTCCTTTATTCTATTAAGATGGCATAGTGCATAAAATCTTCCATATATTAAACCAACATTGCACTTTTGGGATAAAAACAAAACAAAACAAAACAAAACAAAACAAAACCTTTGGAAGATATCAAAATCAGTAGAGTGAAACTCCAGGAAGGTATAGAGGCTAGCATAGAAAAAAAAAAGAAATGAATTTAGAACCATAGTATTAGTGTTTTAGAATAACTTTATGCATAACTGTATTCATTTCTATATTTTTGTTTGAGTTTTAAATATTTGATTTGAATAATAAGTTTAATTGTGTAAACTATTTTAGGAAACTGAATTGGTCATATTTGTAATTAATGACTAAAGGCTAAGCAACAAATAGTTTTCAAAAACTTTATTGATAAAGAAGTTTAATAATTTTTGCACTTAACAACATTAGGCGGCTAAATGTATCTTTATGTGTTTACAAAATGTACACAAAATATCTTGCCACAATTGAAGAACTACTGTAATCATGGCTCCTTATAACTAAGAATCTGAGAACCTACTACCTCTTTCTCTCTGTCTCTGTCTCTCTCTCTCTCTCTCCATCTCTATCTCTCATTTTCAAATTCCTAAAACAAAATAATGGACTAGACCTGATCAGTTACCATCTAGTGTAGAACAGCTCTCTGGGGCATATTTACACAGGCTTCCTGTGGTAAACGTTCATGATCCACGCAACTGGTGCCGTCACAGCAGGATTACGGGACATGAAATCTGACAACTTCTGAACGTAAGCAACCATTCATCTTCCTCTTGTCTTAATGAGGTCAGTGGGAAAAGCTGATACTTGGGCTGTGCCTCAAACACTCATCTCAATAAAAATGTGCATGCAAATGTCTATGGATGTAAGCTGACAACCTCAGGGCTCTGGCCCTCTGTCAATTGGCTCCCAAAATCACCTCTTTCAGGAACCATGAGAGAAAGCCTACTTATAACAGGCTTTCTGGCAAGGAAAAGCAGTATAGGAGGGAGACTGGGAGTTTAACAGTAAAATGTGGTCATATTTTAGTAAATGCATTTCTAAATTAGTCTGGATATGGGATTAGAAGGCGATGTAGATCTTGTAACATAGAAACCCATACCTGAAACCTATATGATCATATTGACCAGTGTTACCCCAGTAAATTAAAAGGAGATGTGGATATAGTGATTCCTTTGACTTCCTTACGTCAGTAAAATTTAGCAACAAGAAAACATTTAATGTTATGGAAAGAAATAAATACAGCTGTCCTCATCTAGTTTTTGCCTCTTAGGAAATCCATGACATTGGCAAAGTTCTCCCGAACCCCGTCTTCATACATATACCCTGTTTCCCCGAAAATAAGACAGTGTCTTATATATTAATTTTTGCTCCCAAAGATGCGCTAAGTCTTATTTCAGGGGATGTCTTATTTTTCCATGAAGAAGAACACGGTACACATTTATTGTTCAATGAAAATAAAGGAAATTTATTACCTGTATACGGTACGGTAGTACGGTAGTTGTAAACACAATCCAGACAAACTGTGAATCCTACAGTATCAAGAATTTACTCATTTATTCAATGAAAACCATGTCATCATCTTCTGGAACATCATCATAACAATGGAATTCCTGAATTTCCTGGTGAATTTCTTATGACTCCATTTCTTTCAGAATCAGTGGACCAACTCTCTCATGTTTAGCAATAGCACTGTCTTTAAATGAGTACTTCTTGTCAAGGTAGCCTGCTCGCAGTGCATTTGCAATGCAACTGTCAGTGGTTTTCTCCCATGAATTCTTCACCCAAGTCACAACTTCTTGCAGTTTAGGTTTCACAAAGTTTCCATGCTGATTTCTCTCCATTCACACAGCAGTGACGTCAGGACTCCATGTAATGTCACTGATTGCTAGAAGCCAGTTGGGACGGCCCTAGTGACCAGTTTACGGTAAATTAATTTTCATTCTGAGACAGAGCCTGGGGGTCTTATTTTCTGGGGGATGCCTTATATTTCACTCAGAAGGAAACCTGTAAGTAGGTCTTATTTTTGGAGGATGTCTTATTTTCGGGGAAACACTGTAGTACAGCTGGGCTTGGCCAGGAGAACTTTCAAGGCTCGCCAAGTTGCAGTCACAGCTATAATCACTTAGAATTCTGGGGTCACAGTGTATGGATGAACAGTCTGTTAAACCCTCCCAAATATATTACCTACCCTGTACATTTCCCAGAGATAACATGTTGAAACTACTTCTTATTTTGTAAAATTAAACATGTCCTATTCAGGCAGAATCTAAAAGAAATACAAAATTCATCTTTTGTTCATTCTCTGGCATCGTTTTATGCCATATGGACAATTTTAACCACCTTAAGGGTGGTTTTTATTCCATAAAATATTAAATGTAGTACAAACCTATTGTAACACTGAGTGCAAGGTCACAGATGACCCTGTGAGCACAGGCTTTCTGCATTATGGAGACAGATGATTTACATGGCTCAGTGCACTGGGGATATGATGAGGGCATAGAATTAGTAAGAGTGCTTGTGTCGCTTTATAATAGCTTTTTGGTCTTTTAACAAGAATCCTGCTGGGTTGCCCTTTAGTGCTACCAGACCTTGTTCAGTGGCTATTATTCAGCTGTATTTTGTAAAACACATAAAACTATATTGAATCTTTCTTTTGTAAAATTATCCATCCTTATGGATTTCTCTTTGGGATTGGTCTGACTGTGCAGTCAGAAAACTCATAAGATAGCTTTTGTGTTCAGAAAGTACAATGGCGTGCCTCCAACCCAAAATTGTAGAATGAAAGAAGACAAAGTTTGGTGTCCATCTTGTCTAAAGCCACCATTTGACATGCAGACAACTTTTAGATGAAGTGACAGGTTAAATGTCATTTTTAAAAAGCCTACAGTAATAATAGCCATCTATTCTTTATATGTGCCAAGCACTATTGTAAAGATTTTATATGTATTAACACATTTAATACTTCCCACATTATGACCTTTGACAATCCTCTGAAGTACATACCCTCATTTTACACATATGAGGAAACTGAAAAAAGAAAGGCTAAGTAACCCAGTCACAGAGCTAGTAAGCAAAGGACTAGTATTTGAACCCAAGCAATCCATCTCCATGTGTAAATGTATATCAAAAAGAAAAGAGAATACCAACAAATAAATGGATTTTTTACTAGAATCTGAACACATGAATATACATTTTTTAGTTACTTGCACTTTTATACCAATGATAAGAATTTGCTTTTGTGGGTGAGTTTCTTTTGTTTGATTCTGAACTTCATGCTGGGGATTGATTACAAAGTTGGCCTGAATGTCATGCAAGCATGGCATGCTGGGAGCTCAGTTCAGATTTGCAATGTGTTCATCACATGTCACGTTAAATAGAGGCACAGAAAGCTAACTCTGTGGGTTTTAGTATGACTAATTACATAGGTTTACTGTGCTCTAGAATTAACTGAATGAATTTGACATAAGGAATATGCTACTTGGCACAAAGTAAAAGGATTAAAAATTTCAGCATGATTCAAAGGAATAAGGAGAAAGAAAGCAATGCTGACCCTCCATAAAAAATTTTAAAGAAAAAATAATCAGAAGTCATAATCAAGCTTGCAAAAGCTCTTCTTTACAAGCTGACCTGCAGAATAAAGTCAATTCAAATGCTTTCATCTGCTAACAAGAAAGAGCTTCCCCTCAGTTCTTTTCCTTTTTAACATCATCTCACCGATGGTTATCATTGTTAGTTCTTTTATTTAGTTACTGGAGATACTTGTACTTCTGGGTACCTTATATATATATATATTATTTCTAATCCTGACCACACATTTCTGTAAATTAAGTATTGTTATCCCCATCCCCCCACAAATTTCTGTAAATTAAGTATTGTTATCCCCATTTTCAGTTTAAGTGCCTTAGATTCTTTTTAAAAAATATATATATATTTTATTGATATTTCACAGAGAGGAAGGGAGAGGGATAGAGAGCTAGAAACATCAATGAGAGAGAAACATCGACCAGCCGCCTCTTGCACACCCCCTACCGGGGATGTGCCCGCAGCCAATGTACATGCCCTTGACCGGAATCGAACCTGGGACCTTTCAGTCCGCAGACCGACGCTCTACCACTGAGCCAAACCGGTTTCGGCTGCCTTAGATTCTAATAGACAAAATAACTTGCCCACAATTATATCACTCATCAGGATGTAGATATGAGTTTACTTGATGAGTCTATTATTATTAATATTAAAAATAAATTCTACTGAGTGTATACCATATGCCAAGCATAGTGCCAAGAATTTTACATTGTCCATCTTATTTACTTCTTACAGTAATGTAAGAATGTATGTGTTGTTATTCCTTTTTTACTGGTAAGGCTGAAAAATTACTCCCCCAGAATTTGTCAGTTTGAATCCCCAGAACCTGTGAATATGTTATCTTACACTTTGCAGATGTGATTAGTGAAGGATGGATTAATATGGGATTATCCAGGTGGGCCCAATGTAATCAGAAATGTTGTCATAGAGGGAGTGAAAGAGATCTGACTGTGGAAAAGGAGTGTCAGAGTAATGTAGTGAGAGACTCCAGCAGCCACCTGACTTTGGAGTTGTCAGAAGGAACCACGAGCCAAGGAATGCCTTAAAAACTAGAAAAGTCCCATGAATGGATTTTTCCCTAGATCCTCCAGAAAGAACACAGCCCTACTCACTTATTTTAGGGCTTCTGATCTCCAGAGCTCTGAGATAATAAATTTGTGTTGTTTTAAGTTTCTATGTTTTTTGTAATTTTTTTATTACAACAAATATGTTATATAACATGTTCACTATCACATAATGGTAGACAATGTTCAAACCCTAAATTCTCACCCACTGAATCTCACAGAATGGATCAAATGAGCTGCTTGGCCCAACATAACTAAAACGGGCTCCTCCCAGTCATGATTATGGCAGTAACCTCTGGCCACTAATTCCTCTTAGGAATTCTCAGAATACTGTATTCTTACTTATAAATTCTTCAAAATTTATGCTGTCTAAACAGTACCTTCTGGGTAGAAAATGAGAATATAAGAATTGATAATATTTTTGCCAAATTTCATCCATATAAAAATCAGAACTGAAGATAAGTTACTTTTTCATGGAACTGATATTCTGGAAATGACTGCTTAAATTGCAGAGTGAAGAAAATATCTGACCAAGAAAAGTTAGAAACATAACCCAATATTGAAAACAAAGGTTGATGGTTATCTAACCCTGAGAGATTTTCACCTGTAATTCTAATTAAAACATCATAATTTTATATTACTATATGACAATGTTCTATGTTTTCTATCTTTTCATTGAGGTATTATTATTATATACAGTAACAGACACTAAGTGCACAGTCTGATGAGTTTTATATAACCTATTGGTTACCCATTGGATATAGAGAACATTTCCACAACCCTAGAAAATTCCTCATGTCCCTTAGTTTTTGTCTTCAAGACAACTATGTAACATTAAACTGTAAGAAACCCATTTCTTACTTACTAGGGCACAATTTTGCTATGCCCACAACTGATTATACACATATTTAGAATATAAATTAGGGTTGTATTATTTAGGGTACACATAGAGAATACTTACTCACCTTTCAATGTAGTCCCATTAAATGGTTTCCATAATTTGTCTCCCACCTACCTTCATAATCTCTCTTCTTTGTTTGCTCATATGTTCCATATTCCCACCATACCTTCCCTTACACATACAGAATTTCTATACATCTCTTAATATTAATTTAAGAGCTACCTGTTTATTGAAACCCTTCCTTAAAACTACCTCAATTTGTGAAGAATTCTCTCCCTCTTTGTAAATATCCATAGACGAGGTGACTTTTAAACTCAGAAATTTGTTTCTCACAATTCTAGAGGCTAGGAAGTCCAAGGTCAAGATGTTGTCAGATTTGGTGGCTAAAGAGGAATCACTTTCTGGTTCATAGATGGCCATCCTCTTGTCGTGTCCTCACATGGTAGAATGGGTAGCTCTCTGGTCTCTCTTTTACTAGATTTTTCTAGTCCCACTCTCATGACTCAATCACCTTCCCCTAGACTCCATCCCCTAATCCCATCACATCAGGGATTAGGATTTAACATATGAATTTGGGGGGGACACAAGCATTCAGTCTATAACAGTGCCCCACTATGCCATAATCACTCTGCTAAAATAAAATGTATGATTGAATTTCTTTACGGGTCACTCTCTATTAAATTATGGAACAAGATTGCAAAATGCAAAGTCTTAATGAACCGAAAGAGTGAATGAGTAAAGTCGCAAAGATTAGTATAACAGGGAATGATCGGGAGTGTAGCAACTCTAGAAAGCTTATACTACCATCTAAAAAATTCAAGTGACCTTATTTAAATAAAACAAAACCAAAACAACTTTGGGGCCAAAACTTGTGGCAAAACATGTATAAGCTATTAAAGAAGGTGTGGGCACTTCCTAGTGGAAGGGGCATATACTAGTGACCAGCTAAGGTTTAAAAGAGTTTACAAAAGTTTCTTAGTTCAATCCCTGTCTGGCAATCTGTTCTACTGCCTGGGAGAGTAAACCACAACTAATTGCCCTTACCTAAACTTCTAAGTATTATCTGAGAAAACAGGAAACAATTTCTATCCCAATACCTAATTGTTCACAGATGAATTGTACTTCCATAGAGAAAATCAAGTGAATATATAATTTCTCATCAGTGCTATATTACTCTGTTCGACATCATACAATAGCCCTTTCTCATTAAGCAGCATGCTTAAACTTGGGATTTTAAAATATTTACAACATGTTCACATTTTGTAGGCAACTTTTGCACATCATTTTTTTTATTAGGTTCTACATTTACAATACAGTGTTGGACAATTTCACTAATGCTCAAATTAATTTATAAGATTTATTCATTTGGACATAATTTTCATGGGTGTTTTCACTTTCTTTGTTAGGGGTCTCACTTCAAACTATTGATGCAGTATGTGCTAAGGAAGAAACACAGGACAGAAGTTGGAGCAATGCCACTAATCAGATTTTGCTTTGAGGAAATCAAGTCTCAGAACTTCCAAGAGAAATGAGAGTGAAGAACAAATGGCCCTAGTAAACTCTCTTAATCCCCTAGGAGACTTTGATGAGTGACCTTGTTAGAATTTTAGATGATGCTAATGTAATTTGAAGCATCTGCTTAGGTAGGCAGTGCAACGCAGAGATTAATAGTACAGGCTCTGAAGTCAGAGATCTCGGGTTAAATCTAAGGTCACACTTAATCACTAAAGCCACAGGTTCATTTGTAAAACTAGCTGCCTCAGAGGCTTGATTAAAAACTCAAGTGAGATAATTTGCAAAATACTTAGTGTCAATTCTGACACATATAAAATGATAGCATGTACTACTATTATTATTTGCCTGAAATTAAACCAAAAAAAAAAAATCAGATGACATTTATATTTATTTTGGTCATAAAGGAGTTTACTTTCTACTTACCGTATTTGCCGGCGTATAAGACGACTGGGCGTATAAGACGACCCCCTAACATTTCCACTCAAAATACAGAGTTTGTTATATACTCGCCGTATAAGACTACCCCCACTTGGAGGCATATTTTTCAGGGCCAAAAAATCGTCTTATATGCCGGCAAATATGGTATTCCTTATACTGATTGTTTAACAGTGTGAACATTTCTGTTAAACACACAACACACACACACACACACACTACAGTTTTTATAATGAGATTATAGTAAAACATTTTACCTAGCAGTAGTATGATGAGGGGGTTGTCCCTATGCAAACTCCATCATCAATGCTGGAAATTATAGCGAGAAACTACAGCATAATTACTACACATTCAAGGCCCTGTGTTCTTATTCGATTACTGACTTCACTGACCTTTCAAATTCTTTAATTTTCAAATTCTTATTGAAGCATGGTGAAGAGAATGTAGTATGGTCAATCTGGAGTTGAGTAGTTGCAAATAATTAAATTTAGTTAAAGCCTAATTATTCATAAAGAAAAACCTAGCATTTCCTTGGATCTTAATGTGTCCATGCAGCCTCATGACTAGCTAGGCTGGCTGTACCCAGCAGTGCAACACCTGAGAATTGATCAGAAGCTTAAAAAATCAGCAGATGTCATTAACTCAACATGTTCCCTTGAGCAAGTTAGTCAACTTTGTGAGACTTTGCTTCCTTACCTATATAGGCTTGGATGGGACCAGTTCCTTTAACAATTTCTTCCAGACTTCAAAGTCTATGTTTACAGATCATCTGCTTCACCTTTTTCTATTCTAACATAATTTAAGGAAAACACATTACCCCATTAGCAGTGGCAGAGATCCTCAAATAGAATGACAGACGCCTACTACTGGAAAGTATCAGAATTGCTAGTGAGATGGGAAATTTGAATTTGAAAAATTCCTGTCACCCCAAGTGGGTTCTTCTTCCTGTTTCTCCACTGACAGAACTACTCCAACTACCTAAATATTAAATTTTAAAACATATTACTTATAAAACCTCTAATACAGGGGTCATGAAAGGGTGGCTCTCAGACCATTATTGGTCTGTGTATGTATTTTATATAGTAAAAAGGTGTCCTTAAAATATTTGAATTAAATGCCAAAACTTGCAATTCAAGAGAAATCACAAAAATATTAATTTCTGGTTTCCTTTGAAACTACACTACATCATGCACTCCCTTGGTCTTTAACATTTCTCACTTCACATTACTCTTTTCTCTTCTAGGAGAAAAAACATGTCTCTGTATCTTAGTTCTATCAAAGGCGGGCAAACCAAAGATAGACTAACTCTGGATGGTGGCTACTTTGTGTTTTGCTTTATTATTATTTGTCATAGTTGTCAGCGTGTCTAAAATAGTTCATCACTCTCAAATAAAAATGGTGGTGTTTTCTGCATCAATAATGAAAGAATGGAGTACCTGTTTCAAAATTGCCTAAAATTTATTAGTTACTATAATGGGTTTTATGAATAAATTAATAATTTGAACCAATGTGCACACAATCATTAGTCCAGAGAACTGAAAGCTCAAATGAGACATTTGTTTCTTTTTTTACATTACATTTGAAATCAGGCTGTAGAAAACAGACACTTCAGTGATGACTATATCCAAATACTGACGGCCCTAAGGAGCAGCAGAACAATCCACTCCTTGTTGGTTACAATGGTTTCTTTCCAAATGAAAAGGATATTTAAATGTTCGGAGGTTGGGTTTTTTCCCCTCCTTTCCCTCCCTTTCAATCTTATTTTCTGTCTTACATTTTTGTTACTAGTGTTGTCCTAGAAAGGATGACCTCCGACATCTCTCCAATTATGAGAAAGTGTCTTTTAATACTGTAGCCATAATTTAACATCAGCGGTTTGGCGCTTAGCGTGTTCGTTCTCACGGAAAGCAATGTGTGAAATGTGCTGCCGAACTGTCCCATATGCATGACTCCACAAAGATGCCTTCTGTTGCACAGTCAAAGCCTGTCAGCGGTATCTTTGGGGCGCAGCAGTAACAAGTAGTGGCAAATGGAGACAGAAGGTAGCCTCTAAGCATAGCAAACACCCCGCCTCGGAGGGGGCTGTTATTTGCATCCTGTTAAGGAAGCAATGTAAATATGGTTGGTAGGATGACTGAAAGTGAGCTTAGTCAAAAATCTCCAGAATCCCTGACTCCTTAAATTCAAGTTGCTAAATAAGAAAGACCTAGCTCTCTAACCCAGGTGAGTGATGAGATGGCACAATCATCCAAGAATGATGGGATTGAAGTAGACATTACTGTTACAGTGTTGGAAAACTCACATGGTCTTCAAAAGTAAGACCCTATGTAGGTGTGTGTGTGTGTGTGTGTGTGTGTGTGTGTGTGTGTGTGTGTGTGTGTGTAGACATTATCCCAGTGCTCTCCTGTTCAGACAATGATGCAAAATAGAAAATCATTCAGGTTTAAAATGGATCATTGGATTCTGCCCTCCTTCCTGCTCCTAAATTGGAACACACCAGGCCTCAATTATATAGGAAGGCAGAGTGTGTGAGACTACAGCTGTGTTTAAACCAAAACAAACACAATCTTTTGCACCATCCTCTGTTGCCTTTTCATCAGATTTCCTTTCTGTATAGGGGTTGGATTGACATAGATTCATGAACTCTTTTATATATTTTTTGTTAATCTACATTTTTGCCTTCTATTTTATCTTTGTTGTTCCGTTCTCATTTCTTTTCTAATTTTCTCTCTCCTGAACCCGGGTTGACATTTGTAACAACCTTTTCAGCTGGTTCCTGCCCCAAACCACATGTTTGCATATTTGTTCTTATGGCTTCTGGTTATTACCATTGTCATAGTTTCTTTGCTAGTATTTTTTTTTCATCTCGTAACAACTTCATCATATCTTGGATGACTTTAAGGAAATAAAACCATATAAATTCATTCTCAGACTAAGCCACGATATCTGAAATAAATCCAAAACTTCATATTTTTTGTAAAATCCTGAGAGTTAATGGGTCAGTAAATAATTACAAGGTTTTCTCCCAAAAGAACTTTGTGTCCAAAAAAGTATTTTTACCAAAAGTGAATATAAAATGCACAGTTATCCCCCTGAGACTGAAAAATATGTGAATAATTAATTCCTGCAAAAAAAATTCTCATCCCATGGTTGCAATTAATTTGACTGAAATATTAGATTTATTCTTCGGTTTTCTTTGGGTCTATAGAGTCTGCAATCTAGTCTTAGGAGGTGACAGTTTGTAAGTTCTTGGACTAACATGAAAATCACTGCCTATGCTCAGCTCCTCTTTATCTCGATGAACTTTTGTTGGTCCAATATTTTTTCTACAGTTTATCAGGGTAATTAATGAGCAGCCTGGCAGTTTTATCTCACGGGGACACTGGTTCCATCTCTGTGGTCTTTCAGTTGTCTCTCTGCAGAAGAGTGAATGCATGGGATTGTTTTCAGATCTTGGTGGAGGAAAATAGTTATTTCGTCTTCAGGAGTCTAATCCAATCCTTATAACCAGCCCAAGTAATTTATTCTTCCTCAAAATGTGTTTACAGAATTTTCATTTGTTCTTCAAACTCTGTTATTTATGTGATATTTTGGTACATGTAGGACCCAATTTTTGTTTTTGAAGAACCAACTAAGTAAACTGGCCAAGAATTGACCTACATCTTTCTCATTGTTGTGCTTCAATTGCCAGCACAGTGTTCCTCTAATTTAACACTGTGTAGCATTTTACAAACATTAGCTCATTTAATCTCCATTAGAGCCGATTGAAATAAATTTGACTCTTTCCCCCCCCCCCATTTTAAGAATGAGAAACATAAGGCACAGAGATGTCTGGTGACCTTGCTCAAGGTTACCAGAGAGCAAGTGGTAGAGCCAGGCTCTGAGTCTCAACGTTTGTCCTGCTAGTTTATATGTCTACATTCTACTGCTTCTTTGTGTTCAGTACAAGTCTGTGGCTGGAAGAACAAATAGAAAATAGAGAGGAAAGAAGGGAAGGTGAGAAGGAAGCAATTTAAAAAAACACAGGACCCAAAATATCGTTAATAATTCAGAGATAAAATTTGGATTTGAATTTTCTTAGTACTATTATTATGAGCACCATCTGGAATAAACATTTATTGTCTTTTAAATATATTTTGATGACTATTAAATAAAGGTAATAGTTACTTAATAGCATAATAATGTAATACAAGCCCACAAAGCTACCACTTGTTCAAACACTAGAATGTGTATCTACCCATGTGTTGCTAACCTATCAGATCTTCCTATTGCCTCCTAGGGATAACTAACAGCTATACTGAATTTTATGCACATCATTCCCTTTCTTTCTTCATATAGTTTTATCACGTATATAGGTAGCCTGAAGAAGAGATTATTTAGTTTTGTTTGATTTTTTTAAATCAAAATGGTATGATACTCTATAAAGTTCTCTGTCATTTGCTGTTTTCACTTCACATTATATTTCTGTGACTTCATCTTCTTGACAGTTTCAAAGCACTTTTAATTATCCCATTTGATTCACATAAAATATATTAGAAATAGGTAGATTGGCCTAGTTTTTCCTATTCCTTTTATAACTATATTATCAAATAACTATGCTGGCAGCCACAAGCAAATCTTTCCTTTCAGCCAGGCCACCACTTGTAGGAAGACACACTGGCAATGTGGGTGCGAAGTCTTAACAAAGTGACACTACAAACACTCCATATCAGTGACATGTTTGAATGTTTGTAACCCTGAATTTATTCTTCATGTGGTAATGGTGCTCCCACCTTACAATGAGAGAAAAAAACGTGAAATAAAAATGAATCACTACACTTTCCTTAGGCCTTCTTGAAATTCGTCTTATTTCCACATGTGTGACACATAAATAAAGCTTGTGTTCATTCCAAATATGGCTGTCATTTCTATTTCACCATAATCTGTAGGATATGGTAAATAATAGCATATGTAACCCCCCCAAAAAAAATATATATATATCTGAGGGAAGATTCTGTATTTTATTACCTTCCAAACATCCCTTTCAGACCTTCAGACCTTCTTTCAGCTGCCTAGCAAGCATGTGAGGCAGGAAGAGACCTGATGTGGCCATGGTTGTGCTGGGTTGTGTGTTATTTATTACTCAGCGATGTGCTAATATCTACCTTATAACACGGTACCAGTTAGCAGAGAAATTAGAATTCTGCTTCTTGTATAGAATGTTTAAATGTGCCAATAGTTCATAATTCCTATGAGGATATTAAGAACACCAAAAGCTTCTGTTGACTAAACTGAAAGGGTACTAATCCTCTGGTGGTTTCCTCCGTGGCACTGAGCTGATAACTCCTGGTCTAACATGGTATGTTTTATGCAACATTGATGCTCTTTCTTCATGACTATTTACTGAATCTATGTCTGCATGGGAGATTCGTTAATGGACAGCATAAAGTAACAGAAAAATTCAGGGCACATTTATGTGACGGTTGGGAAAGGTGTAAGAGGTAAATTTACCACATAAGCTTTTCAAGTTTATTCTTGCACATTGATTAACTTATTTAACTTCTTAACCACAAAAAAAAGATTAGTCATTACCATTCAAGGAGTGAAATATATGCATGGAGCAGCAGCCATGTGTGATATAAAAACACTGAGAATTGTCCAGTGCTAAGCAGTCAGACTAAAGCATTTAGAATCCTAAAGTCAAGGTCATGTTGAACAGCATTCTTTACGGGGCCAAAAAACTGCCCCCCCCCCTTTGAGTTTAAATAACTCAGGGGAAAAAGTGTAGAGCAAAGTTGTTTCTTTTTGCCTCATTTGCTTATAGTGCAGTCAAGAGGTCGAGAGCACTTATTCTGGAGTCAGCCCCACTTGGGTTTAAGTCTCATCTTCACCACTTACTGAATTTGGAGCTTAAAAAAAGTAACATAAACTTTTTGATCCTCAGCCTCCAACATCATCCAATGGGGATTTTTTTATGGCCTTTATTTCATAGGGCTGTTGTGAGTATCAAATGAGATAAAGCAATTGGGTTTCCTGACAGGACCCGACATTTACCTTAGAGTAGAGTGAACTGGTGGGTGATTGGATCATCCTGCTGAGTTCAAGAGAGCCCCATCCACGCTTGCCTGCTAGGACCACGTTTTCCCACAGACAAAGAGGTGCTGGCTGCATCATTAGACGTTATTTTGCTTTTGGATTCCATGTGGCCCCCAGCTGGAGCAGAGGGACGGGAGTCGGTGCTCAGCCTCACATGGGGAGCAGCCAGTGTGCACTGAGGTTGCACTTCCTTTGTTCAGCCATCTGACAAGCAGGAAGAGGCCCAGCAGCCTTCTCTCCTCCGGGTTATCCCTATGGAGAATCCTATACGCAGCCCACTTTCATTTTGCCTGCACGTGGTGATTGTTGTCCTTTTCTAGGGCTTCGTGTTTTCTTTCTTACCGAGTCCTTTTCATGTGAAAGTTGGGCAAGATGTACCTGCACAGCAGGCATGCTCCCCCCTCCTGATGAGTATCTATTTCTTGTTTCAATCCCACATGGTTAAAGCTAGTTGTTTTGTGAAGCAAACAAGCTGGGCCAAAGTTAGGGCAAACAGGATGTGTTCCCACTCAGGGGGTGGCATCTTAGAAGGGAAAGTCCTTCATGAGGTATGCTCTCAATTACTCCGTTTGAAGTGGTCAAGAAGAGCAAAGAAATCTTGGACAAAAGAAATACAGTTCATACAAGTGAGACTTTCGGGCTTCTATCAGAATCCATTGTGCCTCAGAAACAAAATGGGGCATGGTATTTCTAAAGATAGTATTCACTTGGATACTCAAGTAGCATAAATGTTCTTTTGATATGAAACTGAAATGAAGAATTGCATTCTCAAAACTGACTGATTCCAAGGGGCTTCCAATGACTGGTATTTAACTAAAACATGATGACTTGAGCTCACCACTGAATAATGCATATCACAGACAGGCAGAAGAAAAAGGAGAGGGGGGCCTTCTGGGTCAGCTTCGGAATGGAAATGGAAAAGAACAAGGCTAGAGTGCAGAAAGGAAAAAGTCATGGAGTGGGTTAAGAGAACTGTATTTCTAATGAGGAATGGCCATGAACTCAATTCAGAGTTCTTCGGGAGTTTCTTCCCAGGACTTCTCAGGAATTCCACCAGGGATTGTCGAGATTATTTCTTGTTGCTACTTTTCTCCCCTTTAGGTGATTTGTTTATGCTAAATAGCAAGTGGTGAGTGGTAATTTCTTAGGCTGGTGTTCCTCTCAGCTTTACTTGTGACTATTGGGTTGCCATTTATTTTCCCCAATGGAATTCTCTTACTTACTGTCTTTTCTCAGAGTCTGTACAATTAACTGCATTGATCAAGACTAACTAGGATTCTCACCTTAAGCAGATTTTAAACTCATTTGAACATATTTATATTGAAAGTATTTTAATGCGTTCAAGCACACCTTTTTAAAAACTTATAAATTTAATTTTTTAAAGAAGTATTTTTTTCAAAAATTCTTTGAACTGTATGCTAAAAGGAAGAAATTTATTTTATGTCAATTATGTTTCAATTTTTAAATAGCTTTATAAAAAGAGAAGTAAATATTGCAAAACCATCTGCTGAATTGAGGCACACAGATAAACAGAATAAGTTGGGCCCAGTGTACTGAAGCTTGGACCATCATGAAACCTAGGTTTTAGAACAAGCTAAGCCACTATGGGATCTTAGGCATGTAAATTAACCTTCAAGGACTCAGTTCATCATCCGTAAAATGAAGGGTTTGTCCAGATTAGCATTTCTCAAAGTATGTTTGGCAGAATGTTAGTTCTTCATAAAAGGGGATGGGTTCTTTGTCAAATCAATTTAAGAATGGTCCCATAAGACCAAATTAAATAGGTTTATTTAGTACAGGGCTTATCAGGCATTTTATCTATATACAAGGGTGACCACTATTTCCTAAACTTATTTAATCATCATAACCTTTATCAACTTGACCCCGACTTCCAACATCTGCAGGTCTATAGTATATAAACTTCGGGAGATACTTAACAAAGTCTAGTGTCCTTTTGCCAATTATCCAAATCATTTCCTCAGCCAACAATTCTATTTGGACACTTAAATTCAGACACACAAGCAAAACAAAGCTATTAATTGGTTATTATAACACAACGATTTGCAACAAGGAATCTGAATAGTTGGGACAACGCTTCATATTAAGTGTGGAGACAGATATGGTCCATGTATTCATCGTTATCAATCCATTTCAGGCTTGCCCTAGCATCTTGTCAAGGGATATATGTAGAAAGCACTTAGAGGCTAGCAAAAGCAAGACATAACAGTAGAAGTATGGGCAGAGTCAAACCAAATTCTATTGGAAAATGAAAACACTGGTAAGCTTAAAAAATGTTTGAACTCTATTATAAACTTGAGTCAATTATTTTCTCTTTCCCATCCAACAACTAGAAGCGACAAGTTAAAAAAAAAAAAACAGGGTTCATTATTAGCCCCATTTTAAGAGCCCATATACTTACTATTGGGGTGCAAAGCTGGGCATGGGGGCAATTGAATGAACTAGAAAAAGCAGAAAACCTTTTTCAAAAGCGGCTGAACTTTACGCAGTCAAGTCTGTAAGGAAAAGTTCATCTTAACTTTTCCAAAGTTCTTTGATAAATATGAAATTATATGCTGTCAAAATTGGCTGAAACCCAGTTGTCTACATCTAGCCACAATTTCTGGAAAATTTATCATATATTGTTCCCATGGCCTTTTCTCTACAAAGAACTTATCTAGTTATATTAATGGTTATTGGCCTCCTTTATCATTCTTTTGCAACCAAATCCTTCTGGACAACACAAATATAAATGTAAATGTGGTCACATATAATAAATGACTGCTTTGGCAATAGCTTGACTATGTGCTCTACATGACGCATCCCAGCAGCTTTCTCCCTTTCCTACTTATATTTATTAAGAGCAGGAGTTGTTTTTTCTTCCATTACCACAAATAATACACTATTTAGCAATTCCAAACATATATATTTTTATGAGTTAAAAACAAATTAAATTCTTGGCAATTAAATTAATGGCATAATATTTTTTTTTAAAAAGAGCAAAAATACAGTGTTCTCAGAGTTGCAGAAAATAAAATTATAGAAGGATAATTGTTATTTGTGGCCCCTCCCAGGCAAACTTTCAGGAGTGGCCTCACTAGCTTTTTACTTAAAAATAAACCAACTTATATGTCTTCTCCTTCACAATATCAGAGATGCTTAGGTTTCATTTAAGCCTAAGAAGGAAAGAGGAAAAACACAAAGCAAATATTGTTTACTCCTGACAAGATTTAACCATCTGCAAGCTGAAAAACTGATCTTTAACAACAGGATGCTTCCTTATACGACTGCCTAGTCTTATACTTCTATACTTCAGTTATCCTGCAAGCAAATAAAATGTACCCATTAGGGTTGCTAACAAACCTCTATAAACACCCTGAGTTGATTTAACTGAACTCAGAATTAGTGAGTTATAGACTCACCTTCAGCCTCTAAACTGTCACCTTTTTTGTTGTTGTTAATCCTCACCCAAGGTTACTTTTCCATTGATTTAGAGAGTGGAAGGGAGGGGGAGAGACACACAGAGAGAAACATCAGTGTGAGAGAGACAAATGGATTGGTTGCCTCCCACATGCACCCCAACCAGGGCTGGAGATCGAGCTTGCAACCAGGGTATGTGCCCTTGACCAGAGTCAAACTGGAATACCTTCAGCCCTTGGGTATCCACTGAGCCAAACTGGCTAAGGGCTAACCTGTAGCCTTTAACCTTTTCATATTCTGCCTGATCTCAAATGCTTCTGGGACCACTTGGGTGAAACTGTTTTTATAATTGTAATATTTCTATGTTTGGTTTCATATCACTAACATAGAATCAGTTCTATAGAATTAATACCATAGCATCTAATATGCAGACATTAATTCTTCACTTAAAGGTCAATAGGAAAAATCTCATGAGATAATAAAGTGTATTGGTCTTTAGATTACTTTTTTAAATTTCCTTCAGTTTAGATATTTATGAAAGTGTTTTATAATGATATATTTGATTTTGGTTTTACTTGATAAATAAGTACAAGAGATCTATAGTATAGCATGATATCCAGTGCTAACAATAGTGTACTGTATATTTTAAAATTTTCAAGGAGGGTAGATCTATGTCAAGTGATTTTTTAATAAATAATAATAAACAGGGTGTTTATTAATATGTGCTCTTCACACATTCCCATAAATGCCCCTACTATGTGCTAGCATGGGACTGCTGTATTGGGCTTCTGGCACTGGTGATGGCCTAGATTGGAGGAGCAAGACAGAAGATGCTCCTTGTCCTAAACTATCACCCTTCTATGTTTCCTAAATGGGGGTCTTCCTATATTACACCTTTATTCCCAAACTTTAAAGACTGTTAAAATAAAAACAATTGCCTGAGCAATACCCTTTAAGATTACCATGGCAAATAGAGTTGGCCCATGTGATATTTCTTATCGAATGGCAGAGGCTGTTTATATGTGCTGAAATGGGTTCTAAGGACAGCTTCAAACTCAGCAGGAAATTCTGTTTTTGGTTAACAATGTCTGATCTGGGCACAGAAGAAATCTGAAGTGTGTCAGCTGAGTGTTTCCTAACCATTGTTATTGCTTGCCCAGCATCTATTCCTTCATATTCTGCTAGTGTCATCCTGACTTTCCATTAAAGATTCCCCTATTTCCTAATGCACCCACTTGCCTTCTAAATATTTTTGTATCTCTGTTGTTGTTTTTTTACACATTAAAAATCAGACCCGTTTGATTGAGCAAGAAATGTGTCAATAATCATAAGTGTCCCCTCCTGTCAGCCATGTAGGCAGGCTAATTGGCTGGTGCAGAGAAGGGGGGTTTGCTCCAGCTTCAGCCTTGTAATAAATGTATTGAAGATGAAGCCTACAATAATTTGCATGAAATTATCATATGCTTTGTGAGAACATCCAGCAGTTACTGAGTATTTTGCTGAAATAAAAAATAAATAAAACAAAGGAGAATAAAGAAAATATATATTGTATTTCAAGCCAATACAGGCTTGTTCAAATATTTATAAAGTGGTACAGAATTATATAACAAAATCTTATGAGATAATCTATAGCAGCATTTTTTTCTCTCTCAGGAATTAAAGAAACTTTAAGTAAAAGGGTTATCTGCCAGAGCAAGCTTCTAGCACCGATGTGCCTGGTGTCTCCTACAAGAGGATATCTTATTAGATTTAAGGTATTCTGATGAAAATACACACACTTCCGTGTTTATTGTTTCTCCCCTACCCACTAGTTTTCCATGAGTTTGATCTTGCTATGTTTGACACTTCCAAAGGAGTAACTCCAGACTTTGTCAAAGGCATATTGTTTTGGGACCCATGCTTTCAAAATAAGCTTAAAGTGCCTCTCTCTTGCTGTGTTTATTTCCCCCATAGCACTTAGCTCAATCTGTAATTGCTTTACTATTTGTCCCCCTGCTCTTTGTCTACACCAGACAAGCTGCATGAGGGCAGGGACTTACACCAAGAAGAGTTCCTGGCACAATAATTGTGTGTGAAAAAGATGATGGATGGATGGATGGATGGATGGATGGATGGATGGATGGATGGATAAATGAATGAAGCTGATAGTGATAGAACAGGGTGGAGGTGCTTTTATTTTTCAGGCAGCTTTGTTTGCCAATCCATGAGCCTTCCTACAGGGGAAGCTCCTAAGATGAGGAGCTTCTTGTACTCTCTCCTGCCTCTCTTGAGCATGGTCCCAATACCCAGGTGATGTTGATTCCTAGGCAGCCACTTCCAATGGATCCCTGCCATTCCTGGACTAAGTCCTAGTGAACCCAAAGCGTATTTCTGTGCCTCTGTTGATCCTGACCCTTCCTCAAGCCTTTATTCAGCAAAACAAGCTATGGTACATTTCCTTCTCCTTGTCTTACCGTTCCAGAGTCTACATAAAAGGTCAGACCTTTCAGTGCTCTGCCAAGAAGCACTCTCTAGACCATTCATAACATCTGGCCCACAGCTCCTAATTGCCCATGGATGCCTTGACATAAGCAACAGCTAATCCTTATTACGCAAGGTTCTGGTTATATTAAAAAATGAGATAATGTACATGAAAGTGCTTCTTAAGCTATAAAATCCTATACAAATGAAAGAGATCAAGATCATGATCATTACTACCATCTTTGTTGCCTTAGCTAAGACATAAAACTCTTTGAGAAGCCTTTTCACTTTTGTTCTTTTGCCTTTTAAGAAATATCGAGCTATATGTTTCCAGAGAAGAAACTGTTCCTTGGCATTAAACTAGAAATTTTTTAAAAATCACATTAACACTTCGAAGTGCTATGTTATAGAATAGATGAGGAAAAAACAATAAATAAAATAATCTCCTATTGACTGAGATTCACAGTTTATCCAAAATGCTGGGGACGGGTATTTCTTAGCAGTTTGTGTTGTAAGGCATATAGCATAAGCTCTGGAATACACTTTCGTTTCTGACCATGAAGAGTGAGCCTGATTTCTCCTTTACACAAGCGATCTTCCTGTCCCCCTGCTTAGAAGCGATCTCCCGAGGGAAGAGACCACAGCATGTCAATCAACCCGCAATATTCTCAGATCACATCAGACTCCTAAGAGAAATAGAAGTTGCCTAATTTGAATCACATTCAAAAGGTCTCAGCATGGCTCTGTCTAGAGAACTAGCTCGGGGATACATTGAATAATAATCCCTGTATCCTTGAGCACTTTCAATTAATAAGCAAAAGTCATGCTAAGCATATGGAAGTACTAAGATGAGTACATACAAACATGCTTCTTTAACATATGAATGTTCTCAGGGTATTGAATTACATGCTAGCAAGAAAGCTAGCTGCAGAAAGGGGAGTCTCAGGAAGGATCCTTTAAGGACATCCTTCTGTTTCACTAGTTTGGCCTTTGCTGTTCAGCTTTCTCCCACTACTTTGAGCAATATTGTTATTTCATTATTAATCCTGATTTTTAAAAAATGTATACCAAGAGTCCTGAAAGCTCGTAATTTATTGATACGTCAGGATTCTGAATAAGTTACTATAGGTTTCAAACATGTTATAAACTCTCATGAGGGACTGAACTCCCTGAAAGAATCTAGCTCATTAATTTCTTGAAGAACTTCCGAAGGTTTATTTTTGCAACATTCCCTTTATTTTTGCAGACTCTCCTTTAGCTCGCCTCCAGCTATAAAGAATCGAAGAGGGAAATGATGAAGCCTATCTTTGTAAAAGGCATCTAACCGAAGAACCTCAATATTAGTTACAAGCATTTGACACTGACTTGAGGTTTCACTGATGATTGGACTGGAAATTGGCATTCACAAGGAAGGCTTTGCAGACTCTTAGAGATATATATAATTTAACTTTGGTAGTTTGTGCAAAATAGAGGTTAGATTCTGCCAGTGCCCTCTCATGAACTTTTAGGAGTAGATAGTCTGTAGGTGAAAGGGTAAAAAAATAAAGACTCTCTTTTCCTACCAGGGTGGTGATTACACTTAAGTTTATGTAGCCCTAATGTTCTTGGGAGATCTTTCTAATTTATTCCTGGGTAGGCTCTCTCTGTGAAGCTTTTTCTTTTTTTCCCCTTGAGAGAATTTTTTAAAACTATCTTTGCAAATTGGATAAGTGTTGTATTACAGTGGTTTGCAACCCATTGATAGAGACTTTATGTGCTTTGAACTTCAGTAAGAGCATTCGAAAGACAAAATCCTCTTAACCAGAAAGCATTCAGTTTCCAAAAGTTCCTATTTCCAAGACATGAAAGCACTGTATTTCGAAAGTCATGTAAAGTCCAACCAGAGCAAATTGTACCTCTGCACAATGAGTTCAATGGTGGTCGGATTTTCAGAAAATGACTTGTTTTGAGGCTTCTGCAAATTGCCAAAGCAGCTTGCCCTTCACTCAGCATCACAGGGCTCCCCTGCCATCAGGGTGATTACACACATCGCCAGCCCAATTAAGACTGCATAGGGAAGGCTAAGTGTTCACTGTAGCCATTTCAGTTCACAGTCCGTGGTAAATTCTGTGAGAAAACTTCATTGGACAACTTTCCCATCCTCCTAGAAGAGGGGCCCTTGGTGGTCAGCCAGAAACATGCAAATCTATCAATGTAATTCATGCTGCTTCAGGGTTCAAAAAAACAGATATTTCCCAAGCCAGAGCAAATTAGCCTTTGGCACTGGAACTCTCGATTATTTATCCACTCAAGCACATCTATACAATAAGAAACAACTGCCTTGAAAGGCAATAAAATGTTGCATATAGCTCCCAGGGGCCTGTCTGCCTGATGAGGCATTTAATCAAGTAGGCCACGGAGCCATTTGCCTTCTCTGTATGTAGGGGAAGCGGTCTGAAACAGGTTCAGAGGTAGCCATCGAGCCCGGGGCTTGATTTTCTCCACAAGGCTCTTTAGGCAAAATCCCACAGGTCCATCTTCAGGCTATGGATGGTTGTTTCCAAGCTCAAGAAGTCAGCTCTGCTTTCTCCGAAAAGCCAGGTCAGGAAGGTGTTTGTGCTCTCACACTCTTCCTGAACTTTCAGACTGTGGTCAATGTTTCTTGCTAATCACTTCGAGTGCTTTCGTTTTTTCTTTCCCCAACAACAATGTAGACTACACAAAGTCAGGATGATGGCATCCCCCCGCCACCTCCCCAGGGCATCTAAAACCGTGCTTAGATGGATGATGGGTTCCTGAAAAGTACATCTTGATTGGTCTGCTGGTGACTCCTCACCTAAACAAAATTTCCACTTGTGTAAACGTTGCCTTTCCTCTCTTTTCATCTAGGCCTTTCCTTCAACCCTTTCCATCTGATGCTTCTGAAGATTTAGGTCACAAATTGCTACTTAAGGAGTTTTCAATGTATAAGCTTTCACAGATGCAGAGTAACTATGCATCAGGATGAAAGCACAATTACTCATTGACTTCATGGGACTTTGCATTAAGAATAAAATGGAGCCCAAACCGATTTGGCTCAGTGGAAGAGCATTGGTCTGCGGACTGAGGGGTCCCGGGTTCGATTCCGGTCAGGGGCATGTACATTGGTTGCGGGCACATCCCCGGTGGGGGGGGGGGGGGGTGCAAGAGGCAGCTGGTCGATGTTTCTCTCTCATCGACGTTTCTGGCTCTCTATCTCTCTCCCTTCCTCTCTGTAAGATATCAATAAAATATATATTTATAAAAAATTTAAAAAAGAATAAAATGGAGCCCAAACAGGTTTGCCTCGGTGGATATAGCGTCAGCCTGCGGAATGAAAGGTCCTGGGTTTGATTCCGGTCAAGGGCATGTACCTGGGTTGCGGGCACATCCCCAGTAGGGGGTGTGCAAGAGGCAGCTGATGGGTGACTATCTCTCATGGATGTTTCTAACTATCCCTCTCTCTTCCTCTCTGTAAAAAATCAATAAAATATGTTTTTTAAAAAGAATAAAATGGAAGAAATCTTTTGAAACTCAGCTAGCTGTTCATCTCTAGAGTGATGTCTTTATAAATTAATTGGGCCTCCTTATTCAGGAAGCACAAAAATCTTCATGTTTTTGAGTATTAGAAATGGATTCATTTGGATAAAATTGTAAGTTTCTACAATTTCAGGACTGGTTAAAGGGCATGGGTCTTTATAGGATGTCACTTCACACAATTAAAGCCTTTTACCACATCTCGTTCTCCCCAGGAGACTTCTGGAAATGCTTATTTCAGCGGTACCGCAAGAATCTCATGCCCACTCGTGTCTGGGAAACCTGGCCCACTAATCTCTCCAGCAACACGTGTGCTTCGATCTCCCGGGGATCAGAGGGCCCGGGAAGCACAGAACAGTGGGGGACTTAACACCTGCGTAACCACATGCTTGATCCCTGCCAGGACTCTTGCTGTTTAGATGAAAGAAAGGGCAGAGACGTTTTGGACAGGGTTGTGTCCTGGGTTATTTGTGAGCTACTTTGGGGCTGGCATGCTCTTACACTTGGAAGTCAATAAAAAATTCTCACAAACAGTCCACTGAAGCCAATACGAGAATCGCTGATTTTGAGCAACTTGGCTACATCGCTGAGGGACAGTCCATAACATTTGTTTAATGGAAAACACCCCACCATATGTATGCAGATAATGGGTGAAAAATTCAAATTCCCTGGGCCAGACTCCTTCCCACACATTCTTATGGGTCCCTGTACAAAAAAACAAACAAACAAACAAACAAACAAAAAACTTCTTTTCCCACCTGTTCATTGCACTTTTCAATGCAAATTCAATAGTGAACTAGCTTCATTCTCTCCAGAAGGAACTATTTCCACTGTTGTTGTTGTTTTTTGTTGTTGTTGTTGTTGTTGTTTTGTAGAAAATGCAGCTACAAAAAACCCCTTGTAGAGAAATGTCACTCCTGTGGGATGAGTCAACCCCCACACCCTCCCGCCACACACACACACACACACACACTACCACTTAGTTTTTTCACAAACTCCATGGAAAGTCCCTTCTCTTATTTAGTCCATTGCCTCCCCATTTGGCCTACTCCCTCTGTTGTAGTTTTCAAAGTTATCGCGTGATTATTATTAATGTTAACTTGCTATTTCAAACAGCCTAGGCCCGATCCATTAGATCTTGCAGAAGATCTCTCTGGGATTCTTTTCCTTTAAGTTGTGACTCTCCACAGCAGTTTGGTTTGGTCTGATTTGCTCTGTGACCTGTGTACAAGGCATGTTATTTTAGTTGGAAGTGAGCTGGGTTTGGTGATCACTTACACATGTTGTAGCTTTCCTTTTGTTTGTCTGCCTGCTCCGTTTTAAAATCCCACACTGGATAGAGTGAATTCAACTGTTTTTGAACCAGGTGAGAATTGAACTTTAGACTACTTTTTAAAACAGACAGGTTTTCCTAGTGAAGGGTTTTTGATGCCATTTGCTTTTGAATTTTGCTCTTTTAAATGCTTTTCTAAAACCCAGCTGTTGTTTACAATTCACAGACAGTATTTCAGCTGTACCACTGAAAAGACATAAAGGATTACCATCCAGCGAGTCCCATGTATTTTTAAACACATAAAATAAAATCGTAACTACTTGTGATTAGTTGGTGACTTTTAAATTTGCACGATAATGAGAAGAATTTCATGCTGTTGCCCAGCCTGCATTACTGAGGAAATCTCATATAAGGAAATCTCCTTCCATTCAAATTAGTCTGAACATCGAGGGAGGGAGTCATGTTGCAAGCTAGTGCGTGTGGTAGCTGCCAAAGGAGCCAGGCAGACCCTTCATGACATGAGACTAGGGCAGAGATCATTGCAGAAAAGAGAGACTCCTTGATTTTCCTAGCCTAAGCGAAACCAGAAGAGCAGGTTTCTGGAGGGAGGCAGGGAGGAGGTCTTTCTTACTCATCCTATAAGCCCTCTCTTTCCCATCAGAATCAGTCAGAGGAAAAAGAAATCCTAGCATTGAATGCTGAATTAAATTTTTAGTTTTGGTAAGATAACTAGGAAATTGCTCCCCTCTATAGCAATTTACTTAATCTCTCTGTACCTCAATTTCCTCATCTTTAAGAGCTTTATAGCTTGCCTCCCTCACTATATTCTACATACACAATCAAAAATGGTGATACTGACCCTGCTTGATACTCAAGCTATAGAGCTTTGTATCGCCCTCATGAATTATTTTACATAATCAAAATGAATATAGAATTGGAAGTTACAGTGGAGTTGAAGTCTTGTGCTCAATTTTGCTTTTGCAACATTCAGGGAATGAATACCTTTTGAATACGTATTTAAGTGTCCTGAAACTACTCTCTGTGGTAAATAAAGAAAGGGATGGAATATAAGGTACCCTGCAGCTCATTTGCCTAAATTTATACTGCCTCAAGTCCACTAAAATGACTTGTGCTGAGACCAGTATCTTCCTAGTTATCAAATCTAATGATAACTTGCCAGGGCTGACAAGCAGACCCTGAGCAATGGATGTATAGATTACTCCAACACAATGTTTGCTGTGAAAGAGAGGGCTAAGGGACAGGCTGGCTAAAGGAACCAGGCAGCCTTGATTGCCTGCCATGAGCTTTTATTGCAGCAGCAGTTTGAGATAAAGTTTATCTTTTAGCTACAATCAGCAGGGTAAGTAATCTTGGGAGGACACATGTGTTTGTAGTGTCTTTAAAAAATATATTTTTATTGATTTTTTACAGAGAGGAAGGGAGAGAGAGAGAGCTAGAAATGTCGATGAGAGAGAAACCTCAGCCAGCTGCCTCTTGCACACCCCCTAAAGGGGATGTGCCCACAACCAATGTACATGCCCTTGACCGGAATTGAACCTGGGACCTTTCAGTCTGCAGACCGAAGCTCTACCACTGAGCCAAACCGGTTTCGGCTGTAGTGTCTTTTAAGAAAAGACACCCAAAAGATTAAGCATAAGGATTCCAGTAAACATCTGGGGGTCTGCATGTGCACAGACTTGTTTGGAAAGATCAAGGAATAATTAGGGGCACCATCTTTGTCACTCCTCTAAGTCTCCCCTAAGTCAGAATTCTGATAAACAGAGCAGGTGGCCTCCCACACACTTCCCTTTCCTCAGAATGCCCTCCTTACAAACATTCCAACCAAGTCTCATGCTTCCCTACAGTAACTCAAGGGGTTTTCATTCATTATCTTACTTGACCTCTCTGGAGCATGTGACATTGTGAAAAGGTAAACCACTCTCTCCATCTTGACTCTGTTTTTCTCATTTTACTTTGAGAGATATTATAGAGATACAAGGGTACTAATCTGGAATCTTATGAGTTTAATTTCAATCCTGCTACCTACCAACTGATACTATTAGTCAAGTTACTTGGACCTTCTGTGCCTCAGTGTCCCCATCTTATGTCACACCGTTCTTGCATTAGTTAACCAACACATAATGCTTAATAAGAACTCTCCCACATAGGTGACATTTGGAAAATATTAGCTAATTATTCAAAATCCCATTTTCTTCTTATTCTGTTCATAGTTTCATGGTCTCCTTCACAGGTACTAATTCCTCTGCCTATCCCATAAGCTTATTGTCCTGTCTCATCTTGCCCTACACACTCGCCTACATGATCTCATTCATCCCATTCCTTCACATACATTGGAGAGATGGAAGCTCCAAACTATCTCCTCAGCTCCTCACTGCATAATTGCCCTTGCTTGTACCATCAGTACTTCAAGCTTAATGTGTCCACAGAGAAATTCATCAGCACCTTTACTAGAACTTTAACCACCATGGATGAGGGAATTCCAATCAGACAGAATGTCAGGGATACCAAGGTGGGGTGTTTAGGGAATGGTGACTGTTTACCAGCACAGAGTAACTGTGCGTAGGCAAAGAGACTTCGATTTAAGTAGGTATGTTTGGCTCGGATTTTTACAAATGTTGTTTATAATTCTGGATTCCATCCTATAGAGACAGGGAAAACCATAAAAAATGTCTGATTAGAGCATTCCCTAAAAATATCATGTGTCAGCTATCGGCCTTTAGTGACATTATGGATGGTCTCAGTCTCTTTCTTTGTATTCTCTGTGTCTCTGTCAAGAAGAACCAAAGAGTCCACTGTTGCCGAGTTGTCCTTGAGTGAGCTGAAAAGATCCAGTATGTGAACATGAATCCTTTCCACCATGGAAACCTGAAGAGCAGCCTATCTGGCTCCCTGCCTCTTTCGGAAATCTCTTCTGAAATGACATAATCCAGTTCCAGTTGCTGAACATCAGGCCTGTCTGACAGCTGTTGTTCCGTAGCCAGTTATGCTGTGCTATTTTAACCTGGACTTGGGAGGATATTTTTCACAGATTTTCTGAGTTATGGTAGCAATTTAGTATTAGTCATCTCAATAGACAATAGGTTTCAATTTCTTCTACTCTCCATATATTCACGCAGCAAAAGTCGTGAGGCCAGGGTCCAAGCTTGATGCTCACTGGTGATAATTTAGGGGACTCTTGAGTGTTGGTAGGGCAGCCAGACACCTCATAAGAGATGGCCTCAAAGTATCTGTGCTTTGTCATCTAGTAATATATAACACAAGTGAGAGAAGGCATCCCACCTACCCAGCACTACCACCTAGAACAGTGTTTCCCAAAGTGTGGTACGTGTACCCCCAGGGGTACGGGAAGAGTTTGGTGGGGGTACGCGTTTCACCAGAGTTTGGTGGGGATATGCACTGCACAGTGTTTAGCTGTGCCTAATTATACGTTCTAATGAGTCAAGTCAAGACAGTCTTGTGAGGCGTGAGATGGTCCGGTGTGCAAATAAATGTTATTTATAATATAACTTTTATTTATATTTTATTATGAATAATTTTATCTTTAATTTATTATTATTTTGTGTATGTACAAAAAAATAAAAAAATAAATATATTTTGATTGTTATTAAAACACATCCTTTTTTTTTTGACGAGGGGTACTCAGCGTTATGAAAATTATAGAAGGGGTACACATATGTCAAAAGTTTAGGAAACACTGACCTAGAACAATGAATGTTAACACTGGGCAAAAGGGGATCACAACAACACTGAGACATGGACAGTATAATGAGACATGGATAGTATAAAACATCCACAGTCAGGAAGAGTGGACTGCTACATACCAAGCACACAAAAATAACAGGAGAAGCACTGCTATTCACACTACTTCATTCAGCAACTATTAATTTAGCTCCTACTACATACCACTCTTCCAAGAACACACCAATGAGCAGACTACAATCCCCATGCTCCTGGAAGTTACAGCCTATTGCATTTGAGACATGGGAGAATTGGGTTGGAGATTTTTGCTTAGTTCTCTTACTGAGATCAATCCTCTTAATTGTACATCTAAGCGCTAGTATTAAAACAACCAAGCAAAAAAGTACACACACAGATACATAGATAGATATAGATATAGTTATAGATATAGATTCATACATAATCTTATATGTAATTAACAACACTATTCCCCTCACCCCACATATACTAGTATTTCTACGAGTGAGAAGGTATTTTCTCAGATGCTGTCACAGTTAAAAAGAAAAAGCAGATGGTGCTTCCAGAGAAGGCAGCTTGCTTGCTGAAATGTCAGGGGTATACAGAAATAAAACCAAAAATGAAAGGCAAGGAAATATTCTCATTTGAATAGTGAGCTATCTCATGTTTCCTCTGAGCCACACAGCTCAGATAATGAAAAGAAAAACTCTCAGACCCTTTGTTCTGCATTTACAACAAAATTCAAACCACATGTAACAAGCCACTCTGGATAATTTCTTTTTCTTTATTTTTTTAAAACATTTTTATTGAATTTATTGGGGTGGCATAGGTTAATACAATTATATAAGTTTCAGGTGTACAATTCTATAATACATCATCTGTATATTGCATTGTGTGTTCATCACCCAAATTTAAGTCTCCTTCCATCACCGTTTATACCTCCTATACCTTCATCTACCTTCTACCATCCCATTTTCCTTCTGATAATCATCATACTGTTGTCTGGATCAATAAGGTGGGTTTTTTTGTTTTGTTTTTGTTTTTTGGTGGTTTTTTTTTTCAGTTTCTTGAAGAAAAAGAATCGTTGTTTGATGGAACCACTTGTAAAACCCAAAAGGGACCCCAGAGAAGCTGGCACTCCTAGTAAACTATCTAAGGGGTAATTTGTGGTGACAGATGATACACTGAGTGTTACATTTGAATTTTAAAGCAATTGCTTACACACAAAAGAAAACTAATGGCTGAGCCCACTTTCTACACAACTTCCTGTCGCTGTTCATTTCCCAGCGTCCCCGTGGCTAGGCTAAAGGAAGCCCTCTGGACTAATGGTTGCACATAGTTCAAACGATGCCTATAAAGCTGTTGTAATTACTATTATGTTAAACACATAATTTGGCTGCTTTGTTCTGTGCCTATATGTGCTTATTTCAGCCTCATAATGGTTGCCAGATTCTGCGGCACGGATTGTATCCTGCAGTGAAATGCACAGTCTGCGGTCTGCTTCGCTGTCCCCAGCGCTGCACCAGGGCTACACACACCAACAATGCGCCGCATTGTCTCCTGGGAGCCTGTGCAGACCTGAAGTGACAAAACGGAGTAACTTCAGACAAATCGACAGAGTGTAATTACAGGTAAAGAGTTTTTGGCTTTACTCCCTCAAAAGGTCTTTGAGGCCTAGGATAACTTTTGATTCAACAGCAACTGAACTGGTTTTTTTGGATCAATTGTTTACTTACATCTATGACATCCAGATTTCACGGGAGCCAGGAAACCCACCTGCAAAGCCTGCCCAAATATGCCATCTTCCCACCCACCTTGTGGGACAGGAAAAGGCCTTGGTGAAAGATTTCGGAGATTCGACCTTTAGCACTGCCAGGGCGAACTACAAACAAGTTAAGGCCCCTGGGACCCCAGGGATGTGGAAGAGGAGCCAACCATTGTATAAATCCCTCTGATTGCCTTCCCACCTCCCAACGCTGCTTCTGGGAACAAAGCAATTTGCCTGCTACTTGGAAACCAGTCACACCAGGTTTGAACAGACAGAGCAGACACATCTTTTATAGAGAGGGTACCCTTAGAGCAATGTGAGCCATCAAGGAAAGAGGTTTGGAAAATCGATTGATTGTTTTCCCTTGAGAGTTATTTAACTGACTAGTGAGAGGCCAATTGTTAGCATTTGAAAACAATTCAGAAGCTGTAGAAATCCTTTGATTGTAACCTCCCTTCCCTAGACTTTGGTCTCAGGAGAAAGAAAACCCTTCGATTAGAGTCAGCAAATAATGGCTCCACCAAGGTTCTCAACAAGGGCAGAGGGATCAATGTCAACAGGAGACGGCCAGCAGCAGTGCTTTGCAGACTGACAATCCTGATTTTAGAGCTCAGTCCTCTCCGCTTTCTAGTGGAGAAATCAGACAACATATGGACCAGGTGGTCGCAATTAAGATGATCAAGGAAGGGCAGGCCGACTTTGGATGCCTCTGGGCGCAATAGCCTGAGGATACAACCTCAGCTAGGTAGCACAGAGTGGGTGCTTAATGAAATGTTTTTCATTCTCAGTCTTTAGTGGAGCTCTCTGCCAAGCTTTGTTTTTGCTCCTGAACATCCTGGTTATTAAAGGGTGATATAGGATTTGTCTTTCTGGGAGTTTACCACCCACACTAAAGAGGTTAGAAATATAAACAACATTATATATATACATATATATATATATATATATATATATCCTGAAAATATCAATATAATGTAGTATGTTATGTGTACAACTAGAGTATTGATTTGGGGCATTTAGAATTGTGGTTTCTAAGATGATCTCTTATAGACAGGTGGAGAGAGTAAATAATGTTAAGAGCTTAGGAATCTAAATGCTTGTCAAGCATTAACCATGGGCTTTAGGCTGTAAGAGAAACAGATAACACCTAGTATAATAAATATACATCCTGCACTAAGGCATGTTTGTCCTGGTGGAGCAGCCTCCGGAGGTGTCTGCAAATGAGCTGGGAGGTCTAGCAACCCCCAGGCCCTACCATGCACAATCAATTTCTCACGGAGGCTTCCATCAACCCAAGCAAGTGGCAGCTATCCCCTGCAGAGGCTGGCTCCTGGCTCCGTACAACTAGTGCTGGCACCACCTGGGCTCTGCTTCCAGTAACAGCTCCTGCAGAGGAGCAGGGTACCTCGGGGAAGTCTTCCCCCACCCCCTGAGTCACCCCATGCAGGCCTGAGTCACTGGTGAGGGAGCTGGTCTTTGGAAAGTCTAGTCCCCTGCTCGTGGCCATGGTATTGGTGCCCCTGGAGCACTCACAATCTTCCCAGGCCTCCAGTGGCACCATCACCTGTGACCTGTCTGGAGAAGCCATGACAAAGCAACCTGGCGGCCAACAGGATAAGCCAACACCTGGGAGCCCCCTCCTGAGCCAGAGCCACCAGTGGCCTCACTGCGGAGGCACTTGGCGCATCCATGCCCTGCTACTAGGAAGGTTGCAGTGAGCAGAGAAGCAAATTGGTTCTTTTTGCATAAAAACACCTAAATGAAAATTTAGAGCACCCTAATGCTACTATCTATGTCACACCTGAATGCTTCTGATGCAACCAGCAAGAGTAAAAAGTAAAATAATGAAAGGTAACATAAGATAAAATAAAATAATAAAATAAAAATACTTATCAGCATTTGTAAAATGTTAGCTAGAAGTTAAGTACAGTTGTTGTATAAGGTTTTGGGTCCCACATCTGCCCATTCTGCACCTGAGGATTCAACCAATTGCAGGTGGAAAACAGTGTTTTAGATCCGGTTGGGAATCCCAGGAGACAGAGGGCAGAATGTTCCACACTATTTTGTATAAAAGGGACTTGAGCATTCTCGGGTTTTGGAACCCACTATTTTGGTTCCCTGATGGTCCTGGAATCAATTTCCCTTGAATATTAGAAGAGGACTTATTACTAAATTCATTGTAGCTTTTTGTTGTTATATATTTCACTTGAAATTTACCCTAAATGAACAGCCATTGTCATCACACACCCCTGAAATGGTTTTCATGTTTATAAGATGTCAAAGTGCAAAGAGCTGAGACCCCGGATTTAGGAGTTCTCTCTCTCTCTCTTTTTTAAATATATGTTATTGATTTCTTAGAGGGAGGAAGAGAGAGGGATAGAGAGTTAGAAATATCAATGAAACATTGATCAGCTGCCTCCTGCACAGCCCCCACTGGGGATGTGCCTGCAACCAAGGTACATGCCCTTGACCAGAATCGAACTTGGGACCTTTCAGTCTGCAGGCCGACGCTCTATCCACTGAGCCAAACCAGTTTCGGCCGGATTTAGGAGTTCCTAAACTGGAAATGATCGCTTCCTCTCTGACCCTCCCCCATTGTGTTCCCATGGGAGTCACTAGGCCTACTTCACCCTCAGGGTGCTGCTGGGTGCCCTGTGCCTCTTCTTGTTCTAAAGAAACTCCTGGGGAAAGGGGGAGATGGAGCCTGGGAGGAAGAGCCTTTCCCGTTATAAGCTTCTGCTGCTCAGCTTTCCCTCAGAGCACTGGCCTGCACCATGGAGTTCCAGTCTTCTCTCACAAAAAGCCTTGTGTCAGGATCTTGGCTTAGAAACTCATTTTGCCAAGGAACTATTTTCCACCAACAAATCAAGAACTATATGTATGAATTTTCTGAGAAAGAACATTTATTTTTCCCTCATTCTCTCAGTCCCAAGAGAGCAGAGTAATGTTTTTCTTGTAGAGATAATATTATTTCTACTTTATTCTCTCTAGGGGATTTGGAGTTAGATAGACTTTTTTTCCAAATCTTAATAGTGTCACTAATCACATGACCTCAAGCTGTATTGTATCCATCTGTAAAAATGGCTTATATATACAGAATATGCTATTTATCTTCATAGCATCAAATATATACACTGAGTATTTAGTTAACTTAAATATATCAAGGAAGAATAAATACATTCCTAAACACTCCTGTCCCAGCCAAGCTGGTCCATGGTCTTCTTTAAAGCTACAGTTGGTGTAGTCCTGAGTGAGCTGAAGAAGACATTGTCTTAGAGGGGAAACCTCCAAATATTCCATTTTTGGTATATAAACCAAAGAGGTTCTCCCACAAATCCAAGAAAACATGTACAAAATTGTCCATTGCAGCATTATATGTCGTAGCAGAGAACTAGAGAACCTGGGTGTCTATTACTGTGATAATGTGATCTATCCACACCAGGAGTGTAACTGTTAGAAGCAATGGGTTCAATAAATACATGGCAAGAAGGATGTATCTTAAAACCATGGTGCTTAAGAACAAAGAGTATAAGTCAAAGCAATTTACATACAGGAACTCAAAACAGCAATGCTAGTTTTGCAAAGCATGCAAACAAAAGATCTTATGTAATAAATAAAAGGCTAATATGCAAATTGACCGGACAGCAGAATGACTGGTCACTATGACATGCACTGACCAACAGCTCAATGCAGGAGCTTCCCTCTAGTGGTTAGTGCGCTAGAAGCTAAACTCATGGCTGGCGAGTGCAGTGGTGGTGGTGGGAGCCTCTCCCACCTCTGCAGAAGTGCTAAGGCTGTCTGACTAACAGCTTAGGCCCTCTCCAATGGGAGTGGGCCTAAGCCAGCAGTTGGACATCCCCTGAGAGCTTCTGGACTGCAAGAGGGCACAGGCTAGGCGGAGGGACCCCCTGAGTGCACAAATTTTGTGTGCCAGGCCTCTAGGTCACAATAAAAGCTTTAGAGAGATTGACTATGCGATGTAAATAAATAACTAATGGAAATGAAAATAAAAGGACATGAATACAGAAGGAAGAGAGGGAAGAGGAAGGAAGGAAGGAAGGAAGGAAGGAAGGAAGGAAGGAAGGAAGGAAGAAAGGAGGGAGGGAGGGAAGGAAGGAAGGAAGGAGAGAAGGAAGGAAGGAAGGAAGGAAGGAAGGAAGGAAGGAAGGAAGAAGGAGAGAGGAAGAGAGAGAGAGAGAAAGGAAGGGAAAGGAAGAAAAGAAGGAAGAGAAGGAGGGGGAAAAGAGAGACACTTTGCTTGCGACAATGATTATTATCTTCCATAAATTGAACTAGAGGATACAATTAATTTTTACTTCTGCACTGAGGTCAGAAAAGAAGAAATAAAGAAAAAGGAAATAATCCTGTAGGAAGTAGTCCTCAAACGTTTTTCTTCCCCGATAGAGTTCTGGTACACATCCTTTAGGACGCTAATTCTCTTGTCAGGGGAGGGAAAGGCAGAGGAGAGTGGAGGTCAGTGATGTCTCCCCATCATATTCTAGGTTAGTGTTTCTTAAAATGAGTTCTGACAACCCTCTGTGTTAGAAACACCTCAGGTTTTGGTTTAATATGTAAGTTAATGAGCCTCACCCAACGCCTACTGAATCAGAACTGCTGGAGTGAAAGTCTGGGAGTGTGCATTTTGACAAGCTCCTGGAATAATTCTCTCTCACCTGAAGCTTGAGGACCATTTCTGTAGAAGGTGTATTTCTTTTATCTTTTTTTAAAAATATATATATATTTTATTGATTTTTCACAGAGAGAAAGGGAGAGGGATAGAGAGCTAGAAACATCGATGAGAGAGAAACATCGATCAGCTGCCTCCTGCACACCCCCCACCGGGGATGTGCCCACAACCAAGGTACATGCCCTGGACCTGAATCGAACCGGGACCCTTCAGTCCGCAGACCGACGCTTTATCCACTGAGCCAAACCGGTTTCAGCGAAGGTATATTTCTTAAAACTACTTAAACAGGTCTAAGCCTTTCCTGAATTCAAATATAAACAAATCTGTGTTCCCTCGGCTTAAGGCTGTGAAGCATCCAATGAGTAATCATGGATGCCATCGCTTTAATTTTTAAAAAATTACTTTTATGACTGGCAAGTTGGGAAAGGGGAAAAATCAGCTTCATCAATCAGATGTTACAAAAACAATTTACCATTCCTTTACACCAAAAAGTTAAAAAAAAAAAATCCAAGAAATTCGTTTGTATTGCTACTTCTTTGGTACTTCAAGTCTCTGGACATTAGCTGAACTGGTATCTATTATAATCACCCACATTGTTGAATGTTGTTTCTTCTTCGATGGAACACATGGCAACTCTCCAACAACTCTCGGTCTGTTCTTACACCGCAATTTTCTTCAATGCAGAGGAAATGTTTTTTATTTTTATTTTTCCCCTTCCCTTTGAAATTGTTTCCCATGCCATTCACAGACCTTGACAATGTTCCAAATCTTTTCTAATCAATCTAACGTTGTAAGTTGTCAGAACAGATTTTCTTCCTTAGAATTTATATGACAGTATCCATTTGATGTTTGTTCTATATAAACCATTCTATTCTTTTATTTTTTTATTATTTTCTGTTTCTTAAAAATCATTTATGTTCTTTTCAGAACTATTGAATTATATCCAATTTTAAAGGATTCATTATTTCCATTTTCAGAAAAATTGAATCAGCAAAAATTATTTGACAATTTTGTATTAAGTTACTTCATGTGAAAAGTTTCTAAAAAGAGGGGTGTTAGTACTGTGAGGAAAATGAACTGTTAGTTGATCAAACTGGTTAGTAAATTCAATCACATAACCAGTGAATTCTGATAACAAGTTTGATGATTATAGGATTATTTTATAGGGGCTGTTTTAATGAATTTACCAAAGCACAAGACTTTGTTTTCTTATGTTTTTTGCTTCTTTCAAGTCTATAATCATAAAATAACTATATTGGACATAAAATTAAAGCTTGATTTAAACAAGAATAGCAAATTATTTATATAAACAGCTTTTAAACTTTCCATGCTCAAAAGTTGTTTTCATTGTCGTATTTGTTTAATAGCATCACTGAAACAAAAATATCACACTGCCCCATAATCTATTTACATAATCTATTAGCCTTCATTCCAAAAAAAAAAAAATCAACAACACATCCTTCTATATGATTTCAATAGAGTATCAGATTTGATCATGTGAATCTAACAGAACACTTGTCTGAAAATACAGAACATAAAGACTGCTGACTGTATATTAAAACAAAGGATCCCTTGATTATTATTTTTGTGTTTGTGGTTTTTTTGGTTTGTAATTGCTGTCATCCTTTAGTCTCCATCTGTAGTGATGACTTAGGAATCACTGGGAGGTGGTTCCATGTGGGTCATCTGCATTACTCACCATGGCCTGGGGACCAGCAGCAGTATCCTCTGGTTGCTGGTCGGACACGCAGAATCTCGGGCAACTGAACAGGACCTCCAGGTAATTTGTGTGCATTTGTAAACCTGAGACATGCTCTTCATGATCTACTGACTGGTTTCTCCTTGCAAGTTCATAACATGACCTCAATGTCTGGGATGAATTATTTATTCATTTTTTGTTTAACGAAAGCATTAACCCCTCCAGCAATACTTTTCTTCATTTCTGTGGATTCTTTCTCACCACAGGTGCTAACACAAAAACAAACACTTACCTTAACTGACGTTCTCCCTCAAGTTAATTAAATCTGAAGAGTCCCATCTAAACGCACTTTACCTGAAGTTTTCTCTTTGGAACCTGACCCTCTCTAGGATGTGAACTCACTATCAACACAGAGTTCACCCAAAACATGCCTGTTAACAGGTGTTAAGGTTATAAAAGACAAACAGTAAAAGTAAATCAAGGAAGAACTCCTGAAGGAAGGAGGAGCATTTTATAATGTCCTCCTCATTCCCTCTTCGCCCTCGGGAGACTCCACAGGTATCATAACAGCAGAAGGATCTGATCTGGCTGTTAGAATCTCTGCCCAATAACTCTCTTTTATTCCTTCCTTGAGTCTGGTTCCAGAGTTCACTGACTGTAATGTGCTGAAGGACTCTGCTGCAATCATATACAGTAAAAGACATCCTGCCCTGGATGGCCTAGTGGAGGTAGTTAAAGATGGTTTTTACTGCATGCAAATTTTATCTTATATAGTCATTTAAAACTTAATCTTTATACAAAATGGAGCTGTACTTTATTTTTTTAACATAAGTAACTGAAGTTGCTGCAGTGTTTGTATCATGTGATTAAATATTCAGAATCATGAGGTTATTTTGGCATAAATTTACCAATTTAAAAAAATGCATGTTATATAGGTAAACTAACTGATAATTCAGAAAACGCTCTAATATTGGGTGGGATATAAAAATAACATATAACAATTTAAAAACGGAAAACTGAGTCTGTTATTCACCAGATAAAATACTATTCTCCCTTATATAATGTCACTTTAGCTGTACAATTGCAATAAGATTTGAACCGCATATCATATTAACTTTGTGACACTAATTTCTCTTTAAAATAACATACACTGGTGAATATATGCACAATTCTGTTTATTATTTGCAATTATTAAAGATTCACTAATCAGTGGGAAGCTGTGACAACAGATGAGTATTGAAGCTGAAACCACTTACCTTTGTGCTAGTTCTGTCTTGTATTATGTGTGTGTGAGGGGGAGGGCTGGGAGGTATACTGAGCATTAATGAGGATGTGATTGACTAAGAATAGAAGATACCAGTTGGTAAAAATATTAGTTATTTTGCAGTATAATCCTTTCTGTTAATTTGGGCGTAAGGCTGAATAAGCATTATATAAATTGAAGTTAGACTGCTGACTGGGTAAAATTTTTTCACTTTCTGAAAATACCACAGACTATTTCTGAAACCTTTAGACTTTGGTATTAACCAGATGTATTTGCCAAGCACCTTTCTCCTATTCAAAAATATGAATGTCTATAGCCCACATGTTTCTGATTCATTTGCAACAAATTTATCAAAATTGGCAAGACCACAAGCTCTAGGGAGCAATTGAAAAGAAAGAGCCTTTTAAAATCTTTTCTTGTTGTTGGACCACTCAGTTAATACAGAGGGGATTCAAACTCTGATTGTGAAATTGTATTAGGAACCAAGAAGCCACCGAGTGTCCCCTTCATTGTTTCCTCTGGCTAATCTTCACATCCTGAGCGGTCCCGTTCTCCTCTGCCTGCCCTGCTCTTAGGATTGGTGGACATGCTCATTAACAAGATTAGCAATGATACATTTCAAAAGCCTGTACCGTGAATATTAATGCTTCCATCTCCCATGGTTCTTATTTTCAAAAATAAAGAAGATTCTAGGTCGACCGTACAATAAATTCCGCACATTTGGTGTGCATTTCAATGCAGATGTTCTCTGATTAAACTTTCCCTAAAGCCCATTCTGGAATCTGAGTGTGAATATTAGCAATTAAGCAATTGGATATCTACACATCAATGTATCTGTCAATTAAACAGTTAACCAATATTTCTCATAGTTCCAGTGTCCCAAATGGGCCTAATCACAGGACTTAGATGGGCATTTACTTAACATACAGAACCTCGGGTTCCTGCATGGGACGCTAGGGAATATCTATCTTTAACCAATGCCCCCAAATGATTCTTGGAAACCTGGGTCCTGCAGACACTGTGCTGACTAACTACCCTGTTTCCCCGAAGATAAGACAGTGTCTTATATTAATGTTTGCTCCCAAAGATGCACTAGGTCTTATTTTCAGGGGATGTCTTATGTTTCCATGAAGTAGGTCTTATTTTCGGAGGGTGTCTTATTTTCGGGGAAACACGGTATGCTGTGCTCTCCATAATGTTAGGTATGGTCTCTTCAAGAAAGTTGAAGGAGCTGTTTAGAAAGGAGACAGCATGTGATGGTGACAGCATCAAGCGAGCTTTGTGGCACTGGGCAAATCACTCCACCTACACCATACCTCATCTTATGGCACTTGGCTTCATTGTGTTTCCTATATATTACGTTTTTTTTACAAATTGAGTGTTTGGAACCACTCTGCATCAAGCAAGTCAATTCGCACCATTTCTCCAATATCAGTTGCTTACTTTGTGTCTCTGCATAACATTTCTCGCAATTTTTAGTTATCATATTTGTTATGGCGATCTGTGATCAGTGATCTTTGATGTTACTAGGGTAAGATCCTCCACCAGGATAATAATTACAACTCACTGAAGGCCCAGATGATGGTTAGCAGTTTTTAGCAATAAAATATTTTTAAGTTAGGGTATATACATCGTTTTGGTGTGTAACATAACCCTCATATGCAAACCAAAAAACAAAACAAAACAAAAAAAAAATCCTGTAACTCACTTAATTGTGATATTTGCTTTATCGTGGTTGTCTGGAACTGAACCCACCATATCTGAGATATGCCTGAAGTTGAAATTCATAGGGTCATTAAGGCAAATATCAAAATTAGAAATAGAGCTGTATCTATTTGAAAACAAAGCAGCTCTTTATGTCACTGCTTTTGTTTTATTTTATTTTTTTTGTCAAAGTATTTAATTTATTTTTACTTTGTATTTTGCATGGCATTTAAGGAATGGCAATATGTATATTTACATTTATGAAAAGGGATCACAGATTATCAGATAGAGAAGTACTGATTTAGTCAGTGCATTTATTTTCTATGTTTGTGTAACAAATTACTAAAAATTTAGTGGCTTCCAACAGCAGACATTTCATGCCATAGTTTCCATGGGTCAGAAGTCCAGACACAGCTCAGCTGCCTCTCTGCTCCGAATCTCATCCGACTGCAGCCCATGTTTTGGACTGATTTGAACAAGCAGTGATCTTCTTTGAAGCTCACCCCTATTGTTGGGAGAATTCATTTCCTTGTGGCTGGAAGACTAAGGACTCTGGCTTCTCATTGTTGTCAGCTGGGGGCTGCCCACGGTTCCCAGGCCTGTCGATGAGCAGCTCATCCCATGTGGAATCTCTTTTTCCAGTTCACTAAGACGGAGTCTGATACAGCAAAACATCACACTGTGTCACCATTAGCAAATTATTTGGCCCCCAGATCCATAACTTTGTCATTTACAAAATTCAGCATAATATTTCCAGGCACACTTCCTTTATAGGGTGTGTTTTTAGTGAAATTATATGCTTGGTTATTAAAATACCATATCTGTTCCCTGGCTGGGTGGCTCAGTTGGTTGGAGCATCATCCAGTACATCAAAAAGGTTTTCAGATTCCATCCCCAATCACGGCACATACCTAGGCTGCAGGTTCAATCCCCAATTGGGGGGGCTAAGGGAGACAAACTAATAGATGTTTCTCTCTCTCTAAAAAACATCTATAAAATAAGTAAATGAATAATAAAATAAAATGCTATATCTGCAAAGTCAGAATATTTTTAAAGTCCCCTGCTAATCTGCAGCATCTGAACTGAAAAGAATCATCACATGAATGGATAATTAATTCTCATCAGCTTCTTCTCAGAGATGAATCATATGCTTAGGTGATCTCAGGAGATGTCCATGGCAAGAAATACAAAGCTGGGCATCAGAAGGACACTGAGAAGAGAGACGACAGCAAAGGACAGGGAGTGTTGAAGAAGAAGCTTGTCCTGAGCCAGAATTACCAGGAATAGAATGGGCCATGTTTCCACAGCATCCCCAAGTTCTTGAATCTTGGTTAAAGGACAGGTGATCCTTTGAACTCAAGTTTTAAAGAAGTTACCTTTAAAAGGCAAACACAATAGAATAGGGCCTTAAAAAAAATAATAGCTTACGTGTTGGCACAATTACCAACAAGTTTTCTAATGTTAAATATATTCTAAAGATGGAGAGGACATTTCATAAAACTTCATCTCTAGCCAAACAATCAAGAAGCAAGTGATACTTCTCAACCTTTGGGAAGATACATGTTTCCTACCCTGGGACCTCCAAAATCGCTGGTAAGATGATTATGAAAAATATGTCAGATAAACAAAGGCACCAATTTTGGAGACCACAAGTCACTGATTTTCCTCTGAAAATATCAAATGTTTTACAGTTACTTGGCCAAGTATATGCTTAAATTAGGTAGAGTGGATATTGTCATAGTTTTTTAAAATTCCTCTTGCTCTGCATTTGTCATTAATATATTACAAAGAAAATGAAGGTGATAAGAAGAACAAAATAAAGACTAGATGTCTTGATAGTCAAATTGGTTCTAATTAAGGCAATTGCTAATAGGGGATTTCCCATGAAGGGATTTAGCCCTCGTAGCCTCGGGCTTAAGGAGCAAAAGGAATTCTTGATGTAGAAATAACTGAAATAAAGAAAAGAATAGGGTGATGCCCTGCCAAGAGAATGATTCTGAAGAGAGCCAAGTTTTCTTCAATTCATTTATTCATTCATAGAACACATCCACACAGCAATTATTAATTGAGCACTTTCATGTGCCAGCAGCATTGCCAGTGCTGGGAGAAAGCAGGGGAAAGTTGGAAGCTCACAGTCTAGTTGGGAAGACTTACATTAAACAAAGAACCATGTGACTGGATAGGTAATGGGGTGTTGGAGAGAGATAAATGGACACACAATTGAGGCTGTGGATTCTACATTAATGTCTGCAGCTTCTCTTTCCCCTCCTCTTGCTCTTTGCCTCAAATACTGTGATTCTGTTCCAGCCTTCCTTTGATTTTAACAAAAAATTTGGAAGGTATGGGTTGCATGCCAGAAGCTAAAGAAGTTTCTTGGCTCAACATAGAATCAAGTGACCTTAAATGACCCAGATAAATCACTTTGATTTGTACTACATTGACAAAAATCAGTTTATTTTTTCTTGTTTTTCTCTTTACCTCTGAGTTTAATTTTGTCTATTTGACATCATGGTTTATGCCAGAGAGTCATCAGCATTTCCCCTGCTTGCTAGTGTCTGAAATTCCTTTAAAAATGATAAAGAAAGAGAATGGCCTTAGCTGGTTTGGCTCAGTGGATAGAGCATTGGCCTGTGACTGAAGGGTCCCAAGTTTGATTCCAGTCAAAGACACATGTGTGAGTTGTGGGCTTGACCCCAAGTAGGGGGCATGCAGGAGGCCGCCAATTAATGATTCTCTCTCATCATTGATGTTTCTCTCTCTCTCTCTCTCTCTCTCTCTCTCTCTCTCTCCCTTCCTCTCTGAAATCAATAAAAATATTAATGAGAGAGAAAGAGAGAGAGAAAGAGAGAGAGAGAGAGAGAGAGAGAGAGAGAGAGAGAGAGAATTGTCTGTCTCCCACCATGAGAGCCAGAATGAATGAAGCTGGTGACTCAGGGCTCTATGTGTCTGGGCTCCTCCCAAATACCTTTTTGTATTTTTTTGTTTGGTTGGTTTTTTGTTTAATTTTCTTGAAGTGAGCCCCCAATCCTGGATCCACCCTCAAATGAGATTCAAACTAAAAAAAATATATGCGCAGGAAATTTTAAAATGTTAACTAAAATATATTTTTATTATATCAATACATATTTGTAGGAAGGACAGGACTGTCCAAGGAGAGAAATGTGTACACTTAATTGGGCTTTCATACTCTTGCATAGGTGGGCACCATTCAAAAATTCAATAATTCAGCAAATATTTGTGTGCCAGAAAGAGTTCTAGAAAACTGGGGCGCATCCCGAAGCAAAGCAACCAAAAACCTGACTTACAGAGCTTGAACCCAGCAACGGAAGACAGACAGTAACAGTAATCACAGTAAGCAAACATCTATTACACTAGTGATAGGTAAGTACAATAGAAAGAAAGGATATTGTAGGATAAAGGATGAGAAAGAAAGTTCCACAGTTCTAGGAAAAGGCTGGCTATTCTGTAGCTCTAGTAACAATCCAACTTTCAATGAATCAGGACAACTCAGTAAACACGCTTTTACAAACCAACCAATCAGTCTCTGTCCTTTATTTCTAAAGATCAGCCAGTCAGAAATGAACTCATTCCCCCCAAAATAGCAGTCTCCTGTAATAACCTTGGTTCTACTGATGAAATTCATGCCTCTGAAATTCTGCCAATCCCTGAACTTCATGCTCCCCAAAACTCTGTATGAGATTAACCTAACAGTCTGCTGTCTGTTCTGCCTGGAGAGACTGATTATGCAAGCTCATAGTTCTCTCTTATAGCAAGCAAAACAATTCTGCTTTGTCTTTTTACCTGTGAGATGATGAGGAATTGAGTGGTGGGCAGAATTGAAGGACACACAATTGAGTAGAGAAAATACCGTTGAGAATGTGACGTCTGAGCAAAGAAATGAAGGAAGCTAGGGAGTTGGCCAAGCAACTATCTGGAGAGACAAAGTTCTAAGAAGGAACAGTCTGAAGACCTTAATGTGGAAGCATGTCTAACATGCTTAGAAACAAAAGAAGACAGTGGGTCTGGACAAGAGTGAGTACATGGCAGATTAGTAGGAGATCAGACCATAGGAATTATGGGAGACACATCACTCTGGGCCTGTAGCCCATTAAAAAGACTGGATTTCCAGTTTGGACAAGATGCCACAGACCGGACTTTCCCTGCTCTGCCCCACTAGGTATAGCTAGAAACCTGAGAGATAATGCAAACGGAAATCAAAGGAGTCCAAGAGGTGGGAAGAGGACAGACGGCAAACTGGTTTGGGATCTCTGGACTGAAGGAACACGCAGCAGGGAATCTTACAACCCTCCACCCAGAAGAAGAAAGTGGCCCAGGCCCAGCATTTTCCAGCCCCCGACCTAGAAACAGAAAACATCCAGGTAGATTACCCATCCGCCCTCACCCCTTTCCTGGGAGTGACACTGGAGTCTCACCAACGGCAGCAGGCAAGCCTGGCATAGCTAGCAAGGGGAACGGATTAGAAGTCTGGCTGAGAGGAGAGTAATGACTGGGGAGGAGTTCTCCTTCCCATCAGACCTGAGGCTCCCCTCCCTCTTCCTCAGATACCAACTTGCCTGGGTGTCACAAGCCGTTAGGAAGCTGCTTTTTTTTTTTTTTTTCCCCTGAGGCTCCCTTCAGCCACCCAGAGAAACCACATGACTGGGGGTTTATTAAGAGGGATCATGCCACAAAAAGTGGCAAAGTGGCTCCAGCCCAGGGAGCACTGTTTTTCCCTGCGGGGCTCCCCAAGCCACAGATACCAAAAGTGGAGATCCCACCACACAACACTTCCTCCCTACCTGCCTAGAGGCACCAGCAGGACCCCTGGGTAAGCACCACCTGTCCCTCGGGCAGCATTTGCAGCCACTAGTAAGAGGCTAGTGGCACAAGGTAAACTCGGCAGACCAAAGAACACTGCAAAGGCTCTGAAAATTAGATCGCCATTGAAACCATGGCTCATTCAAGTAGACCTGGACCTGGCAGTGTGAAGTCACTGGATTCACCGTGTAGCCAGAAAGGTAATTATGTATTGTGAGATTCAAATGAAACAGAATGTACAGACCCTTGATGTTGAGAAAAAGAAACTCTTTTTCAGATAATAATAGCAAACCCATTGGAAATTAAGGAGCTGCTGATCACCATTGTCCTTGCCCCTCCCCACCGACCCCAACTACCCAGCTCCTCCAGACTGAGCAACTGAATGAGGAGAATTCTGCTGTCTTACGATACGATCTAGGTGAGTCTCACAGAGCCTTTCACATTATATAGATTCTCCTAAAAATTTGTTAGTGAAGTAATGAAAAAATAATAATAAAATTGTGATTTAGTTGGTGCTTTGGCTTTGTGTGTGTGTTTGTGTGTATGTGTGTATATATGTAAGTCATGCAACCATACATTATTCAGTAACCTTGAGGCTGCCGCTTTTCATTTTTCTCAAGCCCCAGGCAATTATGCCGTCCTGAAAATGCCCATTAAGGACCTTCTGCAAAAATCTTCCAATGTTAGGTGACCTAGGGCAAATTTTGGAAGCAGTAGATAGGCTATTAAAACTAGTGAAAAGTGGACACGCACTGCTATATATATGGTAAATTTGCCGTCTTTATTGTTGCTTTGTTAATAAGAGAAAATACGTAGTTTTAGGCTGAAAAGTGGAGATAATGAAATGGTGAGGGAGAGGTCAGAATCCTCGCTGACTTCTAATGATTAGCAATAAAGACAGTTAAAGTTCAAAGGTGTTCCCTCTGAGGCAGTTTTCCACCTCGGGGCAGGCTTTGCTCCTTTGTGAAACCAAACTGGCTAATTGGTATCCTTCTCTGGAAACGGCCAGCGCCGGTCCCCTGAGCCCAGCTAGTGTGGAGGGCCCCCAGCTATCTAGCAATAATGGGGACAACAGGGGAATAAATTATCATTAAAGGCTCCTTGTCCTGCAAAGCTAGGAGTTAGGGCCGTTAAAAAACATCAAAATGTCCTAGGTCATTTAATAATTTACTTCCTGAAGTGCAACCTTATTCTAATTGAATGTATGTTCTAATTAGCACTATGTGGGAAACAAAATAGAACTTCACTTCTGAAGGTATCTACTTGAGAACTGCTGGCTCTCGTTTCATTAAACAGCTTTCCCTTCATCCTCATAACTTTGTAGTTCATACAGATTTTATAAAGATAACTATTCTTGTAAATCTGATGTAAGAATTCCCCCCCCCCACACACACACACACCCATAGGCTTTGCTCACTCTCAGAATTCAGACGCCTGACTCTGGAACAGAAAGTGAATATGCACGCTTTGCTGATGATTCTTACTTATGCATATGACTATTATGTTGTACATTTTAAATATTATATTTCATGCAGTAAATTCAAGTGCTAGCCATGTGGGTGTTTTTTTTTTTCCTCTCCAAGTCCATGTGGGTTAGTTCTTAAGCTACCATTCCATAACCTTGAGGGGAGGTATAGGACTCTTCTGAGTGCAAAGTAACACAAACCAGCTTAAACAATTAGGACAAATATGATTTCATTAAATGGAAAGTCCAGAGTCAGGACAAATCTAACTTTGATCAACATTCCAATAATGTCATCAAAAAAACAGTTCATTCTTTCTCTCCTCTCTGCTGAATTCAATGTCAGCATCTTCCAAAGGCTAGTTCCCCTTGTGGTACCAAGAATGCTGACAGTGTCAACCAGGCCTTTATTCTTTCCTATTCTGTCTGGCAGGAGAGAGAAAGGGAGAAACCTTACCCACAGGCAAGCTCTTTGCTGTCAGCCTGGTGGGGCCATCTCAGGTGCCAGGCCAATTAGAGTTGCCAGGCGAATGCAATCAGCTTAGAGCAGCCGTGGGCAAACTACGGCCCATTCGGCTGTTTTATCTGGCCTGCAGAGTCGAAAGAGCAGAGGGTTCTCTTGCTCTCCCCTCCGCTCCTTCACCAGCAGCCCAAGATGAGAGTGCCAGCATGGTCAGGCTGCTTTTGTTCCGGCCCTTCGGTCCAGTTTAAGAACCCATTGTGGCCCTTGAGTCAAAAAGTTTGCCCACCCCTGGCCTCAATGACCAATATGGTGGCCATAAGCCACATATGACTACTGAACACTGGAAGTGTGGCTAGTCCAAGATGATATGTGAAAAAAGATACAGTGGATTTTAAAAACTTAATATGAAAAATATATATCTCATTAATAATTTCTATATTAATTATAAATGACAACACAATATTGTAGGTATGCTGAATTTAAGAAAATATATTAATATTAATTTTACATTTTTTTTTTACTTTTTAAAAAATGTGACTTCTAAAAAATGTAAAATTACAAATATGGTTCTCTATATTTCTATTGGATGGACTAGCTACTCAGGATGCCCTCTAGAGTGGGGGTTAGGGACACAAGCAAAATTCATGGTTTTCTTAGAAAGAGAGTGAATTGGTGTTGGTAAACAACCCACATAGTCTACTATATCTGGAAAACGATCTCTTTAATTATTCTATTGCTGTTTTTATTCTAATTTCTAATTGGTAGCTGGAGAATATAGGAAAATCAGTAGATACAGGTGGGTTTCCTCTGGGGCAGGGCATTTTTTTCTGAGCTTCCAAACCTGCAGCCACCATCCTGTCTGGGAGTTGTAGGATTGCAGAGATTTCAAACACTGTTCCGATTTCCCTGCAAACCCACTTACAACTGGGAACAAAGTGGGACTGACCTCAGGCTGAATTCTCTTCTATTATGTGGCTGTCAGCAATTTTATTTTACTTCATATTCAGTATTTATTCTGTTATTAAAGCTATCTGTAACAGCAGCACCTCATGTATAAAATTGGTTAATATGCCACGAGAAACAGTAGACTCTTCCATGGAATGAATGTTCTTTACTGCCTTTCTCCTCTGTATCACTTCTCTTCCTGGCCCCTTTTTTGTTTACTATCTAACACTTACAGGAAGAAGGGCTTTTTTGCACACTTATCTTGTGATGAGGTCATACCTGTCTCTCTGTTTGACAGCAAATGGTGCCATTGTTCTAAGAACAATTCAAAAGAATTTGCGGAATAATCAATAGGCCTATAGAAATTAATGAAGAAAAATCAGTATGACTCCTCAGCACATTGCAATTTTGGCTAAGATGCCCTCATAAATTGAAGACTCTTCCTCTGAGAAAAGTTTCCCCTCTCGCTTCCTTCAAGGGTAGATTGCATGTTATTTTTGGATCAACTACACCAGGAGCTGATGTTCTGCCGGTGCACAGCAGTGCTGACGATAGTTAGAGGTTCTGATACTGAACTTCTACAGCCGTCAGCAAGCGTGCCCTGGCCTCCCCCCTGCAACCCTGCAGGCGATGCAGCAACTCCTGGCACAAATGGGGCCTCCAGTTTCAAAAAACACTCTCAGACAACCCATCCATTGTGCAATGTTTTGAACCTGCCTTACACTATTGATCAGTTTTCCTCCTAGAGACATAGAAAAATAGAATGTTTGGTCTGAAAATTATGAAGGCAACTCAATGACTAATAACTAAAACGTGGCAGTTAACAGCCTCGCTTGAAGCATCACAGCAGAGCAGTGAGAAGACCACTGAACTTGGAGACAGAAGAGTTGAACCGCAATGTGATAGGGCTTATGGCATTTGAGAACATGGTCCCTGTTCTCTAGGATTTTTCCGAAAGGAGTAGCATGAACAAAATGGGAAAATTCCACTGTTTGGGATTCAACGAGGAGTCTAGTTTAGTCTGCAGAGAAACCATAAGCCTGGACTGGCTGGGGGGACAGGAGAAAGCCATGAATGACAAGCTGTGAGTGTTGGTGGGCAGTGCGGAGCAAAGGATGACATGATGGGAATATTCTTATGAAGGGTGGGTTGAGTGAGGAGCAGAGAGACTTGTCACAGGAAATCAATTAGGAGGCTTTGAGAAACAGTCTAACTGGCTCATCAAAATCACCCCGAGGGCGTGTTAAATCACAAATTGCTGGCCCATCCCAGGGTTTCTGCTTTAGGGGGTCCAGGATCTGAGGATCTAGATTTCTAAGTTCCCAGGACGCTGATGTTGATACTGGCATTGGTACCACACTTTGAGAATCACAGGTCTGAGCCAATGATTCTCAGCCTTCACGATACAGTAGACTTCCCTGGAGAGAGTTTTTTAAACACCTATGCGCACACTACACCTCCAACAGTCTAAGGAGAAACCTAGGCCAGGGGTCAGCATACTGCAGCTCGTGAAGCACATGTGTCTTGCGAGCCGCAGTTTGCTGCTCTGTTGACTGATGAGTTTGCTGACCACTGGCCCAGGCAGTGCTATATTCTAAGAGGAAGTCTATTCTGTAACCAAGTTTGAGAATCACTTATCTAGGTAGTGATTCTGAAATGTGGCTGCTTATCAGAATTGCCCAGGGAGTGTACGAAGCAGATCCTGGGCAGCAGCCCAGCACACTCTGTGAAGAAAATCTGGAATGGGGCCCTCATAGTCATGAGCTTGCTTTTCACAGACTGGTCACTCTGATGCAGCCAGTTTTCATACTGATTTTGGGGAGCTGCTCGTCTGGAAAGAGAAGTAAAGATACAAAGCCTGGGAATGAAGTAGGAAGCGTGGCAGTAGTAAAGTGCCTAGGTTCTGCTAGACAGGCAGATCAGAGGGAAGGGATTGAAGTATAGAGGGTAGATAGCTACTAAAATGTTACAAGAAAGTCATGCATGGCAGTTAAGGTGTTGCCATAAGAAATTGTTGGGGGCACAAAACGCCACCCCTTGGGTGGATTTCCTTCTTGCCGTCAGCCTGTTGTATTCAGAAGCTCCACTTTGTCAGGCCTGACAATCAGAGGAGGGGGCTAATTTATGTGGGTTGAGCCCTTGCATAGCAATTGAAATTTTCAGTGAGAAGGAGTAATGACCAAGGCAGCCAACCACTTAAATCTCCCCCTTGGGCAAATTACACAGGAAGCCAAATCATAATCAGGAAGTTGCATGGATTCAGAACAAAGGAGTTAACTATATAATTCAAATGTTTAGAGAGAGCAGGTTGTGGTAACTGGGTGCATCTCCCCCTACATTGCAATGCATATTGGATGAGACTGAAAAGATATACTTCCCGGTAGACACTCACTAATGGGCACAGCCAATATTTGTTCCAGTCACATCTTGTTCACCCATTGGAACATGTGTTTCTTAAGGAAGGTGATTATGGGTATCTCTTGTCTGAACAACAGTCTTATATAATAAAAGCCTAATATGCAAATCAACTGAACAGTAGAACGACCACCAAGGGGCAGACACTCAACGCAGGAGCTGCCCCCAGCCCGCAGGCCCAGGCCAGCCAAGGCAGGTGCCAGCTAGTGCCCCCCCTCCCCCGATTGCCCACCAGTTGCCCCACAGATGGGCCCTGAGCGCTTGCCAGGCCTAGAGAACCCTACCCATGCATGAATTTTATGCATTGGCCTCTAGTGTATTTAATAGTTAAGTTCTCAAAGGACACCTTCATTTTCTTAATTCTTTTTCTCCAGGAGTGGTCCCTCAACTTCCCTGTTGCCATCTTCAGTTCATTTTCATATTTTTGAAATTTTCATTTTATTTTTATAATTGTTCAGCTCTTTATTTTTCAAAAACTAGAGACTAATAGCTTATTTTATTTTATGTTTTAATATATTTGTTTATTGATTTAGAGAGGAAGGGAGAGGAAGAGAGAAAATCATTGATTGGCTGCCTCCTGCACACCCCATATTGGGGATCAAGCCTGCAATCTGGGCAGGTGCCCTTGGCAGGAATCAAACCTGGGACCCTTCAGTCCCCAGGCCAACACTTAACCACTGAGCCAAACCGGCTATGGTGAGGCTAACCTTTTAATTAATAATTCTATTTTTGTTTTGTTGTTTTGTTTTTAAGAAAACATAGTTTACTTTCAGGATTAAAAGAGACGCAGTTAACCATGAGCATATGAAGCCTATTTACTCAGATTATGAGGCCAAAATGTCCCGGTCATTCTTCAGCTAAGAGCTTCTTCGAAGAGATGGCAGGCAACCGTAATTAAAAGTAAAAGGATCAAGCTCTACATGTTTGCATGTCAACCCAAACCTGCAAAATGATGGCAAGTGTCCCATCCATATTTCAGCTTTATAGTTACATTAGAATGAAGCAACTCTTTGTGAGAGCCAAGAGTAGAACAAAGCATTCTTATCAGGCTTGATGTAGATAACAAAAGAAATAAACCCAAACTACAGCGTTTGGTGGACGTTTTGAGGGGCTGTGGATGGGGATTGCTGAATATAGATGCTCCAAATGCATATATGTTGCTTAGCAATATAAAAAGCAGCTTTTTACTAGAGGGGGAAGAAGATGCAGGTGGGGAAGGCTTGAATCTGCTTTCAATAGGAACAGACAGGCTGTGTCTTCTCTGATCTCCTGCTACTCTCCTATTTATGTCAGGCCTTCTGCATGATTGTGCTCAGATTCTTGTTTAAATCCAATTAAATCTGAGACTTGAATAAACACATATGTATATCATCCAGAAGATAATATTAAAGGACTTTGCATTTAGGCCAGAGCAGCTGTATCTTTTCTGCTATTAAGGCTTGTTCTTAATGTCTTTGGGGCAACAACAACAAGACAGTATATTGGAGGTTTTAATTTTATATAATATCAGAGTGTCCCTTTTCTCTGGCATTTTTTCTTTTTGGCCTAGGCCAGGCTGTGTTAAAACACAATTTGCTCTGGTCTCTCTCCTCTCAGGGGCTCCCCATCAGCCACAGATTAAAATCCAGTACCCCCTCAGATTCTTATGACCTTATCCCTCCTCATCTATTTAGCTTTGTATCCTACCACTTCTCTTCTCGCATAGAATATCCCATCAAGTCCAGACTTTTGCATTTTCCCTAACTTGGAGCTGTTTTACATCTGCATGCTTTACTGGTCTTATTTACCTTGCCCAAGACTGTAATTATACAGATTCTTTAGGGTTTGTAAGAAAGACCAAACCAGCACACACATCCCACCACCCTCCCCTCCCCCCTTTCAAGTTACCACCATTAACACTTTTGTGTGTTTTCTTACAAACCTTTTGCTATGCATCGGTATAATAAATATAACAAAAAAATAAACAAATATTGGGTTAAAAACCAATCAAGCTCTTTCCATTCTACACTGTAGTGTGAATATTTCCCTTTTATTTTATTACCTACACGGACCATAGCTGCCTGCCCCAATATCGTCCAGCCGTGTAGATGTGGGTGGCGATATTCCTGTCTCACATGGCTTTAAATTTTGTTTCCATTTCCTTTCATTGTCACCTTTAGCAGAGAAACTAAATCTGGTTTATCAGGTCTTTAGAGAGTGCCCACTAAGTGTTAGACTGGAAAGGGAAGGGCAAAGTGCAGAAAAGGGCATAAGAAAATAAACCTTTTAAGAATTTGGGACTTGAGCCTGTTATCTATGTCAGAGCACTTTAACGTTGCAGGGTCAGTGGTCTTCAAACTATAATGTTTTCAAGAATTATCAGGGGAGGTATAAATGCTCATTTTCCCGCTTTACCCTCCCTCAGAGCTTCCGATTAAGCAAGGTTCAGGGAGGTTCTCAGGAATCCGCCTTCTTAACAAGCTCCCCGGTGGGCCTGATGCAGGTGGTCCAAGCCTACATCTTGAGAACCATGCAGACGGGACCTGGGGAGGAGAGCTAGCTAAGCCCAGAGGAAGACTTGGGTTTGCCTGCACATTCATTCCAGCCACTTGGGTGGGAGTTTATTCCTGCAGATCTGGTCCCCCAAACTCACTAGCTTTAGGCCAAGGAGCTTGATGGAGAGGCAGGGATAGAGGAGAAGAAAGGGGTAGGGCAATTACCACCACTTCCCGGGGGCGATTGTTTCTCTGTGAACAGTGAGCATGCTGTCACGGGAGCCCCTTCTTCTTTTAGTGTCTCTCTAATTGGCTGTTGTGACTATCATCCTGCCTCTAGGGAGTTTAATAGAAACAAGGAGAGAAGAGAAAAGGACTCAAAATAACGTGGGTGCAAGAACAAAAGTAGCTGGCTCGTTTCTACCAGCTTGGAGAGAAGCCCTCATTGGTTCCTTTCCCTAAGGTCCTCTTTCACACCACCTCTGCAACCTTTCCCCTCCTTCTCCTCTTCTCCCCCACAGGGACCAATAAACATAGGTTGTCTGGACAAGTAAAGCTTTATAATTATCCAGGGGAAATTCCAATAGCCCAGAGTTCTGCCATAAAATCGTATTGTGCTAGTGCAAAGTGGTGATTTTTTCAACCTTCTTGCTGAATCACTTTCTCTTGGAGATAAACACTATGCAGAGGTTCTTTCCTCCTGAACATCTTTCCAAGAGATCAATTGAATTATTTTGATTTTATTAACTGAGCAACATATGACATGCTTTAGCTTAACGTTCACTGAACTAAACAACTTAAAGCCATTTCAGAGATATGGTGGTAGCATAGTGACTAAGACTGACTGGCTTCAGTCCCACTCCTGCCAGCCACTAGCTCTGTGACATGGAAGCTTACTTGACATCTCTAAGTTGCAAGTACTAACCTGTAAAACTGAGATAACAATAGGACCTGCTGCCAACACAGAAACACACATACACACACAGACACACACACACACACACACACTGGATTTCTGAAACCACCAGATGAGACAATATATGTCATATATTTTGTCTCATTACAATAAACCCACAATAATATTTACCTTAATTGTTTTCAATTTATTTCCCCCTTCTGGGTTATTAATGTTTGATATTTTAAGACTGCTATCTGGACAAAATTTAGCAGACAAATATGAGGGAAAAAGAAACAATAAAAATTTAAAGAGTGTTTCCACTCCATTCCCATTGAATGTCTAAGGCCCAGAACACACTGTGAGCAAAACAACAGATGAATTCCATCCAAAGGGAACTTCACATAACTCGAGAAGCAAACAGACACAGAACAAGATAAATCACCCAGTTGCTTACCACACACATTGTGAGATATTGAATGTGGATTAGAAGTTCCTTACCAATAGTTTGGCCTCCATATCTTGAGTGGTTTTACATTTCCAGACTGCAAACAAATGATTATATGTGTGAAAAAATATGTAATAGGCCAGGGGACAAATTAAGTAAATCAGAATACCAGGGGTCTGGAGTTCTGGTTTATCCGCTTGGAGCTCTGTAGGGGAGAAATCTTCTGCATAGTGCTGCTGACAGCCCTCTCATTCACGACAGGTTCCTCCTGGGTATAGTTCTGAGAGCAACAGCCTCCAGTCAGTAACGAGTTACTAAGCAACACATCTCCTACGGAGGTATGCAAGGAGAGAAAGTCTGGATTCTAAAAACCAAACAGCTCTGCTAAGCAGACCTATTAACACAACCCGCTCTTCTCCTTTCAGTAATTTAACCCTCAAGCTAGTTCTCTTTACCTGATAGCACAACCTCATGGAAATCAAGTTGGAGAAAGCATGCTGCAATTTTTATAAAGTCGCTTCAAGCAATACTTTTAAATGACTGCTGATCGATTTTATGCTAACGTAGAACCTTGTAGAGTGAATCGGATGGTGTTCATCTCTCAGTTGGTTGTCATTGGAATAATAGCTTTAGCAAATAATTTAGCTAATTTTTCATTTTTCATTTTTTAAATTAATTTTTAATTTTTAATTTCTACTTAAAATCGCTTATTGTTTTTCATTCAGTAAGTCATACATGCTTATGGCAAAAATTATTATTTTTGAAGTAGTTAATGCAAAGGTGATAAAAACAAAGAATAGTTGACTGGATCTTCGGAGCTTATTTTAAGAATTCCAAATAGATCTGTACATTTTTGCATGTTCCCTATATATCCCCTTGGAAGGACACAATGACACATTTTCTTGTTATAATTCTTACTTTGATGGGCATTTATGGAGCATCGATTTGGGCAGAGAACTGCGGTTGCTACAACAATTGAGGTGGGCAGAAGGAAGAAGGTACACCAAGAAATGACCCAAGGTCCGACCGCTCAAAGAAGTATAGTTTTAGTGGAAGAGATAGACTTACACGTAGATAATATAAGGGGTAATGGAAAGAGGAATTAATCATGTAATAATTATGGAATTCACTAGCTTCCAATTGCCTAGTTAGGATACCACTCTCCTCAGCGTTGCTAGGGTGGGACAGGAGAATAGTCTTGAGGGAGTGTCTGAGAATTTGACTCCCAAATGGAAATGACTGTGAATCTGACAGCATGCTGTACTGCCCAGCCTTTTGCACACCATGATATATTCATATAAAGAGAAGCTTAAACTCATTTTTATAATTCATCGAGGCAAAATGACTTGTGTTGGAGGAAAATAAGGCTCCAGTGAGCCAGGCTTTGCCTAGCTGCATCCAAGGCACATCTGTAGCCCAACAAACCCACTGTGAATCTCGGCGCATTTGAGACACACAGTTACATGGTTTTGCCCTCTAGCGAGCCAGAGTGTTCAGCATAATAGGAAGGAATGCTGCTCCACGCAGTTCAGTGCAGTGTGTGCGATGTGGAATGCAAGCCAGGCAATGGAGGAGCTGGGATGGAACTCCAGCCTGAACACTCCCTAGTTTATATGACCTTGGGCAAAGTTAGCTCATTTCTCTAAATTTAGGAAAATGTCACTAATATGTAGTACCCTGCAGAGACATGTTAGGACCTGAGGCATTCCTATGTGCATTATCAAAATATCCTCCCACATTTTGAATCAAGTGAGAAAAAGTTCATAGAAGTTCTCCAGGGAAGGAACATGCCTGTGTGCTAGTATAAAGCTTCGCATCGCACACCATTATCTCCCCTTATGAACCGCTGGTGGGGAATGACTTCCTGTTGCAGAGTGACACACCGTTGTACAACACATAGTCTGTTTTTTGGGTTTTTTTTGTATAGCAATCTTTTGTTTATTGTTCGTGGGGTTTTTGCATTACTTTTGATTTTTAAAATTTTTATATTGAAATATTATTTTTGTTGAGTCACAAGGCTTTATTGGTGCCCACTTACATTTTGCACCTGTAGTGAGTGCATCACTTACCTCGCCCTGATTCTGGTCCTGCAAATATGTATTTTGAAGGACCATTATAATTAGGAATAAGAATTATAAAACACTAGAGGCCTGGCTCTCGAAATTCGTGCAAGAGCCTTGGCTCAAACCCCCGCCCTCGATGGCAGCCTGGGGGCCTCTACTGCCTCTGCTGTGGCCCCACCCGCTGTGGCTTTGTCCAGAAAGACATCTGGTCTAATCAGCATATTATGCTTTTATTATTATTATGGATATTTTCAAAATTGTTACTTAAAAGTAGTAACTGTTGGTATATGATTTTATAATAGCTGCAGAGATTCTGTAGGTATTACAGAGCATGCTTGCTGGGAACCCCTGAAGCAGCCGCATGAGTGAGAACAACATGCAGCCTAAGCAAACTCACTCAAAAGGATGGGCAGTGAATTCAGCAGTCAGCCTCTACCTAGACTCTGCTGATGATCCTTAACCAGCATGTGCCAGGGAAGGGTGCTGGCCCAGCTGGGGTTTATCTCCTCAGTTCTGGGGACCCTCTTGTGTGTCCCAAGCCAATCTGCATGCTCACCTGTCACTTGAGTAGACTCTCATGATTACACAGATGTAGCCATTAATCTTTGCACCAAAAATAGTCTGTAAGTGCTGACGTTATCTGTAGACTTCCATAGGAAGCTCTGATTCCCTCCCTTATGTTTAGCAAAATGATGATGGCCTGCTTGACTAATTTGTGCTCCAGGTGTTCTGTCTCTCCCGCTACTTAACTCTTCTCTCAGGCCCAGCACTGAGTCTCAGGGGACAGACCTGGGCATTTTAAACCCTCCTTTGGCAGGAAGAAGAGCTGTCCTACTATGCGTCTGACCAAAAGTGTTCCCCATCAGCAGCACTTTAAGGGTACCTGAGACACTTCCTTCAGCAGTAGTGGCAACTCAACGGTTTACCTGTGGAACCGCCACACACGCGCAGTACTGTGCCAGTCACAGAGCATAAGCCACCGTGAAACAGTACCTGCCACCGCCTCTGAGAGCGATACCCTGGGACCATTTGATGATGAGCACAGCGAAAGCACCAGTGTACCAGGTACAGTTACATTCAGCAAACACTGAGAAATGAGCATGTGAATGTTGCTAACTACCTTCCTTTATTCTGCAACGTGCTGTCTGGCAGAACAATTCCATGCTAATTTCACAATAGGAAGGCGAATAAATAGGTGCTACATTAGCTTTTCATTCCTTTGGTTGTTCACAGAGTGTCTGTCTCTCTCTCTCTCTCTCTCTCTCTCTCTCTCTCACACACACACACACACACACACACACACACACACACACACACACTGAACCTGTTAAATACTGGGGGGAAATTAGCCATCAAAAGAGAAAGTGGTTCTAAAAGACTTGACAAAAAAGTAACATCTGGACACAGCGCCAGGCTTCTCACTTCTGATGAATTTGCAGCCTAAACACTAATATGTGCTCTTGCCCATTTCACCTGGTTTCCACAGAGGCCACAGCTGGCACCCGGCCCATCACCCATACTTACCTTACCGCCCTTTGTCTGCCTGGATGCCCAGGGCTCTGTGAGCAGAGAATGAGCAAATGCGGAATAAATGTTAGCTGCTGACCTCATTCGCACTTAGAGACGTCTCTCACTGCTGTAACACACCACGGAGCCATCAGACATGCCGCAATCTGCCTCGTTTTACACTCTGGCTTTTCCTCTCTCTACTTTTCCCTCTGTGTGGAATAAAAATAAAAAGCACTGCAAGATACTTCTAAGTTCCCCATTGGCTTGTTTATATTTTAGTTCACATCACAAAAGCACTATATGTCCTCTAGTTGTTCCAACAATGTGGAAAGATGGAAAGCAAAAAGTTTAAAATCACTGATAGCCCTGGCTGGGGCTGCTCAGTTGGCTGGGCGTCATCCCATGCACAGAGAGGTTGCTGGTTTGATGATGTTTCTGTCTCACATCAATGTTTCTCTCTCTCCCACTCCTCCCTTCCTCTCTCTCTCTAAAAATCAATTTTAAAAATCTTTAAAAACAATTGCTTCTAATTTCATCAGCAATAACCACAAGTAACATTTCCATGAAGCATCTGCCAGATTTTCCCCTGCCTCCTCCTCCTCATTTCTTTAATCTCTGTTTTCTTCCCCTACTTATTTGAAATGCCACTTCCATTGTACAGCAAACTTTCAAATATTCTCTGCTTGGTTTCTAGACTCAGTTCCAGTGACTTTTTCCCCACATGGACTCTCAGAGTTCTGAGGGCTCTTCAAATCCTACGGACGTGAGAGTGAAGGTGAGAGTGGTGGAGAGGAAGAAGGTGAGAAGGTGAGAGTGGTGGAGAGGAAGAAGACTGCGGAGGTTCCATGTCTCCCAGGCCTCCTTTTCCCAAACCAGCTTTCTCTTTGTACAGACAGTTGGGCCCCGGTGTCAGATTTTATTTGCATAAGGAGTTGTGAGGGGACAATTAAGTTAAATTAAATCCTCACATAGTATTCCGTTTTGTTTTGTTCTTCTCAAGATGTGAGATGGTGATACTGTGCACCTGTGGCTGTCATTTCGATGGGACTCCCTTGATGTCACTGCTTTAAAGGGAAGATGCTTCTAAATGGCCTAAACAGAGCCATTGCTACGTGCATAACTCATGGGAGTGTAGTATGAGATGGACGCTCTCTCTTCGTTCCTGAGCCGTCCTTGGGCACAGTTGTCCTTTTCCGATGTCCCCTGCTGATGCTCCACTCCATCCTGGGGAGAAAATAGGGCTCCCTTGCCAAGGGATTGTACTGTTCACTAGCGGTGTAAAATTCAGAAAAATCCCCTAAGACTGGAGGTTCCCACAACAGCTGAACCTGACTTATTACCCAGAGATACCCACCGAATGCACTGAATTGTGATAGCAACTGCCACCATGGAGAACATGAAACCAGGGTTCCGGCTGCTCATCTGCTTTTTATAGGTCAGGGCCAGGCGTCCACCCTGTTGCCAATCCCGCCTCCCTCACTTTCCCACACTCAGTAACAAAACCCTGTAGGCCTCCCCAGGACTCATTTCTGCTCTAAAAGAAACCACTTCCCAGGACAACTTAGAGTAGAACTATATGTTTTCTGGGTAGGGAAAATCCCCACTCTTATCAGCCAGGCTGTATAGCCTTGACTCATAACCCAGGAAAGAAAATAACAAAAGTGTTTTTGCATTGGTACATAATATATATTTTGAAAGATGGATTAGCTGTTCCACCCATGAATACTTCATCACATAAGCAAAGTAAGCAAAAAGGTCCGTGCTTTTGCTGAGAATTCGTTTGTGTATTGAATGGTATGTTTCTCCATTCCGATTTCTCTCTTGACTTTACTAGAGCCTTATTCATTTAAATTTAATTAATAAATTATTTGAATGTTTACTAATGACACTTATTTGAATATCTAAGAGAGAGATACCTCTGCTTTTGTGTACTCCCTTATTATTCTAAATGTATTTAAATTAATGTAAAGTAAATATGAGATGGTAGAGATGTGGGGAGGGGGGATATTTAGACCTTAAACAAATCATTAACATTTATTCAATATTTCAATGACATGTGAACTGCATTAAATTTATAACCATGATTAGGAAAGATAGGATACATACATTCTTGGAGCTAACATAACAGGCTTTTGTAATATTTTACTAAAGCGATATGATTGTAAAATTAATACATATTTCATTTTTTAAAAATCTCAACAGTATTGTATTGACTAAAGTAAGAGTTCCCTACCATTGGTGTAAGGATTAGAGATGGAATAATGATCAAGGATGTCTTTGGTACACATTACTTGGTAATAAAAAAGTGTATTTTACACTTTTGCAGGGCCATTTTGGTGTGAGTATACAAAAATATCTCAGATAAAAAGTCTAAACACCAAAACCACACAGTTTTAATTGCTATGGCTTTATAATACAATTTAATATTTATCAGGTGAAAGGTCACAAATATTCTTTTTTTTTTAACAACCCTCCCCTGCCAGTATTTTATTGCTCAGTCTTACTTGTCTATTCTTCCAGATACACTTTAGAATCATTCAGTCAAGAACTGAATTAAACTTTGACTTTATAGAAACAGTATTTTTGGCAACTCAGAGAAATGACCAAATCTAAAGGCATGATTTTTAAATGCAACTCCTTTAAATGCTTTAGGCATTTTGCTTCAGTGAGTGTCCCAGAAAAGATGCTGACCTTTAATGCCTAACATTTATCCTCATTGTAAATTAGAATTGGTGAACACAGTTGGTGGTTTCATTCTATTTTTACACTCTGTGCTACCCAGGGGAATGTCTGAAAGGTGTGAGCATGTTGTCCTGATCCATCAGCACCTCATGAAGGTGAAGTGTTATTGGATCATAAGTTGACTGCTGCTAACTTAATGGGAATCGTATGGTATAAGCTGTTGTTAGGGAAGTGAGTCAAGTAGATGTGGGAAAGAGGGAGAAACTTTAAATTACAAATTGGGAGGTGGGCCATTGGAGACTAATTTTGTTTTTCCTGTTGGTTATTTCAGAAAATGTATTCAAATGTATCTACATCATTTCTAGCTGAAAACACAAACTCACCACCCATTCCCTCCCTCTTCTCTTTTTCCTCATATTGTTTTAGGCTGCTATGAATGGAGACTCACTCAAGTTACTCAGGTTACAGGATTTCATTTTTTTAAAGATGCATGGCAAAATGAGGAGACTAAGCTCTGTCAGGTTATAAGGGACGGAGAAATTTGAGGTGGGGTTTTAAACACAAGGACACCTTATATAACAAAAATAACAGAAGGTAACAAAAGAGTTTTATTTTTTATATAAATGACATATTGTGAAGTGTGAGCTCTCTGTCCTACCTATAAATACTTTGTTGCATATGTGATCAAAGAAAAGTGTGCATTTTTTGATCATTCATTTGTAAATTAAAGTGATCTGCCTCTCAAATACTTTGATTCCTCTCTTGACTTTACCATGGTTTTATTCATTTACTAGAGGCCTGGTGCACGAAATTGGTGCACTGGGGTGGGGGTGGGGGCATGTCCCTCAGCCCAGTCTGCACTCTCTCCAATCTAGGACATCCCTCTCACAATCCAGGATTGCTGGCTCCCAACTGTTCACCTGCCTGCCAGTCTGATCACCCCCTAACCACCCCCCCCCCAGCCTGATTGATTCCTAATTGCTCCCCTGCTAGCCAGATCGCTCCCAACTGCCTCCTCTGAAGGCCTGGTCAACCCTAACTTTCCTCCCCTGCTGGCCTGGCTGCCCCCAACTGCACTCCCCTGAAGGCTTGGTCACCCACAACTATCCTCCCATGTGGGCCATCTTGTGGCAGCTATCTTTGACCACATGGAGGTGGCTATCTTTGACCGCATGGGGGTGACCACATGTGTGAAGGCATGAGGGTCAATTTGCATATTACCTCTTTAGTATATAGGGTATTCAACTAATAAGGTGTTTGACTTTGCTAATAGCAGGTGCTTGTTCAGGCCTCAAAGAACTAGAACAGGATTGATAAAATGACGTTCCTCCTCTCCTACATCCTTCTACTGGTGACTCAGATTTTCCCTGCTTTCCCTTCTGAGACTACTTAACCACTCTGACTAGTTGTCTCCACACGTATTATCTTGCTTCTGGGTATCTTCTTGCTCTTGGCACATGGTGTCTCCCTATTGCCTTCTTAGTCCCCATTCCTTCATCCTGGGCCACTTTATGTGGCCAAATCGCTCTGTGTATATCTGGCATTCAAACTCAACGAGAGAGAGAATCTGATTAGTTCGGCCTGTCACCATCCTTACTGAAGAGCTTTTGTGGCAGCCTCTAAATGGGCTTCCTTTGCATCAGGCGTTAGTGTCTGGCCCAGCTCATTGTGACTAGCACAGGGTCACCTGGCAGAAAGCATGGGTCTCTGTGCCCAAGGGATCCCCCTGCAGCTGCTTTTCTCAGAAAGACACCATGCACAGGGCCAGCCTGCAGAGTGGAATGGCCTATTCAGCATGGGAAAGTTTCAGATTATTATTCATGCTCACTGAGAGGTCAACCCTTGCACTGCTACCAACACTGGTCCTGGCATCGCTCATTGAAGTGACAGAGCACCACAGAGCGTGGCTCAAAGTAGCATGCCGGCAGCAGAGATGTCTTGGACTTTACCTCTCTAAGAGCATCACTGAGGGACTGCAGCCAGGAAGGGGGAGCTGCTGGTGAGTATGGGGCATGTGTGACCTGTGTTTCCTAAGTCATAGCAGGCTGGACTTAGGACATGAATATCAGCAGTCAGATAGAATTTGTCCAAGTCCACCCTTTTGTGCTCAGAAGACACTGTTTTCTCCCTCAGCTTTTTTCACCAATAGAGCTTGGAGTTCCCAGAGGGTTTCCCCCATGTGTGCTGAGCACTAAGCCTCTTGACTGCCATGACATATCTGAATTCTATCCCTCTTTTGTCTTGAAACCCTGTGATGAACACTCTGGCTGCAGCTGATGCCAAGAATAGCAGCTGTGCCTCCCGCCAAAAACATCGCAGCAGCTGCTTCTGCTGCTGCCACTGTCTTCCAGTCTGAGGTGGCTCCTGCCTGCAGGAAAAGATGTCACTAGATCTCCCAAGTGTAATGATAGCCAATGTCAAGCGCACTGACATCCAGCCACAGCTGCAGGGAGCTCGCCTTCGCCCAGTATTGCAGCTTGCATTGCCAGTACCTCTGTCATTAACCCAAGTGCCACTCCTGGTGCTTGTGGGCCTGATGCCTGGACCCATAGGGACATCTAAGGGAAAACAGATTTTTCACTTTTACTTTTCTCTTATTAAAATTTTATTCTCTACAGACTCAATCGTGAGTTCCTAGGAGCTGGGCCAGGGCATAATCTAGGTGAGACATTGTGTTCAGAACCACCTCAACCTTCCCATATCAGCCCATTGACTTCTCTGCTTCTCTTCATTTCTTTGGGATGGGTTCTTCCCCACAAACTTCTCGGATCCTCAATGTGTATTGAATAAGAAAGGCCTCAGCCATCCTGCAGCTTCAGAGTAATTGTCTATGAAGACCAGAGATTTAAATTGTCAAGGGCATGCTAAAATTAATGTACTATATAAACAAATAAAAATTTGTTTATTATCCCACAGGACAATAATTTATAATGTTTGGGGTCATCTTTTCTACCTGATGGAAATGAATTGTATCTATTCTAAACCAAATTAATTCAGTACATTAGCAGGGATCATTTGCATGTCTTTCAGTCAAGAATCACTTGCTTTGATATTATATTTCTCTCTACAAGTTAATCTCTACCCCTCTGAGTTGTAAAATAGCCTACTCAATAAAAACTTAATCAATAGTGTGTACCACTGTAGAATATATAATACCCAGTTGAGCTAGACCATACCTACCACTCCGCTGAAAGGACAACCAGTAATCTCTTTTGTCTATTTCTGATTTTTGGATAATTTTTCTTAACAGTGATCATATAAGAGGAGAACTCAAAGTCTCCATTGCATGGAGCTATATGGAGGTTACTGGTGACTTTAGCAAGAATAGTTGTAGTGGTCTGGGTGTGGGAGTAGAATGCAAGCTTGATAAGTTGAAGAATAAATGGAAGGCTGGATAATAGACACGGGAATGCAGGTGATGCTTGCAAAGCTGAGGAGAGGAAATGGAGCAATAGTGGGAAAGCATGAAAGAGCAAGGATTTATTATTTTTTTAAATTACAATGACTAGAGATATAAGTCTTGTCTGCTCACAATTTCTTCTTGTATTTCATTTCTAAATCTTCAGATGCTCTGAAAAGTTTTGTGTTTTCTACATAATTCCCATAGCAGCTGTCATGAAGGAATTGACTACACAGCATGAGATTAGATTGTTTCAAGTGGCCCTCATGCCACAAATTCCATTAAGAAAAAATGACAACATGAACCTGCCATCCTAGGCACAGCTCATTAGACACAGAGTGAGTTTCAGACTCAGGAGGAGACCATATATAGATTGGCTAATTACTAATGAGGTACTCTGGCCTCTGAGTTAACCCTATCTCCCTACCGCCACCCTCCCCCTCTTTGCCCCCGCCCCCTTGACCCAATATAGGTTAATACCAACTATCAGGACCAAAAAAAATCCCGCTTGGAAAACTTGAGAATGGGATATATAGAGGGAATGAGTAATTGGAAATGGAAGAAGTTGAAAGATACAAAGAAAGGAGAAAAGAAGTGACCATAAGGAAGTGTAAATCTACAGGTAGAAAGAAGAATTTGTGGGGTGGGGAAAATAATGGTAGAGACCATAGGGGCAAAGAAAGAAATGCATTACAAGTATGGTGAAGTTGCTGGGGAGAGTAATAGTGAGGCATGAGCTTCTGAGGGGGACCCTACCAGAATTTCCCTTGTCTGAGTCCCCAGAGATGCTATTGCAAGCACTGGTGTTAGGAGTGCCACAGTATATTAGTGCTTAATAGGAAAAGATCTTAAATCACTTTTGACCATCTTTTCTGAACCAAGAATCACTATATTGGCTGACAATGAAAACATGTTTATGGCTCTAGATATATGAAAAAGAAAATCTATATCAAGAAACCCACCCTCATGTTCAGTGTTGGACCCAGAGTTAGCTTTCTGTATAACATTTAAGGGCACACTGTATTTACTGGTCGTTTTCTACTTTCAAGTTTGAGAAAGTTATTCAAACTGAACTCTTTACTGGGAATTACAGATCCTCTTGATTCGTAAACATCTTTATCTTCCTGAATTTTAGTCCTTGTTTATGGTATTTACTTTAAATGGGAAATTAGAGAGACATCACTTAGTTTCTTTAAAAGTAATAATTTTTCTAAAACTGTAGAGAATGTTTCTTTTGTGACAAAAGGTATTTATGTTGTCTTTTTATTTCCCCTAGGGCTACTAAACACTGTGGTAGTCCTTATCAGCAGTGTTTATATTGCGTGATTTTGTTTATTTAGATGCTTGTAGAGTGTAAAATTATGGGTTTGGTGGTTTGTAGCCAGAATTTGCTATCCCACTTCCATCCTTGCTTTTACTTGATTTATTTTTTTCTTTTGGTATGTTTTTGTTTGCCTCTGTAAAGCAGATAAAGGGGATGTAAAATCTACAGATTGATAATTGGGGAGAATTCCTCTCCATTTTGGAGCTACATAATTTTCAAGTCAGGTTATATAAAAAGAGCATAGCTTGGGTCAGGCTGGGGGTTGGGCTTGCAACGTCTATAGCTTTTCCATATCAGGGTGTTCAACTGCTTGCCCCTCAGGGCTCCCAGAAGAAATCCTGTTCTCATGTTAATTTAGGAAGCAACTTAGGAAGTCCAATTGGCTCAAAGTTGTTGTGGAAATATTAGCTCTCCACGCTGTATATACTACCCAGCCTCTAGTCACTTAATAGTCTTTTTGGCTACCAGATCAGCTGTCATCAACTTGTGCTCAAGTAACCCGCATTTGACTTAATAATGGCCCCAAAGAAAGGAGTAAAAATGCTAGCAATTCAGAAATGCTGAAGAGATGCCATAAAGTGATTCCTTTAAGTAAAAAAGGTGAGTGCATTACAATAAGATATTTGAGAGGGAGAGAGATGCATCCACATGATTTTATTACAGTATGTTGTTATCATTGTTCTATTTTATTATTAGTTATTTTTATTAGTCTTTTACTGTGCCTAATTTACAAATTAAACTTTACCATAGGTATGTATGTATGTATAGGAAAAACATAGTACGGTATATACAATTTTGGTACTATCCTCAGTTTTAGGCATTCATTGAGGGTCTTGGAACATATCCCCTGTGGATACGGGGAGACTAATGTACAGATACAAGAATATTCCTTATCTGTATTTGAGGTAGTGAACCGACATATTGTCACTGATCCACATCCATTTCCAAGACTGAATTTCTCCCCTTTTAAGCATTTAGGGAAAATAGGCCCATTTGTATATACTTAATAATAATTAAGTTTTTTTTGGTATTGTGCACTAAATTATTGCATAAAATTCAACTTTTTCTTTCATGTGTTTGTTTGTGATTGGTTGATCCTGGATCCACAAAGATTTTGAAGTGCTTTAGGGAAACATGCTCAGACTCCATCCATTATGTTTGTGTGCGATGGGCCGAAAGCAAAACAATTCTTCCACGTAGCCAGTGCTGAAAATAAACTATGATTTCAATAGCAGAATCAAAGCATCAACTTGAAACCCACCCTGCAAAACTCTCATAAAACTGACATCTAAGTTGCTTTTTTATTCTTCTTGACTTCACTCTAAAGGTTATGTAAGCATTGTGCAGCCCATGGCTCATCCCAATATTGGATAACGGAAAACTTCAAAAATCTCCCAGGAATTTCCTCTGGTCATAAATTAATAAAAGGGTGGAATTTTTGACAGCCAATGGATAAATTTAACAAATGATACTCATTAAAATCATAAAACGAAGCCAAAGCCACCGGGCTATGAGAATGAACCTCACTAACAGGATTCTTTTTTTCTTTCCTTTTACCCTTTTTTAGATTGCTCCAAAGCAAAAACCCACTCTTGGAAATTAAACAAGTCAGTTCTCTCTGCACGCTTTTCTTGTTTTCCTTTCCCCAGCATTCATCTTTCAATGCATACTTACAAAGAGAGTCTGTCTTGATAGACAAAGGAACATTGCCTACTGGAGGGAAATTCGGTAACACTTCACCTGTGTGGTCTACATACTCTTATTGAAAACCCACCAGGAGCCAGCTACAGTGCTAGGTGCTGGGTCATAGCATTACACAATCAGAACAAGGACCAATGCTCATAAAGTTCATAATATACACTAGCTTCCCTTTTTCTTCCTGCATTTCCTCTCTGTGATTGAGATTAAACATTGGTGCCAGAAGAAAATTCAAGAAAAAAAATCAACAGTTAAGTGAAATCATACATAGGGAAGAACTTACTAAACTATAAAAGAGTGTCCCATGTTCATTCTTTCCATGTTCGTTATTATGTCATCACCCAGCTGACTACCTATACTTCTCCAACACATCCTAAACTCTCAGACTGGACATTGGAGGCCCTATAGGATCTGCTCCTTGTCTGTTTTCCCACTTATTTTCCTTCAAATGTTCTGTGCATTGGACAACTGGAGTTATTCATAGCCACATCAAAGAGACTCTTCCCTTAAGTTATGCTTCTCCTTTGTCCTGGAATGCACATCTTCCAACTTTCTTCCTGTCTCTCCTCTTGCCACCAACAATTGAACTCTGTGAGGAGGAGAGGCCCTCGCATGAGGTTAATGGAATTCTATAGGACACAGGGCTTCATGAGCCAGTTAGCATAAACCTTTGTTTGAAAATGTCAGGCATGAGAAGTCCACAAATGTGTGTCCTAATTTGGATAGAGAGGGCAGAAGGTTTTATGGGAATTGCAGGAGTAGGAAGCCAGCGGGCATTTGCTAGGTTCAGAAATGGGAATAAAGTGGCTGTTCTTGCAGTAGGGTATTTGGACAGCTTGGAGTTTATCCAGAGTGAAGGGGAGAATGAGTTAGGACATAAATTCATCTCGAGAGGGGACGGGGAACAGCTGCAGGGACTGAGGACATGGAAGGGCTGTGGTGAAAATTCTCAAGCCCCTCACAGTCTCTTCTAGTAGACTCATCTCTCCACTGTGCATTTGCCCTAACGCAGAGAGCAAATCACAGATACTGGCTACAGATTTTTGAGAAAAGAGAAAAATGAGTAAGTTAAATTCTGCCTCTCTTTTTTTTTTTTTTCATTCCACTTGCATAGACAAAAAACAACAAATGAAGTCCTGAAATTTCCTAAGGATTTATTGTTTGTACTTGTCAGCACACCTGAATAAAATTAAACTCTTAAGAATTATCTAATCTAACTTTACAGGTGGCTTCGGGGGGAAAAATATCTTAATGCTTAGGGGTAAGTCAAGTGTAAAATATGCTTTGTGAAAATGCCTGATGAATTTTGACATGACATGCTTTATTATAACAATGGATGATCTGATAGCAAGGACCCTCGGGCTTTTGGGGCTCATTGGTGTCAATTTTGGGAGCAAGGGTAAAAGATTTTATCTTGAAGCTTCAGTGTTATGCTTTATTTTGAGAATCTTTTTAGAATGTTCATAACTGTTATTCAACAAAAACAACAAAAAGCAGATCTGCCATAGCATTTTTATATGAAAGTTCCAAGATTATCATCAGGCTATAAATTTATCTGGTGCTATTTAGTCTGTGTGAACTCCCTTTTTGTGATAAATATTAAAAAGTTAGACATTTGCCAAAACCGGTTTGACTCAGTGGATAGAGCATCAACCTGCGGACTGAAGGGTCCCAGGTTCGATTCTGGTCAAGGGCATGTACCTTGATTGTGGGCACATCCCCAGTGGAGGGTTTGCAAGAGGCAGCTGATTGATGATTCTCTCTCATCGACGTTTCTAACTCTCTACCCCTCTCTCTTACTCTCTGTGAAAAAATCAATAAAATATATATTTTTTAAAAGTTAGACATTTACTTCACAGTTACTCATATCAATGTTCTGTTTATATTTGCAACAGATTCCTCAAATGTAATATTTCCTATTACTGAGCTTCTACTTTCCCTAAACCTGCTGTACATGAAGATATACATGTCCTTCAGCAAATGGCAATTCCATCCTTCCAGTTACTCAGTCCATGATCTTAGAGTCACCCTTGACTCCTCTATTTCTCTTATATCCCAATATTCAAATGATCAAGATATCCTATTGCTTCCATCTTTGAAATAGATCCAGAATCCATTACTTTAATAAAACAACTAAAACATGCGTGTTCTGTGAGGTCTAGATTAAGTAGCATTGATGAAATTCATCAAAGCAAGCATTGCTATTTTTAAGTATGCATTACAAGTCTATATACTAATATATAAAAGCCAAGTGACCAGACCAACCTGAACAACTGGTACGACCAGAATGACTGGTTCCTATTACCTGCCCTGCAGTAGGCCAACCAGCCTGATCTGGGTAGGCAGGCCAACATCCCACTACCTCTCTTCTTCCTCTTCCCCCTACCCTGGGCAGGCCCAGCCCTGAATGGGGCTGATCAGGGCTGAACTGGGCTGGCCGGACACCACCCATGCATGAATTTGTGCACCGGGCCTCTGGTTTTCTTAATAAAAGAAAAGTGTCCATATCATTCATCTGTTGTGGCTTTTGACTAGAGATTCAGAATGAAGATCAGGTTTCCAGGACTGATTGTAAATTGTTCATCTTTTGGGAACATGGGAATGGAAATCTGATATTGCAAAAAATCTTCCAGAACAGCCAGGAAATAGACTGGAAGGAGAAGAACAGGCTAGACAGCAAAAGCTACTCCCAAAGAGCTTGAGATCAATAGTACAACACTTCTCCAAACCATTCTTGATGATTTCAAGGAGTGTGGGAAATAAAAGAGTGATTGGCATTAAGCCTCACTTTTTTTTTCACATGTACTGTGATTTTTCCTTGACTTCATCAATAAAAGTAACACTCTTTGTGTCTCTTATGATCATTACTAGATAATTCTGAATGACCTAATTTTGTTCAGAAATTGGCATTCTTTCTCTATGATTTTCATATTGCCCAAGTTCTCAAAGTCTCATTTTTTGCTACCACCATCCACTGTGAACCCCTTCATCTTCCTTTTATTCAGCTTTGTTGAGGTATAATTGACAAAATTGTAAGATATTTATAGGTAAATGTATTTATCTTTCTTGATCCTTCAAGAGAACCACTTTTTTTTTTCTTTTGGTTGTTCTGTTTTTCCCTCCTATATCTCTATATTATAAGCTTGCATGCTAGCTTTTGATTTATAAATTGCAGCCATAATCCATTACTAGCTTCCTGCTATGATGAATTATGATTTAACACATTTATAGAATTACATTGCTAAATTTTGTTTTTCTTTTAGTTGCCTTTTTTGTTATTTATTTCTGTTTCTATCAACTATAAACAGTATCTTTTGACTACATTTCACTATTCTTTCCCACTTTCAGCCACCTGGACTTGTAAATTTATATTGTCAAATTTAATAACATTTTATTTTTGTTCTGTATCAATAAATACTTGTGTATTTTATATGGGAACTTTCTATGCACAGCACTGTTACAAGTGCTTTGTGTAAAGTAACTTATTTAAACTCTACAATTCGACTATAAAATAGGTTATGATTATTATTTCTATCTTACAGAAAGAAAATTGAGTAACTTAGAAATTAAGTAAATTTTTGGACTCATAAAGTCAGTTAGAATTTTAGAACCTGTGTTCCTAACAATTGTATAACACTCTCTTGGTAAGTTGTCTATTAAAGCTGAAAGTCATTAACCACTATTTGCCTTCTAGTGACATATAAATAGTATTCATTGCAGTGCCAAGTAGTATACTATGATTATTATACTTAGTTTCTTATCTGGTTTTTGTTGTCTTAGAATTCCTAATTGCTTTTCTTTTTTTCTTACATGGCCTGCCCTTTCTGTATCCTAAATTATTTTACTATCTTAAGAACAGTATTAAATCTCTGTTTTTCCTCTGATGCCTTTCCCAAACCTTCCGTTATCCTGCTCTAAGAATGAATTAGAGCTCACTCTTCTCTTGGACTGGATCATCTGTTTGCTAGATTTTACATTTCCCTCCTTGGTTTGCTGTCTCATTGCACTATAACATATCTTCAATTAATTCAGGAATCTGCATTTATAATAAATTATTGCATTGTAATAAATTTTGCAGTTTATTCTAATGCAGAGAGTACTTGGAATTCCTTTGGGAATCCCACTCTAGGGCATAGAGGGAAAAGAGGAGCTTAATTAACAAGCCAGTGTCTTCTGATAAATACTTTAAGAGGAAATGGAGCAGAGAATATCCGTATGTAAAGATCTCTAAACTACCTGAGCCCCCCTAGAGTTAAAGAAATGGTAATTCTTCACATTACACATGCAAATGAACAGATAAAATATGGATGTCATTACCAGGTTAATTTCTTTTCCTTTTTAAGACAAGCTCATTTGCACAGGTAAAAAAAAAAAAACTTTTAATTATCAAAATACTAAATTTTGAAATGAGGGATATTTGTTTTGGCTCTGTGAAATAAAGATAGCAATTCTACCCGGATGGATGGGTCTCTCTCAAACACAAAAGATGCAAACTCTCAACCTGCCATCTTAAAATAAATAACAGTTTTCATACTTGTCTCTCCCAAACATATCTCTTATTTTCTGAACTGCTTGGTGTTTGTTCGTTGTGTCAAGACAAACCGCAGGCTCAAAGGCAGAAGTGAACAGGCAAACGTGTTGAAACTGGAAGACTTTCTTTGCTGTCAACTATGTCAGTTGGAGGACAGATCACCAAAGGAAGCTATTTGGTTGAAAAGAAATATTCACATAAAGTCAAGATTACATTCAAGTGATTTTATTCCTTTTTTAAGAACCTGAGCTATTCTTTCACCGTGTTATTATGAATGTAGATGGGTGGAAACCTGCAAACTCCAGCTGTGAGGAAAGTAAAGGTGACTGTCTTTGTGAGACACTTGAAGTAGATTGGCCCATCTTCCTCTAGCATGTGTCCATCAGACAAGTAGCTCTGATTGCTTCACAGACATTAAACTCTACAGGGCAGTTACTCACTCTGATTGAAGTCTAGCATGATTGAGCCAAAAATTGCCACGGCTAGATGCCAAGTGACATTTTCCCCAAACCATGAATGGCTTGTCCATTTTCACAATCCCAGATAAGGGTTGCTTCAAATCTATTTACCACCCACTTTGTCCTCAACTATTAGAGCAAAAGCCATTGACCAACGTTTCCTTAAATTGTCCTTTCTAGTCCACATTTCTTACCTGGCTGTAAGTTTATGGCCAGTATTTAATGGCTGACATGTAGACTGATTTAGCAAAGCTTAGATCTGCTCAGTTTGCAATTTTAAAGATATTTGAATGCAAACAGGATTAGCTTCTTTTTTTAATACATGGAAATTTCCTCGATTTTTGGACTTGTCACTCAGGAGAGAAAGCAAGAGAAGAGGGAAAGGGAAAGAGATGGAAGATGCCTGCTGTGAGCTAGCACTGGTTCTGCCTTTGAGCCCTTCACCACCCGCTAACCTCTACGCTCCTTCACTGTGAGCTTGGAAATGTGCACAGGTCTTCTGTTTCCATTATTCATATTATAATTAAATTGTTTTCTTTTTTAAAAAAATCAGTGAATGTATAACTTATCGTGACCCAAAATAAAACTAAACAGGGTGATGAGATGTACTAAGCCTTCAGCCAAGTGGGTATCAGTATACCAATCATTTTTAGCCTTTACAAATGCATTCCCTGATGACCCATTCTATGGCTGACACTGAGTTGAACTGAAGACTCTACTGTACTCATTTGGCAGCACAAAGACTAAAATTAAAATGATACAAGGAAGATTAGCATTGCCCCTGTGCAAGGATGTTATACAAATTACTAAGCACTCTATATTTAAAAAGAAGAAATAAAAACCTTATTGATTTTACAGTCATATCTCCAAAACTCAGAAAAACATAGTCTTAATTTTTACCTGCCACTGTGTTTATTTTATTTTACAAAACAGCTTTTTATTTCTTGCTCTTTACTATCACAAAGAATATTTTCTATGTTTTCCAAATCATCTATGTTGGCTCATTATGTCAACAATGGTTGGTACATGCCGGACTGGGACTGCCATCTAAGGGTTTAGTATCTAGTTGGGGACACAGATTGATCAAAATATGATGATCTAACATTATAATCATGTTTATGATCTCAAGTTGAGTTTTTTACCTAATAAGTAGTAACAACAATTATTACCTAATTTTGGGGGTGTAATAATGGCTAACATTAGAAACATGCAATTATTAGTACAGTAAGACAAAATATTAATAAAATATTTACATTTGGTTTCAATCATGTTCTTTTAATTAACATAGAACATGAGTTTAGCTTTTTTCTTTTAATAATACTTTAAATTATAATACATCAAATGAATGAAAACAGGTGATTCTCTTGAGCCCTATGGTTGAGTCTCTGAACCCACGTGATGAAAGCACCACAGCAAGCAGAGCTGAGGAGAGGAGGACTCGATGAGATAATCACCCTATGAGCTGTGCCATTTCCAGCCTTTTGTATTCAAGTAGGTAAAAGAAAGCTAGGGAACAGGGAATTTTGGTCGTCTCCTTTTAGTGCCCATAAATTACATGTGTAGCATTCAAAACTTTGTTGTAAGTCTAAACTTAAAAAGTAGCTCAGGGATTAGAATCTCTCTCCTCTCCCCTTTCTTTCTTGTGGCCAAAATGTACCCATGAATCCCTCACATCAGAATCTGTTTTGAAGGCAGGGGCAGCCCTTGTAGAGGGGCCAGACACTCACAAAAGCTCTGCTCTTCCTATTAGCACCCACCCAACCTGAAATCCAGAGGCTGGAACCCTTGATCTCCGGACTTGATACAGGCTGTTCTTGCTCATTTCTTTTTAATTGCTATCTTGAATTCCATTGTATGAACATACCAGTCATCCTTTTGAAATTAGTTCAGACAGTTCTTCAGGAAGGACTTTTCTGATTTGATGAACTTCCCTAAAGACTTCCTTGTCCTGTAAATAATTAAGTAATAGAGAGAAAGGAAGGAAGGAAGGAAAGAAGGAAGGAAGGAAGGAAGGAAGGAAGGAAGGAAGGAAGGAAGGAAGGAAGGAAAGAGGGAAGGAAGGAAGGAAGGAAGGAAGGAAGGAAGGAAGGAAGGAAGGAAAGAGGGAAGGAAGGAAGGAAGGAAGGAAGGAAGGAAGGAAGGAAGGAAGGGGAAAGAAGAAAGAAAGAAAAAAAGAAAGAAAGAAAGAAAGAAAGAAAGAAAGAAAGAAAGAAAGAAAGAAAGGAAAGGAAAGGAAAGGAAAGGAAAGGAAAGGAAAGGAAAGGAAAGGAAAGGAAAGGAAAGGAAAGGAAAGGAAAGGAAAGGAAAGGAAAGGAAAGGAAAGGAAAGGAAAGAAAAGGAAAGGAAAGGAAAGGAAAGGAAAGAAAAGGAAAGGAAAGGAAAGGAAAGGAAAGGACCAAGTTTCCTAATGAGGCACTCTCCTAGCATTCAGTATTTTCTCGGTAAATTAGCTTTTTTACTATTTGCAATGATTTTAAATATTTAGTTAATTTTCTCTTCTCCACCATATTATGGGCCCCATGAAAGAAGCCACCACGCTTATTTTGCTCACTATCATTTCCTCAGTGCTTAGCATAAGAAAGATTAAAACATAGTTGTTGAATAAAGAATGTTCCTGTGCAAATATTTCTACCAGCATAATTTTTTTAATATATCTTATTGATTTCTGAGAGGAAGAGGAAGTGGGAGAGAGATATAAACATCAATGATCTGAGAGAATCATTGATCATATGCCTCACATTGGGAATCGAGCCTGCAACCTGGGCGTGCACCCTGACCAGGAATCGAACTGTGACCTCCTGGTTCACAGGTCGAAGTTCAACCACTGAACCACTCCTGCTGGGCTCTACCAGCATAATTTTTATAGAATTATATGGCTTTGTGCATTGGTGAAATGTGGAATGCAGGAATTCAAAGTCAAAACCCTGAAATAAAAGTGGGAAACTGGAGACATGCACACAGGGCATCCGGCTTTGGAGCTGCAACAAGGCGGCAGCCCCCACAGAGGAGAGGCAGCCATTGCTTCCTTCTCTGTCAGCCGAGAATTAAGTGTGTGTGTTTATGGAGTTCAAGGTTATTTTGCTTTGAGGGAGTTAATTGATGGAAGGTTAAGTAAAGCCACAAGTTTTTACTTAAAGAAAACATAAAATGAAGAATTACTTTAATTATGAGCCATGCATCAAAAGAAATGTCTCCCAAATTAATCTTTTCTGGGTGAGAAACAAATCTTCCTATAATTTATTTCAATTCCTCTTTTTTTTAAAAAGGAGGAGAGTACATTTTATCCACTTCTCTTAAAGACACACAAACACACACACACACACTCACACACACACACACTCATACACTCACACACACACACACTCACACACACACACACACACACACACACACTCACACACACACACACACACACACGCAGGCGCACATACACAATCATTTGGTCAGGTCCAGCTACAGGTATTAGAACTTTTCTTCCCAATGATTAACTTTTGCTGTCCAAAGATTAGTTTTTCCATGTTAGCTGTGGGAGGCATCCCTTTCTGGTCAAAGAAGAGAGGCTCGTTCTGGAAAGTGACACCAAAAAACATCCCACATTCTAAAGGTCAAGGGTCAGAAGTGTTACACAGCCTAATTGTGTCTTTTAAAGGCAACTCGGCTGAAATATTCCTAGAGAAAGAAAGCAGAACATTTTTGGAATGACTTGTCTCTGAACATTTGTTCTTAATCCATCAAAATTCTCCTACTCATGGTCACAGAGTTTTTGAGTATTTACTGACGGCTTTTCGGAGTGGGCAATCAGTAAAATCTCAGTAATAAGGGAGGATTTAAAGGGATGGAGGAGATGTCCTATTGATTTTTTCCCTTCAATATCAACAAGTAAGAAAACTTGAAGATCTTTTTTAGAGATCAGTGTTTGGGTTTTTTCCCTTCTTTGTCCCCTTAAGGGGAATGTGTTGGGGGATAGCATAGAAAAATAGGAAGGTGAAATGTGGGAAGAGGGGCTTCCGGGTACAAGATTGAGGATGGTAAATGTAGAGTGACATTGTCAAGGTTTAAACAGCTTCTCCCAACTAACCTGCCACGAGCACTGTGTGGTGACATTATAATGGTCCTGCAACCTGAAACCCAAGTAACTGCAAGGAAAAACGGGCTGGTTGAGGTTTCCCATGCAGTAAATTCTGGCCAAGAGCCAGAATCTTTCAAGGTTTTGCAGCCATTTTCAGACTGGCCATGTTTCTTATTTGTTGCTTAGTTTTCACTTTACACACTCACCCAGATTTTCTGGAAGTTTAAGAAGAGAGTTCACAATGTGTTGGCTCTGCTTGCTATCACTTCTGATGAATTGTAACCCTCTGCAGGGTTTCATGACTATGGGAAAAGCAAACTCATGAGAATACAGAAATTTTTTTTAAATATATGTTTTTATTGATGAGAGAGAAAGAGAGAGAGAGAGAGAGAGAGAGAGAGAGAGAGAGAGAGAGAGAGAGAATGGATGTGAGAAACATTGATGGGCTACCTCCTGCATGCCCCCTACTGGGGTTCAAGCCTGAAACCCAGGTAGGTGCCCTGACCAGATATTGAACCCATGACATTTTGGTGCATGGGACAATGCTCAACAACTGAGCCACATTGGCCAGGGAGGGCCAGGATAATTTCTTTAGTATAAAGAGTGATCAACATAAAAGTACAAGAAATAGTAGGCCTATGACCAATGTCAGGGCAGAGTTTTATTTTTTTTTATTTTTTTTTATTTTTTGTAGTTGACATTTTATTTTATTTTATTTTATTTTCTCATTTTTTAATTAAGGTATTATATGTGTAAATACCTTACCAATCCCTACCCCACCCCTACTCCCATACATGCAGGGCAGAGTTTTAGAAAAGTATATTTACTGAAGATAAATGGCTAAACCTACAGCTGGGTGTAAGGCAGGCAGCAAAAGATAAAATGTCAAAAAAGGTCATATCTCTCTATTCCTGTCTCAGCTATTTGTTGTATTTTTCAGCCAACTAAGGATCTGGGAGTAGAATATGAGGCCTTTTTCTTCTCCCCACATGCAAGGGAAATGGACAGAGTCTTAGAAATAAGTGAGGAATACATATTCCCAGCTCACCACGTGTCACCTGTAGTCCTGACACCGATGATTTGCTCAGGGTCAGATTAGCTCCCTTAGAGGCTCTTTGCTTTGAAAACATTACGAGGACCTTCCCCTGGAGATTGAGAATAATACCTGAAGAATGAAATGAAACTTTCAGGGATTCTTAAATTAAAATAGCTTCTCTCTCGATGTTGACTGTGGAATTCTGGCGGAGTTTGACTTCTCTTACTGGGTTGGGGAGCTGGTGGCTCCAGTTTGCTGGCGCCTTGTCCCCAGAACGAGTGTGCCTGCTGGTTTACCCACCCCCCAGACTCCTTCCAGATCCCAACAGGGTCTGGGGGAGGCAGAGCGAGAGGGCCAGGGCGCAGGTACAGAACGTGCACGGGATGGCTGTGGAAAACCTAGCAGAATCGTCTTCCTTCTGAAGGGACCACCTGCCACAGATGTCCCCATGCGTGGGCAGTGAAGAGGACCTGGGGCAGCCCCCTTCCTTGCCAGGGGCCACCACATCCCAGGTGGGTGGGCAGCTGTAGAGCCCTGACAATGCCATGGCGGTCACTTTGCTGTTCAACTTCCGGGAGGCACAGCAGCACCCCTGAAGGGGAAATGCCGGTGCTTGAAGGAGCCATAGGCTTCCTCCCCTGACACCAGCCTCCCGGCCAAAGTGTCAGCCACACAACAGCCCCGTGTTCCTCCTCCATCACAGAGTGCAGCGCCTCCTCCTGCCCTAGCTCCCAGCTCCCAGTCTGGCCAGGGACACAGCTGGGCTTTTCACCGGACAGGGGTGGGTGCGAGCTGATGACTTTTGTTTGGCCTTCACTGCAGACAACAGAACAGGAAGTATTTTACATTTGTCTTGTACCCGACGCCCCAACGTGGGATGACTCAAGAACATTTTCTTCTCAGAGCAAAGGCTGCTAATAAAATAAAATAAAATCCCATAAAAAAATTTTTTTGGAAAAAGGAACATTAAGAACATGCTCAAATTTTTCTACAGAAAGTTCCTATTTATTGCTTGCATTATCAGAAAAACAAAACAATATTAATTTTAAAAAGGACAGTATATGAAGATTTTAAGTGATTGTCGTAAGCATAAATTGTTTTCTTTTCCTTACTCTCTCCTTTAGCAATCTCCTCTGCTCCCGGCCATCCCCGGATGCAGAAGTACACAAGAGACTCACATGTGTTAGAAAAGACAAACCAGAGGGAGGAGTATGAAGTCCTTCTCACATCAACAAAGCCACTGTCTGCCCCCTGCCCCATCTGCTGTCACCCTGTTCTCCTTCCACTGCGCCGCTGCTCCAGCCGCAGTAACTTCACGTTCTGAACACAGTCCTCTTTCAGTCCTCCCTGTCCAAATATCCTAGTTCCTCTGCAGACATCGCACTTTGTTATTTGTCTTTCTGGAAAGTGCGTCATTGCTCTTTAGGGTCAAAGGTTCTCCCCTGTATCTCCCCTCCTCTTTCACCAGGTAGGTAAGCTGCTGTTGTCCAAGATGCTGTTTTCATATGCTCACCTGAGGCACATCCTATCATACTGAGGGACATATATAGTGTCACAGTTCATTCTTCTGCCCCATCCCCTGAGCTTCTTTAAAGCAGTTTCCTTGCTCTGGTCATCTTTATATGCCACTTCTGAGCGCATTGAGTAGCTCATCGTGGGTGCCCTAGGAACACTGGGATGAAGTAAGAAATACTGTTTCTAAACTATTAGTTGATCAGGTCACATGTGGTGTTGTTTGGCTGAATGAAATACGGTAATACCTTCTCTTTGACTATCATTTTTATGCTACAAGGGAGAAGACAACAGAAAGCTTTGTTTCACTTAGTTGTCCCTTCCCCTCAAATAACATGGCAATTCCCGTTATAAAAACTGCCAGAAAAGGGCCAGAGATACGTTCATGGAATCTCAGGGTGAAGGAAAGGGGTGTCTGTGTGCCAGCCCGTTAATATTTTCCTGTTCCAGCTGTCCTGCCAGGGATTGTAACTCAGAAACCGATCTCAAGCTGAGCAGAAGGGAAAAATCAGATGCTTAACGAAAATGGCCAAAATGTCATCACCGGCTCTTTCGTGAGAGGAGCTGTATCAGGAGCCATCCACGCGCAGAGCAGACTTTGGCCAAGTCCCAGCATCTGCAGGGTCAGGACGTCACAGCACTGTGCCTCCTGAGGGAGCGCGTTCGTTTTTGTGCTTTCTGTGATGCTAAGAAATACAGACACTTGAGATTCAGCGCCGGGCGCTTATAGGAATGGAGTCAGCTGTTTCCTAACAAACCCAAAGACTGCAATGAGAAATTCAGAAAATAAATATATCGTCTATGGTAGGAAAAAAATGTATCAAAAAGTTTGAAAGGTAAAATAAATAAATAATCCTGATGAATAAAATGCTGTCGATCAATGAGAACTTGACAGTCCTTGTTTCCAGTATATTTTTGAAATTTCTGAACTGTGTCAGTTCTTTTTTTTTATGTGAGGAATTACAACATGGTAACTATGTGAGAGAGTATAACTAAAATAATTTTAAGTTTGCTGAATAGATCTTTGAAGTTTAGCGATTTGATGTTTGAGGTCATAGTAACATTATAGAGAGGGAATGTAGCACAGAATAAGGATCAAAGGGCTGGGGTGTGATATACTAGAATCAAGCTTTATCATTTATATATTTCATAATATGTTAGCCTCCCCAAATTTCAGGTACTTCATCTATACAATAATTAGAAAAGGACATCCTTACTATCCACTCCCTACGTTCCCACTTCAGCTCATAAATGGGAACTACCAATATTTCTCACCTCACAGTTGATGCTTTGGGGCCAAGCAAAACTATTTTTTTCTGCATTTTACTTCTCTTTCCCCTCACAAAGGAGCAACTTAATTGACTGATGAAATTAGGAAGAGTCAACTCTTCATCTTGGTTTCTTTCTGGAAAAAGACAAAGCATTAATACCCTCTAATATGTATAACCTTCTTTTTTTAGGTAGAATACTATTATCTATGTTTTCATTCATTTTGAAATCAAGAAAAGGGAATGAATAATTAACTGATAATCTCCAGTGATCCCAACAATACTTGTGGTATTAGTTCCAGATCAAGAGGGCAGAATGAGCTACAAACCCCTATTGATCTCAGGACACCATGGAAATCCCTGTGATTTTAGGATTTTATATAGCAAAATACTAATTTATTATCAAAGACTATAATGGGGGATGGAGGTGGCACCATCAGAAGAGTTTCCAACAAATTTTGAAAGACAAAATGGGCATAAAGGCTACTGAAATGTGAAATATAAGAGAGAAAATGCAGGTCCAAATCCACTAACTGCAGACGGTGGTGGAAATGGAGGTGGAGTTAGTCTTCCCATTGGGGGCACCAGGTTAACACTGGCAAATAAGGCAGAGTGTGGAAATGAGAACGGCACACCAGAAGATTATCTGGAGGCACTTGAGCCAAATAGCTCCCCAAGGTACCTCTCGGCCCTCCTTCCTCACACCGGAAAGCATGGAGCCAAGCAGCCCGGGGTCATTTTGATTGATAATCGGTTGAACTGCTAAGGCTTCTCCGGGGGATTAGAAGTCTAAAATCTCTATGTTCTAGCGTTTAGAGGAACTGCAACCTGTCGGCTGATGTCTGTGTCGCTCAGCCTGAAATGCACCAAGCTAGCGGACATGTCCCAGCACACATACATACAACTGCCAGCCGTGTTCCAGTGCCAAGAAGGGTACTTTTTGGGAAAAGATCTGTTCACACCACAGAGAGGAACCTTACTCCAATCCGCTAGAATAAAGAGCCTCATTCTTTGTTTTTAAAAGTGGTTGAGTAACAAAACATATAAGAAAGTTAGAAGTACAAAAGAAATAGACCAAAATAATAAAACACACACAATAACAATTCTCCAAGGGGGAGGGAAGAGGGTTGAGAAACAGAAAGAACTTACTAATAGCATTAATATAGCACTTGCTTGGTGACAGGCATTGTTCTAAGGGGAAATATATACATATATGTCTCTCACAACCACCTTAACTAGTATATATCACCACCATCTTCATTTTGCAGATAAGGAAACTGAGGCACATACAGGTGCAGTGAGGTAACCAAGAACATCAGGCTGTTAAGTAATTCTCCCAGGGCAGCCTGGCCCCAGAGTTTGCTCTCTTAATCAATCTGCCAATTCTAATTGACATCCTGACCATTGCATTCATGGTAAGAAGAGAATGTAATGGGGGGAAATGCAGCTGCAAGGAAGAGATTTTAGGTTTCAAAAACAAAGCAGCTAAAATAGAATGAACACATAGCATAACTAAAAAGACAAACTGAAATTTATAAGAGGTTATGACCAGATACACACAGAAGCTCACGTTTACATGGGTTAGCTAGGAACTGAACATTTATCATGCGCCTTCCCAGGGTGGGCTGGAGAGGACTGCCCTTAGGCGCAGGGCCTGGCCCCTGAGGAGCCACAGCCATTCAGGGGCCTGTACCAGGGGAGGAGGAAACAAGCAAACTGCTCTGCGAGCCCTCCCCACAGCGGCGTGGCAGTCTGCTATGGAGGAGGCAGAGGGGATAGGCGAGCACTGGCTCCCCTTCCTTAAAGTTAGCAATGATCCCTCAGCAGCTCTGAGCAGAGAACCCTCCTCCTCACTGCTGCAAAGCACCCTCCTTCCCACACAACCCGAGCTCACCCGTGAGGCTCAGTGGAGGGGAAAATGCTTCTCAGATGAGGGAAGACTTCCTTTGTGCATCATGTAGATGCCCACAGGAAAGTGTCTGTGAGGCAGAGCAAGCAACTCAGAGTCCCTGTGAGGAAGCTGGATTTTCCCTTATCCAACTCTGTTATGCCCATTTCAAAATCCTGTGTCTCCTCACCCCAACCTTCTAACACACACACACACACACACACACACACACACACACACACACAGGCAGGCATATCAAAGCATCACAGATCACAGAGAGGCTGTGGGGAAAAAACATCCTGGCTTTATCAGCTGTCTGGCCCTTCTGGGTCCAACTGACTTCCTTCTTCATCTATGGGAAGGAAAACATCACCTCCGGAAGGACTCAATATAGGGAGATTATTGCCCCCGTGTCGGTCAAGGTTCTTAAAAGTAGACAACAGAATCCTTTGTAGCTGGTGTAAGAGGGAAGGGGTATATCAGATCATTCTAGAGTCACAGAAAGACCAGAATGACAAGAGTCTGAGTAAAGCTTTTAGGAATTAATCCCAGCTCCTGGTCATAGGAATGGCTATCCTGGATAAAAGACATTTCACCCTAATGCCATAAACAAGTTTCCTCTGCTACATTGAAAGCTGCCTTCACCTCACTAACCATGCCACCCCACCCCGATTGGAAAGCTACTGGTACCATCACCAACCCTTTGCATCCTGTCTCATCCACATGGATGCCACTCGCCTATCTGTTCCTCACATGGCATATGTGTGGATCCAGGAGTCACGTGGTCATGCCTGATGGACAGAACAGAGGTCTTGTGTCTTCTTCACCTTACTGACCAAAGGGGCTGGGACATTTACTACAAGATCTCATGTTGGGGAAGCGAAGTTCACTCTGTAAGGTAGCCATCAATGTAGAAAAAAACCCAACTCAAATTCATAGAAACAGAAAGTAAAATGACAGTTACCAGGAGCTGGAGAGAGAGAGAGCCATGGGGAATTACTATTTAATGTGTACATAGTTCCAGCTGAGGATGATTGAAAACGTTTTGGAGATAGATTGTGGCGATGGTTGCACAACCACGTGAATGTGTACTTAATACCACTGAACCGCACACTTCAAAATGGCTAAAATGTTTAACTTTATCTTGTGTGTGTTTTACCACAAGTGAAAACCCAAAAGTTGCTTAAAGAGATAGAGGCGGTTGTGAGTGAGAAGCATTCAGGGCAGCTTCGATTTATTTCCCTACTTGCCAAAATGAAGGTATCCACATTTGAGAAAGATTGTGAAATATGTTACTGATGCAATCCTACCCAAGTGGAATCCATCCTAGTACGGAGAGATTGCGGTAAGACGGAATGACAGATTTCCTTTGTAAGCCCTTGCAATGTTTAACCACACTATGAAGAAACTCTTCTTTCTATCTAACCTTAATCCCTCTTGCTACATTTTAAAACATGTCTCTGTTTCCTTCTTTTGTGAAGACAGGGAACAGCTGGCAAGCCAACTTTGCCTTCAGGCCAAAATAATTCCAGTTGTTTCAACCCTTCCTGAAAGGTTGTGCTTTCTTTCCCTTGATTCCACTTTCTTTCATCTCTCTGCGTCCTCCTTCCCTTTCTCTGCAATTCCTTTTCATCAGTAGGGCCTGTCTGGGGACGGTGTGAAAAATTTGGCTCCTGTCCTTTCTCCCCGTTATCAACCCCAATTCCTAATGGGTAAACAAGTTGTTAGAACTACTTGAATCCATAATGAGTCACAGTGAGCAAATTACATCCTGAGAACACGGAGAATGAAAGAGAAATCACACTCCCGCCTCCAGGACATGGGAACATTGAGAGGGAACAGGGACAAGGGGGCAGCAGGAAAGAGCAAAGCGTGGGTGTAGCCTGAGGACAATGAGGCCCATTGGACTGTTCTCCTCAGAGAGGGAGGGGGGATGCTACACTCCTGTGTCCTGGGTGTGTGCGCTCTGGGAGGAACGCTCTGTGTGTGGGGAGGCAACTGGGTCACCTCCCAAGGGTGGTGGTGTCTGCACTCAGCAGATGGGAGCTGGAGGAGGTGGGACGGATGAACCTTCTGAATGGAAAACACCAGTTTTGAGGATGGCTCTGTCTTCTGGCTGTCCTGGAGGGGTCTTGGCTGGGCTAATGGGCTGAGATACCAGGTGCCGATGTAGACAGTGTAGAAAGTAGGACCAGTCAGGGCGGGGCCTCTGTGAGATCAGAAAACAGAACACCTTCTCTTTGCCAGTACATTGTGGCCTACAGAGCACTTCCACATTCTTGGGTTTAATGTGTGTCACACACCACCTGTTTGCAGACCACATGTGTTACCACTATTCTACTGGAAAAGATGCACAGGAACAGAAAAAGAGCTGGGATCACAGGACCAGAAAAAGAGCTGGGATGAGCATCGTGCCCTTTTTTTGAAAAATAGATATTGATTTCAGAGAGGAAGGAAGAGGGAGAAAAAAAGATAGAAACATCAATAATGAGAGAGAATCATTGATCAGCTACCTCCTGCATGCTCCCTACTTGGTTGGGAATCGAGCTTGCAACCAAGTTTTATGCTCTGACTGGGAATCAAACCTGGTTCATAGGTCGATGCTCAACCTTTGAGCCACGCTGGCTGGGCACCTTGCCCCTTTGATTCTTACTTTGATGCTCTTGGTGTCAGACAGCTCTTCCTCTCCTGCACGCTTTGCAAGGGCATGGCTCAGCGAGCACTTTGCTGAGGTTTTTCTGTAAGGAACGGGGCTTGTTGATTCGTGAAAGTCTCCCATTGCCTGAACTCAAGTCATACACAAAGCATACTCTGTAAACCCTGAAAGGAGGTGGTAGTCGAGATGATAAAATGGTGAGGAAGAAGTTATTTCTACTGACACATTGCATGGTGGCTCCTCGACTCCCCAAGTTGAGTCTCCACGTGATTGATTACCCTCAGAAGACATTGTTGACTCTTGTTTAGGGTTCCTTTAATCATTGTTATTCTCCTTAGTAAATAGAAACTGAACACAAAGAAGATATTTTATTTAAATATGTGTTATTTAATTATTAAAAATATATATTCTGATAATTGTTAGTTATTTCTTATTCACAATACCCTGAAACCAACCATTATGCCAAACTGAGTAAGCTGCGCACATTGAATTGTTCATGAGTCAAATAAGAAATGAATACCATATTGAAACCAAAGCAAAATTAGGGTGGTTTTGTGGTTGTTGTTTTTTTCCCCAGTAAGAAAAGGATCCTTCTTCCCACCCCCACAGTTTCCACACAGATTAGAGAATGGTCTATTTTCTTTAACAAAGCTTTTGGCAAAAATGTTAACTAGCCACAAATGAGGCCTCTGAGCCCAAGCACCAAAGCAACTAATGCTGTTCCTTGGAAACAAGTAGTTTGTCCAACAGATGAGAAGAAATAGAAAACCATGGTTGTCCCAAGCCTAGTAAGTTAGTAAATTCAACCATCCGATTATAATGTGAAATTTCTCATGTATCAGCTGCTATCAGGTTCCATTGCACAATATTTTTATTTTTATTTTACCACCCCAATATTAATTTGAAATCATGACCACCGAGGATAAGGTTAATTCATTCAATACTCTAATGAAAACATGGAAACAGCCGAAACCGGTTTGGCTCAGTGATAGAACATTGGTCTGCAGACTGAAAGGTCCCGGGTTTGATTCTGGTCAAGGGTATGAACCTTGGTTGCAGGCACATTCCCTGGTTGGGGGTGTGCAAGAGGCAACTGGTTGATGTTTCTCCCTCATCGACGTTTCTAGCTCTCTATCTCTCTCCCTTCCTCTCTGTAAAATATCAATAAAATATATTTTTTTAAAAGAAAACATGGAAACGTTCAGCTTGTACAGTTAAACCACATGATAATGCCAGCAAAGAACCAGACAGATACATCTGGTCCCTGCTCCACGGGGCAGTCATTCGAGTATCTAAGAGTCAAATCTCCAGACCAATCAGATAGAACAACCCTTTGATGTCTTGAATCCAATCATGGATCTATTACTATAAGCAATGGAATAATCCTCAGAGGCTTTCATGGAAAAGTACATAAATTGTATATTTAAGTATTGATTTTAGAGAATGAGGAAGGGGGAGAGAGAGAGAAAAAATCCATGTGAAACAGAAACATCGCTTGATTGCCTTTCATACACACTACCCGTAGATCAAACCCTCCACCTAGGTATATGTTCTTGCTGGGAATCAAAGTCACAATCCTTCGGTATACAGGACAGTGCTTCAACCAACTGAGCCACTTGGCCAGGACCAGAAAATGCATTTTTTATTTGAATTCCTACTTCTGTCAGTTTAACCATAAAGTTATTCTTGAGCTTAGGAAGGTAAGTTCTCTTAATGATATTTCTCATTCTATAAAAATTTTTTTTTATGAGATCCTGATGATAGGCTTAAAAATTCAGTCATGGGTAATGGTATTTATGGCAGTTTATAGATTTATATTTCCCATCTTATACATAACTGAAGAATATTCAGCCTTATTTGATCAATTCCTCAGTATTTGTCTACACAGCATATCATTTCTTCATCTTAGTTCATGGTACAAATAAGGCCACAGAGCATGTTTACTCATTCTAAGAGCTAAGCATTTTATTCAGTGACAAATGGCTGCTTGACCCCCTGGAGATGACCATAAAGGGGATTGGGCACCTGTGATGGTTCATTTTAGACCTAATAATACCTCTCAATGAAAAACTAGCTCTTAGGGTCTACCAGATGCAAGCTCTGTACTCTCACTGTCTCCATCTGCAGCCTTCTATTCTGTTGTGCAGCCTCTAAAACATTAGCCCATTTCACAAGGCCAGTGAATGCACAACCAAAACTTTTGGAGCACCAGGAAATCAGTGAACATCCAGAGTTCCTACCAAGAGCCATTCTCACTGCCTTGGCCAGGCCTGGGCATCCTCTCTTGGACTTATGGGGGATGGCAGAGTTTCTCTTTCTCTGTGGTCATGCTGCTACACCACTTTTATTTACTGAGCAAAGCAGAGAAAGTAACATACCTTAGAGCCAAACTAACATGTAGTAAAAAGTCCCTGAGGGTATGAACGTGAACATGCTGTCCCTTCCTCCTGAGGGGTAGAGTCAGGAGAGTGACAAATAAGAACTCTGCTTTATTACACACACACACACACACACACACACACACACACACACACACATCCCAGAGGGCTTTATCTGAAAGGAATCTAAGGACTAATGGGATAGCATCGACTTTCTTCCCTATAAAATTAAGAATTTAATGAAGTGATTAATGCAGGTCAGTAGCAAAATGATGCATTAGTTTCCTATTACTAATGTAAGAAATTACTAGAAGCTTAAAAAAAACACACACGTTTATGACCTTAGAATTCTGAAGTCTAAAATGAGCTGGCAAGTTGCACACCTCCTGGAGGCTTACAGAGAGGACTCATCTCCTTGCTGTTTCTAGCTTCTAGTGCAGGGGTGGACAAACTTTTTGACTCAAGGGCCACACTGGGTTCTTAAACTGGATCAGAGGGCCGGAACAAAAACAACCTGACCATGCTGGCACTCTCATCTTGGGCTGCTGGTGAAGGAGTGGAGGGGAGAGCAAGAGAACCCTCCGCTCTTTCGGCTCCTCGGGCCGGATAGAACAGCCGAACTGGCCAGATCCGGCTGTAGAGGCTACTGGCTTTCCTTGGCTCATGGCCTCGTTGACTATCTTCGAAGGCAGCAGCATAGCATTACCACATATCTTTCCACTCTGATCTCCGCATCTGTTGTCGCATCTCCTCTCTGAGTCTGGCCCTTCTGCCTCCCAGTGCCAAGCAATCATAGTTGGGCCTGACAAGGGCCCTTATGATTACATTTGGCCCACCTGGATGAACCAGCTTCATCTCCTCGATTCAAACTCAGATCCTCAATTTAATCCCAAGTGCAAAGTTGTTTGTTGTTACCATGAAAGATAATATATTCACAGATTTCAGGTATTTAGTTGGGAAGGGAGACTCAGGATATCATTCTGCCTACCACAAAAAAAAAAATTCTAAACCTCCTCAGTGACTAAGGTTCTAACAAATATGTATATTAACTTCATTAAAAATATATTTAGTGCCGAAGCCGGTTTGGCTCAGTGGTAGAGCGTCGGCCCGCGGACTGAAAGGTCCCGGGTTCGATTCCGGTCAAGGGCATGTACATTGGTTGCAGGCACATCCCCAGTAGGGGGTGTGCAAGAGGCAGCTGGTTGATGGTTCTCTCTCATCGAAGTTTCTAGCTCTCTATCTCTCTCCCTTCCTCTCTGTAAAATATCAATAAAATATATTAAAAAAATAATAATAATAAAAATATATTTAGTAATTTCTTACTATGTACCAGAGACTGATCGACACACTTGGCAAAGTGAATAATGGGCCTGAAATACTCTTTCATTAATTTACAAAGATATGTTTTGTTTTGTTTTAATTTATTAAGGTATTATATGTGTACATAGCTTACCATTGCCCCCCCCCCTCCCATACATGCCCTCCCTCTCCGGAGTTCTATGTCCATTGGTTGTACTTATATGCATGCATGCCAGTCCTTTGGTTGATCTCTTATCTCCCACCCAGGTCTCATTTCCCTCCCCGCTGTCATTTGATAGCCTGCTTGTTGTTTTACTGTCACTATATCTATCTTTCTGTTCATTAGTTTACAATGCTCTTTATTACCCATAAATGAGTGAGGTCATGTGGTATAACCTGGATGGAATTGGAGAACATCATGCTGAGTGAAATAAGCCAGTCAATTAAAGAGAAACACCATGAAGATATGTTTTAAATGAAGTTCACAACTAGGGAAGACTTCTTAAGACCCTTCTTTTACTCTATGTTCACAGCCTTTTACTTTATTACATATACTAGTGCTCAGATGCATGGATTTGTGCACATTGAAAGGAAATTAATAAGAAGGTGGTGTCAGAGCTGGACTGGGTGAGATGGGCTGGACATGCCCTGGAGCCAACCTCCTGTGGTCCCTCTCTGGCCGGTCACACCTCAGGTAGCAGGGGCTCAAAGGCTGCTTTTCTTTGTGTGACCCTCAAAGTTATGATTTCATTGTTTGTGGCTCCTGATTTTAATTACCGCAATAATACTATTCATTATCTAATGAAAATATAACTCTTCACTAATGATACCCATTATTCAAATGTCTACCTATGTCTTAGACCAGCCGTGGGCAAACTACGGCCCGCGGACCAGATCCGGCCCATTTGGCTGTTCTATCCGGCCCATGGAGCCGAAAGAGCGGAGGGTTCTCTTGCTCTCCCCTCCGCTCCTTCACCAGCAGCCCAAGATGAGAGTGCCAGCATGGTCAGGTTGCTTTTGTTCCGGCCCTCCGGTCCAGTTTAAGAACCCATTGTGGCCCTCGAGTCAAAAAGTTTGCCCACCCCTGTCTTAGATAATAAGAGCAAATTAACTGTCAGATCATGCTGAATGACATTGAACTTCAGCCCTGATTTTCTGTCACATATATCACATCTTTATAGCAGCATCCTTACATTATCTCCTTTTTTTCCCAAAAAAAATAGTGAGCTATGCAAATACTTATAAAGGGAGAGATTGTTCCTGAAGTAAGCAGCTCTTACAACTGATCCATCACAGAGAATCTCTCATTTTATAGCAAGAATCTCCCATGAATGTGAAGACTGCAACACCCTCAAAGGAGGAGGTAACACATTTCTTCTTTAGAAAGTGAAGCTCATAATTTTCTACTTGAGTATAGGCCTTGGGTAAGTTCTTTAAGACCCTTCCTTTCCCTTTAAAAAGGAGTGAAAGGTTAACAAATTGACATTCCCGGTATTAAATTTAGGGCTCTCACAAGGACACCCTGTCCCTTCCACTGTTCTTAATTGTTCAGCATAACAGCTAAATAGCAGTGTTAGTATTCACATCGTGTTATTTAGGGTTCAGCCATAATTCCATTTCTAATTTCAATGACCATAATAATCCTCTGGTAGGACAACTTTTCAAAAGTCAAAAAATCAAATCAGTTTCTGCTGAGAGCTCTCAGAGCTGGGTAATTACACACAGCAACGTTTAGCCCATTGGTCTATATGGTTTTATTTGCACTCACAGTCTTCGCTCATTCAGAGTATAAGGGAAGAATCATGCTGAGACCTGGAGAATAAACGGTGATGGCAAATGTACAAAGTAAATGTACCCCCCTCGAGTCCTCGAATGAGTTTTCATCCTGAGCATCCTGACCCATCCTTCCATCTCTATGCACATATTGCTGCGAGGGATGATTCTAATCCGGCAGGGGTTTTTGTTGTTGCTGTTTTGGTGGCCAACTTGACAAATGAATTCTAATAAACAGAAAACCCTATAAATTCCCTGAGAAGTTGGATGTCTTCAGTTTTTATTTTATTATTATTTTGGGTGGTTATTTTTTTATTCTGAGCTAATGCCTGGACCCAGTGGAGGGAAATTTTGGTTTATTTACTTTGATCTTACTAAGAGCTCATTTAAAGCTAAGGTCCCAAGCTAGGGGCTTTTATGTGAGGACAAATATACTAAAAACTATGATTGCTTGGCACTGTATTTTCTTTCTAGCGCACTGCACAGTCTCCTCCATGAGGACTCCAGGGGGGGAAAATTATTTTTGGTCTCAAGATCAGTTGAAAGCAACTGGGCAATATTTTTTTTTGTTTTTACATTATGGACAGTGTGGATTTTGCAATAGGAGCTGTTTCTGGTTTTTATATTATTTGAAATAGGTAACCTAGATGGCCCTAGACCCCTCCAGCCTAGGAGCACAGGTGAGTCACATTAATATTAATTTCCAAGTACCATTGGCTGAAGGGCCTCAACCTCCTAGCAGTGTTTCCCAAACTTCTCTCATGATGAGAATCGCCTGGTGGAGCTGTTAAAATAAAGATTCCTGAATCCCAATTAAGAAGTGCAAAACTAGCCGAAACCAGTTTGGCTCAGTGGATAGAGCGTCGGCCTGCAGACTGAAGGGTCCTGGGTTCAATTCTGGTCAAGTGCATGTGCCTTGGTTGTGGGCACATCCCCGGTGGGGGTTGTGCAGGAGGAAACTGATCGATGATTCTTTCTCATCGATGTTTCTAATTCTCTATCCCTCTCTCTGTAAAATATCAATAAAATATTTTTTTTTAAAAAAAAAGAAGTGCTAAACTAGAATTTTGGGGAACATATAGGTAAAATTGTATTCCTGAATCCCAACTAAGAAGTGCTAAACTAAACTTTTGGGGAACATATAGGTAAAATTATATATTTAACTAGTGCTCTAAGCTTAGGGATTCAGGAATCCATATTTTAACAACTCCACCAGGTGATTCTCATCATGAGAGAAGTTTGGGAAACACTGTCCTACAGAGAAGACTCCTTGCTCCAAAAATTTCCGCATCTCCCTCTGGGTGTGGCACATGTGTTTACATTCATTGACTTTAAGTAGAGGAAATTGACTGTGTTGGCTTAAGAAAAAGAAAAAATAAATAACACAAATGTATTATAAGGATTAAGAGATGACCTATAGAACCTATTGGCAGGGATGCACCCTTGCCTCGGAAAAGACTGGGACCAGAGACTCAAGTGTCATCAGGAGGTTCCCTGTCTCTCCTTTCTGTTTTTGCTGCATTCTTTTCTTCTCTGGCTGCTGACAGCTTCTCCTGTGTCAGACAGTGAGCAGTACCACCCTGGATGCTTTCCTGTTCCTCTGACCAACTCACAGGGACATCTGGTTCCACATGTTGATTTGAGTTTACTTCCCCTCAAAGTCCCATTAAAATATTTTTAAAATAAAAATTGAGAGGACAAAAACCACATATGTCTTAACGATAGAAAAGAGGAGAAGGAACTATCAATAAGCTAAACACTTGGAGGAATTTCTATGAAAGATGAGCACACATGATATCCCACAGCAAGATGTAGTCCAGTGCCTGCAATCCAACAATACCAAAGGAAAGTCTTTGTGGCCCAGATAGCTATGGAAGTAAACTTTATTCAATTCTTCCCGCAATGGAAAATTCCAATGACACTTAAATTGTTTCAATATATTATATCAAGAGTCTAGAATTGTGATAGTTAAAAATTCTTGTAATTATCTAAACTTAGAGCTTAAACATTTTAAAGTAATTTAAGCATAAATGTGCCATTAACAGTTAAATCATATGCTCTTATTTTTCTTTTGAAAACAAGCAGCTAAAGTTATATTGCATGTCTAATTAACAGACTGTGGGTGTATTTTTTTTTTTTTTTGCTTAACATATTGCACTCAAAGCTACATTTCAAGCCAGGGTCCAAAAGAGGTCCTTAATATCACCCCTGTCACAAGACACACCCATTCTGGAGAAAATTGTAATTCTACTCTCTCCAGAGCACAAGTGAGAGCGTAAGGGGATGAATTATTTGGTTTCACTTTCTCATTTTTTCTTTTAGTCTAAAACAAACAAATAAATTGGCTTCTTTCCTTTTTTGAGGATCTGATAGTAAATATGTTTAAACTAATGAAAATATGCAAGAGGGCTAAGCAATTGAAAAGCTACCTATAACTTACAGTAACCCAAGAGCTGTTCTGTAACTCTTATTAGCAGTGCCTAATATCAAAACTGACAGAAAGAGTACTAGACTTTTAGCTTAGTTACTTATAGGTGCAAAAATATTAAATAAATATTAGTAAATCAGAAGACTGGTTTTGCTCAGTGGATAGAGCCTTGGCCTGCTGACTGAAGGGTCCCAAGTTCGATTCCAGTCAAGGGCATGTACCTTGGTTGCAAGCACATCCTCTGTGGGGGGTGTGCAGGAGGCAGCTGGTCAATGTTTCTCTCTCATCAATCTTTCTAACTAACTCTCTATCCCTCTCCCTTTCTCTCTGTAAAAAATCAATAAAATATATTTATAAATAAATAAATAAATAAATAATTGCTCTGCTTAACCCTATTTATCAGCTTTTCATCTTCCAGTGCTTCTCAAGCAGAGATGGTACCACTCTTAGGGACTGTTTGCAAATACCGGGTAGAGGACCTTTTTGGTTGTCCCGGTGACGAGTGAGCACTACTGACGTGAGTGGAGGGCAGAGAAGCCAACTAGCCTGCAATGCTTGGAACGTCCAGGACAAGAAAGGCTTGTCCTGCCCAAAACGTCAAAGTACCCTCCACTGAGAAACCCAGCTAAGCTAAACGTCATTGAACAAAATGGTGCAAGGCCTTCCTTCCCTCCCCCTGCCTGTTTTTCTAATATCATTTGTATCAGTTTCCCCTCCCTATTTTACACTCCTTCCTGCTCCCTCAAACTCCTTTTTTCCTCTGCCCCAAGCTTTAACCATATCAAATTGCTGGCAGTCCTCATAGAGTGCCAAGAAGTATTGTGCATCTCAGCTTTCAGGTGATTTTGATTATTTCCTCTGCCTGGAATACTCCTTTAATAAAGTTACAATTCTTTTTGAAGATCCAGCTTGGTCGTCTCCTTTGTGGAGCTTTTCATGCATCATAGAGTCTTCCCCTTTTTTTGCTCTCACAGTAACTTACATCTCTACTACAACATTAATAATAAAAAAAAGCATATAGTAGCTATTTTGTCTTCATTCTCCCATTACAAGTACAAATTCCTTGAAAGCAATAAGAGATTATTTATTCATGGTTCTACCCTATGAATAGAAAAAATTCTCTGACACATAACTTATTCAACTAATGCTTATTGGCTGGTGATGGGGGTGGGGGAGAGCAAATAAGTTAAATTTTAAATTACCTTCTCTTTCACAATCAGTAAAAGAAGAGGAAAAAAATAAGGTTTGATTTCTGCTTTCAAATAATTTTCCATTTCAGTAAAAATAATGTTTGACATCTACTTCAAATTACTTATTATCTCAGTACATTACCATCATACAAAGTGAATGAAGGAAAATGGCAAGAAAAATACATATTTATTTGATTCAAATAAATTTGTCTACATGTTTGTGGGAGGCAACCAATCTGTGTGTCTCTCTCACACTGATGTTTTTCTCAGTGTCTCCCTCTCCCTTCCACTCTCTCTAAGAATCCATGAAAAAAAAATCCTCAGGTGAGGGTTAATAAAAAAATTCCAGTTTATATAAGGTATATTCTTTAACCAAAATGGAGTTAATCTAGAAATCAATAACAAAGACATACTATATGTAACATCCCCATATTTTTGGAAACTAAACAATGTACTTCTAAAAGATCTATAGGTCAAAAAAAGTAAAGAATGAAGGTTTAGAAAAAGAATTTTAAAGTAATTAAAATGAAGACAATATATCAAAACATCTGAGATGCTGCTAGAGGAAGTATATGCTTATTTAGAGAAGAAAAAAGTCCATCTTGGAAAAAGAAAAGCAAATAAAACTAAAATTAAGCAGAAAAAATAAAATAATAAATATCAGAGTACAAATTAATAAAAACCAAAATCTAGATGTTTTCAGAAGGTCAAAAAATGATAAACCTCTATTCAGACTGATTAGAGAGAAAAGAAAGAGAATATAGATATTTTCAATACAGACATCACTATCCTGACAAGACTTACTCATTTTTTCAGTGAAACCATTGCTTCTCAGTTGATGTTATGTGCTAAATGATCTTTAGACACATGTATTTCACTACTTATTGAAAATAGAAATGCCTTCAGGTTTGTGTGCATGAAAACAGTTTAAAATGTATAACAGATTGTCTTACCAGGAGATTATGTCTGAAATGAAACTGCTTATGGCAACCATAATTTCAAAAAATAATTGCTCTTTGTCAAGCGGGCAGTTGAAAACCTTATTTTTCTTTGTACATGTGCTTTACCTCAAAAACCTATGACATTTTACTATGAACTGAATAAAGTTTCTCAGTGCTCACACCTCAAAGTATAAAAACATGTCTGCACTTTCCTCTGACTTTAAAGACAAACCTGTACTTCTAACGGTGCTCTAGACATCTTTATCTATATTCTCCTGCTTTGAAAAAAAAAAAAAGGAAAGAAAATCCTCTACGATTAGTAAAAAAAAAAAAAAAAAAAGAAGAAGAAGAAGAAGAAAAAAAAACAGGCATTTTGATTAGAGCTTATTTTCATCTTTTAGGCTTTATGAGGATGGGAGAAGCCTGTGATGTAAATTTCTCAAGTAAATATTTCTTGATTATCAACATGAGTTTTCTCACCAACATTTTGCATTTAACATCAGAAGGCAAGATGAAGGGAAGAAAGGCCATGTTTACACAGGGAAGCTGGGCAGTTGTTCGGGAATGAGTTCCAGATGCTGTGGACTTGGCTTCCTTGGAAGGCCTGTGTCTTTCATGGTATAAGAATCTCAGGACGATAAATTTCCTTTCAAAACCAAATGACTCAATCCCTTCAGTAGCTGAAACTTGAAAGAAGAGGGTTGACTTACCCTGTCTCATTGTGTCAATCCACCTAATAGGACCCTAGTGCGGGCAGGTTTGTCTGAGAAATCAGAACATCTCAGAGGATTCCGGATGTTTGTAATACCAATGTATTATAAAACCTGATGTACTTTTCATTCCACCGTGCGTTTGTCACAATTCAAAAGATTGAGATGTTTTCTGCAACCTCACGTATGGAAAATGGCGAATGCCGGGATTTATAGGATGCATTGTTCTTTGAGGGTTTGTCCTAAAAGGAGAATTGAATGGCTTTATAGTTGTCTGCTGAATTAAAGATTGTAAGAGATACAAATGCCTGCTTAAATATCAAAGACTTAATGCTACCGTAAATTTCCCGTGAATTATATATTTTCTACCATTTTGTTCATGTGATGTCTGTGATTCTGCTACAAGGAAGGTGTTCTGTTATCAGTTCTATAGACCTTCCAAATCATGATGGACTTACTGAGCAGCAACTCTATAGACCACTGACACTTGAACGCTAGCTCCTCCTTCATCTCTTAGCTTCCACCATTGTTCCTTCGCAATCTATTTTCCAAGCAAAAGCAGTCAGAAGGATCTTTTCAAAATGTAGACAACTTGTGTCTTTCTTCAGCTCCACACCCTCTAATAGGCTTACATCACATCCAGAACAAAACCCAAACCCGTTTTTCGAGCTGTAGAAGTTCTCCCTATTCTCGCTCCTGCTTACTTCCTCAAGTCCCTTCATCCTCTCCATCACTCACTCTGCCCCAGCCACCTCCGCCATCAGCCAAGACTCAGATTCCATTTCTTAAAGAAGTGTTTATTCTTTCAGCTGCCAGTCTCCACCTGGATCGCTGAGATAGACCCCGCCTAGTCTCCTCGTCTCCAGTTTTGGCCTCTCTGCACTGTGGCCAGAGAGATCTTTTGAAAACACTAATTGGATTATAGCAGTTGCATGCTTAAGATATTTATTTCAATGGTACCTCGTTGCCATTGCAATGGCATAAAAACTCCTTAGCTTGACTTATAAGGCATTTCATGGCATGGCTGCTGTTTATCTCTCTGGCCCGATTCCCAGTCTACACTCCCTTCCTGCCTACACACTCACATCGTAATGGCCGCACTTCTGCCATAATGTGCAATTTTCAGTCATGGTCTCCAATTACATTTACAAATGCTCTTCTCTTGGACTATAATGTCCTTTCCATCTTTCTTTGCCTTAAGCCGTTCCCACCCATGACCAAAAGCACCTGGATCCCAAATGTTATGGCCCTTTAAGAACGTAGCTCTTTTAAAACGCATTCATGCAATATTTTTCCCAAGGAATGCTCACAACATCAAAGTGTGACATGACCAGAATAGGTTCCAGCATCAGTAGCAAGCTAGCACTCCCTCTCTGCCAGCTAAGTTCTTTTACTACCCTTCACCTCCATCTTAGCACCAGACCAGACCCTCTTATTCTTTGAATAAACTTGACATCATAGACCTCTTTCTCGCCCCAGCAAAGCAGACCCTAAGCAGAAAGGCCTGGCTGTTAGACATGGTTTACATCGTTGGCCCTCAAAGTAGGAGAAAGAGTAAATTTCCTTTCTCTTATTCATCCGGCAGGCTTCTACAGGAGTGTCTGGAATCCAAATGCAAGTGGTTATATTGTCAGAAGAGAAGGAGAAGCCATAAGTCCTCCATCTAGCAGCTTCTAAATCCCAGAGCCTTAAGCAGCCAAAAATATATCGCAATATACAATTCAACAGTGCTATCATTAATTACAACATTAAGTTTTTCTTTAACCAATGTAGGTGATTTTATGGTAAGCAAGCATGCTGAGCCTAATGAGTAGTTATTTCCAAACAAGATAGAATACTTAAAAAAAAAAAAAAAAGTGGATGCTCTAGTGTGTTGAGGCTAAAATTTCTCGCCCTATCACCTTCATGTGTTATTATGACCAGAAGTTGTGGTGTGGAATCATGCACTGTCTTAGATTCTGTCAGGCCTGTACCTAGCTGAGGAACCCAGAAACTTCACACATGTTTGCTTCCCAGGACCTATCCTAATATATAAAAAGCCAGGGGCCATCATGACAGAAACAACCGGATGGACGACCAAACACAGGCTGCATGGGGAAACAAGGCTGTCAGGGGGGTTAGTGAGAGATGGCCAAACAGCTGAACAGCAGGCTGCATGGGGCAACCAAGCCAACAAGGGGCAGGGGGAAATTAGGGGAAACCAGACCAGCAGAGGGGGGCATTTGTAGAAACCAGGCCAGCAAGGGGGCGGGGCAGGGGGACAGTTAGGAGCAATCAGGCAAGGAGGCAGATGAGCAGGGATGTCTGACTGCCAGTTTAGCCACATCTCTAAACCAGCAGTCAGACATCCCCTGAGGGGTCCCAGATCAGAGAGGATGCAGGCTGGGCTGAGGGACCCCCACACACACCGCTCATGCACGAATTTTGTGTACTGGGCCTCTAGGAGGTTTTTAAAAGAAAGTATCAATTGTAGTTGATTAGGTAGAGCTGTTTGATGGTAGGTGATGCCCAGTAAGAAAATAGAGGAATAAGATAACTTATATCCATAGATCCTTTCAGCAGAAGTTTCCATTGTTTTGTGCAAATGTGGAAAGATAATGCTTATTATACACTAGAGGCCTGGTGCATGAAATTCATGTTCAGGTACGGTCCCTAGGCCTGACCTGTGATCAGGGCCATCTTCCCCAGTTTCCCGCAGCCGGGCCTGCTCCCCGCCACCACCCACCCCCAAGTCCCCGTTCACCATCAGGTAATCAGTGCGTGACGGCTGGGGGAAGGGACCAGAGGTCAGCTGTTCCCATCTGCTCGCCTGCCCCAGCCCTGCAGTGGGTGGTCATTAGGTAACTGGAGCCTGCTGGCTGGGGAAAGGGACCAATGGGTGGTCAGTGCTCCTCATAGTGCCTGCTCCAGCAGTCTTTCTGATCTTTCTACCATTAGGGTAAATTTGGATAATTATCCTTTTATTATATAGGACTAAGGGCCCTGTGCACGAAATTTGTGCACTGAGAGAGGTCCCTCAGTCCAGCCTGCCCCCTCTCACATACTGGAAGCCTTCAGGGGATGTCCTACTGATGGGTTAGACCTGCTCCCCATTGGGAGTGGACCTAAGCCACAGTCTGGCCTCTCTTTGCGAGGGGCAACCGGGCAAATCAGGTGAAGGCGCCAGTCCCATCACCCCGCTGCTGTTGCCACTGCTGGCTGCCGCAGTCACTAAGGTATTTTCATCAACATGGACTCCAGTCCCTTCACCATGAAAAAAATGACAACTTTCTTTAGGCATTTTCAATATGTGTCTTTCATAGGATATGACATTTCTTTCTTTATTTTTCTTTTTGTCCTCACCTGAGGATATGTTTCCATTGATTTTTTTCCCCTTCCCTCCAATTTCAGGCTCAGCCCCTTTCCAAGCCTAAAGCCTCCACCCCAGGCTTTAGGCTTGAGAAGGGGAACACCCCTCCGCCCCTCCAATGGCCAGCTGGGAGTGACCTGGGTGCTGAGAAGGTTCCTGGGATCTAGGCATGTATGCAAATTAACTGCCATCTTTGTTAGGTTAATTTGCATACTTACTCTGATTGGCTATGGGGGTACAGTCAATTTACATGTTTTTTTATTATTAGGTAAGATAGAGGCTGGGTGCACAGGTGGGGGCCAGTTGGCCTGCCCTGAAGGGGGTCCCTGATCAGGGTGGGGGAACCCGCTGAGGGTCAGAGCCACTGGGGCAGGGGCCTCGATTTTGCAGGCTGGCCACACCCCTGATTAGGGTGGGGATTCCCACTGTGGTTGGAGCCAGCCTGGGTGAGGGGTGTGGGCAGTTTTCAGTCTGGCCACACCCCTAGTCGGGGAAGGGGTCCCCACTAGGGGGCAAGGTCAGCCTGGACAAGGGGCCATATGGAGTTTGCAGGCCAGCCACACCCCCATTGGGGTGGGGGTTCCCCCTGAGGGGCAGTGCCGGCCTGGGCAAGGAGCCTGGGGCAGTTTACAGGCTGGCCACGTCCCGGGCTTTGTCAGGAAGGACATCAGGAAAATGTCTATTCTAATTAGCATATTATCCTTTTATTAGTATAGATTGACAAATAACATGGATTCAAAGGAGTTATTCTGCAAATGTAGACTTCAAATATCTCTGGAGAACATTCTATCTAGATTTTCCTTCTATGTGTAGACAAAGCACATTCTTGAATTCATTTCCCCTTTATAATGGATATTCTGAAGAAGGACATGGAGAAACTGAGATAGCTAAGAAGCCCTCCCTAAAATTAGAATATGTTCTTAAAATTCATTTATTTTTATTTTATGTTATATAGGTCACTTCTTGATAGCTAATATCTACATTCACAGATTGAGATTTTTTTAATACTTGGGAAATCCCATAGGGGGATAGAAATAATGATTTTTGGGAATCCTTGCCACAGTACTCTCATATGATAGTAGTTGCATTCTGACTGGTCTGCATTTGCTTACTTAAGGGTCAAAGAGAAAGTGACAACATCAATTTGCCTTTAGGTTCATTTCTTTCATTTGCAAACATGAGGAATACCTATATCACATTTATATTTTAACTAGTGGCCTGGTGTATGAAATCTGTGCACAGACAGGGTCCCTAGGCCTGGGGATTAGGGCCAATCAGGTTTCCCACCTCCCGGCCTCCCCTCCTCCTCCTTCCCTTGCTCCCTCAGCACCTCACCATGATTGCTGGTTACCCACCATGCTCCGTCCCACTCCCTGGTGGTCAGTGCACGTCATAGCGAGTGATCAAACTCCCATTCTCCCTATCAAACTCCCGAGGGGACACTTTGCATATGAACCATATATATATGATCTGTGCTATTGTTTTAAGTTTCCTATACTTAATAACAATCTCTATTTGTTCAATTCAATCTCTATCCCCATTTCAACTATTACTGAGCATTTGCTAAGAACTGATATCTAATCTATATAATTTAAATATAGCAACTCCCAGGTATCCTGTGAGGTAAGATTGTGATGGCCATTTTCACTAGAAGAAACAGTTTAAGTGGCATCCAAATTCATGGATAAATGCAACTGGACTGAATCAGCAAGGAACTGTCTTTTATCCTAGCCTGGTAAAGTATTTGTGGCTGGTTAGCTGAGCTGGCTAAAGGTTAAAGTTTAGTGCTAATGAGGTCAAAGTCATAAATGTGAAGTTTGAGTGAGAGCTTTCCTCTGATTCACAACTGAAAGTTCAACATTTAACCCCAGAAAGTCAATACAGGCTGTTGCTTACAAGGAGGGTAGAGTGAAAGAGTGGGTGGCTCAGTATAAATCCATCATTGATGCTGGAAGCAGAACTCAGAAAACATGGTTCCTGATAAATAGCCAAAATAACCATCATCTTTTCCCCCAAACAATAAAAAGTTATATTTAAGCTGGAAAGTAATTTATAGTTTTCACTTTAACAGCCAGGCAATGGGAAAATCAGAGAATGGTTGCACTGCATGCTCCCAACAGTTCTCTCTGGTACAATCCTTCACTCGATAGAAAAAAGAGCAAATTGAAAGTCAAGAATAGGAGCAGAGGTGGGGTTATTGGGTTATTTTCCCAATGTTTCTAAGCTAGTGGTAAAGAGCAGAGAATAGACTGGTTTCTCTGACCCCTGGTTTATGGTTCTTTCTGCCAAACTAGGAAGAGTGTGCTCTGTGGCCCAGGGCCTGAGAGGAATGATTTCCTGGCCGCCTCCTAACTGGGAGAGTGGGGTGCATTGTCTCCCTCAGAAAACGGTCAATTCATAAGGACTTTTTCTTGACCCCATAGAAATCCTCTACTTTTCCCTAAAGCGTATGACACACACATTTATTATTTTTTCTTTCTTTGTCTGAGTGGGTTCCCCTTTCTTCCTCTCAGACTCCTAAACCAAACTATTCTCTGTGAACAGTAACCTCAAGGCTGTCTTCTACGGATAAAACACCAATCTGCCTCTTGTCACTTGTATTAGTTCACAAATAGTGCCTGTCTTTGCAGATTCACAGAGAAGATTCTAGGAATTTTCTAGAAAGTGAGTGAGTCTTATAGAAATACTGGTTTCTAGCACATGTCTCTCTGTGCAAGTGAATTTTCCTTTCACCTGTGAATTGCATAACTCGGCAGGGCGTTGACAATGACAAGCACGGAGACTAGGAAGTTGTATAGAAAGTAAAATAGGAATCTGAATATTTAGTATATACATACTTAGCTTATTTTCAGCCTTTTACAGTGAATTTTTTTCCTTTGAATAATTGAAAACAAGTGAAAATAAAAAGATTTCATGGTGTAACACTGTTAATAAAGTTTTCTGTTTAAATCAGCATCAAACTTTTAAATTTTACTTTCTAAATTTGACTTTATGTCTCTCTGATACCATTGAAAATATGTCTCTCTGTATTACATAGATTTTACTCAGGCTTAATAATATTATAGCTTAAAAGCACTCATAAATTTAAAAACAAGTGTAAGGGACCTTTAACATTTATTTAGACCAGTGGTTCTCAAATATGGTGAACATCAGCGAGAGGGCTTATCAACCACTGATTGCTGGCCCCCTCCCCTCCCCCCCCCACCCCGCCTCAGAGTTCCTGATTCAGGAGGACTGCACGGAGTCTGATCATCTTCATTTGTAACAACTTCCCAGCTAAGGCTGGTTCTGCGACCACATTTCTGAAAACCACTGATTTAAACAAACAACAAAAAAATCTAAATTCTTTCTGTTGGTGTAAATAGACACCTTAACACAAAAGCAACCTTAGACAAAGCCCATTTGATAAGAATTAGATTTGGAGTTTATAAAGGTCTGGAGGGAATCATTGTGGGCAATTTCACTTTACCTCTCTTGGCAAAATCTCTTGACCCAGGTGAGCCTGAGGTTAACTCCCAGCCAGTTTGTCAAATCTACCGTATTTGCTGGCGTATAAGACGATTTTTTGGCCCTGAAAAAAATACGTATTTGCCAGCGTATAAGACGACCCCCTAACATTTCCACTAAAAATACAGAGTTTGTTATATACTCGCCGTATAAGACTAACCCCCACTTGGAGGCATATTTTTCAGGGCCAAAAAATCGTCTTATACGCCGGCAAATACGGTAATTCCAAACACCAGGATATTCGAAAAATACAATAAAACATTTATGAATGCAACTGATCTATTGAATACCTCACAAGTATCCTTGGAAGCCAGCCATGCATAGCTCAAATTATGAAAATGCTGCCTAGTCTTCATAATGTGCAAATGGGAAATTCTCAAAGAAAAGAAGAAACACTCAACAGTTTTGTTATTAGAAACTACGTGGGTGGCACTGCTCACGCGGCCTTTTTCTCATCCTGAATGAAGTCAAGCACTTTTCAGAGTAGTCAAAATAAATATCAGCAAGATAAGAAAAAAAAAAAGGAAATAAGGAGGAAAGACATATGTAAATAATTGCCTGGTAGCTACCTGCAACATCACTGCAGTTCTCAATGCACAATGGAAATCATCCCCGCTTTCCTTCCGTTTAAAAAAACACGGTGTGAATCACAAATGTAAGCCATGCTCATTTATTTACTTCCGCTGTGACAGTCCTCCCACAGCGCAGCTTGCAGAGATTTATTGTGCCAGACAACCGCTTGCGAGCCACCGAAGCCATTTGGGGAATAGATGAGCACAGCCTCGCTTGAGAAATGCTAAGTTTACTTCAGTGTTCTCTGTGGATATTCGTTCTTTCTGAGGCCACTTCCTGAATGGAAATACTCTGTTGTGCCATCGATTTTAGGAATTTTTGTTAGAGACACTCGATGCTCCAAGCAGTAAGCAGGGAATTCAGGCGTCGTGATATTAGGCCTCCCCTGGAAGGTCTGGAATGGCTGTGAGAGGGTTTTCTTGAGTCTCAAAACCCTAAGTGCCCAAAAGCACTTTAAGTAGGAAAAGATTGACAGGCCTGTCAAGCAGTAACACATCTGTATTTGCATCTGACCTTCACGAAATCACTTTCAACATCTGCAAGGACAAAATAAAACCCGCCTAAGTCAAATTTGTCTTGGAGCAGATTAATAACACAGCAAAACCTTAATTCGGATGGGAGAGCCTGCACCCCAACTCATTGGCTGTCACCTAGAATAGGACATTCTTTAGGACAAGTCTATCATTAGGGTTAGATAGTTCTCTTCTGGGAGGCTAAAGTAAGGGCAAGAGGAGCAAAAGAATGTGCTTTATGTATTTTTAACTGCAGTGAATCCACACACACTGGTTCTAAGATTAAGACTGAGGTGTCTGTCAACTTGGATAGGCATCTCCTTTGTAAACACTTTTGTGACCAGTTTCTTTCCAGTGTGATCATGGTGTTTGTAATCATTTCTTAGAGTAAGTGGTTGGAAAAGGTATCGGTTTCATTAAATGGACAGTAGGTCAAAGATTCTATTGACAAACTTTGGAAGTAAAAAATATTTTAGCTTTGGACTTTTCCTTTGTTCCAGAATAATAAAGCTATACATAAACTTAATAAATGGGTCTTGTAAAGTCATGTGCAAATCAGAGAAAAGATATTAAATGTTTCTCTGGTAGTTATCTGCCTAAATTCTCAGCTGGCACAATGTCTGTAACATTGTGCAGATTCACTGGGCTTGACTGGGAGTTGGAAGGTAATCTTATTAGCTTAAATATTGTAAGTGTTATAAATTGATCAAATATATAGCCCCGTGTAAGAAGGAAAATGTTGAGTCATTTTATTCTATTTTCCAGATATTCATAAGACCAGTTTCAGTTGTAATTAACATAAGAAGAGCACTCTTGAAGCTATTTACAGAATAAAATGTCTCTGGGGGTTAGCAATTTGCAAGCATTTGAGGTGATTTTCTATAGAAGAAGCTTTTATACCTTCCTATGAAATCTTCTTAGACACCTCCTATGGAGTTACAGTTGACTCATGAACAACATAATGACTACATGTCAAAAAAAAGAGTGACAAACTGTGGGTCTTTAAAGAAATGGAAGGAACCCACAACTTGCTTGCTTTCTGTTGACATGTACCACATAAAATTAGCCCACAAAGACATTTGAAAATATACTTTCTTTTGCAAAGGTAAGTAATTATTTTCAACATTACAAAGTAACTGTAGTTTCCTTGTTTAAAATATTTTGTTTAGTGCTATTTTGTTAGGGAAGAAGATCTTCAATAATGTAAGGATTTTATTTTATTTTTTTAATCCTCTTGTGAGGATATTTTTTCCATTGATTTTTAGAGAGAGTAGAAGAGAGAGGGAAAGGCAGAGAGAAATATCAATGTGAGAGAAGCACATTGATTGGTTGCCTCCTATATTAGCCCCTACCAGAGCCCAGGCCAGGCCAGGAAGGAGCCTGCAACAAAGGTACATGAACTTAAGCAGAATCCTTGACCAGAATCATTAACCAGAATTGAACATGGGACTCTTTGTCTGCAGTCCAATGCTCTATCAATTGAGCCAAACCAGGTAGGGCAAAGTAAGGATTAAAAATAAATTAATTAATAAATAAACACCTTAATAAGAAATCATACTACTTGCTATAAAGAAAAATAAGTAAAAAATCTCTTGGTCAACATTCCCAGGAACTCAATAATTATAGGCTATAAAAGGATACATTCACATATGCAAGCCCAGATCCTTTACATTAGAACTTAGGAATCCTATATACTCATGTTTTCAACTAATACCATGTGCAGTTCTATTCTATCATCTGCCTGTCCTTTCTGCCATGCTGCTCAACGTTAGTGTAAATGTGTGTCATTGCTATTGCTGAAATATGTCATCATCTAATGGTGACATAGTATAGATGTATATATTACAAATCTGAGAGTTTTGTTTTTAATTTGCTGAGTTATTCTAGATGCAACCAAAGACTATAAGACAAAATTTTAAGAGAAAAATTAATCTGCTGAAAGAAATTCATTATAAAAATATAGACGATATTTAATGAGCTGTCTCAAAAGTATTTCCAGCCATGATAGGTAGAAAATAAGCAATCATTATCTTGGGAGCTTAATATAAAATAGTTTTTAGGTTCCTAAGTTTAAAAATAAAGTTACATTTGTCTCTGCTCGTCTCTGTTCTGCTTTTCTTTTGGCTGGTTCCATTCTCCTGCAGGACCTCTCCGCAGCTCCTAGCACTCAGCATCCATCAACTATCCCATAGTTTCATCGTTCCTGGATTGGGTCTTACTGGCCTGGTTTGGGTCTTCCACCCATCTCTTAGCCAATCACTGTGGTCAAAGGGATGAAATACTCTTATTGATCAGGACTGGGTCATGTGTCCATGCTGGCAAAGTTTTCTTTCTTATAAGCCAAACAAACTAATCATGGGGAAGAGGTATATCTCCCATGGAAACCAAGGTGCTAGTACCAAAATAAGGAATAGTTGCTGGGAAGACAGAGGCAGAAATACTCAAATCCCTCTGTCTCAGGAATTTTCACAAGCAATTGAAGGAGAAGTTGCTTGAAGACCACATTCTGGCATAGCAGTGATGACTACAGTGGAATTTCCTGTCATCCTAGTATGTTGACTGCTTGGTATTTGATGACTAAGATTTATGTGACCACTCATATTATTTATTCAGGCATCAGAAATTATTTAGATTTATTAAATGTCCAAATTACATGTGGATTCATGCCATCTTTGAAAAAACAATGACATTCTAGGAGCTCTGGGTTGGAAGTCACATTCCAGATCCAGTTCAAGTGTGAAGTATATACACATTGTGGTGAAACAGATCTCTGGAACTTTTTCATCTTGCAAATCTCTACCCACTAAACAGCAATTCGCTCTTTTTCTCCTCCTTGCCTCTGGAAACCACCATTCTGCTTTCTAGTTTCTTCCCACTGTGATCAGAAAAGATACTTAGTGTGATTTCAATCTTTTTTATTTTTTTGAGACTTGTTTTGTGGCCTAGCCTGTGGTATATCCTGGATACTTTTCCATGTGCACTTGGGAAGAATGTGTATTATGTTGTTGATGGCATGTTCTGTGCATGTTTGTTAGGTTTAATTGGCCTACGCTGTTGTTCAACTCATCTGTTTCCTTACTGATCTTCTGTCTGGTTATTCTAATTAAGCTTTATAAGTCTCAATTCTTCATCTGTAAAATGACAATACAAGCAGTACCTACCTCACAGGTTGATTTAAAAAGCTACTCCTTGTAAAGTGTTAACACACTTGGCATATAGTAACTGCTCAGAAAAATTAACTATTATTAATAATCCCCAAGAAAGCATGAAAGGGTCAGGGCATACGCATCACCATTTTTCAAACATAAGTGAAAAAGGCTTAGCTTAAAAGATCTAAACTGAACACTGAAGGATAGGTTTGCCAACAAGTAGAAATGAGGAATAATACTAATTTTGTTTGTATTTATTGTAACCCACTTGTCAGCCAAATGAATGTCTTTCTACCTCTACTTACATCCACCAACCAATTAAAATGTCTCCCTGTTCCCATCTAGATGCACCCATCACAAGATGTAGGCATAGTTGGCATAAACTCCTCATTTTCATGACTCAGGAGGGTCCAGAGCCCTCCCCATGCTTTCAACTGATTCCTAATAACTTGTACTCCGATATTTTCCCTGAATCTGTAAATGATGCCTGATTTTAGCCCCTGCTGACCTAGATCCAAAATGCAGCTTCTTAGCTGATTTCCACAAAAGATCGATTTGAACCAACAATTTCATGCATTCTGAAACTTTCCTAAAGTTTCACAAGGTCATGGGAAGAGGTCACTCCCCACTCTGCCACTGTGTTGGACCTACCTCACTCAGTCTCTCTTCTTCCTTTTCCTGACCTCTCTGGAGTAATTCTTTCTCATAGCCCTTGGAATGAACGTTTTACTTCCAAGTAAAATTATCAAGATATATTTTCCAAACAAATACAGTTTTCGTACTGAAGAATTCTGTTTCAGATATTAGATGAATATTACTTTTAACCCCATGACATTCCATTAGGTTTCATCATATATTCCCATTCAGGAAATATAGGCCCTGTACCTCCTTTGTAGAAGGTTCTGTACAGAGGTGAGATCTTAGGCAAAGATGCCACTACCCAATCTACCACACACAAAATAACACACATCTCAGTGTACCAATAACAAAAGCCAAGAATATAATGAATCCATAAGAATTTTTAAAATATATTTTTTATTGATTTCAGAGAAATAGAAATATTAAGGATGAGAGAGAATCACTGATTGGCTGCCTCCTGCATGCCCTCCACTGGGGATGAGCCTGCAACCCAGGCACGTGCCCTTGACCAGAATTGAACCAGGGACCGTTCAGTCTGCAAGCTGGTACTCTATCCACTGAGCCAAACCAGCTAGGGCGAATCTGTAGGGATTTTAAAGTGAAATATTATCTTTAAAAACTTCAAATTATGGTGAATAATTAAAAGTTGACAATTGATAGACATTTACTTATATCTATATTTTCAATACTGATATTTCATATAATTTATATTTATTTCATTAAACTCTGGATGTTGCCACTCAGACAAATAACTTGATTTTCTGGCCTATAGAAAAATTACGATTTTCTCAAATAATCTGTGTTGCCAAAAGAAAAGAAAAAACTCTGAAATTACAAAATTGCTGACTTAGAAAATTAATAATGATTATAAACTTTGGGAAGGCCCATTACAGTTTAGGAAGCTTTCCCTGACAATTAAATGTTTTGTTTTTATTTTTATCCTTCCCCACCACTCAATACTTCAATGTTGTGCTCTTAACCAATATCTTTTCTGAACTGTCCAACATGCCCCAAACAAAGCAGCATGCTCCAGCTGTGAAATGGCACGTCATTTTGGAAGGAACTCAGTTCTCTGGAATTAAACACAGTAATTGTTTAAGGGTAGTTTTTTGTGTCATTAAGTTTCTCACTGACATAACTGCCACTGATAATCACTTGTCTTTTTTACCCTCGTTTGGAGCTTTTTTAGAATGACTTTTTAAATTTTCATTTTATTATTTTTAAGAATGACTTTTGTTTTCATCAGTACATTGCTACAGCTAACATCTAAGAAAACATCTACAGCTAACTCTGAGAAACATTTTACATTACATAATCTCATGTGATTCTCACAAAAATAAAATCTCTGTGATATAAACATTATTATTGTGGGCATAATACAAATGAAGAACAGGTTCATATAGTTGTCATGAATTGATATTTGAACCTGTTTGTTGTGACTCAAATTCTATTTTGTTTTTGCTATTGTTACATGTGAGATCAAGTTTATTAATAGTCTTTCCTTTACTACTTTGGCTAATATTTTTAACTTCATAGAAAGGTTCTTTTTCTCCAGGGTTGGGGCAGAAATACATGTTCAAGTGGAAATCGATATGTGATGGTGGCCTACAACTTATCCTGTCTTTTCCCTTCCTTAGAGCAACTAGCACTTCCTCTGGAATTGTCTTCTCCCATTGTGCAGCAAGCATGTGGTTGGGATGGAATGGATCCCACTTCCTGTTCTAGGTGTGGACTCTGGTGTCAATCCATCTGTTCATCTCATCTGATGGCTGAGGAAGGAACAGTCATTTAGCTTAAAATCAACCAGGACATGCCATTCATTTGACTTGGGTGATTGGTTCAGGTTGGTCCTGAGTGAAACTCAGGTGTTTATGTCATGATAGACAAAAAGAAGGCCTCTCTCTGGCTCCAGCGAGTGTGATGTGTGTAAATGAAACCTGGAACTGCTATAGCTATTTTGCTGTCTTTGGAAGCCAATCTAAGTGAACTGCCTAGAAATTCAGTCAGGTTTTGGTCAAACCATGACTGAAGCCCACTTGGTACTACAGAACCTATAGTTGCATATGCTAATAAATGTCTTTTATTGTTTGAGTAGGGTTTTTTTGTTTTATTTTGTTACTTAGAACCAGTATTTCTTTTTTAAAAATATATTTTATTGATTTTTCTTTTACAGAGAGGAAGTGAGAGGGATAGAGAGTTAGAAACATTGATGAGAGAGAATCATCGATCAGCTACCTCTTCACACCCTCTACTGGGGATGTGCCAGCAACCAAGGTACATGCCCTTGACTGGAATCAAACCTGGGACCCTTCAGTCCACAGGCCAACGCTCTATCTACTGAGCCAAACAGGTTTCGGCTAGAACCAGTATTTCTTAAACTGATAGAACCATTCTCACTTTTATTTCTGAATTTTATTTTTGGTTTTATTTTACTTGACCAAGAAGTTTCTCTCAAATATCTTCTTTTAAGGATACCTTTCCCTGTGTCCCAGGGGGCCCTGTGCCCCGGGTGAGCCGTGTGTCCCAGGGGGCCTTGTGCCCCGGGTGAGCTGTGTGTCCCAGGGGGCTCTGTGCCCCGGGTGAGCCATGTGTCCCAGGAGAAGCAGTGGGACCCAGGGGGAGGGGCGGTGAGAACCAGAGGAGGAGTGGACTCTATTTGTGTAGTCCTGAGATAGCCACCATAAAACAAGCAGACTGCCAAATGAGGAAAGGATTCTATTCATGTGATCCTGAGATAGTCACCATAAAACAAGCAGATTGTCAAATGTCAGCAGGGAGGGTAAGGAGACCTGGGGGGAGATAAGAGAACAACCGAAGGACTGGTATGCATAAGTACAACCAACGAACACAGAACTCTGGGGAGGGAGGGCATGAATGGGAGGTGGGGAGGGGGGGGCAATGGTAAGCTATGTACACAAATAATACCTTAATTTAAAAAAAAAGAAAAAAAAGAAAAAAAGAATACCTTCCACATTTAATTTGTCTTTTGAATACCATCAGTTTTAAAAGCTCATTTAAATTCATTTCTCATTTTCTCTAATATCCTAATCTTTTCTTTCTCAGAGTTTAATTCACTTAAAATTCTTTCCTGAGACCCATTTATTAGTGTACTGAATTATCATAATTCAAGGTCATCAATAGCAAAGTCATCTTTTAATTTCACATTGTAAATTAATTAGTTACTACAAATAAGCTGAAAATATAATATAAATGTTCCTGCAAATAAATTGTAAATATAATATGGCTTTGCCTCCATTTAGATCCTAAAAAAAACATATAATATTAGTGATGGAAGGAGCCTTAGGAATCATCTCTAATCATAATTATTTTAGAGATAGAAAACTAGAGTAAAAATAAATTAAGTGACCTGCTTAAAATCTCAAAGCTAAAGGCAGGTTTCCTGTGATTCCTGGCTTTTTCCATTAAATCATGCCTTCTCGTGTGCACTGAAGCCTATCAAAATTAAATAAATAAAACCAGCATTTCAGAGGACCAATATAATTCCACAATGTCTGGTGTAATCAGTGTGCCATAAACCAAGTACCATAAAAAAGCACTGACTTGCACTGTATTGATTTTCAAGTCTCAATGGAAATTAATATAATTTTGTGGTTAAAATTCTATTTGAACCTTAAAAGTCACTGAAAATCAATTTTTAATACATTTCAGGTCATTTATTTCTTAATTTATTAAAATAACATGTGAATTGTTTTTATAAAGTGACAGAAATTTTAAATATGAAAGAATCGGAATTTTGGTAGGCTTTTCTTTCCCTACTTTAAGATAGTAATATTTAAATATTTTTATACTATTAGGTGCTTCCTGTAAAGCAGATTGACATTTTTTGTTGTTGTTGTTCTCTGAAGCATGGTTCTTCAAACCTCTCTGATCATCAGAATCAGCCTGAGTCTATAAAACTACAGATCTCAGCTATATCCAGAGCTAGTCCCGAACAGGAGGGCTCAAATGTCTGTATAGATTCTGCTAGTTGTTTGAGTTTAGTTAGTTAGGAAGCACAGCTCTATAGCATTATATAAAATATGTATTTAGCAATGTTTTACTATAATAAAAAAAATCCCATCAGACAAACATTTGCATTCATTCCCTGAACAATGGATGAAGGCTATATTAGTTACCAAGATAAGTCACATTTCCTATACTAATGAAAATAAGCATATAAACAAAAGCCAAATTTTACTGTCTAAGATGCTCTAAGATACACCACTATGTACCCTGAAAAATGGTTACTAATTAAGCTGAAAAGCCATCAGTTGTAAGATGCATTGTGATTTCAGTGATGATGAAAACATGCATTTTTAAATTTATAGAGTGCAATAAGTTCTACTCTTGTAATTAGAGTTACAATGGTACCTGCCATATTGAGAGTGAGTAAAAGAGAGAATAAGAAGTTGAAACTCGTATTAATAATCCTAGCAATGCTACTAAGACATCTCTGTGGCTCTTATATACTACTTCTAAGCCTTTCCCATTAACTAGAAATTCATCCTGCTAAGAGCTCTGAGCTCCCATACTACCTTGAGGAGCTTTGTATAAAATTGTCTCCAGAATGGGACCTTTCCTTCATCCACATGTCTAACTTTGATACAGTGCGCGCGCGCGCGCGCACACACACACACACACACACACACACACACACACACACGTACATTTCTTGGAAAAGTCATCAAGAAGCAAAGCATCAAAAGCAAAACATGCTAACGGGGGGAAAAAGACTCTTCACAAGGATGACATTCAATTGTCACTATCTATTGAGGTAGGAGAATTTAATTTCAAAGTTTTCAAGTTATCACTAGAGGCCTGGTGCATGGGTGGGGTCCCTTAACCTGGCTGTTGATTGGAACCAATGAGGGCTGTCTCACCCAGTCATGATCAAGGATGATCAGGGCTGGCAGTGGGGAGGGACCACGGGAGGTTGGCTGTGGGAGTACAGCCAACTGGCCACTAGGGGGCAGCTCCTGCATCAGTGTACATCATAGCTACCAGCCAATCATCCGGTCATCCATACCTAATGGTCACTATATATAGTCTATATATATATATATAGATTAGAGTCCTGGTGCACAAAATTTGTGTACATGGGTGGGGGGTGTCCCTCAGCCTGGTCTGCACCCTTTCCAATTCGGGACCCCTCAGGAGATCTCTGATTGCCAATTTTGCAGGGATGGTGCCTAAACCAGCAGTTGGACAAGTCCTTGTTAGATTGTCATGGGGCCTCTATTTGTATAACTTACTTTGGAAGAGAGTGGGAATTGCTGTTGCAGCTTGCACACCACAATGTTTTTAGCAAAAATAAAATAAAATAAAAAAGCTGTGTGGCAAGAGATGTTAATGGGAAGTGGCTGTTTTCATGATTTGGGGTGATCCCTTTTAATTAGGGTGCCCACTTTCATTGTTTGCAATTGGACGCAGACTTGCTGCTTAGGTTTTGTGATCCAAGGTAAGGACAGAAAGCAACGTGCATCTTTACTCCTTACTACTGAACTTCCAATAATGAGCCTACCCCGTGCCCAGGCCCCAAGTACTTCCTCCACTGTGTCTGCAGCTCACCATTGGTTCTCCCCGGCACACATCCTGGCCCACAAGTCCTCTGTTGAATTGGATGGCATCTATTATCCAATATTCATGGATTCATCAGAGGTTCTGGTTTTGTGAGTTCTATGTCTTATTTTCAAGAGCAGTTATATATTTATGCATGTTGTACGTGTGGCTTTGGAGGTCCGGTGAAGGTGGGTTGAGTGTCAGTTGCTCTTGTTTGACCTCTCGGCTTCACACTGCAGGGGCCTCCTAGGCCCCTTTGTCGTCTTCTGGGTCTGTTGGCCAATGAGAGGCCCTGGCAAAAGATCGGAACATTGGAGGAGGGGCAAGCCAAGGTGTGTCTCCCCCTTGTCTCTGTTTTCCTTGGCATCTCTGGCAATGGCTCTTTTAGAATCCCAGGCCAAGGCTCCACCCACAGCGGAGTGGCCCTACCTTCTGAGCTTGTTACCAAAGCTTAGAGAGAGTAGCTTCCTGTTTTTGTATAGCTTTTCTTTCTCTCACTGCTTCCTGTTTCCCTTTTCCACATCTCCATCAGGTGGTAACCAATCTCCCGTATTAAATTCCTTTCATTTAAATACCTAGAATGGCTTGGTCTTTTTTTTTTTTATAGTTCCCGAATAACACAGAGTGAAAACCCAAAGCATGTTCTCAATCTACTGTCTAAAAATGAAGATATACCCTGTTTCCCCGAAAATAAGACAGTGTCTTATATTATTTTTTTGCTCCCAAATGTGCGCTAGGTCTTATTTTCAGGGGATGTCTTATGTTTCCATGAAGTAGGTCTTATTTTCGGGGAAACATGGTAGTAACATTAATGTAACTTAAAAGCACAGTGTAAATGCTATTTGAAATCGCCTAGGAAACCATGAACATAGTCTCTGCTGGGAGTCCATAGCTAAGTCAGGTAACAGGGCAGAAGGGACCATCCTGGTCCTCCCACAGCCCTCCGTTTGCCGGCACAGCGCCGCAGTGCCTCGGTGACTGTTATTTATCTAACTCTGTTCGTTTCAGTTTTTTGTATTTCTCTACATAAAAACTGTTTTCAACTTGTGTTGCACCTGCTTTTACGTTCCAAAAGATTTTGATGTCAACTCCAGCCAGAGTTTGCCGTCTGGTGAGCCCCTCGGTGCTACCACGCTCAGCATGGCAGACACTGCTCTGCTACCGAGAGCCTTCAATCACCTGCGTGTTTGCAGGGCGTTGGCGAGCACTCCGCCTTACCTGTTGCCTGTCTAACTTCAGAAATGGAAGTCCAGTACTTTCGTTGCCTAAAGAGAATCCCTCCCTGTATTCGCCCTCTCTTACAGCTGGTGAGGAAGAGAGAGTTAGAAGTCCCTGTGCTGCCAGGAGCATTTGCCCACGACCCTGCCTCTCAGAAATCACCAGTAGCGCCTCGTTCCCCACCCCCCACCCCCGGCCTGCCCTCAATTAACCTGATAAGTTTAAACCTGCCATTATCCATTTCTTTTTATAAAATGATTCAAGATACCCGTTAACTCGTTCAGTGTGATTTTTTTTTAACTAGAGACTAATAAACGGCCTAACTACTTTTTAAAAATATATATATTTTATTGATTTTTTTACAGAGAGGAAGAGAGAGGGATAAAGAGCTAGAAACATCGATGAGAGCGAATCATCAACCAGCTGCCTCTTGCACACCCACTACTGGGGTTGTGCCCGAAACCAAGGTACACGCCCTTGACCGGAATCGAACCCAGGACCCTTCAGTCCCCAGGCCGACGCTCTCTCCACTGAGCCAAACCGGTTTCGGCCTAACTATTTTTTATTTTTCTCAGAATATTTATACTTCTGGACCAAACACTGAGCTATAAGTCATCCACGGGATGGCCTGCTCACAAGCATGTGTCACCGAAGTGATCACATATGGTACTATGAGAAATGAACATTAATTACAATTAAATGTGACAAGTAAAACTTTTCAGTTTGGATCTTCCTTCTCTAGATTTGGAAAGCAACTTCAGATCTGTTTAAGGGCTGTAGAAGGCTGGCGTTTAATAGCCACATACAAGCTTTAGAAAAAGAGCCCCACAAAGCAGCTTCCAAACACAGTTCCCGAGATTTTTTTTAAGAGGCCTGTGGCTGCTTTGCCAAATCACCAAGTCAAAAAGCACGCGTCTGTTTACTCAGTCTAAAAGATTCCATGGGGTTTAGACCCTTTGAAGATGGCTGAAGAACTGCCGCAAGGTAAAAAAAAAAAAAAAAAAAAAAAGTTTTGATGTGCCATTCTGGAATTTACAGGAGATGCTTTTTTATTCTGCACAACCTCACCCACCAGCAGCTTCGCCCACTGGCCTGACGGACACAAGATAACGCTGTGTCTTGGCTGGAAAAAGGCTTCCTTCTGCAGCAAGCTAAAGCAGGCCGCGGCGGAGGGGCATTGTCTTCTGACTCAGACCAAGGCCGTGGACAATGTGCATCACTCCTGGACCGATTCACCCACCCTCCCTCAGCTTTCCATCTGGAACGGCACTGCCCGGCAGGCCAGGCAGGGCACACTTGGCAGGGCAAGGTGGCGGCTGTGGAAGCACTTAGGCCGCAGAAAACTCTCTTTTTCATGGCAGAGCTGCATTCTGAAGGGACAGCCAGTGCGGACACATTCAGCACCGGCTTTCAGCCCGGCTTCACGCCTTCCTGCCTCCTTTTCCGAGCCACAGGTATGTTAATCACTCCAGCCCAGGGACTGGGTGAAAAATAAACACCGAGGTGGTAACTCATTAGAGAGGCTGCGTGTTCCTCTCCTGCAGCAAGTTAAGTGCTTCTTCCTGCCCCAAGTCGGTGTGTAATGTCCTCGGGTTTGGGTCTACCTTGGTTCGTTTGTCATCAGATTCCCCAAACTTCGATACCTGTGGCTTGATAGGCATGCATTTTGCTCGGATTTCCAACTTCATTCAAAACCCATATAACTTCCCCAACCTGTTGAGACAAACCAGATGAAAGGTTTCCAACCACATCCACTCACCGCGCCAATTTGTTGCTGTTTTCTTAGGGTTCCTGATCGCCCCATCTGTGGGGCTTGGTTTGTGTGAGGCCGGGGAATATTGCCTAACTAAAGGAGTGTTAATCATTTCCACTAATAGAGGGAACGTTTTTATTGCTACTTTGCGGATGAAATCTTTCCCCGAGGCAAGAAAAAAAAAATAACAAAATCCCCTCCTACCTGCCTGTCTCAAAACTATTCTAATATGTCTGGGAAGCTAGCGTCCATGAGAGATGTTTATTGAATGCCCTCATCGAGGGAGTGGCACTCCTTTGGAAATAAGCGTTAGGTCAGGGAAGAGTAAGAACTGAACTTGGGACTCAGAACCTCTGGGTTCAAGTTTTCAGTCTGCCATTGACCAGCTGTGACCTTGGAGAAGAATAGTTATCGTTTATTGAACACCTCAAATTGGCCAGGCATTTGGCATTCATCCCTGAAATGCCAGCGATGCTACAATACTTATTAAACCCCCATTTTGAGGTTAAGATAGAGTAAGACACAGAGGGTTCAATGAACCTGCTCAGCTACTACCAGCACACAATTTGTGGAGCCAGGAAGCATCCTTGGGTTTTATTTCTTGGACTCCAAAGCCAACTGCCATCTCGCTCTCCCGTGATAAGTAATTTTCTTTTACTGGATCTGAGTGTCGATTTATTTTCATCTGAAAGGGAAAAAAAATGAGATAATTAGGCTAAACCTTGAAAAAACCCCTTTGAACTTGGATACCCTGTGATCCTATAATTGAGCCTAAGCCTTAAACTTGTAGAGACTACAGTTGGGTTCAGTGCAGCCCAAACAATACACATATTTATAAAGTGAAGCTGAGCGGCCCTGGGTAGGAGGTGGGACGAGATTAAGGGTCTGTTATTAATCTGGGAAAGCTTCCGGCCCAAAGGGTTTTCATCTGGCCAGGGCAGGAAGAGACGCGATGTACTGTGTGCAGATGGGGAGGAGGTCAGCGCCAGCCTCGGAGGGTCTCTGGGAAAACACGGCTGGGGCGGACTCAAAGTGAGAGGCCATTAGCAGGTCTGGCTGGCGGCGTGACAGACTCTGTGGATCAAGGCACCCGGGCTGAGGAAAATGAAAACGGGCCCTTCACTGCACGGGAATTCAATAAACGTTATTGACTGACTGGCCGAGGTGAAGTGAACTGCAGAATTGCTTTGAAGCCCGCAGTTACAAGCTATAATTGAGAAACTGTCAGGAGATTCAAATTCATGGAAAACCATGAAAGAATAATGTTTCCATGTTTCAGAGCCTGCCAAAATATAAAGTTTCCTTTCTGCTGTTAATTTCCTCCCCCTCTCCTAATTCATTTTTAAAAAAAAAAAAAAACTTTTCCATCAAGGAGCTTATTTAGTAACGATGTATAATTAATGTTTAGCATCTTTCTTTTCAGAAACTTCAAAATGCTAGCAAATGTTGACAATTGCAACTTTTCGACTAGCCCGGGGGGGGCGGGGAGGGAAAGGCAGTAGTTGTAAATATTGTTTTCCCTCCTGACAAACAGGAATGCTATGAGGAAAATAATTCTAATATCCACAGGATCACTCACTACACAATAATATAAATAAATGCAGGCGGGGAGCTAGAGCCCAACTCTGTTGGGTGAGTTCCTGCTCTTTTCCCTCTACCGCGGCATTAATCATCGGCTCTTTAGCGTGACTTGGGAGATACAGTCTTTGAACCTGTAAAAACAGTCATATCTACTCTGTCACCTTGTGCTGCGCACTTTAGGTATATGACCTTTAAACTTTCAAGCAACTCTTTACGATAGAGGAGATTTCAGGACGGAGTGACATGCCCGAGGTGGCAAAGCCAGATTGCAACGCTGGTCTGCTGGACCTCCACCCCTTGCTCCTTCCACGGTGCACCTGACAGCCTCATGTATGAGCCAGCAAGTGCCTGGCTGCCCTCTAACAAAAGTCCCCGGTATGACCTTTGATCATCATTTCAAATATCGTTGTCACGTCCTTTACAGAATCACTTGAAATGTGGCATACAGCACAGCCGCTCCTAGATATTTTCTTCACCTTGGCCAGGAAAGAAATGTTCCGTTTTGAAGTTAATGGGTGAAAGTAGGAAGAAGGGAGATAAGTGTGAAGGGGTGTTTACCAGAAAGTTAAACTTGATTTGCAAATGGAACTCTTTGTGGATTCCATTTCTCCCAAAGATAAAGAATGACACAGGGCACTACAAAAATCAGATCCATCTGCATTTAAACATACATGCCTATGGGCGCCTGTAGTATACTTAACTGCTTTATTTGACAATCTTTTAGTTAATAAAACTCACTCACAATTTTACTTTCGAGGGAAAAACCCAGTGGTTGATAATCTTCTAGGTGATCTAGGTTAAGTAGGTGTAAATACTAGTTTCCGGATCCACACAATACAAATCGTGAGCAATGTACGAGGTGCCTCTGTCTGTTCACTCATCTTACATGAAGGACAAGAGGTCTCAGAAATCACAATGATGTGGTCGTTTCGCTTTACTGAAGGGAAAGTACAGATGCCTTGGGGAAGAGAAGCAGCAACCGCAACCGATGCTGAAAAAACAGAAAGTGAGCTGCACCCCGGGAGGAAACTACGCGAAAACATGGAAAAATAACCTTTTTTGATCTCCTGACTATGACTCCATTACAATTCATTATGTATCTTCACACTCTGCATCTGTGAGTGTCTGTGAACGTCGCTTCCTGCTCCTAATGTAGAAGGTAGGTACACACACGAGGAATGAGAACCTGGGTAAACAAATGTGGTCGGCCCAAGAGCTCAGGGCCGAGTCCCAAGCTGAAAGTTGTTCAAGTCAAAACAAATGTGTAAACTAAGAACTATTTCTTGGTAAATGCCACCAACCTGACTCTGCCCACAGGCACTCGGAAAGCCTCAGCTACAAAACTGGCATGGGAGGGTGGGTGTGTGGAGACATCAGTCAGCAGCTGGCATTTGGATCAATAACCACTACAAAAATAATCACTCCAAAAGCAATCAAAAGGCTTGTTGTTGTTTACACCATTATTTTGTATTCATGCATTTACTACAGCCATTGAAATAACAAGTATTTTGTTCAAAGTAGAAAACAGCCGTTATTTTTGGTTATTTTATATCATCCTGATGAAAATGTCTTTTTTCTCTGGTACCTCTAATAAACCTTGTGTGTTCTTTTTTTAAAAAAATAAATTATTGAATAAGAAGAGTTTATATTTCTTGAGATGCACATGCATTCATTTTCAGTTCTTTCCTATGTAATTTCTCCTTTTTAGACACAAAATTAAGATTTAAGAGGACTTTTTTTCAAATTCCAAAATTTAGTTAGAAAATTTTACCCATTATATACTGTAATTGGATGCAATTTTAGGGCCATTTTTTTCTGGTTGGCTGCACAGGTGGAACTTTGTAATTTTCTGGCACATCAAATACCTAACACCTTTTGTCCTTCCTTTCAGAGCAAGAACATGCCCATCGAAGAAATGTTTCACTATATGCAGCAGCATGGATGGAACTGGAGAGCATTATGTTAAGCAAAGCAAGCCAGTCGGAGAAAGGTAAATATCACATGATCTCACTCATATATGGGATATAATGATCAACATAAATTTGATGAACAAGAATAGATCCAGAGACAAATGGCGGGGGTGGGGGTTTAGAGACCAACCAAAGGACAGGTATGCATGCATGTTGGTGTAACCAATGGGACACAGACCCTGAGGTGGAGGGGGGGGGGCTTGCTTGGGGTGGGAATGGCTGGGGAAGTTCAAGCAGGGAAAAAGGAGACATATGTAAAACTTTAGATATAAATAAATAAATAAATAAACCTAAGCAGATTACTATCCATGCTTATTAATGTGCTCATTAAAGAAGTATTTAAAAATGTGTGTGTGTGTGGGGGGGGGTGTTTCACTATGGTTTTATTAAGGAAACTAGTGATAAATATTATTTTAATAATAACCCAAGAAGGTAAAAACTGTTAACATGTAGGTTTATACTTGTGAGTACATGAAACAGAGATTTTACTATTATATTACTATTTATTAATTAATTATCTTATTTTCTATATGGATAACTCTAAACCTACTTTTGCCCACCCCTGTGTTTTGCTCTAATATTTTAAACTGTATCTTAACAGTCTTGCATAGTCATTACAATGGACAATCTCTGGAATATAGACCACATTTGCAGAAATATTGCCATAAATGTCTGACATCTAAATTATCGCTAATCTCCATCGGTAGCATTGTCTTTCATTGCAAAGTAAAAACCAGATCTTCATTTTATGTTACTGGATCAGCTACCACATAATCAAGCCTAATAGACTTGATCTGCTCCTCCTCCAAGCTTTAAAAATAAAAATGATGATATCTTCTTATCAATACTTATAATGCATGTTAATCCCACCCATATAAATCTTGATTTCTAAATGCCTTTAAGTAGCAAAAGGCACCACAACAAAAGTGTGTTGACCAGAATTCCCATCAGGGAACATGTGGAAATTCTTTTTTTTTTTTTTAAATCATACATGCTTGAAGTTAAAGGTACAAATAAGATTGTCTTACAACACTTCTTCCAGACAAAGTGGAAGGTTGTCCTGGTAATATGAGATAGGTATAGAAAGGAGTGAAAAGTAAAGGAAAATGGGAGGAGAGGGAAAAAAGAAATAACAAGAGCTAGTACCTTACATGAGACCTCATTTTCCTAGTATGTTCAATAAAGTTACAGAACCCAAGCCTACTTCAGTTTCTGTAAACTAATTAATAAATGCATTTACTTGTTTATTCAACCATTTAAAAAGGTGACAAGGAGAGCGGTCAGGATAGCTTTGATGGAGATGTGAAGTGGCCAAAAGGAAGAGGAAGTAAACTTTAAATTATAGGAGTTTTGAGTCGAGTTCTACTCATACTTCAAGGAGGGGAAAAGACCCCAATTGGAGTTTGGGTTGTATAAGGTTTTCCCAAACCTTTCCGAACACAGTGCAGCAAATGTCTCAAACACAATAGTCTCCTATAGAAAATTGTCTCCTGAAGCACAATACTCATTGCTGTTTGCCCTAGATGAAAATTATTAAATTAACCTCTTTTGTTCAATATTATTGTATCATGTAGATTTACCTCTTATGCCTATAATTCTGAATTTTCTTGAGTTTGATCAAAGCTGAGTTGGTTATGCTTTCCAAGTTTCAAAATAGTGTATATCTCTCAAAACGCTTAAAATTTGCTAAGAATTGTGTATTTTCAAATTATGAAGATGAAGTAAATTACTAATTCTTTTTTATGCTATTGTCACATGGCAGTCCCATTTTGGCTGATAAATAGAAGTACTTGTCACCATTTTTCATTCATATGGGTAAGTTGGTCTTGAATTATGCATGGATATTATTCAATGTAAGCAGAATCCCTTTTTGGGGACATAGACAATGATCATCCTACTATTAAATTGGGAAAAGCATCAGAGAACAGTTGCCATAAGATGTGGAAGTTGAGTGACAGAACTGCAACAGGGAGAAATCAGAAGACATCATTTCAGAAAGAGTTAAGAAATGAAGTCAAGAAATCAGAGTATGTTTGAGGAAGAGCCTATGGTCCATTCGTCTGGAGGGTGAGGTACAGGCATCAGCCTGAGGAGCCAGCTCTTGGCACATGTGTTGTTCTCATGATGGAACAGTGGTCAGGCTCCTACAATGAGCTTTTTATGCAGCAGGTGTTGACAAGTGGAAACCAGAAAGGGAGAAGTTGGAGGATGCCAAGTGTTGACTACAGCTGGCAAATGAGTGTGATTGGGAACAAAATTATTAGCGTATGACTGCTGCCAGTCTTACCATCCACTTAACTGACTCAGGAAAAGTCTTATTTTTCTATACCATTTCTTCCCTTTCTCCAACTGCCTAAGAAGGCTCGTAATATCAGTTTCATTATCTTGGTTCTCACAATCAAAGATTGAAAATAGACCCCCAATAAATTTCATAATCAGAGATGCAAAAGAAAGCCTGTGCCATTGTTATTGTAAGGTAATGGAATGCAGCAATCTACAGAAAACCCCAATACACAAGCTGAAAACTTTCCCCTTCCTTCCTTCCTTCCTTCCTTCCTTCCTTCCTTCTCTCCCTTCCTTCCTTCCTTCTCTCCCTTCCTCCCTCCCCTCCCCTCCCATCCTCCTCCTCTTCTCCTCTTCCTCCACTCCTCCTCCCCTCCCCTCCTCCTCCTCCTCCTCCTCCTCCTCCTCCTCCTCCTTCTTCTTCTTCTTCTTCTTCTCTCTCTCTCTCTCTCTCTCTCTCTCTCTCTCTCTCTCTCTCTCTCTTTCTCATTTACTTATTTTAAAAGCCCAAAACAAAGTTAGACTATCAGAACCAGAAGTTTAAGAAATATTCTCTGCAGGGGGTAATATAGCACCACTGTAATTAGGGCATAAATATAATTTATATCCATTGCTTAGTGAGGTCAGGGCTATTGTGGTAGGCATAAATGACACACTGGAGAGATTTTTTCTTCAATAGACAAGGACTAGGGAGACATTGAGAACTCCTGAAAAAGATGGTGTTATGGTTAGTATTCTTCAGGAAGAATCATCTAACAGTCATATCCATACAAATGAGAGAGAAAAAATAGAAGACTGTAGAGGGCCGCCTGGGAAGGCACATGGGCAGTTTTCTTTAATATCGTCAGCTGAACTCAGGGCATAGGCAGAGCCATGCCCTGGGAACATGCTTCCCCAATAAGACCGGACATGTTAATCAGTTCTGACTTCATAGCAGCTCAGGTGTCGGTAGGGGTGGGGCTAGATATGTAAATCTAGGCCTATAAAAATGAACGCACTGCGAGGCTCAGGTGTTATTCTTGCAGCCTCTTCATCAGAGAGAATGGATGGCGTCCCACCCAGTTCCCAGCTTTAAATCTACTTCTGGGTCTTCTTTCTTTATTTCTATTATTTCTCATTATCTGGCCACCTCCTCTTAGAACCGGTTCGATCATCTCTCTTTCCACGCTGGACGTGGAAAAGGGAGATCCCCGCCATGTTTGTCCCCTGCTGCATCAGGCCCCCACAGAAGACAAGTGAAATATGATAGGAGACTTTGCAATATGCCAAATGAAAGGTAATGAAAAGGTGTACTAAAAGGGAAGTGTGAGGATTGAAAAGAGAAAATTGCAATGTATTTGTAAAGCAAAATGAATGTAATCATTGTGGAAGGCAAAGGAAAAGAGTTGATGATTTGATGTTTGAGGTCTCAAGAAATGAGAAATGGAAGTCCCTTAACAGCAGTATAGAAATACTTCAGGGTAGGAATAATTACCTTAATTTTACATGAAGTTTTTAAATATGGGTGGAACATCTGAGCAAGGATGCCCAATGGACAACTGGAAATATAAGCTCCAAGAGGAAAAGCCTGTGTCTGTCTTGCTGACTTTTCACCATGGTTTATCTCTGAACCCTAGCATGTAATAGGGTTCAATAAACATTGATCAATAAACACTGCTGAATGAAGAAAGAATAAATGTAAGTTAGTTCAATACTGTGAGTTCATATGATAGATTATTGTAATTGTTTTATGCTTGCATATATATATATATATATATATATATATATATATATCTTCCATTTCTGAGTGCCTGGTATACCTCAAGCCCTAAATGCATGTTTGGTGAATTAATAGATGAATAGGTGCTCTTTTAGTTTATATACTTCCTTATTCACAATTCTCACCTATTTTTTACATTCAAATAAGATGAAACTTACTAAATATCTTATCAACACAAATAATAAATATCCATGCCCATAAAACTTATTTTAAAGAAAGAGTGACAGTACTAAATCACGGGTTTGTCCTGTCACTTTGGAGATACAACCATGGGTGTTTCAATATTTGGTAATTCTGTTTGACTAATAGCCTATCTGCATCGTCAGTAATTATAACTACAGAGAGCCTGAAAAAAACCTTTGGGCATCAATTTGGAAATGATTGCTCAAAGGTAAATATTTTTTAATTTTATGAATGGCTGGAGTTTCCCCATACTCAGTGGCGACATATGACTCACTTTTGTCCCTAGAGCAAGCTTTTAGAGCTAATAGGGACTGCCAGACTGAAGTTCTCATAAGGTTCCTGGGATACAAATGCTTCCCGAGGTCCTCTCTCTATCCAGCGGTGGGTGAGGGGCTTCGTAAGGAATGCGGTGTTTCTACTTGGAGCAAACTTCTCATTTCACATTCTAGGTTACAAGGACTTGACAATATATTAGCATTGCATATAATATATTTATATTGAAAGGGTATCTGGTCATTAAGGATCATTCACTTATGTTCCCATAACTCTATTTTGTAAGTAAAAATATAAAATACAAAATTTTACTCTGTAGTCATTTTCCCCCCTTGGGCTGAGGTGGCTTCATGAAAGTTAAAATTTTAAAAAGGGCAAACCTTGAAAACAACATCTGGTGTTGCCTTCGGAAATTAGAACCAGATATGCTTCCTTATCCATATTTCAGTTCACATGATTAGCCTGCCAGAATGGTAAAAGGGAAAAAGTCTACTGATTTAATTTCTGTTCTGTTTTCACAGACATAATAGAAATATTTTAACACTTAAAGTAGCTATGGATCTTTTTTAAGTGCACAGATCATCCCTGAATATACATAATTGTCAGAATATAAATTTTATATATAGTTAGCATTATTGTATTTCACATTCAAAGGATTCACTAAGGGTTTCATATAAGTAACAACAGGCAAACAGTATAAAAGGCTCATAGGGTTGCTTTTCAAATTGGTTTTCCAAATAATTTATGGTACACGGGTTCCTGAGAAAAAATTGAGAGCAAGTAACCATTTGATTCAAGCCATGTGATAGGCATTAGTATATATCCCAGTCAGATCTCATTAGTACATATCCCATCATAAAAGACGAGGTAGAATTTTTGCTATTTTAAAAACTTGAACAAGTAATTCGTATTATGAACAAAATAAAGATACACACAGAAATTCTTGGTCATGTGATTAATAAAATTATAAGTTTACCAAGTACTATAGAGCCCATTTTATTTTACATTTATAAAATGTTTAAAGTAACCAAGTACATATTATTTCCATTTAGCAGATGATAATATTGAAATCTGTAAGCATAGTATGTGGTATCATTACTTACATACAGCCAATAAGTACTAGAACCTAGAACTTCTGTATCTTAGATCTGAGTGTTTTCCATTATTTAATACTATGTTTTTACATGATGAAAATCCAACAAACTATATCCCTAATTGACTGATAATTGTTATCCAGAGTTTAATTTCACTCAATCCTAGAAAAATCTACCTAAGGGGGGGAAATGGCATGAAAAAAACACACATATTAGCATTGTACTTAGAATATCTATGTGTTAAGAAAACCATTAGATATAAAACTTTTAAAAATATATATTTTTATTGATTTCAGAGAGGAAGGGACATGGAGAGAGAGATAGAAACATCAATGATGAGAATTATTGATTAGTTGCCTCCTGCAACTCCCAACTGAGGATCAAGCCTGCAACGTAGGCATGTGCCCTGAGAATTGAACCATGACCTCCTTGTTCATAGGTCGACACTCAACCACTGAGCCACGCTAGCTGAGCTGAGACTTATTATTTTGACAGAATATCTTTATTAATTGACTAGGAGCCTGGTTCAGGAAGATTCTTGCAGGGGGAGGGAGGTGGGCAGGGATCCCTCAGCCCAACCTGAACCCTCTCCAATCTTGGAGCCCTCAGAAGAGTCCTCTCCAATCTGAGAGTTGCTGTTTGTCTTTGCAATCATATGAGCAAATTGTCTGAGACCCCCAACCCAGTTTGGTTTGGTGCTCACAGAATAATAGAGGAATTTTTTTTTCATTGCTCCATTGGTGGAGATTTCCTAGAAGTTGCAGGATAGCTTTCCTTTAATTTTTCCTCAACATCGACTTTACTTAGTGTCTCTCACCTTTGCTTTTCCTCCAACTCCCACCCACAACAGTAACTTGCTCCAGGCTCACTTTGCTGTAGTGTCTAGGACTGTGGTCTGCAAACTCATTAGTCAACAGAGCCAAATATCAACAGTACAACGATTGAAATTTCTTTTGAGAGCCAATTTTTTTTAACTTAAACTTCTTCTAATGCCATTTTTTTTTTTTAATAAACTCACCCAGGCCGTAGTATTTTGTGGAAGAGCCACACTCAAGGGGCCAAAGAGCCGCATGTGGCTAGCAAGCCGCAGTTTGCCGACCAGGGATCCAGGAGATCCTGCAACACATCTGCCACTAAAATTCTCAGCATTCCTGGTGCTCCCCATGCTCTAGGCTTCTGCTTCTGGGCCAGGGTCTGCACAAATCAAAAGGACTGTGAACTCTAGCCACCCCCAGGCTGGGCTGACAGGACCGGACACTCCAGTGGCATCCCCAGGACCTCGGCTGCTTGGCACCAGCATGCTGTACTTGCTACCCACAGGCCTGCTATCTTTGTCAGGTTAATTTGCATACTCACTCCTGATTGGCTGTGGGTGTTACAGAGGTAAAGTCAATTTACATATTTGTCTATTATTAGATAGCTGTTTCTAATTAACTATATAAATATGATTATATTTTCTATTTCTTTGGTTGGTTTAAATGTAAGTTTCTCCATATTCTTTCCATTTCAAGAAATTCTACAGTCATGAAAATATGGTGTTTGTTCATTCAAGTCTAGAAAGAAAATACAATTATCTAGTGTATATGCTACATAAATAAGATTTATTTTCCTTTTATTCAGGGGGGATGAGAAGGCATCTTTTAAAATCTGCTCTTCATCTTACCAATGAGAAAATTGGAATGGAATGTCTCCCTTTCTTAAATAGGGTTTTTCATGGTGGCACCGCCCTTTGGCTATTCCGTTAAGGTCAGTTCCAAAGTCCTATTATCAAGTTTCCCAAAATTAGCTTGAGTGCTGGAACATTTTTCCATTTTCTTAATCCCTCCACAATTAAGGGATAGTCAATCCTTTATACAGTCTCTTAGTATAGGATTAATGACAACAATAATAGTAGATATCTCTCAATATTATAATTTTGTACATTATTTTCAGTTGTGGAAAAGATGGAGAAGGAATAAGAAAATCACATAATCATGATAATGCATACTTTCTTTTGTATAAACAATTTGGCTTACTTATCAAAACCTATGAGATAGACAGGGAAACTTGTATTCTTTCTGTATTAAAGATACATATATATATAGAGAGAGAGGGTAAATAAGGTATACAAGGTCAGTAAATGACAGAGTTAGATTAAGAATCCAGGCATCTCTGCTCTGCTGCTCATTTTCAGGGGATTCACTGGAAGAAGTTTCCTAATTCTAGCCCGGTCAGCATGGCTCAGTGGTTTGAGTATTGTCCTATGAACCAAGAGGTCATAGTTTGATTACCAGTCAGGGCATGTGGCCAGGTTGCAGGCCCAATCTCCAGTATGAGGCATACTGGAAGTAAGCTATCAATGGTCCTCTCTAATCATTGATTTTTTCTATCTCTCTCTCCTTCTCCCTTCCTCTCTGAAATCAATAAAATATATATTTTTTTTAAAAAGAAGAAAAAGTTCCCTAATTCTGAAGCCACATTCTTAAAAAAAAAAAAAAAAAAAAAAAAAAAACCAACCATGAGACAAGTGTGGACCAATTTGAAGTTCAGGAGCTCTAGATTCCTGTCTCCACCCCATTTGGCCTGATTTAGTACTCTCGGGAAACGTGGCATCATACATAGTGAAGGACATGGGTCCCAGCGGCTTCATGTCCTCCATTTAGTAGCTCAATGAGCTTCACAAGTTAGTTTCTCTAAGGCTCAGCTTTCTCATCTATAAAATGAAGATGTAAAATCCTTGAATCTAGATGTATATGAAGCCTTTCTTTGAACTGCAGTGACTCCATTTTTTAACTTTAGGTTTTTAATCTCATAAGAAATAAGTTGAAAATTTATTGAAAAGCTTTGCTGAACTCCATTATGAATTTTCTTGGCTAGCTAATGCTTAGAGCATCACTGTTATTAATGGTCTAGGAAAGCATTGCTTTGTGAAAATATTTGTCATTATTTAAAATGGATGGGAATTAATGTCAGCTTTCAAACCTGAATTAATGTAAGTTCATAAGTATTTCTAAAATCTGATGGCCCAATTTGATATTGATTCCTGGATGCCAGGGGATCCATTTTCTTTTATAAGATGAATCCATTTCTTCAAATGTATCCCAATAATTGATCATAGTTAACAATGAATGCCCTGTTTTCCCATCGTCTTCCTTTAATTTTGTTTTGATCCCCCCAAAAATGTAGGATTGAAAAACAGCAGTAATAAATATTAAGGTGAGAAATTCAATTATAACTCCAATCTATTTATTCAAACATACCTCCAAAATCCTTATACAAAGTAGTGATAACTTCATTAACATACTTGCATGTATAAATTCAGAATATTTTTATATCATTTAACATGCTCTCACTCACAATAATAGGAAACTCAAAATGGATTAAACATTGGGAAAGTTTTTGGCTTGCCTGGCTGGAAATGCAGAGGTAAAGTGAACTCCAGAGAAGGCATTATCCAATCATTCTGGTCCGGTTCCTTTATAGCTCTCTCAGCCCTGTGTATTGTGACCTACAGGACGGAGCAGGATGGCTTCAGAAGATACAAACCCTGCAACAATGAATGACTACAGCCAAGGGAAGAAAAAATGGAGCTTTCAGAACTCACTCTTAGAAGATAGGAAACTTGTTGGATTTCCCAGCAAACTCCCCCTCAGATGCCTTTGGTCAAAATTGGATTGGATGCCCTCTTGTGTACCAGCATTTGAGGATGTAGAGTAGTGGAATAATGATCCACTCAAGGTTAGTTTACTTACCTACATAATACAAAGGGGATGATTAGCATAAAATTGGGATTCTTTAGAGAAGGAAAATGTGAAGACTGGATAATACTTCTGTCTGGGCAACCATCGGTGTCCTCCACCTCTTTCCATATCTACCCATTCAGTTTTCTAAGAGGTATTAACTGATTCATTATGATCCTGAAACTCAAATATTCCTTCTGATATGCCCTTGGAAAAAAGTACAAATGTTTTAAGTATTAAATAAATTGGCTTGAGCTATGACATTTTTATGCTGCTGGCAAGCAACCATGTCACAAGGCGTGGACAAGATTAAACTTTCAGTTTAATGGCTGGGATAAGTCCAAGTATAGAGAAATAAGCTTCTGCAACTATATTTCATGCACATATAATAGTGCATACCCCCTCTTAAAAATGTAAACCAGAAAATTTCATGCACACTGACATTAAGGAGGAAAAAGGAGTTTTCTCATGAAAAGCATTCAGCTTTGAGAACGCCATGCAGAAGTGGTGTGGTATGAAGATCCCGATAATGCTAGATCCCATGATCCACAGGTTACTTTTAGCCAGTAACCTGCCAATAAATAACTTCCTTGGGAATGAGATTTTACACACAAGAAGATTTATATGTGACTGATAATACTTAACACAACTTTTTAAAATGTAAAGCTGAGGATTTTTAGAGCTCAAACAAAGCCAAGAGGAAAATACAGACTTTCTGGAAATGGTGTTTTGGACATTTGATGACTGCATCAAAATAGGAAATATTTTTTTTATATTTTAGAATTTCTTTTTATTCACTGCCTTATAATTATTCTTAAAGAATTCCAAATCTCTATCCTAAGGAAGCAACGGACTTTTATCTATAACTAATTTAAGTTTGAAAAATGATTATTTATGTTGAGTGATTACCTAAGTATTTATAGAACAGGTCCTATATGTCCAGAAAGAATTCTAATCCATAGTCTCTGCTTTCAAAGAATGTACAATCTATTTCAGGGCCTCAATCCAAAAATATAAGAAACAATAAAAGATAGCATTTTAACCACTAAATTGTGAATCAGGATATATTGATGTAAAAAGGACCAATAAAAAAATCATATTCTTTAGAGGAATTACAAAAGCCTTACCATCATACTATCATCTATTGAACACATATCTTGTACCAGATATGTACACTAATAAAAGAGAAACATGCCAATTACCGTCATGCTGCTATGCTACCAGCCAATCAGAGTGAGTATGCAAATTAACCTGAAACATGGTAACAGCCCTGCATCCCTGCCGCTCCAAGTCTGTGGGGGTCAGAGATACCAGCCCCCAGTGCCTGAAGCTGGGTGCAGCCTGGGTGATGAAGAAGTTACCTGCCCCATGATCCCAGTTTGAAACCAGTTCGAGAAGTCGCCCATATTGCATCCCAGGAAAGATGGAGAAGCCACCCACCTACAGTCCAGATGCCAGCACCTGCAGATGGCTACAGCCTGGTAGACGAAGAACCACCCACCCCAAAGTCACGGGTACCAGTACCTGTGACTGGCTGTGGCCAGGGAGACAGGGAAGCCGCCCACCCCACAGTCCCAGGCACCAGCACTTACAGCTGCAGCTCAGGCAAAGCCCCCTCCCACCATCCCCTGTGGCTGCAGCCAGGGCACCTATGGCTGACCAGAGGGAGGAAAGCCCAGATCCTGGGTGCCTGTGGTTGGCTGGAAAAAAGAATCCTGAGTCCCTGATGTGGGACTGAAGCAGAGGTGGTTAGGGGCAATCAAGCCAGCAGGGGAGCAGTTAGGGACAATCAGGCTAGCAGGCAAAAGAAGTTAGGGGCAATCAGGCAGGCGAGTGATTAGGAGCCAGCAGTTCTGGATTGTGAGAGGGTTGTCCAACTGCCGGTTATCCCCTTAGGGGTCCCAGATTAGAGAGGGTGCAGACCAAATTTCGTGCACCAGGCTACCAGTGTTTAATAATATATAATTTAGTTTAGCATCAACTCTATAAATTTAATTCACTATCATCAATATTTTACAGAGAAATTGATGCTAAGAGATTAACTTGCCAAAGTTGAAAAGTTAATGAAAAGCAGGATTAGGTGCCCTAGCCAGTTTGGCTCAGTAGATAGAGTGGCAGCCTGCAGACCAAAGGGTCCCGGGTTCCATTCTGGTTAAGCGCATGTACCTTGGTTGCACGAGCTCATGCCCAATCAATGTGTTTTTCTCACATCGATGTTTCTCTCTGTTTTTCCCTCTCTCCCACTCTCCCTCAAAATCAATGGGAAAATATCCTTGGGTAAAGAGTAACAACAACAAAAAAGGCAGGATTAGGAATTGAACCCATATCATCAAATCATACCATGTGGTTGCTTTTATCTATGAAGATTTTCTGCCTTCATAAAATAAGATAGACTTGATGGACATTTTACAGATTTAGCGGTCTTTCTTAGTAAGTTGGACAAACCAGGGTATATTACCCAAGAGGGCCAACAGGAGTGAAGGCACCGTCACTGGAGTTTCCATGGTATTTTAGGGCCCTTAAAAGAAACTGCCCACACTGATTTAAAGTTTGGACAAGGTGGAAGAGGAAAACAAGTTTGGGTAAATCCAGTGGAGTTGAGTTATTGCGATTAATAAAGGCATGGAAGAGTTTTACAAAAGCATTTCTCAGCATAAAACAACTGTCCAAACTCTTTCATCTCCTCTCTCTCATCCTCAGCCGCATCTCCAAACGCCAAAGGACTTGAAATGAATCACCAGGACCACCCAACAACTTTCAGACATTTAGTTTAAACTCAAAAGCTTGGAAGTGTTCTTAATAGCTAAAAGGTTAATACTTTTCAAATCCTGGGTCAGACTTCCCCAGGGAGAAAGCAAGACGGGTTCTGCTGACCTGGAAATCCCACAGGCCCCAGGTGACCTCCCAGGCTGCTCCTCCGCATTCCACAGGTTCCGCAGTCTGGCATTGCCTTGTCAGTTCCAAATGGAATTCAGGCTCACATGGTGTCTGAGCCTGGTGTGAAATAGAAATAGCTCCAAAACTGAAATAGTGCATACCTGTGTGTTTACAAATATGCAGATAATATCTGGAAGAAAACATAGAAACTGGTTATTGTGACTGTGTCAGGACAGACAGCTGGCTGGTTGGGGGACATTCAAAGAAATGGGCCTTCTTCTTATGAAACCTCTTGTTTCATAAGAAGAGGTTAAACTTCTTCAATTTAGAAGAATATACATGTATTATTGCACATTCAAAAATATGTATATTGCAAGTGAATTAACTTTCTAGTGGTCTTTTTTGCTTGTCTTTGTGCCATGCATGCATTCAAAGCACAAGTGCCAGATTAATTTCCCCAAAAGCATAGTTCCCATGACATCCTTCCCCCGGTCCAAACCCTTCAGTGCTTGCCCATCACTAACAATAACTAGCGTCCAAGGTTCACAAGAATTGATTTACTGATATAATTTATGTTTCACACCACATTTCCAAGTAGGTTATGCCTCATATGACAAGTAATGGAAATGGCATGTCATGAATTTTAAAGATTTGCTCAGGGTTACACAGCTGCCTCTCCCGAGCAGCTTATTGGGTTAAGTCAAAACTCTTTGGCCTGCCATTGATTTCTAACCTTCCATGGGAGTTTTTGCATGTAAATCCCCAACACCTCTCTTCTATTTCTGGTAAAATTATTTAAACACTGGTTCCTCAAATACCTCTCTCACTTTACTCTCACTGCACCTCTTCTCAGGTTCTTTCTTCCTCCATAGAAAGTCTCCAAACTTCACCTGTCACTTATGGAAATCTTCCACAAATGCACCTTGCCCTGACTCCCCCATGGTTTCCATATTTCCCTTCCCAGGACTTTATTTGCCCCACTCATAAAACCCCAGGTTAGTTTTCATTATAGTTGTATTGGTGTTTGTATTAACTTGACTACAAAACTGCAAACTTTGAGAACAAACATCATTGTTTTTCATGTTCCTGTTTTTCAAATACCTAGCAAACCACTTTTTGTTTATCAGAGGCTCAAAAATATTTGTTGAATTTAGTCTAAGAATTGGTTCTCTGGGACACAAGAGATGCTCTGTCGGAGGAAGTGAAGTTTGGAGAAAATCCAGAAACTCATTTTACAACAGATATCACAAACCATCATTATAACATTCTCTGAAAGACAGTTGTATTTTGTTAGATAGCACAGGGTTTGTTTATTTGGGGATTTTGTTTTTTAATCTGATTTTTTGGGGGAGAGGCAGCATTTAAAATCAGAAAATCTCATGTAAAATATTTGAATTTCTAACCTTTCTTGGAAATGGGGAAATGGACTAGCGTTGGTAATTCCTGCCTGTTTTCCGTAAGGTACAGCCTGTCTGGTGTTCTATAGCCCACCATTCACAGCTGCCTTACACCAGGCTGATTATGTGATGCCTGTTGGTGCTGAATGTTTACATGTATAATTCCTACTAGAAATATAGATCCTTGTTTCTTCATCAAAAAGTCCCTAAGACTCGTGACCTCTTACCAGCGCTTCACACCTATTTCCATGGCCTGATGAAAGCAATTCGCTCAACCATTTTTAAAAAAATAGCCACCCTCTTTCAATGTAGGAAAACCTCAAGCAGAATTTAAGTTGGTGTTACATTCAGGCATTTTAATGAAAATACAGGGAAATTCTCTACACTGAGAGAAACCTGCCATTTAAACCTTGAGACACTGACAGTGAAGCTACCACTAATGTCCTAGTGCCTCACAAGCGTGGGGGTGGGTTTGGGGGAGCAGAATACAGTGCAGGGGACAGAATTCCATCGCTGTAAGGGATCTAAAGAAGGGCAATCCAACACTTGTTTTATTTCTGTGGTATTCCTATCAAGTTGATTTCTAAAATCTCCAGCTCATGAGGGCAAGTCCATTTCAACTTTCACAATTTGTATTGCAAAAAAGTATTCTTTCCTGTGTGTAGGGAAAAGACGACTTACTGTAACTTTACTGCATTGGTCCTTCATTTTCCCTGTTTCTGTAATAACAAATATCACATGTCACAGCCTTTTTAATATTTACAGACTATGCTCATGTTACCTCAAAGTCTTCCATTTTCCTCAGGTGAAACACCTATGATATCTGGTTAGTACAATCCTCCTTCCCTGGGTAAGTCATTGCCTGGTACATTATATCCCATCAAAATTCTTGGCACCCCAAACTAAACATAGCATTACAGGTATTGTTTGGTCCAGCAGAGTATAACAGAGATATACTGACTCACTTCATTACTGTAACTTTAATTAGTCGTTTTGGCAGCTACAAATCTCTATTGACTCACATTGTGATGGCAGTCGACTGGAACCCCCAAGTTCTGCTATAGCTCCTCTTCACCAGCGTGAGCTTCCACAGTTGGGCTTCATATTTATCCCTGTTAAATCTCAGTGTTTATATTGGCTCCTTATTTCAACCTGCCAAGGTATTTGGGGATTTTATTCTAGAACTCTCCCTTCTTGATTTTTGTCCCTGTAAATTTGATGTGTATGCATGTAATCTTTCCTCCAGGGGACTAGAAAACAAACAATAAGAAAGGATCTTGCTTCATATCCTCCCTCCTGGTTTTCAGATTAAAGCTGGTCCCTCAATATTTTTTTGAGAGGGTCATTTATCTGTCACTGATCCACCCAACTCTACTGTTACTTTTCTCACCTTGTTTTCAAGAATACTGTGAAAAACTTGATGGATTCCTCACATGCACAGGAGAAAAGCCATGCCAAAGAGAATCCTTAAAAGTGCTTCTTTTGAGTGGAAAACGTCTGAATGTATGTGTGTATTAGGAAAAAAACACATAGCATATACTAAGTTCCACAGTTTCATGTAACCCCTGTAGACAAGGGGGCCTACTGTATCTCAATATCTATATTTTCTCTATTTCAATAATTACATCCATATTTTTATCTCTTTGTACCTATATCTACATACAATACATGTCCTTATATGCTTTGTAGTTACAGATACACACTTTTTCTTTGGGAGAGAATTCAGTTTTCATTGGATTTTCAGAAAGTTTTCTGACATAAAAAAAGATTAAGAACCATTAACTTAGCAAATTCTCTTGAGCTACAATATATAAAAATAATTATTTTTTAAAAATCTCTAATGATCCTTACTTATAACATGCCTACTATATGCTAGAAATGCTCTAGATATTGAGCAATGATATGAACAAAATACACCAAGCCTCTGCCCTCAGGTAGTTTACATTCTAATAAAACAGTAGATCAAATGACCAAGATTAATACGAAAGTGATAGTATGTTTTTTTTTTGTTTTGTTTTTAAATATATTTTATTTATATTTTTACAGAGAGGAAGGGAGAGAGATAGAGAGCTAGAAACGTCAATGAGAGAGAAACATCGATCAGCTGCCTCTTGCACGCCCCCCTTCTGTGGATGTGGCTGCAACCAAGGTACATGCCCTTGACCGGAATCGAACCTGGGACCTTTCAGTCCGCAGACTGACGCTCTACCACTGAGCCAAACCGGTTTCGGCGATAGTACGTTTAATGGTGATAAATGCTAAAGCAGAGCGAAGGGATATGAAGTGTCTGGCTCCCTGAGAAGATGACATTTGTATTAAGACCTACAAGAACTAAGGTGACTTGGGGGAAGAAGGTCCCAGGTAGGGATAATAGCAAATGCAAACTCTTGGTCTCCCCAGCGAGCAGCAAGGCTGTGACGGGATAAGCAGAGGGGAAATAGGTAGAGATGAGTCAGGAGTGTTGACAGGGAAGACAAAATGGTTCTCAGATGTGGAGAGCAGGGAGGTGTCCCTCAGAGTGCATATGGAAATCTGGTGTTTTTTTGGTTGTGACTTGGGAACTCTGCTGTCACTTAAAGAGAGCAAAAAACCATGCAGCCTGCAGGACATTTTGTGCAATGAAAAAAGGTTTGCCCAAAATGCAAACAGCAATCCCATTTAGAGACCCCGGGTAACTAAACTCTGGATTTTACTCTAAATTTAGATGGAAGTCATTAGAGACCTCAGTGCAGAAGAGTGAATGGACTCCCTTATATTTATTAAGGCTCAGCCCAGCCATTATTTGGGAGGTGAAGGAGACCAAGGCAGAAGCTGAGGCCAGTTAAGAGGCTGTCACAAACACCAAGATAGTTGATCTAATAATTGAGATAGTTATTCAGTGACTAAAGGTGGGGAATGTGCATACAGTGTGGACACCCGGGACAAAGAGATGGTTCCGTCCCAGTCCTAGACGGGACAGAGCAGAAAGGCTTGAAATTTCATCACCCTACACAGAATGGTGTGCGATTTAAAACTTATGAATTGTTTAGTTTCTGGAATTTTCCATTTAATTTTTCCTGGTCTCGGTTGACTGTGATAATTGAAACTGCAGAAAGCAAAACTCTAGAGGAGGAGTGAGGGGGGGGGGAACTATCGTACAGAAATGAAGAGAGAAACCTAAAAGAGACCAAAAATGTTAACATCGGTTATCTTTAGTTTTTTTACTTCACTGGTGATTTCCCTCACATACTTCCTGAACTATTTACAACAAACATGTCTCAATTTTGTAAAAAATGTAAAAATCTGGCCTATCTACAACTCTGCTTCAAAAATCTCACTTAGGACAGTTCTGATTCGGCCTTTCGTCTTGTTCTTTTTCTATCCCCCTCTCTCCAACGCTTCCAGCATCAAATGCCACCTACAGATGCCACTTTTAGGAATTTGAGATCTCAGCCTTACTCGACTGGGGTCATTATAACCATGCAATATATTTCCAGACCCCCAGGATTTTCATCCTAAGGAAAAATGGCAGAATTGTTAGCAGCTGGATCCTCTTTGAAAGAGCAGGCCACACAGATTTCCTAAAGCTTGGGGGGGGGAGGAATGGAAAAATTGTCACTCAGGTCCCCTTTCCTGGCAGCGCCTCAAAAGTTACCAAGTGAGAACAGCAGTGCCCAGCTGCCCTGAAAAGCCAATGAGAGTGAAATTCAAAACTTGAATTGCCCCTCTCTTCTCATTATGTATTATTTGTCAATCACGGGCAAAAAGTGCTTTTTGCCCTCCAGCTGCTAGCCCCAGGGCGCATATATCTATCACTCGGTGGTGCGCTTTCCTGTGGAACATTGCAGGGGGGGAAAAATCAATGATTTCACCTTTCTTTCAAGGAAAGGTCGGCTTTTTTCTCTCTTCTTTATATATATATTTTTTTCTTTTTAACCTCGTAGTTTAAACTAAGAAGGCAAATCACTTGGAGAATCCTCCCCCCCCCCACACACACACACACATGCAACAGAACATCAACTTGTTTTTTATGGTGAGAGACATCTTATGTATTAAAATAATGTATATTAGAACACATGCAAGGAAACGTTCTCCTCTTTTTTATTGGAGACAAAATGTCTGAACTGAACTGGACTGCTGCAGCCAGGTAGGCGGGGATGTTGTCCTTCTTTGTACTGGGCCTTGCAAATGAGCAATAAAACGCACATTAGCACTCAGTACGAGATGCAGACCTTTAAAAATAGTTTTCGTTTAGATGCCTGCCTTTCAAACTTATTCTACTACATTGGAACATATTGCCCTCGTTTGTACATTCTATTCATGTGACATAGGAAGTGTATTTAGAATTATTTTTAGCACCATTTTAGGACCTAAGTAACTTTTTATGGTTCTATGAAGGGAAGTGAAGACATGAAGCTCAGATGTGTTTTCAATTGATGTCATAGATACACACTAAGTCACACTGCACATGATTTTCTGTCTAATGTTCCTAAACAAAGCACCACAACATCACACAGTTAGTTATTCAAGCACATGAAAACAGAAAACTCTTTAGCATTTCTTTGCCTCTAAAGTTTGCATCTCTGGCTTTTATAAGGAGACAAGGCCCACTAGAGAACATGCTGACTTTTATTTTAAGATTGTTTAATCAGGAAAGTGCCCTGAAAGCTTAAGGAGTCGTGGCATTTGTTCTTTTGCAAGTGAAACAGCACTCGAAAAACAGTTCTGAGTTGTGGTTAAATGTATGCGCTTTGACAGTGAATCAGAATGGTAACATTGATAACCTTGAAGTAAGATAAAGCAATATTTTCTCTGCCTCATTCTTTTTTATTTTTTTTTACATAATTCTAGAAACAGAAGTTGATGCCAGCTGAAAAAAAATCCAATAATGGAGGCCCCCGTGAGTCAAGCTTGCACATTCATGCTCTAACTCAATGGAAATGTGAGGTAATCATGTCTGTCATAAATTTTACAGAACATAGGTTTGGGCAGTGAGGACAGTCCGATCATTTGGGCCCACTTATTTCTTCAAGTTTCCTATTTTCTGTGGGCAGGATAGGCACCCAGCTGTAAGCCCAGGATCAAATGGAAATAAAACCCCTGAGAAAGACCTGGTGCGGGGCACTAACCTGGCCAGGCTTCCGGCATTTCTTATGGTTTCCACCTGAAGCCACAGAGAACTGGGGCCCATCTTTCCCTACCTATGAATGTACGTGTGCAGGCTGCCCCCTCGGCTGGTTCTGATTTACGCCTAACTCCCTCCAGGCTCCCAAGAAGTGAACTTGGGTGAACTTCATGCCGGTTCAATGTTCGTAATCAAATTTGAAATTCCAGAGGTTGTGTCTGGGATTCAGTTTCAAAATGAGGACGTGTCTTTTCAAGTTACGTGTTTCCAACTATGGTTGATTATTGGGCCCCGGCATCTATTATGCTTAGTGTTGTGCATTCCTGAATAACTAGATACTGTAAGAGAATGAAAACCGAGAGGGCCAGCACCGTGGGTGGGTGGTTGCAGAGCACCCTAAATTTCAAAGTGTGTCTCATAAAGGAGCTTCCAAAGAGTTGAGTATTCTGTGGTGGTTCTTGGCAACAACTTCTCTTTTTCTCTTTGTACCTCTTCACCTTCCCCAACCCACTCAATAAAACTAAAATGAGAAGTCAGCCACACCGGATGCTTGCTCTTGCTTCGTTGACTCTGAGTTCTCAATTTTATGCCTTTGTTCTTCTGTCCTTTACCTGAGACATTTTCTTCCTTTTGCCATGTGTTAGCAACCTCTCTAATTATAAGGCCCACTTTACAGCCTCTTTACCCATGGAGCCCTTCCTGACCCTGTCAAAGGGAAATGTTCTATTCTTTATCAGAACTTTCATAACCCTTAGGAAGTGGCGTCATCATCATGATGTATATACATATATTATCCCCACACCAGATCATAAGACACTTGACGGTAGGACTAATTCACCTTTCTGTCCCTCAGTTGTTAGAGAGATGATACAGTCATTCAAATGATACTTGTTGAAAAAATAACAAATAAAGGAATGGGTGTATATTAATTGTACTCAAACATAAAGTGACAGGAGGACATGAACATAGCCTATAAGTACCATAACAGAAGGCCGCAGTGAGAGAGCATATTCTAAAAAGTAAGACACTTTTAGGCCCTTTACCACTCTTCTGTACTGTCCAGCTAATGCCAACCTTGCCTCCAGTGTGGGTCTCGGATGGATAAGTACTTCATTGTCCTCACCCACCACTACCCAGCCCCAGCCCCAGCCCTTCAGCACAATAATTGGCCTATAACAGACACTCAGTATATGTGTTTTGAATGAATAATGTATTGAATTTCTTAAAACAAGGACTCTTTATATAATGTAAACCTTTTGGCTAAAAAGGGGAGATCTTAGAGACATCAGAAGATAAAAACAAAACCTAAATCATCTTAAGGCAAATCACTGAAATAGTCCCCCAGTTTCTACCTGTCTGACCTTGTCTGAGCCTCCTGGATCTTTGAGTTCTCTTCCTGTATAATGTCAAGTTGATGAGACAGCCACAAGTGATAATCTGTGTAAACTCAGCTGCTCTCTTATTAGCCCAGAGCAGCTTATAAAAAACGAATACTGGCCTTGCGGGTTCTTCTGGAGAGCACTCTCATTTCCAAAGTAGCTCTCAGGCTTGATAAGATCCAAGTCATTGGAGCAGAGATTAACATCAGACCCAGGGCAGAGGGTGTGTGTGTGTGGGGAGGGAGGAGACAGTTAATCACATTAAAACAAGATAACATGCTATCTGAGAGAAAATTAATCCTCGTTAAGGAACATATTAACATCCTATTTCCAATTAGAATTCCAGGTTTATAATATTAAGTACCTAAAGTTGACAACATAATTTTATTTCCTTCTGCAATTACAATTTAATATTAACAAGGAAAGATACACAGAAAATTGCATAGTGGCCTGTGGTTGTTCATAAAGGGATGGAGAAAGGTTGATGCACATCTGAATGAACTCTGTAAAACAAGTAATTGCTTGTTTAAAATTCCTCACATTTCCAGACAGTTCTTGTGATTTTTTTGATGGCATCATATCCTATTTCAAAATATGCAAGATATTTATTTATTTATAGAACTAGCTAGTTACAACTTTCCCCACAAATGACTTTAATTGGAGTCCTCATTAATATGATTTATTAAAAGGGAAAATTTATCTTTATTTTACAAACTTTGTCTACCAGGTTAATGAAAGTATAATGTAAAATATAAGAAAATAGCTTAAGATATTTCAATACCTCAAGTACCTTTAATAACTTAATAAATGCCAAAACCGGTTTAGCTCAGTGGATAGAGCGTAGGCCTGTGGACTGAAAGGTCCCAGGTTCAATTCTGGTCAAGGGCATGTACCTTGGTTGCAGGCACATCCCCAGCAGGGAGTGTGCCAGAGGCAGCTTATCGATGATTCTCATCGATGTTTCTAACTCTCTAACCCTTTCTCTTCCTCTCTGTAAAAAAATCAATAAAATATATTCTAAAAAATAACTTAATAAATGTTATATGTATATTGATTACATAACCAGGAAATATTTCTCAATCACTAATATTAAATTAAGCAAACACAGCCAAAAGGTATTTAAATCCAGTTATATGCAATAATTACCTTTATTACATTATTTTCAAATTATGTCCATTGAATTACCAGTTATTCTTCTCTACGTATTGTAAAGAAAGCTAGCCCTAAAGGATTGCTCTGTAGCCTGGTTTGCTACTATTTACAGTTATAATAATAATAATAGCAGTAAAATTCCTTTTAAGTCACTTAAAGTATATTAATATCATGTTCTTAAACTACAGTTTTACAATATCAAGCATCAAAAGGTGAGGGCATAAACAAATGCATTTAATTCAGCCATTTATTTTACTTTAAAATGTTCTGTAATTCTGATACTTGGTGTGCATCAGAAAATTCACACAAACCACAAAGTCCTGTGCAATTAATTGCATTTCTGAATTGAGCTACAACAGTAAAATAGCTTCAGAATTCTTATAAGCATTCATTCAATATTTTAGGTAACTTTTAATTTTTAATTTGAAAACACAAAGTGATTACCACAATGATGATGAGTTCAAGTTTAATCAAAGTGTTAGCATTAGTTAATACATGACAAACAACCATAATATCAGCATTTCTTCTCTAACCCCAGTTACTCATGAAAATGCCAAAACTAGGCTATCACATACTCTCTCTTTTTTGAAAATCAAAACAAACCTATAAAGTGGGCAGAACAGGTGGCATTCCTACCCCTTCCCCACTCCGATTTACTTATGAGAAATTTGAGACTCAGAGTCTAAATACCTCAAGTTCACCAAATTGACAAGCAGAAGACCCAGGGAGCCAGTTTGGAGGGGGGGGGGAGGTGGGAAGGATTTGCCAGCAAAATCAATGAAGTATTTTGCATTCAGAACAACAAGATCACTAGCTCTCCATTTCCTTTATTTTTTTCCAAAAATCCTGATTTGCTTCATATGGGGCATCCTAATACATTTCTTCCCTATTTGTAGCATGTCACCTATATGGGAACAATTTATTCTAGCCAGATTTCTATTTTCCACCATACTTGGATTCAAGTGTTAGTATCCTTACATGCTTTTTGTTTGTTTGTTTAGATTGTCAAGCAAAGGTCCTATATGTTTTCCTTCCTTTTGAAGTACCTTGCACCTAAGAAAAAGCCAAAGAGCAGAAATTAAAATCCAGCCAGGTAAAAAACATATTTTAGGAAAATATTTGCTCCACATGCTATCATTGAACAGATATCCACTTGACTCCTAACATGTATCTAACAATGACCTAGGAAGTTCCTACCTAATCCAAAAATGATTAGCGTCCCATGCCATGTGCTCTAAAAGAAGCAACAGAGAGCTCCCAGGAGGAGTTAGGTAACACTGGAAATGCTAATAGAGAAGGTGACAATTAAAGTAGCTATGAAAGATGGAAAGAGATCAACAAAGGGAGATCTAGGCAAAGAAGAGAATTGCCCAACCTGGTAAATAGCACTTTTAAGGATCTGTTCCCTTATGGCAGAATGAGATATGTTTTAAAAGCAAAATTTTCTATTGCATGCTCAGTTTTGTTAACCTTCTCTTCTTGAAAGTCCACTTTTCACCAGTTTTGTATGACCTGTCTCCTATTATAACTTGGCCTCCTTCCAGATCTTGATAAAGGAGGCGATCCATCTTACACTTTGACCCTAGCAATGATTTCACTTCAGCATATTTGTGGAGGATTCCTAGATTACATCATCCTAGCTCAACTCAAAGTCTAGCACCTTCCAATGGTCCATAACTCCTTTAAGCATTTCTCTATCACCGCTGCCTCACCCTCCTGAACAGGACCTGAAAAATTGGGAGAAAACACAAACTATTGTCCAGGGACAGAAAACAGGTGCAGATGGCCAAAAATATGGAGGTTTGGGAGAAAACTGCAAATACTAGAGGTAAGAAAGTAAAAACAAGAACAACAACAATAATAAAACTTTCCACATTGAGCAGTAGCTGACAGGCACCATGCCAAGTTTAGTCCTCACAGTTCCATTAAGTAGATACTGTTATAATCGTTCTTTTGCAAATGGAATGACTGAAGTTTAGAGAGCTTAAGTGATTCCCTAAAATCATACAACTGGTAACTGGTAAAAGAACCAGCCAGATTCCCACTCCATCCCACTCCAGAACCCACAGTCTTAAGCTTTATGCCTCCCAGATATAGGTTATCGGTTTGTAAAACATCTGAGCTTAATCATGATGAAACGAACCATTCAAGGCTTTTAAGCAGATATGTGTTTAGACTTGAATTTTGAACGATCATTGTGGGAGAACGGGATAAAATGGCAGCAATGTAGAGAGTTTGCAAGACTTCATTGAGAGAAGATGAAGCTCTCAGCTTGTGTATTGACAGTAGCAAAAGGAGGAGACAAGTATTTGGGAAGTACCTCACCATGTGTAGATGAGGAAGGAGAGTAGGAGAGGAGAAGTCTTTGGCCTAGCTAACTGTTGATAACTGCTAACAGTTATTAGCAAAGAATGAGGTCACAGGTGCAACTGACTTAAGAGACAAGAGTCTGAGTTGTATTAGTGCCCACCACCAGACACACGTCCCACTAGAATCAAGCTTGTCTGTGTCCAGATTATTCCTCAAACTCAATTTCATAACGGAAAGTTTTTTTAAAGTAACCTTCTTGGAAATCTGTCAAAGACTTTAAGAGCTGCTATAAAAAGGAACTCCTAACATTTGCAATAGCATGGATGGACCTGGAGAGCATTATGCTAAGCGAAATAAGCTAGGCAGAGAAAGATAAATATTATAAGATCTCACTCATTTGTGGAATATATTGAACAACATAAACTGATGAACAAAAACAGATCCAGAGACAGAGAAGCATTGATCAGATCTTCAAACATCAGAAAGAGGGCAGAGGAGGGTGAGGGTAAGGGGGAGAGATCAACCAAAGGATTTGTATGCATGCATATAAGTCTAACCAGTGGACACAGGCAATACGGGGGTGAGCGCACAAGAAGGGGATAAGGACACATATGTAATACCTTAATCAATAAAGGAAAAGAAAGAGTTTAATCCAAAGGAGGTGAAAAATATTACCAAAAATAAACTATTAATTTTGTTTTAAAAAAAAAGAGAATCTATGAACTGTCCTGATGCGTCTGTCTTCACTTTCCCTTTCTCCTCTATTTCCTAGAATATTTGTAGGCATCACAAAGAGAACCCACTATCGTCTTCCAAATCAGCATCCAGCCTTACAGGAAAAGAGCCCACCCAGCAGGGTTTTAATTGCCTCTATATCTTTTTATTTTTTTTCCTAATTGTCTCTAAATCTAACCACCCAAATATCCTTGTTGTTTTCTCTCCTCCTCCGCTCCCCTCCCAACTGCCCCAAGCCATGACTCATCAGACCACCAGGTAAAGAGCCCCAGGTCAGCAAGCCAGCTCCAGGGAGAGCACAGAGAGGGTAGAGAATGGCTCCTAGAGTCTCTCATTTCAAATAGCTTTTGTAGCTTATTCTTACTGAGCAGAAAACAACTTTTGAGGGGTCCAGTCTATGAGATACCACAAGGTTAACACAGTTGAGATTCAGCCTCATATGAAAATGTGATTGGCTTTCCATGCTAAGAAAAACAAAGCTAGTGACATTTCTTCAGAGCCAAACATTTCATCACATGAACTATAAAGCCTCTGTCTTAGCTGTAGGTCATGTGTCAACAAGTGGGTTGTTTATTTTTTTAACTGTGTCATATGACCCAACTGCATCATCTATAATAATTTTCTGGAGTGAATCAGACAGCCAGGACCCTCTCTCAAACACAAATACTGAAGCCAACTCAAAATGGGCAGCTGCTATGTGTTTCTGAATGGGCCGTTGTAATTTAAATGTCTCATTCTATTGGGAACTAAGAGAGGTGACATAGCACAGGAGAAGCTTGGAAGTGAGAGTGTTAGTGGGGGTGGCTGAGCTATGTGACCTTTAAGGTCTGCCCTCCAATTCTGTTTCTGGTTGTCAATGAATGTACTTCAGGAGTGTTAGGCACTTGGGAAAAGGTTCTTGGGAGGTTTCTATGAAAGGAAAAGAAAAGTCAGGCTGCAAGTAGGTGGCTGTGATGAATGGTTTTCTTTACATCAATTTCCATTAAAAAGTGGCTAATTAAATTGTGGATGTCTGCTCTACCTGTGTTATAAGAAAAAAGGGAAGTTCAGCTTGAACCAAATCCATTCTTGGAGGGTGCTTGAATAGCAGTAACAGGTAGAGATCAAGTTGATCCCGGGGCTTTGTTTTAATTCAGCTAAGAAGAAAAGATCATTAAGCACTTCCTACATCCTGTTTTTTTGTTTGTTTTATTTTGTTTTTTAGTAGAAATACTTAATGGGACTTGGAACCTCACATATAAACTGTCCCTTCAGTATTGTGGTCAAATTTTCACACCAAGAGTGGATCTTAATTTTATTCTAAAATTGTAATTCTTAAATTGTACACTGAGACAGTTTTTCTTTGTACTAAATGTGTATGAAAACATGGGCAGCAAAGGGAAATATGGACAAATAGGATTGCTTCAAACTAAAAAAGCTTCTGCCCAACAAAGGAACCAATCAACGGGATAAAGAGGCCGCCTAAGAAATTCGAGGAAATATTTTTAAAGCATCTATTTGATAAGGAGTTAATGTTCAAAATATAAAAGAGACTTAAACCTTAAGATCAAGAAAACAAATAACCCCATTAAAAATGGAAAAAGGAGCTGAATAGACATTTCTCAAAAATAGATATACAAATGGCCAACGGGTATATGAAAAGGTGAATATATGAATATTATTCATCCTTAAAATAGAAAGAAATCCTGTCATTTGTAACAACATGGAAGACATTATGCTAGGTGAAATAAACCAGATACAGAAAGACAAATACTCATGGTCTCACTTATATGTGGGATTTAAAAGTCAAACTCTTAGAAGCAGAAATTGGCATGCTGGTTATGAGGGGGTGGGAAGTGGTTACTCTCCAGGGAAAGGCTGCTGCTTCTCATGGGAATGGGAAGAACTCAGACCTGATTTTAACAGAATAGAAGTAAAAATGCCTCAGTGATTTACTAGGTGTATCAGTTAATAATGCAGATTTTTTTCCATAGATGGAGTTACACATGTGTTGATATATATGCTATTTGATGTGTATGCTACTTTGTTGTGTTGACAACAAGCTTTAAAACTTCATATGTCAAATTTGCTGAATGTGTGAACATCATGGATATTTTTACACTTAAAAATGTCAAATTTCTTGCCCCCAAAAAAGAGCGTTTGTGGGGAGTTTTAATTCATTACTTTATCTTGAAGAAAAAATTATTGTATATTGTGGGAAGCTTATGGTGAACATGCTCCATCTCAAGATACTTGTGAATGCTGGTTTAAACACTTTAAAAGTGATGCTTTCGATGTGAAAGACAAGAATGTCCAGGTCAACTGAAAAAGTTTGAAGACCAACAATTACAAGCATTATTGGATGAAGATTTGTGTGAAACTCAAAACAACTTGCAGAAAGATTAAACATTGCTCAGCAAACAGTCCCTGATCATTTACAAGCAATGGGAAAGACTTTAAAGGAAGGAAAATGGGTGCCACATCAACTGAATGAAAGACAAATGGAAAACCAAAAAGTCATCAGTAAGATGTTGCTTCAATGGCATGAAAGTCTTTTTTGCATGGAATTATGACTAGCACTGGAAAGAGGATTTATTTAGAGAATCCCAAACACACAAAATAATGGGTTGATCCAAGTCATCCATCAACATCGACTACAAGGCCAAATAGCTTCAGAAAGAAAGAATGCTCTGTGTTTGGTGGGATCAGGAAGGTGTGGTGTATTATCGCTTCTAAAACCAGGTGAAACCGTTAACACTAATCACTACCAACAACAAATAATCAATTTAAACCAAGCTTTGATGGTGAAACGACCAGAATGTGCCAGAAGACAGGGCAAAGTAATTTTGCTTCATGATGACGCACCATCACACACTTCAAAACCAGTTAAAGTCACATTAAAAGATCTTGCCTGGGAAGTATTAACCCACCCACTGTGTTCACCAGACCTTGCTCCTTCAGATTACCACTTGTTCTGATCTATGGCACATGTACTTTCTGAGCAGCACTTCAAAACGTATGAAGAAGTGGAAAATTGGGTCTCTGAATGGCTTGCCTCAAAACAAGAAAAGTTTTATTGGGACGGTATCCACAAATTGCCTAAAGATGGGGGAAATGTGTAGCTAGTGATGGACATTACTTTGAATAAAGCATTTTTGATGTTTCTCTTGAAATTATCGTGTTTTCTTTAATTAGAAAATCTGCATTAACCGGTACACCTAGTAAGTTGAAAGCAGTACATTAATTGATGGCTCTTGCACTTAGTTATCGGGAATGTACAAATCTCCTTTGTGTGATGACACCCTTTCTTCCAACCTTTTTCATTGCATCAGAAATGATGTTGCTAATTTATTTCTCTCCTTTTGCAGAAATCATAGTGACCTGAGCTATTTCTTCAGGAGTCCTCACAAGTGGAGATTGCTTTTTAAGTTCAGCAATTACAGCATCAGCAGCTAACATCACACCTCTGCTGATTTCCTCTGCATTAGCACCTTTACTAATCTTCTCCGTCTTCCCTGGCCATAGTGTGCCAGTGCAGCAGCAGTGGTGGTGCTATCCCCAGCCTCTCCGTTTGTATTACTGGCAACATCTTGAACAAGTTTAGCACCATTTATTCTCCTTTTATCCTCTTCCACCTCCCCTTACTCCCTTTCCCTCTGGTAATCAATAGTCTTTTGTCTGTGAGGTTTTGTAAAAGCAAATAAGGTAATTCACTAGGTATAATGGTCTAATTATCTTGGTATAAAGTCATAGGTCATATCCTAGACCTTACCATGAACTTTTAATTTATGTTCCAAGTAATATGTAGTATTAATTTCAGTCCCAAAGAATCAAGAAGTTATTCGTATTTAGTACTTTATTTTATTTTTTTAATTTTTTAAATATATTTTTTATTGATTTTTTACGGGGAGGATGGGAGAGGGATAGAGAGATAGAAACATCAGTGAGAGAGAAACATCAATCAGCCGCCTCCTGCACACCCCCCACTGGGGATGTGCCCACAACCAAGGCAAATGCCCTTGACCAGAACCAAACCCAGGACCCCTCAGTCCGCAGGCTGACACTCTATCCACTGAGCCAAACCGGTTTCGGCTAGTAATGTATTTTATATATTGAATCAATTTCACACCCTCTGTGAGAACTGCCTCATAATTTTTATGAGCTTGGAATTCCCCAATGGCTATCTCAAGTGTATTCAAGTGTTCTGTTACTTGGATCAAGGTGCTCTCTTTACAGTCCTTGAAATTCCATAACGCTTCTGGTAATTTCTGACCATGGGTGGAAGTTTGGATCTGGGAGTCCTTGTCAAATATGTCTAGTGAACTCCAGTGGGGTCTAGTGCTGCTTTGTTCTTGCACTCATTTGAGCCCTAAATGTAGGACTGCTGGCAGGGCAGTTCATCCATAACAGCTTGGAACTGAGCACACCAAACCAAGCCTTAAGTACTGCTCCCAAAATGATGTTTTGAGGGTAAGTTTGGGAACCTTCGCAAGTCTTCATCTGGGACTCTTTTCCATACTTGTGCTGCTTTTTTAATTTGTTGGGCTCAGAATTAGAACAGTTTCTCAAGTATTCTGAGACTGACTTTGACCACGAGGAGAGAAGGAAAGGACACCACCGTCTCCACTGATCCCAAAGACAGAAGTGTATGAAGCAGCAGGTGGTGATTCAGCCACATCAGCCTCCTTCTGCTTCTTTGGGCCCTTGATAAGTTTTGATACCTGGGTCCTGGTTTACTTCCTGTTTTAGTTTAGGTTCTATTTGGTGAAAACAAGAGCTGCTCATTGTTTGGAGACACATCATTACCTTTGGTCCCTCAGGCACCATTATGTGTGCGTCCTGGTAAAAAGTAATGGATGAAACCGGCCTTGTCAATACCCAAGCTACTGGTCACACATGACTACTGAGCATGTGCAAAATACACATTCCATTTTGAAGACTTGATGTCAACAAAAATAACGTAAAATAGTTCATTAGTAATTTGTTATACTGCTTTCAGGTTGAAATAATGTTTTAGATACAGTGGGTTAAGATAAATATATTATTAAAATTTACTTCACTCTTAAAAAAAAAAAACTTATCCTAGCATAGTCAATAGAAAATTTTGAGTTTGTATGTGGCTCACATCACATTCTTATTGAACAGTATTGAATTAAATAAACCCCAGCAACCTGGAAGAGAGAATGGATCAACCAAAGGCAGAGTCCCAGAAAGTTCCAGACTCCCTAGTGGGGTTTAAGCTGCCACCACAAGTAGCTGGGATTGTGTTACATTAAGGCAATTTCTCTGAGACGACTTTGTCACCATGAAAAACCATCTACAGAGACAAGAAGCTATCTTGATTTTTCTCCGTTTTTGTCTTGAAGATTACATGTAAAAAGGAATGTTGGAGAGTCACATCTTGATGGCTTTGTCAGGGAGAACATTGAAATGTATAATGAAACCTATGAAGAGCACTTCTAATACCAGCTTTTTAATTTTATTTTTATTTTTTATGGGTTTATCTTTGAGGTAGACATGTATTTTCTTTCCAATTCTTTTTGGAACATTTCTAAAGCATGAACATACTCAAAGGCAGTATCCATATTCAGCAAAGCAACGGGTTACCACATGAAATGCTAAAGAGTCAGTTGTTTAGAATGCAGAGTCAATCAGAAATCAACATGAACGATTAACAGGAGACTTCTTAGTTTGCTCAATGTAAATTTCCTCTGGAAAGATGAGTGGAAAACAGGTTTCAGCAGATATGGGGGAAAACGTGTGTGTGTTTTTATCTTGAATGGAATTTTGGTTTTTAAATTATACTTACTTGAGTTCATTATCTTGAGAAGAAAGAGAAATAAAAGCCACACCGAATGATTTAGTGTTACATACCAACACAGGTAGATCTGATCTTAAAATTTCTTTTTTTTTTAAAAAAAATAAATCTTTATTGTTCATATTATTACAAATGTTCCTCATTCCCCCCTCCCCCCCCATTGCTCCCCTACACCAAGTTTCCATTCAATTCTCTGCCCTTCCCCATCCCCCATTGTCCTCATCCATAGGTGCAGTTTATGTTCAGTCTATTCCCGCCCCGCTCCACTCCCCATTTCCCCAAGAATCATCAGTCCACTCCCCTTCCATACCTCTGATTCTATTATATTCACCAGTTAATATTGTTCATCATGATTTTTACTTCCCTTGGTTTTTAGACTCACTTGTTGATAGTTATGTGTTTGTTCATAATTTTTATCTTTATTTTCTTCCCCTTCCTAAAGAACCCCTTTTAGTAATTCATATAATTCTGGCTTGGCAGTGATGAATTCCTTTAGCTTAAATTTATTTGTGAAGCTCTTTATCTGGCCTTCGATTCTGAGTGATAGCTTTGCTGGGTAGAGTATTTTTGGCTGTAGGTTCTTGTTATTCATCACCTTGAATATTTCTTGCCATTCCCGTCTGGCCTGCATGGTTTCTGTTGAGAAATCAGCTGACAGTCGTATGGGTGCCCCTTTATAGGTAACTACCTGCTTTTGTCTTGCTGCTTTTAATATTCTCTCTTTGTCTTTAGCTCTTGGAATTTTAATTATGATGTGTCTTGGTGTGGTTCTTTTTGGATTCCTTTTGTTTGGGGTTCTGTGTGCTTCCTGGATGTGTAAGTCTATTTCTTTCACCAGGTGGGGGAAGTTTTCTGTCACTATTTCTTTCAATATGTTTTCGGTATCTTGCTCTCTGTCATCTTCTGGGATGCCCATAATTCTGATGTTGGTTCGCTTGAAGTTGTCCCAGAGGTTTCTTACATTATCTTCAACTTTCTGGATTCTCTTGTCTTCTTGCTTCTGTGGAGGAGTGTCCTCTAGCTCTTTGTGTTCCAAATCTTGGACTTGATTCTTGCAATCTTCCAATCTGTTTTTAGGACTCTGTATAATATTATTTATTTCAGAGATTGTATTCTTTATTTCTAGTTGACCCTTCATTATTTCTTGTTGATCCCTTATCATATCCTCATAGGTCTCATTTATTTTATCGGCCTTTTCTAAGAGATTGTTGAACAACCTTATAAGCGTGGCTTTGAACTCTATATCCAGTCGCTTTTTGTCCTCCATTTCTTTCGTTTGTGATCTGTTTCCTCGTTTCGGCATTTTCGCTGCTTACCTGAGTTGGTAGGTTGGGAGGATCAGCTGTGTCTATGCCAGGAGACAACCTTTTTCCACTAGACTTGGAAACCTGCAAAAGCCTCTCTGAGTTCAGCTTGGATGGGGCGGAGTTTCAGGGTGGAGCCTACAGCCTGGGCTTCCGGTTAGCCCCGCCCTCGGAGGTTCCTGAGTCTCAGTGTTCCTCAGTGTCCTTTGGTACTCGCTGCAAGCACCTCTGAGAGAAAGGCGGCCTAGAGCTTCGCCCGCTACCAGACAGTGTAGTCTCTCCCCCAACAAGTCCACAACTGGGGTTCAGAGCAGTTGGAAGTGGGGTTAGGAACAGTCCGGAGCTTATGTCTCCTTCCCGCCAGGGCAATCTCGCGGCCCAAACAACAGTCTGTCCTCTGTGCGCGCAATGTGCGCGACTCAGGGGCTCTGCTTTTTCCTGCTCCCCTGAGCTTCTGTCTTACAGCCCAGATTCCCTCTGTATGAGGCTGGAGCCCGAGGGTCTTGCCCAGGACTGGGGTTCAGTGCAGTCAGAACTGGGGCTCAACACAGTCCTGAGCTTTTGAGTCCTTCCCGCTGGGGCAATTCAGCAGCTCAGCGAACAGTCCCTCCTCTGCGCGCAATGTGCGCGACTCCGGGGCTCTGCCTTTCACGCTGCTCCGCTGAGCTTCCGCCTTACAGCCCAGATTCCCTCTGTATGAGCCTGGACCCCGGGGTCTCGCCCAGAACTGGGGTTCAGTGCAGTCGGAGTTGGGGTTCTGCACGGTCCGGAGCTTTTATCTCCTTCCCGCTAGGGAACGCCAGCCTGGCACTCAGCCGCCCCTCCTCTCCGGCTCCGTCCTCTCCCCGCGCTCGCACCGCGCCTCCGTACCTTAGGCTTTTACAGCTCCTCTGGTTTTCCTTCTGGTTTTCTCTTTCCTTCTAGTTGTAGAATTCCCAGTCAGTCAACTTTCCTGTAGTTCTGGATAGTGTCCACTCTATATTTTAGTTGTATTTTTTGAAATTGTTGAGTGCGGCTGCAGTTAGGCTATTACCTCTGCCGCCATCTTGTTGTCTCCTGATCTTAAAATTTCTAAATTTTACTAGAGTTTGTCACAATGGGAAAGAGAAATCAATTGACAGTAATTATTATCACCTAGTGCCCTAAGTGGCTGTTAAAAGAAAATTACCCAAAAAGAAAAAAAAAAAGAAAAGATAAAACTCAATATTTTTTATGTTAAGAGTTTTGGGGAAAAGAAAAGATTTCAGAGTGGAGTTTACCCCACTCTGATGGGTATAATTTAAAATTTGACTATTGATGCAATAGTATTCACATTAATATTGCAGGAGATTCATCCTAAAATTGTAGGCAATGACCAGGTCTAACAATGTAGGTATCTACACTATACATGCAGGAGGCAAATGAGAAAATGAAGGCACAGAAAGCCCACTTCTTTGCAGTCATACAGTCATGCAGGAGGTCCTGGACCCTGGGTTCTTTCTAGGAACCCTCCCTGCCTCTTTTACAAATGAATGCCAAACCAGCAGACACACCTAATAGTATGCTACAGAGCACCTAATGCCGGTTTAAAGTTAGTCTGTGTGCAGGCACAGTCCTTTAAGCGGAAGGAAGGTAAGCTGGCTCAGCCTTTCACTGTCGTCTCTCACTGAGACTGGCCGTCCTCTGCTTTATGAGAGCTCTAAGTGGTGTGCCTTTGCCTTAGAAGTTCAAGTGGATCCATGCATACTAGTAGACCCATGCAAAACCCACCAAGCTTCTCAAGCAATCACATTAGCCTCTCGGTGGGAGACTACACATGTTCACACGCACATGAAGAGCAGAAACATGTCCAAAGCGTTTCAGCATCTGTGCTGGACGACATGCTCACCGCTCGGCCCTGGGCAGAGGCCAGCCCACTTTGCCCCTTTTATTCCAGCTCTGACACCCAGGCCCTGTGTTAAGGGCCAGCGGAGAGGCTCGGAGCTGCGTCCGGCCGGCCCTGCTGTGCGCGGCTGGAGAAGCACATCAGTCATGATTTAGCACTCAGCAGCTGCGGGAGCGGAGGCCCCTGCCAAGTGCCAGTCTTTGATTCCCCTCTCTACCAGGCAGTAGCTAGTTCATTCCCTGGGCACCCGGCCACATCTCAGAAGGAGCAGGACGGGCGATGGCTGGGACAGCAGAGACACACAGCCTCTGGAACAAGCCACGACTATGAAACTAGCCTGCACCGCGAACAGTGTTGAAGAATGGAGCATTTGGAAGGAAGAGGATACAGGGAATGATTCATTGAAGGCATTGTAGAGCCGGTGACAACGTGGAAAGTCCCAAATAAACATAGTATAATAAGCAGAACGTGATTTAGCGTCCTTCCATGTAGGGTGGCTTCTAAGATGAGACCCAATTTTAAATTCAAGGATTCTAGGGTTTAACTGGTTTGCTAATTTAAAAGTAAATAAGCAATCTACTATTTCCTGTCAGATGCCAGGGTGAGTCCCCGGAGCCAAAGCAGCATCAATCATTGGACACAGGAAATAATCAATGGCCGGGAGTGTGTGCGGGAGGCAGGCTACACGAAGCACTGGCTACCTCAGCAGTGTGTGAAAGGCTCCCAGGTCACCTCTCCCCAAGGTGAAATGTCATTCCTATCTTCCTTCATTGTTCTTCCTCGGTCTTATCTCGATCATATTTGTGATTTCAGCATTTTAATCTTGCTCTCTGTAGCATTGTTGCATCACTCCCGTTTTCTGCTGGAAACAGCAGGTCTTATTCCAACATTATCCCTTGGCTTCTCTTTGTGGCTATCTGGGTTTGTGTTTGTTGTCAGCCTAAGGGGTTAAAATTCATTTTAAATAACAGCATGGTGGTGGCAATCCTTCTCACTAGCCTCAGGAACAGTTTGTTAATTTGCATTTAAAGCCACAGAACCTATTTGGGCTTTAGAGCACATTTAAAGTCACAGAACCTAGTGGAGTTTTCAGAGAGAATTTTATTACAATTAGACTTTTTTTTTCTTTGAGGACGTAATAAAAAAATAAAATTGTTATTTAATAGACATTGAGATAATGAGGCATGTTGCAGAAAAGTGTTTGAAAACTATTGATAGGTTAATTAATTTAAAATAAATGGTGCTATTGCAGTCACCGTGTTTTAAAATTCTATATGCATATTTTTTTTTTCCAAGAAAGAAAGAACATTTAAAGCAGCATTTAGTCTTAATCTTTAAGACCTTCTAAGGGACGCTTCAACCAATACAGAAAGAGCCCCTCACTTGAAGTATCAGAAAGCCAGCATTTGTGGTGAGCAGGGAACATCGGTTAATCTCAGTTTAGGATGACTCCTTTGTTCCCTGCGTGAAAGTGGTTTCTAGCAGGCATTCTTATATTCCCAAACACAATATTTATCTTCTCAAAGCCAAACTAACTCAAACAGCCAATGTGACCTTTAAATAGCATTCTTTTTTCCTGTCTCTTGGAAAACAATTTAAGGGGCTTCACTGCATTAGTGGGATTTTCCCTTTTTTCTAGCCTTCAAAAGATGGTCCTTTCATCTTCTTTTTCTTGCTCTCCAGCTACAAAATGTGCTCATTATGGGTCTATCTGTCAGCCGTAAAGGGAGGGGACGCCTTCTATTTCAGCAGGTATGAATCTCAATAGCTGCTTTCATCTCCAGAGAGCTCACTTCTGCTCTATTTAATAAAGCCCAACACTTCAGTTATTAGAGTCATTAGGAGGAAGCAGGACTGGAAGAAGGAATGCCTTCATTTATTTTTGGTGTCATACATAATTATACCATGTAATTCCCCAACAGGCTCCACACTTTTCTTCCATGTTTAAAAAAAAAAAATTTCCTTCAGAATATTTGTGAAGGAAAACTCAACCATGTAGAAAATTAAGAGCGGACAGCAACAAAATAAAAACACACTACTTCAGAATTGTACACTTGCCAGAAGAAGGAGGACAGCAATGTTAGAGATACAACTGATTTCTCTACATTTGCGAAGTCTTTTCTCTAAGAGAGGCTAAAGCTGTTGCTAGAATGGCAGAACCAGCACGTTTTAAGAATGACAATAGTGAGCAGACTGGCTCACCAGTAGTTCAGCCAATTTGCTACTGAGACTCCAGTTGGCAGTGAGTAGACTACTAGGCTCAGGCATAGTCAGGGAGGAAGGCAGAGGACTATGGCTCAGCAGGGCAGGTGCAGACCACTTGGGTCTCCACAGGACAAGGATTGACAAACTATGACCCACAGACCAAAATGACCTAGAGCCTATATTTCTTTTTTTTTCATTTTTTCATAAAATTTATTAAGGTATTATATGTGTACATAGCTTACCATTGCCCCCCCCCACCTCCCATACATGCCCTCCCTCCCCAGAGTTCTGTGATCGTTGGTTGTACTTATATGCATGCATACCAGTCCTTCGGTTGATCTCTTATCTCCCCCAGGTTTCCTTCCCCTCCCCACTGTCATTTGACAGTCTGCTTGTTTTATGGTAACTATCTCCTCCTCTGGTTCACACCCCCCCCTCCCGTCCCACCACTTCCCCGGGGCACACGGCTCTCCGGGGACACACAGTCCTCCTGGGGCACACGGCTCACCCGGGACACATGGCCTCCTGGGGCACACAGCTCTAGAGCCTATATTTCTATAAGATCCACAAACTAAGAATGAATTTTATATCTTTAAATTATATGTATATTTGAATTCTATAAAATTCAAATAGCAGGGTTCATAAACAAACTTTGACCAAAACAGGCACACTCATTTATTTATATTTTTAAATATAGATTTTTATTGATTTTAGAGAGAGAGGAAGTGTGGGAAGAGAGAGAGAGAAACATAGATGAGGAACATCGCTGGCTGCTTCCTCCACACTGTCTAATGGGATCCAGCCCACAACCCAGCATGTGCCCAGAATGTGCATCCTTTGGGAGCCTTAATTTCCTTTATTATTAGTGGCCCTATAATTTGGATAGTTTGGGCCAATCAGAGCATCTGATTTCCCCTCGTCATAGTCATTGGTTTAGGAATAAGAACAAGATCTCACTTGGGTCAATGGGAAGGGATTTTTGTTAGATAATTATGGGGAAAGAGTTTTCCTATTCTTACCAGAAGTTAAAGAAGAAATCGTTTTTTTTCTTTCTTTTTTCTTTTTCCTCCCTGTGGATTGCATGGTGAAGGGGGAAATTCTGAAATCTCTATAGCCATTAATGCTATGATGAAAGAAGTAAGGGACAAGCAAAAACAAAAATATGGACGACAGAGCTGAGAAAACTTTGCAAGTCCTATTCACAATTCTGGACCAGGCCACACCAGAATCTATTGGGTTACTATATTTTAGTCAATATATTCCCTCTTTAATGATAAAAAGATTGAGAGTAATGTTTCCTCTTTTTTTTTTCCAATTACAGTTCACATTCAATATTAGTCTGTCTTAATTTCAGATATATAACATAATGGTTAGAAAATCATGCATTTTACAGAGTGGCCCCTTCATATTTCACCTGGCACCATACATAGCTATTATAATATTGTATATTGACTATATTTTCTTTGCTGTAATTTACAACTCTGACTATTCTATAATTACCAAGTTTCTCTTCTTAATCCCTTCATCTCTTTCCCCAATCCCCAACACCACTTCCATCTGTCAACTGTCAATCTGTTCTCTTATCTGAGTCTGTTTTTATTTTGTTTATTTTGTCCTTTAGATTCCACATATAAGTGCAATAATATGGTATTTGTCTTTCTCTTGCTCAAATCTGAAATCATCTTAGCAAATGGAGTTAGTGTAGTCTGGAATAAACTCAATGAAAAAGAAAAATAGAGAAGGATTAAGAAATTTATATTCTTGTTTCAGATCGACCAATTATTAACTACATCTTGGAAATACTTTGGGCCCTCAGGTCAAATGAGAAGAGTGGATTATATTAGTGGTTTTCCAACATTTTTTAAGAGTGAAGCCCTTTATTCAAATGAAGCCTCAGGAAGAATCCAGAGAATTTCGACTCAAATGGGAACCAAAGTGCTGACCATTTCCTGCCTCCTGTTTGAGAAACCTTAAGGATCAAGATCACAGTGTGAAAGTAAATGGAAGTAATGATCTGCAGTCTGGACTCAGACTCAAGAGGACAGGTTTGGTGGTCTACTGAATGAGTTTCAATCCAGACTCTGCCACATTCACTCTATGTGACCATGGATGAGTTAACAAATCTCTCTAAGCTTTATTGCTCATCTGTAAACTAAAAAATAATAATACCTATTTCATTGGGTGGTTTCTAGGATGAGGAAATAGTGCATTGGAAATGCCCAGCACTGTGAACGCTCAAATGTTAACTGCGATTTAGGTTCTTTATAACACTCTTCAATTTAAGCAGCCATCAAAAAACTTCATACTTTTTCCTCCTCTCCTTTTTTTTCTTATGAGATGTAGTTCAATTAGGCATAACGCCCAGGAGTATGGGATAAAAGCACAAGTAATTAAACTATTGCTATGATCTTAATTACCACAAATTTAATGAACGCTTGGCGTAGCAGAATAAAATGGTTTCTGCCAGTCTCTTATATCAAAAGGCTGTCTGGAGGAGTGGATGGACTGTCAAGGCAAGCTGGCAGGAATTATAAGTATCCTTTGATTCCCTTTCACGTGTTGTTTCTCATTATAGGGAGACGACCTATGACTTACCTACAAACATCTGGATACTTTGAGGGACTTACAAAAACTCTCTCTTTATTCAAGGACTTGAATGTATGCAAAGTGCTTGAGTGCTTGAGAAATAAGATATATAATCATGACTCGTCATAAGTAGAGTAGATGCCACTTGAGGCATGTCTTGTGGAGTTTTCCAGTGTTTAAAAGCATCACGTAGCTGTTGCTTGACTTCATCAAGTTGTCTTGGTCCTAGTTGGAAGATGGGAAACAGCCAGCCAGTCACCTGTCCTGGATGATGTTATGCAGAGGGGCACTTGACAATGAGCCCGGGGATATAAACTAATACTATGTAATTAAGAGAGTCTCCGAATAATCTGCATGTATTTGAACCCCAGTTGGTTTCCCTAAAGGAGTGTGCTAGATATAGTATTGTAGTTTCAAACAACAGAGACAAAATTCAGCTAATTTAAGCAGGAAAAAAAAAATTTAAAGAAAAAAAAGTAAACAAGCTTTTTTTTTTTTAGGGTTCTCATGAATATGCATCAGAATGCTGCCACTAAGGCATCTTCACTCCACTTACTCCAAGCTTCATGTTGCTCCAGTACTTGTAGGAAAGAATCTGCCTACATTGGCCAGGTGTCACCCACTCCTGGAAAAATCTGTCCCATGTGGGGCTGTGCCCTGAGAAGCACGAAACATAAAAAGTGGGCTGGCACTCCAAAAGGGTCCATCCAGTCCAGAAAACTTGGCCACTACACATCACTCAAACATACATGATCCCCAGGAAAGTGCCAGAGTTGAGGTCAAGGCTTTACCTTCCACAGAAAGCAGAAATCTCTTTCTTCTTGAAATCCATGAGACTGGCATGGTGTGGGTTTGTTTGTTTGTTTTTTGGGGTTTTTTTTGTTTTGTTTTTTTCTGAGGAAAAAGTCAGTATTGAGTGAGCATACATTTATATTTTGATGGCCAGGTCACACCAGATATTCATAAAAAATGATCAATCGTTATGCTTTCCCAGTCTCTTCGATAGAGTTTTGGTAGGTAGTAAAGAAGTGGCATACATGGAAAGTAGAATTAAATCCTGAAGTTTTTCAGTCAATAAATTAACAATCCTAAAACTAATAATTATGCCTCATTGGCACACCTATCCCTTATCTAATTATTAATACACAGACATCCCTTTGATTTGCTAGGCACTCTTAGTGAGTAAGATAGAATAACTCATTAGGTAAGAAAGAAGACTTTAATCATTAGCCACAACTCATATATATAATAACCCTTTTTCATATGCCATATATTAACCTGGTTCAGTAATTAACAGAATTATAGGACATTTTTAAATGTCCAAAGCCATACATAACTACTACAGTATCTTTCATGTAGAGATTTTCTTACCAAGAGTTGTCAAATGATTTATTTTTTTTTCAATAGCCTCAAAATATACATAACTGAATGATGAAATAAATATCAAATTCTCCAGTATTTTAAAGGCATATAAAATGGATGGAGATACATTTGTCATTATTGTCATAAACCAGGTAATCAGGAAAATTTATTTAGTTGATATCTTTGTGTCCTCTAATATCAGATAGATACATTTCATTTAAGATAGAGAATTGAGTTTCTTCACTCAGAAAATAAACTCACTGAGTTGGCACCAATCTAATATTCAATGCAAGGCACTTATTTCTGGATTTGGACCACTTACTCTGTTGTGTATTTGAAACGTTCATTGACTAGTATATACATTTTAGGTTTATTATCTTTTGCCTTTACACAAAACTCTTGGCAGGCGATTCTTTAGCATATACGTTGGAGATAACCGAGTCTGTTTCTTGTCAGTCCTAAACTTAAATGATTTACTTTTCTTGATGGTTGAAAGTGCTTAAAGTCAGGGCATTAGGGGGTAAGTTCAGTCCATTTGTGCCTCTTCAAAGAATTAAGAATTTACGTGATGGATGAAAGTTTACTAAATACTGTTCACATTCTGGATTTCCAAAGGCAAATGAGGACTGGCCACCCTTAAATACTTTAAGTTCATCTGAAACATCTAGCTTGAGAAGCTGAGTATGGGAGACAGTAGGGAAAAGGAAAGATAGTACAAGAGATTTGGAGACAAAATGACAGACATTTCATATTCTCATGGGAATGAAACAAAGAGGGGAAAAGACAAGAAAGCAAGTTGCAACAGGAGTCTGATGATTTGAAAACATCAAGCACGAAAAGAAAGTAGAGTGTAAAGTTCAAATGCATTTACTTGCCATTTATTTTATCATATATGTTTACCATAAAAACACAGACCTAAAAAATTATAGGAAATAAAAACCAGTTATTCATACCTCATAGAGAAAGCCATTATTGGCATGTCGTTATGTATTTGTATTTTTATATAATGTGTGTGTGCCCATATGTGTGCATATACAGGATTTAAAAAAAAAAATTTTATTGACTTCAGAGAGGAAGGGAGAGGGAGAGAGAAATAGAAACATCAAAGATGAGAGAGAGTCATTGATTAGCTGCCTCCTGCACATCCCCTACTGGGGATTGAACCTGCAAACCCGGGCATGTACCCTTGACTGGAATTGAACCTGGGACCCTTCAATCTGCAGGCCAATGCTCTATCCACTGAGCCAAACCAGCCAGGGCAATATACAGGATTTTTTAAATTAAGAGATCACAGTGCATATTTCATAGTATGCTTTCATCACTTAATATATTGTGTGCATCCTTCCATGTCAATACTCCTGTATATGTTTAACAGTTGCATAAGTATCCCGTTTTGTAGAATAAACAAATACATGAATTCTATCAAAAATTTTCTATAAATTGATGCACCACAACTTCCATTATTGAAATGTTGCATTGCACCCGGAATGCCTACAAACTGTGGTGGCAAAGAGGTCAGCGGATGGACAGATCACTGTAGGACATCCAGACTGTTGCATCCAGCAGTGTTTTGCTCAGTTGCATGGCATGCCCACATCCTGGGCTTTTCAAGTTTCTCTGTCTGCTATTATTCTGCCTCTCTCATGTCTCAATGTCCAACTTATTTTGTCTAACCTGGGGAACAACTCCCTTTTGCTTGGAGTACTGCACTGTTTAATAGAATTGGATTCCCCCATCTAAAGCAGACTGGCACTTTAATGAAGACTCACGGAAGTGAAGGAGGGAATGGTTTAAAATGAATTGTGCCCTACTCTAGTAAAGGTTGACAAGATATGAATGTTAAACTTTTTAAGGGTAGAGGTGGAGTGGGAGCTATTTCCAAGTGGGCTTGAAATAAATAGAAGTAAGCAGTCAACTCTTGCCACAAACAAACAAAAAACAACATAAAACCCTGCTCATGCAGATCAAAGTACAAACTTAGATATGCATTTAACTTAGGCACGTGTGTGTTACAAATTAATCCTAGTGGACACTGATGTGATTTGTGCCATGCTGTTCTTTTAAATGTATCATTTCTGAAGTGGAAAAATATAATTTCCAATGGCAGGCTATAGATTCAGTATATTATGCTGTATTCTATAGTGAAATACTCTCCAATTATATTAAAAGGCTATATTAGCAAAAATTTATAATTTATGTAAAGACATTCATGATATATTGTTAAGGGGGGAGGCCATAAAATAGCATGCGCTATTTTATAAAAATAAATTACATATGTTTTGACTTTATATGGCTATCTATATATGAATAGTTAATGATGGTTATTTTGGACTGGTAGGATTACGGGAAACATTTATTTTTTTCCTTTTGTATATTTGCATTTTCTAAATTTTCTGTAATTCATAGATTTAATTCATAGATTTAAATGAGAAAATGTTTGTCATTTTGAGTATGAAACAAAAGGTTCCATGAAAATATGTCTCCCATATGACTTCTGAAGGAGCTTTATCACCCTCCCTCAAGCTCAAGGCTTATTACTCAGAGGTCAATAGCTTCTTAAAACAAAGGATAAATAACGGGAAATAGAGGCATCTCTTGCTTAGCAACATACTGTGCTGGAGTGATCAGGGGTAAATGCAGTTACAATAGCGTATTACCTTGCATCTTAGTAAAGTCAGAAGGAGGGCTGAGAATTGGGGGAAGTGATAAGCAATTAAAACACCTCAAAGTGTGTTTTATTTATTTATCCTTCTCTACTCTCACGTTGATGTGGATATTTGCCTTTGCATGGTATTAGCCAGTGGTGAGATGATTCTTGCTGATGTTCATAAATAAGGGTAATTTCAGGATTAGGTTAAGTAGCAACCACATGCACCCTGAATGCTCCCTGCTGAAGGAGCCATTGTTGTAATCACAAAATGTCTCCTGTAACTCTTGGGAAGACAGAAAGGAGCCCCCACATAACTCTTGGCAAGGAGGATTACTGAGTGCATTTCACAAAGAAGAACTTCCAACCACACTGGGATGGCCAAGGAAATGCCTGGGGGGAAAAACAAATGAATCTTCATTCTCTAAGAGCGCTTTGTCCCTTTAAGCAACTGCTGAGAAATATAAGTGGGGGCCAACCCAAAGCTGAGGGAGAAGAGACTTGCCCCAAAGTTTTGTATCTATTACACAGACATGGCTCCCTCTCCCCACTTTCTTCTATAAGGAGAGCCGAGTTCGCTCTCTTAGACTGCAGTTCTGTGCCTCTCTCCTCCATTTTCTCATAGCCCCGGCATTTGTGCTGTAACTGCAGACAATGTATACTTCGGTGGAAGGAAGAAGTGGGAATAGGATAGGTAACATGAACTACAACCTAGATTATGTGGACAAAATACTAAATAGGATGTGTTCGGTGATGTCTGTCCTATCTGTCCTCTTTAAGACAAAATTAAATATAAGAATGGAATTATTTTAGTTTAAAATTTCAACAACTTTGTTTTTTGAGAGCCATTTTCTCTAGATTTCCACGACTAATTAAAATATGACCAATTTGGATGCTGCAGGAAAAGCCCCTGTGCAGTAGATCAGTGTTACATGCTTACATAGAAAGAATACTTCTGTAGAGTTAGTAATACATAACTCAGGTACTGTAAAGTCTGCTGGTCATATCAGCACCAGCTCACCAGTACCTTCCAAGGACCACTTTTTCAAATTTCTTGTTAACCCCATTGGGTGTGATATTCAGAGTATCCAAGATCATCTATCATTTTGTTGGACTTCTTCACAGTCTCTCTGTTTCCTGGCTGAGTTATTTATGTAACGTGATTCCACATGGGAAAGGCCAGCTGTTAAAGTTTTAGGATCAGGAATAAGAACACCTTTTTATTAGATCTTTCATCTTGTCTACAGTGTTTTTCTTGGTTTTAAATAATGGTATCAGCATGCTGGCTCCTGCACCATAACTCACTCCCTGTGTCTTTGTAGGGAGAATGCCCTGTTGTACTTCTGGGATTCCAGAATGGGGCTTATATCAAACTAATATGAAATCAATATGTGGGATTGTGCAACCACCTGGTGAGTTTGAACTCATACCACAGGGATGGGCACTGCAGAAATAAAAAAGATGACGAAGTTACAGACTGGTGGGAACAACAGAGGGAAATGAGGAAAGAGGAGCTTAGTGGGTTAGAAATTTTGATTATTGAAGGGAAGTTGTATCACTTACAAAAATAGGGAAACATAGGGGAAGCATGTTTAGAAGTGAAGATAAAGAGCTTAGTTTGGGAAACATGAAATTCAAAGCCCCTGTGCAGTAGATCTATGCTTACATAGAAAGAATACTTCTGTAGAGTTAGTAATACATAACTCAGGTACTGTAAAGTCTGCTGGTCATATCAGCACCAGCTCACCAGTACCTGCTGGGAGCAGATCGAGGTGGAAGGGTCCTAGAGGTCACAATGTCCCAGTAATGTGTCAACTGGTTAGGCCCACCTACATTTCCTAGAATCTCTTTCCCTATAAGGTTCTGGGTAGAGGGGGCTACAGGAGAATCTTGTGGGAAATGTAGAGGGTAGAGGTGAGGCAATAAATAGCCATATTGTTCGCTTGGATCTGTTGTCACAGATGTGTTGTTTTGTTAGCCTGAGGCAACAGCTGAACGCACAACTACTCCTTCAGCTTTTGATTTCTGGGTCAGAGGTATGTGTTTACCACCCAAGGTGAAGGGGTCGGGTCTTCAGAACATCCACAGCACCAAGATCAGAGGAGTAAGAACTGATAAGGGGTTTTAATCCACCCAGAAGCTTCTAGCCTTCCCTTCCCTGTGTCCTTCAGGTCCAGTATTCAACACAGCAGCTTTAGAGCAACTACTAAACCTGCCCCAGCTGTGTAGTGGTCTTTTGCATGAGTCCGCTGGCCTTTTCTTTGGTTCAAAGCACTGCATGAATTTAGCTTTTCTATACAATTTACACCATTCTTTGTCTCACTTAGAATATTCTTGATGCTAGCGTCATATAAACTTATTGACCACTTCAAGTCCCAAACTCTTTTCCTGTTTCTGGGTCTTTGAATATGCTCTTTTCTTCTGCCTTTAAGCCAGGGGTGGGCAAACTTTTTGACTCAAGAGCCACAATGGGTTCTTAAACTGGACCGGAGGGCTAGCAACCTGACCATGCTGGCACTCTCATCTTGGGCTGCTGGTGAAGGAGCAGAGGGGAGAGCAAGAAAACCCTCCGCTCTTTCAGCTCCGCGGGCCAGGTAGAACAGCCTAATGGGCCAGATCCGGCCCGAGGGCCGTAGTTTGCCCACGGCAGCTCTAAGCTCATGCTTTAGACTTGCCTTCTCTGATCACTCCGTTTAAATAATCCTGTTTACTTCAGGGTCCTTACTAGAGGTGGGGTATGCTTACCTAATTAACTTTTTGGTTAGTTGGTCTTCACTGGAATACAGGTTCCATGACAGCAGAAGCTGTATTGGTCTTGCTCTATCTTGTATACTCTGACGCTACAATTGACACGCTATCAGTTCTCACATTTTTCTAGCAGTAGGAAAATGGACTCTACCTTGTGAGGCAGAAATGCCAAGGGATTTCACATTTCTTGGGAACACAAAAATTACCCAGAGTTCTGCTACTATTTCTATTCTTCGTGGCAGGTCAAAATAATTGCCTAAGGATTCAAGAAATATCTCAATAGTTTTCTATGTCCAATTTCTAAGTGTTAACAGAATTACACTTATGTGAAAAGGTGCTTGTGATAATACTTAATAAAAACTCAATGAGTTTTGGAATTGCCAAAGTATAAATGCTGTTTTACATGATGGGTTTATAGAGATCACTTACTGTGTCTTTGAATTAGAGAACAGTGGCACATACATTAACAGAAATCTCTGAATAAGGTTTAGATTATTCATAAGACTGAATTTTCAGAAAACTAATCTATTACCTGAATATTTTTGTGGTCTACAGCTCTTAGTGTCATGTATATGTTTACTGCTTTTTAGAGAAACGGAAAAAGACATTGATGTGAGAGAAACATCAATTGGTTGCCTCTTGTATGCACCCAACCTGATATCAACCTCACAACATTTTGGTGTACGGGATGATGCTCTAACCAACTGAGCCACCCATCCAGGACTCTTCTTTTCACACTAGAGGTCCGATGCACAAAATTTGTGCAAGGGGCTCGGCCATTGAAACCCTGGCTGGCCCTCGCAGTCCTGGCTTCATCTAAAAGGATATCATGATGGTTGTTCTGTTGTTCTATCTAATTAGGATATTAGCTCTTTATTATATAGGAAGGATTGTAATCTTCTTAAACATACAAGTCTCAGTACACTCATTATTTTCCAAGATTTAACAGAAGTTCCATTTGTGAATTCATAACATCAAGTGAACAACCAGCAAAGAATAAACAATATTTTTATGAAATAAAATTGAAAGGAAAAAACTATCTTGTTTTCCAGGAGCCCTAATTAAATAATAATGATTACTTTAATTTCATAATTTTTAATTTCCAAGGTGAAATATTTTGGTCCTACTCAAAGCCCGAAGATCACTTTCCTTTAACACTTCAATGCTGCCAATAGTCCTTTTTTTGATGCCAGCCTTCTTAAAATCCGTCATGCCTTAAACGGTTCTTTTTAAACAGTTTAGTATCTTTGGGTATGATTTTTCCAGTACTTAGCCTAGACATAGTACTTGATCAAAAATTAATTAAAGTGGCTCATAGATTACACATTTTGGCATTTGAGTAAAAAATCCTCAATCACTACACATTTGCTCCTAGGCCACTTCCCTTGCCAAAGCAAGCTCAAACACGATTAGTACCTGGGTATTTTTTAGTTCTCATACTTTACATAGTGTGCTTGGTGACTATCCTATTTCCAATACTTATGATCTTCCACCACCACTCCAGACAAATCTGTATGGGTAAGGATATTAATGCAAACCTTCTGAATTGAAAGCAGATTTGTAGATTTTGCTTTTCTATGTTAAATTCAATGGTCTTAACCATTTTGAATTCTTTTGAGCAGTTAGAAATCAGAAATTCAGTGACTTTCTCTATAGTTTCACATCAACTGGTAATAAAATGGAGCAGTGAAAGATTTACAATACACATCAAAGGAAACTAAGACAGTTTTTCCATTCACATCTGAAATACTTTATAAGTTCAAAATTCAGCTACAAATACAGGGGTGTGCAAAAGTAGGTTTACATTTGAATGGGGAAACAGTTTATTCTCGAATTATTAACTATTATATTACTTCCCGTACAAACAACTATAAACCTACTTTTGCCCACTTCTGCATAGTTGTTGCAATTCATCTGGTTACATGAATTCTTTTTAGTAACAGGTCTTCAGTGAGGGGAAGACAACAGTAGAAAGACCATGCTACCCAAAAGAAAGCAATATGCAAATACGTCTTTTCATATTTTCCAATGGTATAAATTTGCTGAATGTTATGATGGGACGCTGTTTAGACATTTTGGACAGAAAAAGATAGCCACTTGCCAGAATGTTTGGGCATCTGAAGGCTTTCAGTTGAGGTTAAAAATAATTGTGATAACTGTCACTTTCATTCAGAATCAGATTTCAACCATCTCTAGGGGGAATTAATGATTTCCTACCTAAAGTAAGTAATTTAGATTATTGAAGGCTTACTCAAGGAAACAGTAATAGACTGAACAGTCCTAAGTTGCAAAACAACAACCAAAAACATATACTCCCCCAAACTGATCTAGACAATTAAAATATGAAAATAAAAAATAGTAACATTTTTCTATTACTATCTTACTCAAAAGATGCCAATTTCAATTTTTTTAACCTTTAAAGAAACTTTAACTCATCTGACAATAAAAATTAGGAGGCTCTTGAGAGTTCATTTTCATTTTTATTATACACCATAAGCATGAGGACCAACCAGAGTAAGATGATTAACTGTACTCTTAAAATCACAGGAAGTATATTTCCAACTCTCCCCCTTTTTTCTGACATTGGAGTGGCATTTCAGATAATTTGAGATTAACTTAGGGCAAAGTTAAGACACCATGGAGGGCAGTATATACATGACATAATTGTGAAGCTATTTCTGGAAGCTAGTGTAACTTGCTAATTGTTATTGAGAACAGGCTGCACAGTATCCACAACGCTATTAAGAGTTCTCACTAAACATCAATAGGCTCTGTGACGGTCAATAAAAAGATGTATAGCAAAAGCAATTTCACCAGAGGCTAATGTGTATAAACAGGAGTTAAGTTCCTAAGGCATCTCATGAATATTGTAACAAAATGACATTAGTCATGTCCTTGACCTGCTCAGCCACTTATCTTCTGAACATCTATTGTTACTGAATACCGCGAAAGTAAAAAGCAGTCGTCCCATTCTTGTTTTTAGCTTCCCATGATCCAGTAATTTCTCACAGGCTTTGAAGAGCATAAGTCCTTGCTTACTGCAAATATTGTTGTGTACACCCAAGAAATGTCTGCTCTTGTGCTGATGTGTGCTCTAACAACCATGGCTGCTTTGGCATTGATGGAGTATGGGTGACAAGGGTTCTTAAAAATACCTGACCTGATTACCTTTGCTTTATCTACATAGCAGGTGAGTCTCTGGATAGTATGCTATTGTATTCCTGGGCCAATAGATATGTTCAACCTTGTTTGTACATTCACCAAGGGTTTTATTTTTTTTGTTAGGCAGGAGGGAACATATATTGAGCTTCAATTTTGAGGTAGGTAATAGAAAATGAGAAAAATATAAACTCTATAGGTTCTAACCTCTGCTCACCTTTCTAGGCTTGTCTAACTAATCCACAGGTAGCATAGGCTAGGTACTTATGGTCAATACATCACTGGTGCCATTGCATACTGCTCTTAAATTCAGCCTAGGCATTGCTTCTTTGGAAGTTCATATCCCTGACTGCATTGTCACCCTTACTGTCTTCTAGAAACCTGGCATTATCTCAATCACAAATGCTCTTTCACCCACTACTACTTTATGACTACTGGAGGGAAGAGATTGTGTACTTGTCTATCTTCAGTGATAATATATTATATGCTTCTTAAGAGAATACTGAAACGTAAATATTCTATTTACAAGTCCTAGTTCTTCTCACAAAACTAAGCAGAGATCTGTTCGTTTGTGATTTTGTAAACTTGGAGAAGTTAGTTCATTCAAACTTCTGTTTTGTCCTAAGATAAAACTAGACTGGTCTGCATATCACTAAGATGAAAGAGCCTGCTACGCATTACATATTACTATTATCCCTAGCGCAAAAGGGCTATTTTGAATTTGAATATGTAAGAGCACTCAGGATAGTGCCTGGACCAGCAGCGCAGGCACCGAGGAGACACTGGACTTGATTCTAAACTTTAAGCCACAGAGGGAATCCAACACACTACGTAGCCTTTTGATTGACTCTCTCTTAACACTGCTTGGAAAGATGACATGCCCCTACCATTGGCAGAGCTGAAGCCAACCAGGAATTAATCATCAGTACAAAACAAATTCTAGGAGAGATGGAATCAAAAGATTCTGCAGCCAGGAAGGCTAGGGAGAGTACCTGAACCTAGTAATCTGTGAACTGCAGCGCCCATTCTGCCATGCAGCCCCTCAGTAAGACTGTGACAGCAGCAGCCCTTCTGATGTGGAACCTCATCCTTATTCCTCTTCTGCATCCTACCGTCCCACCAAGGCCACAAAGGGAGTATCTGACCATTCCGTAGGCTTAAAACTATCTACACTGCCCTTTGGGTTACAGAACAGGATTCAGTGGTAAATCTTTTAAAACAACCAAGAAAATGCTAATTGGCTTTATTAATAGAATCCTGTGTCTTTCCCCCACCTCCTAAAGAGCTTATGTCTCAAAAGGTCAGAATGGCTGGGGTCAGAAATAAGCTGCTTCCCACTGTGTTCAGAATCTATAGAGTTCAAATTTTTATATATTACCACAAATTTTCCAAAGAAAATTGCTTCCTCTATCTTCCACCTACATCCTCCAAAATGCCAAATTAAAGAAATGTCTTAGGATTATCTAGAATATTTGTCCTTTTTTTTTGGTATTAGATTCATGTAACATATGAAAAGTTAGTTGATATAGCTTCTGGAAAGTCTAATTGGCAGCAGAATTGGACAACAGATGGCTACTAAGAAACCAGACCCAGAAAGGTGACTTACTCTGCATGTATATGCTGACAAGAAAGTACTATTTTGGGGATATCCTGAAAATCCTTGACCTAATGCAAAGCCCAACAGAAATTTCAGAGTAGGAACAATTATCATAGCCTGATTCTCTATCTAAAGCAAAATATAACACTTTAAACCAGCTTTAGATAGGCCAAAATATAAAATAAAACAAATATATTTAGCCAGCTTTTCTTAGATGTTTCCTAGAATTCTTTCCAAGTAGTTTAATTTTTAAGAAGAGATGGCTTTCAGATCTATATCTTGTTTCTGCAGAAAGAGCTACTAGCAGACTCATTTTAAATAATTATTTTCTTAAATTTTTTTTTCCTTTTTACACCTTTATAGGGATTAGCTGAGAACAATAACCAATTAATACTATTTATAATGGGCAATTTCTAACTAAAATGGTCCACAGAGCAGATTTGAAAACTATTAATCATCACCTATTAAGTTACATAAGAGATTCCAGTTCAAGTTGACAGACAAACATAAACCAGATTCAAAGTGCTGTATTAAAAAAACAACCCCCCCCCCAAAAAAAAAAAATACAGTTTGCATTTTAGGGAAATTAAAATAAGTGGAGACCTGACTCTACACAATACAAGATTATCATTTTGTAATTGTTCTAGTTTATTCTTTTTATTCTAAGAATGTAGTTTTACTTAAGAGAATGACAGCTGGTCAAATTTATACTTAAGACATTTATCCATACTTAACCAGAAAGGCTGTAGAAGCGACTATACCAATCAGCTATTCTAAATCCTTTCACGTTAAATATGAACACTTTCTCAATACTATTCAAGTCACATCTCATTTATCTTTCTCCTTAGAACTGCATAGGCTTATTTTAAATAGTTTAAAAAACTATTATAAACTACAGACTTCATTGAGAGTAGAGGTACTCTGGTTAATGCTCAAAATGGTGTGGCCAGAGGTAAAGCAAGTATTATTAAGTATGAATGCAACCCTTAGCAACACAAATTGAACCCCTTCCCCCCCCCCCCCATAAAAAAGCTAGTTCAATATACGGTTTCATTCTATAAAGATATATCACTTCCAAATCACAGTGAAAGAAACTTGAATAATTTACCAAATTTTTCTACTATGTGTCTTAGAGATACCTCACTTAAAACTGGTATTAGACACAACAAAATGACAATTGCAGAATGTAATATTGTAGTGACAGTACGGAGATTGATTGCTACAAACTCTTTGAGTATTAAATGATTACATCTTAATTATATAGAACATTGGTCCAATAACAAAATAGAGAACAGCAGCTGGGAATTTATCTCATTCAATGTTGAAACGAACTTATACATTCTTTGCATTATTTTCTGCAGATAAGTCCCATTTTCATATTGAAATTTGATGGCAATTAAATTCAGGTCTTTTTCCAAGCTACTGCATGAATAGGATGCTGAAGGCCATCACTATACAGCATACTGCAACATAAGGACTCTTCCGTTCACCTGTTGGAAACAAGGGAGAAATTCAAACTGATTGAGTAGCTAACAGCTATGTTCGGTTATTACTTACTATTGGAGAAGAATAGATAAGAATCATGATAAAGTTCTTGTTATGCAGTCCATATATTTTGAGGGTGGGGTGAGGAAAACAAGAACTAGATGTCATATAAAAGCAAGTATAGACCAGCCGGCATGACTCAGTGGTTGAGCATCAACCCATGAACCAGGAGGTCACCAGTTCAATTCCCAGTCAGGGCTCATGCCTGAGGTTGCAGCTCCATCCCTGGTGGGGGTCATGCAGGAAGCAGCCAATTGATGTTTCTCTATCTTGCTCTCCCCACCCCTCACACCTCTTTAAAATCAATAAAAACATTAGAAAAAAGTACAAAACAATGCACTAAACTTGATCAATTTATTTCTAAGAGCACCTCCTTTTCACTTGTTTAGAAAATCCTCAATTGCACGATTTCTGTGCCACTGAGTAAACCCAGATATTAAAAAATACAACACAGAATGTAGGATAGAGATCCAAGAGAAATGATTTATTCTCAATTAAGCCAAATAAATATTGTTTAATTTTTTCTGCAGAAAGGGAAACTTCCATTAAAAAAAATTCAACATACTAATTTTAGCTATATTTTTTCCCTCATTGGTAGCAATTAGTGACACTTTTAAAAAGAAAAAGAAGCATTTGTGGAGGAAAATGAACAGAGGGTAAACAATAAAAATACATTTTAAGAATGGGCATAAAATAAGATGCTTAATAAAAAACCTATTCGAAATAACAACTTCTGAGATGAATTTCATATCAAACCTTTTATATTTTTTTATAGTTATGATTACTCTAGGTCAGAACTGTAGAACTTAAAACAACCACTTCAGTATGAGTTGATTTTTACATGTGTTTATGGACTGTTTATACCAGGGTGAATTTCTTTTGCATGAAATAGACCTGGAGTTGGCTTGTGAAATGGTGTTGCAAACAGAGATTTGTGATCGTTGAATTAACTCAAATTCATCTTATTCTTTCCTGTTTCTTTAGCAATTGCAAGGCTGTACAATTTCACAAAGCACCAGGCATTTATGTGCTGCCTTGAGGACACATAAGAAAGAGTGATGTGCTACTTCTAGAAAAGATCCTTCTGGTAGATATGGTTTATACATCGCTTACTTGTGTTTTTCTATGATGTTCAAAAACAGCACTTTTCTAGCAACTAGGATCCTTATTTCATTTAGCAAGGTCAATAAACTACCTCAGAAAAACATCAAATTTGAACACACTTATCTAAGATCCTCAATTGAGCTCACATAGTCTTATTGTTAGTGAGTGTACATCTTTGTGTCTGTTCAATGAATGACAACATTCATAAAAGATATTACACACATACACACACACAAATAAAATAAACATTTGGTGTTTTTCTGAAAGTGTTTTTCTCTCCATAGACATTTAATGGGCTTCTTCCAGCTAAAGGAAAATATAGGAAGTGAGAGAACAGTGTTTTCACAATACCACTACCTCAACTAGAAAAAAAATCTTTTAAAGCTAAAAATCTCCTTGGCTATCATTTTTAAGCAATACTGATTTCTTTGGTGATAAAAAAGAAAAAAACCAAACACCTCATTATTAAACAAGATTAAAAACCACACAAACTCATTCCAACATAAATTTCAGGTAGATTCCATAAGTAAGCCTGTTACCCTTCTTGGGGCTAGAAACTCTCATTGTCCAATAGTCTTATTGAACACCCAAAGGAGAAATTAATATTGTCCTAAATTTTCCATCTGCTGGAAATTAAATTTTTGAGGAAGTTCTCTTCCTCATTCTCCAACTTAGAATGCTATAATTTACATATGGGTTTCATTTTCCTGTTTTTAATTTTCTTAAAAGAGACTGCCATGTGGTAGAGTTAAATATCTTTGGTTGAACTTGGGTAAGAATGTTACTTCTTGTCTGGTCGTGGTTCTGTGGTTCTGTATACGTGAATGTGAAACAGTTGCTGTAATGTGATGTGTAACATAAGATGATTTGGCTGGGTCTTTTCCCATTAAAACTGCATCCTTTCCTTGTGGATATATTCTGTGTCAAGATAAGAGGAGCATGTGTTTGAGAAAGCAGCATATCAGCATCAACATTTTTTAAGTTTCTATGCCAAAATGAAAAACTAATGCATTTATAGAATTGGCAAGAAGTAATAGTTTAACTGAACTTTTTAACCTATGAGAGTCATGTAATCGAGAGGAAAATAAAAGTAAATGAGCAAGCAAAAAAGAAAAGGCAGCTTATAATTAGATATAAAAATAGATGAGTCTATAGGAAAGCATTAAGCTACAAACTGAATATAAATTTTTAGCTATATTTCCAAGTAATAATTGTGAGCAAAGGAGTTACCTGGGTGGACTAATGAATGAAGCTGTACTTTATTACATAAAATGAATTTCAAATACCTTAATATTTTATTTCTGAACTAGAAACTTAATAATACTGAGATGAAAGCTCAGCCTCCCAACTCCATACTTTATTTGTTTTTACCAATGAATATTTAGAATTACTTTAATACAGTGACATTCTCTCTATTTTCTCAAACTGTCTTGCTCCTCCATTATGTTCTCTTTGAAGTTTACTTGAAATACTCTTACCACTCTGTTCCTTGACAATATTATTTCTTCTTCTGGGTGATTTGGCTCTTAAGCGAACAGTTTGGTTTATATATATTTACATTTACCATTAGCTATCAGCATTAGCCATTGATGGTGCTATTGTGTCTCTTTATCTCTCTCTTTTGGTTATTTTGAAGTGCTTAAGATTTCTTCTACTATTTCAGGGCCTGCAGCTGTTGAACTTGACTGAATGCCAGATAAGTCTGTACCGCAAAGCTCGGTAAATCTAGGTGGGGTATTCTCGACTTCAGCACTATTGACATTTTGGGTTAGTTCTGCTGACAGGGGCTGTCCTAAGCATCAAAAGATGGTTAGCCAATTCCTGACCTAAAGCCTGTATATATAACCCCACTCTAGTTGTGACAATCTGAAATACCTCCAGACATTGTCAAATGTTTCCTGAATGACAACCACTTACCTAGGCTATGTCTGTGCTTTATCAATCTGAGGTCAATATTTCTTACCAAAAACAGATTCTCATGTCTATCAGTGTTTAAGAGAGAATCAAGCCCAACAGAGAACACCGACGAACAGTGTAACATGTTAAAAGCACAATGAATTCTCTGAATTTACTTAAAATTTAAAATGTCTGTTTCAATAGTCAACATATTAGAATGAGGGCTTTGAAAGAGGTACTTTTCTGTGAAGCTCTTTGTGCTTTTACTAACATTTTCTACAGGAAGAAACCTAAAAGGCCAAGGAAATATATAATCTCATCATAACAGATTTTTTTTCTTTTAAAAAAAGGACTCTAGATAATTTAGTATTATACTTACAACTTCCACTGTGAATAGGTTTCGCCTATCATTAAAAGCTCAAGGGAGAAAAGTTGCTCTCTCAAAATTATTTCAATGTTAATACCATATGGATTTAAAAATTTTTGAAACTCCTACAATTAATTTTTAGTCCTTCCTGAGAATAGGCTATGTCTATAATTATCTTTGGATACATTATATCAATTTTCAGGTCTTCTTTAAAAAAAAATTCTAAATGTTGTAAGAATTTCGTTTATATTTTTCAACATTTAATTAATTTTGTTTCCTATTATGGGCCATCTTCTAAAACTTTCATATCTCTGGAAAGTGACAATCCAAATAAAACACAATACTTTAAAGGGAGCACAGCTTATATAAAGGAGATGATTCTTACATTTTCTATCCTATTTAAAGGAATTCGTTTAGGGATTTCAGGAAATTGTCAGATTGGCTCTTTTCTTCATTATGAAATCCTGACAGCCTTATGAAAAAAGTAGTATTGTATAAATTCAATGTTAGAAGAGAATATAAAAATCATTGTTGAGGGAAATCATATAAATAATTTTAAAGAGGAAAATAAATAGTCATTTTCTCAGTCGAGATGGTATAAGTACCAATGCCCTGAAGTAGTTGTTCTTGGAACAAACCACGTTAAAACGGGTATAATCTATTATGCAAAAGTACTGGTGAGTTACAGCAATACATTTTAATTCATTCATTACCAGTCATTTGAGAGCCTACTATGTGACGTTGTATTAAATGCTACACAGATAGCTGAATAAGAAAAGAATATATTATCATCTAAATATAAACACACTTCAGATGCTACTAATCTTATGGAAAGTTAAAAGATAACTACATTTATGTTAAATTTAGTCAATCATAATAAAGCTCAGCTATGCCCATGTGGGTTTAACTGAAAAAAGTTAATGTTTTCTAAAAGCAACAAATAATATTCTATGACTTAGCATAGGGCAATAAAATGATTGTACTTAGGTAGTTGCTCAGGAAGCCTTTTATTGATGGGAAAGTCATCTCAGTTATCAAAATGGTACACATTATACAGAACAACATGCTCTGTACTATAGGTATTTGTGCATAAACGTCTACACAACTGTCTAAAATCTTCTCAAAACCAGAAATGCACAGTGTTTCTACCTGAATTTTAAGAGAGACTTTCTCATATTCTCAAGGTATCCACCAAGTCTAGCTTTAAAAAATGTAAGGGGAGAAAAAACATAAGGAAAAGAATTCAGAGAACTCTACAAATTTTTACAAAATTGCAGAAAATTAGGAAGCCTACACTTTAAAACTGACATTTGATTTGTGTGAATAGGACATAAGTAAACTGGCCAACAATTTACTGCTGAAGTAAAGGAAGATTATATAGAGACACTTACCAATTCTGGCACACTTCCAAAATATACCCAACAGTCTGCAGAGAAGAAAAAAGAAAAAAGTAGCTACTGATTACTGAGAAAGAGAAATCATTTTCTCAGTATTATAGTGAGAATTCATTACACTAGTATTTTAACTTCTGATGCTTTGCTTCCAAACTGAAAGTTGTTTGATATTAAGTCACTTATGTAGGGAAGTAGAATACAATAACTTAATCACTATTAATGTATATAAACTTACTAACTGGAATGCATGTGGTGACCTAGGTTAAACCTATAGTACATTAATGCAAAAGTGGCAAAAATTTGCAGAAGGGCTTACTATTTGATCTTTTAAAATGCAGTTCTATATTTAAATAATTTACAACCATGAACTCCAGAGATAGCATCTATAAAAGGATAACATTCAACAAAGAATACAAAAATATGTGCCTATTTTTTTCAATGTAAGTAGAAAATCCCACATTAGGGACACGGTATATGAGTTAATTAAATATGGCATTTAAAACACTTTCTGGAAATAAAGAGAATGAAAATAAAGGTGTCCATTTCAATTCTATAAATGAATATATTATGATTAAATACATAGTATATGTATTTATCAGTTATGTGACATAAAAAAGAGAAAAAGCCATAATCAAAGACATTCAATGGATAGAGATATCAGAAAAAAATAAAAACACTGTAGATAACTTTGTTGGTCTGATAGAATAAGTAATGGTGCTGTGCATGGGTACAAGTTAGGATAAATTAAAATTACTTACTGTAGTAAGTTAGAATCAGTGTAACAAAATCATGATACTTAAGTTCCAGGGAAATTTATATTACACTCTTTTTGCCCAAAGAGATGTCTGGCTAATGAATCATTCATTATATTAGAATGATTAAGACTGAAAGAAAATACTGGTTCAATTAAGTTCCAAATAGGTTCTTCCTCCTCTGAAGTATAATAGCTTCCTGACCTCAAAGCAAAGTCTCTTACTTCAGATTAAATGGAATGGGTAAAAACAGAAGTTATTTTGAAGGATGGACATTCTGACAGGTGAAACAATTTTACTATAAGAATAAAAGGACAAAAAACTATATATACTCTTGAATGAAAGTAATGACGGATAATAAAAGGGCCAGATTGTGCCTAAATTTAATCCTACTTAACTTGTTGCTTAACTGTGATTAAGTTGAGCCATTTATCTCTTTAATAGCATTCAGCACTCAATAGGGTTGTTAAAAGGATTAAGTTTTTACACAGCAAGTCTTTACAACAGTGACCATGTGCTGTGTTCAGTGACACAGAGGCTGCTAAAGGCACAAGTGACAATAACTCCAGGTAGCACTCAAAACCAGGTTGTATTTCATAAAAAATGGAAGACAATTGGGTAGTGATCTGTAATGCCATTGTTCCTCGATTCTAAAAAGCTACTGATTACAATATACACTATTGATTTAAAGCTACTCTGCTTGTGGGACTCAGGCAGCATACCTGGAGCTCCTCCATGGGAAGCTGAAGGTCCCACTGAACACAGTCTGAAACCATCTGATCACAGTCAAGGTCTTTTCAGATATAATATTCTATTAAGTATCATCAGAAATTTGTACAGCACAGTTGACATATTAAAGCTATTCAAATAAAACTTCCCAACTTGGCCACTGAGAGATGTACCACTGCCACTTTGGCCTTTACTAGACATATTTCCTTTTCAGACATATTACTGTATTATTCCAAATGCTATTCATTAAAACACAGGGATTTTAATAGACGGTAAAAAACTATACAATTATGCTGCTTCGTTTCTATGGCTATGAGCCCATAAGTATATCTTCTGATGAAGCTATCAGGTCTATGAAAATAGGAAACAAGACAAAATAGCAAGCTTTCCTGCTGTTTTTTGTTATCTGAAGCAGCAAAAAATTAAGTTGTTATTTCCAGCAGTGAAGTCATCAAGAACTAGCTTTATGCAATCAACCCAGACTCTCAATTTAAGCATGGAATACTCACTGTAAAGATATGTATTGTAACTAAAAAAGACTGGTGTATAATTTTTTTTCTGCAGAAAATATTTCTTATAAACAAGTCAAAATAAAATGGGACTTAATATTTATATAAATAGAAATTATTTTTAAGAAGCTTTCAACGGATTGACTATCAACATAAACTTTAAAATATAAAAATAGCTATGTTATTTCTTAGGTCTTTCATGTAGGAGAAATATACTACTACTCAACCTCTCCTGTAAGGTTGGCAGCCCTGAGAACTCCTTTTCATGTAGCATGTTATGGAGGTATTCCTGCTCCCAAAGGAATGAGGAGCAGACATATTTCCACATGCAATCTATTTTCTTCATAATAGCATCAAACATTTTATTCTACTGCTATGTGATTATTTTTTTTAATAAAACAAACACTTAAAAGTATCTTATTAGATAGAAGTTAGCATTATAATAGAAATCCAAATAGATCAATGAGAATGTCTACTGGTTTCTACCATATGCTTTAACTATAGTTAATAGTTGGGGTTACAGAGAAGGAAAGGAAGAAATAAAACTGGTTTGGTAAAAAGACTTCACAGGCAAGTAAGAAACAAATACAATTAAGCAATTTCAACAAATGGACCAAGTATTAAATTGAGCGCCGAAGACAAAGTGCAATAGTTTAGAAAAAAAAAAGAATGACAAAAAGACAAAGGAAGTAGGGCATGATCATAAAACTGATGGACAAATGGCATCTGTTTTCAACTTTAGTAAATTAAATAAAATCCCTCAGGCCGACAGAGCCAGATTATCAGTTTATTAGAACAGGACTAATGATTTTCAATGTTCAAAACTGGTTAGAGCTCTATTTTTTTCTTTACAAATGTTCAAACAATCCTAGTAAGTAAAAAGGAAGGGTTAAAAAAAAACCAAATAATTTAGAGAATGGGATGTTTGAATTGATGTTAATTATGACTCCAAAGATAGCATAGATTAAAGAAAAGAGAGCAGAAATTATTACTCTCATGGTTGAATATCTACCACCTGGCCTTTTGTAGAAGTTTTTATTAGTGGAAGAGAAGTGTTTGACCTTGCAGGATCCTAATTTGGCCTTTATCTTATCTCCCTGTTAAAAACAAAACATTATTCCTATGTGAAATCTTCTATTATTTCATCCTTTTATTTCTTAAAATCATTAAGTGAGGTACAGGCTCTTATCATGAAAGGATTAAGACAATTATTCATAGAAAATTAACAATTATATAAAGCAAAGAAAACAGTTTTTACCACATGTCCTCTTTTTAAAATATACTCTCCTTTTGGTCAAATTCATTATGTATTTCTGTATTACAAACATGACACTTTATAAAATTTAATTTTTTGTGTTATGATATTAAGATCAATTTTTTTTTGGGGGGGGAATAATAAATCTATTAATTAATAGGGATGTGACATACCCAAGAATTTTTAAGTAAATAAATTTCTTCAAAGATGTTTATTTTATGATATAGACAGGGAGTTCAAATGATTAGAGCAGTATTAGACTGGAGAATGTCTATATATTATTTTTTTATAGAAAGTATGCTTACAAACTTTAATACTTTCAAAATGTGATAACCAATTTTACTAATTATTCTATATTCTTAATCCCAGAAAAAAAAAATCTGTTGCATCTTTTTAAATATACATATTTTTCAATCTAATAAATTCAGGTCACTTTTGACATTTATCTTTTTATTTAATAAGATCCTGTGAATATAGTTTGATTTTTAAGACAGAGGAAGAAAATAAGGTAAAAAGTTATTACAAAACTAAGCTACATATAGAAATTAAATTGTTTAATGATGTTTAGAGTAATTTACATTCAATATCTATAAGAATTAATTTGGGTGATTAGACATCATTAGTAACATACCCAGTTTTATTTCTGTCCAGGAGGCTGGGTGCCAAGGATCGGATATAAGCACAGGTACATATAAGCAGCAAGATTACAGTCAACAGACTCTGAAAATTGAAAATGGCAGACTAAAAAGAGAAAAAGAAAAATTAATATCAAAAGAAAACATAGGCAAAATATGCCTGACAAGTCCATATAAAGAATCATATTTTTTCTTTAAAAATCCAAACAGAAAAACATATCTAAGAACACTTAAAACCAAAATAATAAGGTATTCCAAGAGTGTACTTTCTTCTTTAGTCTTTGGGCTAAGGAATGGAGAAGATGTAACAAAAATTCTAAATTCAACAACTTTATAAACACTACAAAAAAAAGTCACAAATCCAAAATAGCTCATCAAAGCTGAATCAATATGTAATTAATACAGATGTTCTGGAGGGCAAGACTACGTGTAGGACAAAGAATCTCCCAGCTCTACTAGTAGCTGGCTACATGACCTCAACTGAATCACTGGCCTCTAAGTCTCTGTTTCACATAAACTAAGTATAGCGTGGGGGAGATAGACTAAATGTTGGCTAAAGTTTCAATCCTAAAATTCTTTTAGGATAAGGATGCTTTAAACTTAAGCAATTACGCACTATGTTATTTACTTTTGATGAAAGAAAAGCACTTGATCATTCACTGCTGAATGTTTAAAAGTTATTCAATAAAAATAACACAGAAAATCTTCAGTTTCCAATCATAGTGAAAAAAAGGCAGACTTACTCTATTCAAAATTCAGCTCAAGCATTATCTTTTCCAGGAAATCTTGAACTCATCTGCTTCCCCTCTCCTATTTCACATAGAATTCTCCTTTCTGTTCCCACAGCAAACTGACATACATTTATTGTAATACTGGACAGCCCCAGAAGAGTGGACATTGTCTTATCAGACTCAATCTCTAGCACCTAACACACATTAGGAACCAAATAAGGGATGGCTGAATAAATAAAAAGTGCACAAATGCTACTGTATACATAACAAGCCCCAAAAAATCTAGTGAAAAACAATTATAGACCATAAAGGAATTACATATAAGGTAGCTGGCTACATAATTAAAATATTTAAATCAATAGGCTGCATGATTATATCATTAACCAGCTAAAAGATATAAAAAAATATTTCATGTACAATAGCAAAATATCTAGGAATAAGCTCAATATGAAATGTGCAAGATTGGCATCAAAGAACAAGACTGACAAAACCATAAAACATAAAGAAGAACAAAAAAAGTAGAATGAAAAGGCCTGCTATACTGGTTCTTATACTAGAAGGCAACATGGTAAATCCAACTGGATTTTAATTTTAAATCGGTGAAGACAAGTGATATACATTTTATAACTTAAACAGAGTTAATGAACACAGAATCAATTCTAAATAGAAAACAATAAAAAGGTCATATTTTGAAAATGTATATTGAACATATATATCAGTATGTTGATAAATATACTATTTGATAATAACTTCATGAAATCTATTTCCTTCCAGCCAAAATAACTACCGTATTTGCCGGCGTATAAGACGATTTTTTGGCCCTGAAAAATACCGTATTTGCCGGTGTATAAGAGACTGGGCGTATAAGACAACCCCCTAACATTTCCACTCAAAATACAGAGTTTGTTATATACTCGCCGTATAAGACTACCCCCCACTTGGAGGCATATTTTTCAGGGCCAAAAAATCGTCTTATATGCCGGCAAACACAGTAAGCATATTTTTAGTATCTACTCTGGGTATAAGGCTAGATATGGGATTAAAAAGTACATAGCATGATTCCTTTCCTCCAGGGCTCTACAACAATAGATATTCACTGAGTGCTTATTTTAGATTATCTTATTTATCCCCACATATATATATGTTATTAATACCCTTATTTTATACATTTTAACTGAGGTATGTAGCAGTTATAATAGTTAGGACATATGTTTTCAAAACTAAGTAGCAATTCGCTGTAGCGTATGTGACTACTGAGCCATGCTGACAAAAAAAAGTGCTGTATTCATAAAGGAAAGTCAGGAAAAGCCTCAAGGAGAAAGCGGGAACTGAATCAAGCCTTGAAAGAGCATAATCAGATGGGCGAAGAACAGAGAGCAGACTCCAGAAGAGACAAAGCATGTAAAGCATTCCATAGAATCAGAAATTTGCATGTTCAGGGGAAAATGTGCAGATTTATTGTATTAAGCAAAGGATTCATGTAGTAAAGTGGCTGGAAAATAAATTTGCAAAGGAGCTTTATCATCTTCCTTAATGGAGTACCTAAATTCATGATTTCGCAATGTATATTTTTTCCTTTCCTGAATGTCTTGTTAAAGAAGCATGCTTAAATGATACGCTGTCTGGGATTGATTTTGAAGTAATCCAGTGTGTGTGTGGTGGAGGGTGGAGGGCTGATGAAATGCCGAGTACATGAGGGTCCAATGGGCTCTTCTTTCTACCTTTGTATGTTTGAATTTTTCATAATAAAAGATTTTGAGGCACTTAGAAACATGACTATTATTAAAGAAGTGGGGTGTGTCATAAACATTTGTATGCTAAACCATTTACAAATGAAAATCATTTTACAAGTATGCAATATATAATACATGCAACTTTGTTCCCGGGGTTTATAAAACCTCGAATGTAAACAAATGATCTTAGGTGGTAAAGTCTCTGAGATGTACCCAGACTGGCTTAAAGAGTGTTTCAACTTCTAGACATCAACGTCCCATTGCTTAGCCTACCTAAGCAGTCCTCTTAATGCTTAGCATCTGTTGGCCACTGATATAAAATTTTATTCTCAGGGTTAAAGGAAACAGATGTTCCTGTTCTGTAGAAAATTAATTGGGATATTAAAAAGGGAAGTGTTAGTAAAGAAAAGAGAAGAAGCAAAGAAAAAATAAAGCATATCTGATCACAAAATAGAGGGAAAGATGATAAGGTGGTAAAGGAAGTAAAATTCATTTACTGTGTTTAATTTTTTTCAGATCTTTTAAATCATGAAATCTTTTTCAAGGTAGTCTGCATTTTCAACATTTCCATCTAGTTTTGCCTGCCTGGTGAACTGACTGAAACTGGTCTCAAGTCAAGAGGTACCTCCTCTGTGAAATCTCTCCTGTCCCCACTCTTCACACCAAGCAGGCAGGATCTTTGACACGTGTTACACACATAGATGCCTATGATAGTGCCCATCAAACTGTCCTGTAATTGTATCCTTTATTTTATTTGGGTTCTTATCAACCCCAGTGACTATTAAAATAATAGTGTATAGTAGTCACTGGAAAATGCTGAATGAGCAGGAACTTGTAAACAATCACAAATAATATCATTTTAACAAATTCAAGAGCATACTTAGGTTCCAAATGAACAATGCACGTTATCACAAAAAAGTGTAGATCAGACTGCTGAATATTGTTTACTTAAGAGGAACCTCCACATATTCCTTTGCATTTTTATTTACTTGTCACTGAAACTGGGAAAATACAGAAGGAAGCAGCAAATATCCATTTTTTTTTTTTAAATACCCTACAGGCTACACATAGGGTAAATAAAGGCCTGAGGTAATTTCCTTTTAACATTTAAATCTTTTTATATCATAAACTGGAATTCAGAGAAAGTTCTATTAGGCAGCCAGTCTTAAAGTGCTTGCATATGGGATAATGTGTCTTCTGATTCACCTAAGAGGTCTGGATGATTATGTGGACAAGCTGGCTGGCAGAAAATTCTAGAACCTCAAAGAATTCTCCCATCTCAGGTTTACCTAGTTTTCCATGAGGACACCTTGTGACAATGGCAGGGGTTTAATGGCATGCTATCCAGCTTAATAAATAATAGCTACATAAATTAAACACTAACTAATGAACATTGGAACTAAGGAGTTATAAACTTGTTCCTTCTGGAGGCTCTAGGGAAGAATCTATTTTCTTGCCTTTTCTAGCTTCTAGAGGCTGCAGGTATTCCTTGGCTAGTGACCCCGACTTCTACAGTCACTTTTTGTGTGACTCATGTCCCTCCTGCCTCCTTCTTACAAGTATCCTTGTGATTAAATCATCCCTTCCCTATACATAATTCAAGATACTCATCCCATTCCAAAATTCTTAATCAAATATGCAAAGTTCCTTTTGCCAAATAAGATAACCTATTTGCAAGGTTTTCTTTTGTTTGTGTGTGGGGCAGTCTGTTGACCACACCTACAAATGCTTCCTTTTTATGAGGTATCCAATAACATTTCCTAGACTCAGGGTTGCTTGGGCAGCGGGCATCTGGATCACAAACAACCTCAAATACAGTCAAAATGGCAACCCTTGACTTCGACCATTACTCTCATAGTTGTGCTTCTAAAAAAATGGTAATGGGAGATCTCCAACTATTTTTCTCCAAAGGCCCCTTTTATTATCCCTCCATACCCCAGACCTATCACACTATGCTTAGCTAATCAGAGCTTCTAAAATACTTCAAATAATTAGTGTTAGTATACTAAATTAACTTACCTAAACCAGAAGGAAATCAACTTGATGAGTCAGTTACTTTGTATAATCCCTTTAAAGTAAATCATGACTTTTCAGTCCATTTGAAATAATGAAAATAATACAGATTTTCATTTGGCCACCACTACAGTGCATTAAATCATTTATCAATGAATAGTCAATGCAAAGCTTAATGTCCAAACACGGAATTATTTGCAATGTTGATACATCTTTTTAAAATTCGCTATGCTGAAGTCAGTTTGAAAAGTTAGTAATACCTATTTCAGATTCTGTTTTTGTCATTTTATCTATGCAGATATAATTTCTTATTTTTGGAATCATTCTTGAATGTTAATGCTGACTGGTCATGAGACAATGCGTGTCTACTGAAAGATCAGCAAGATGTTAAAGCCAGTCGCTGAGGTTGAATATAAGGACAAGAATTCAATGTAAAGTTTTGTTTTTAGATGTAAAAATAAAAATACTTCTAAGTAAAAGAAATCATTCAAAAAATTAGGAACAGAGGAAAAAAGAGGAAAAGATCCCAGCAGTTTAAAAGTTCACATATAGAAAACAATAAGTAGCAGAAATATGCATATCAATATGCTAAACAGTGATTTCCCAGAGTGCTCAATGACTGGTTGCTAACCATAAGACTTTAACTAAGCCTATAGTATTCTTTTTAAAAAAAATATATTTTATTGATATTTTACAGAGAGGAAGGGAGAAGAGATAGAGAGCTAGAAACATCGATGAGAGAGAAACATCGACCAGCAGCCTCTTGCACACCCCCTACCAGAGATGTGTCCACAACCAATGTACATGCCCTTGACCAGAATGGAACCCGGGACCTTTCAGTCTGCAGACCGACGCTCTACCACTGAGCCAAACCGGTTTCGGCTAAGCCTATAGTATTTTCATTAGTCCTGGATCACTTAGGCTACAAGTAGCTTATTTCTTTACTTTTAAGGTTATTAAAATAAATTGTTTAATCAATTTGTTAATTAAGGGCCTTCTTTATGCTTAACACTGTCTGGGAGCTTTAAATGTAGACTGTTTCCTATGTAGAAAACACATTTTTATTAATCTATTGAATTCTGCCTGTTTAACTAAAATTCATTTTAATCAAGAACTGAACACCAAAGATTTAAATTTTTTTTTAAAAAGCACTCCAAATAGTAGCAATTTTACTTACTTTAATAACTACTACTTTTACACAACACTAAAGTCATTTATCCCTCTCTGAGGGTCGAAAGAAATCCACAGATGACATTCCTGACCTAATTGTATTACAAAATTATACAGCACTGGAAAAGTGGGTCAGCACTTTATCTTTTACAAATCTAGGTCAGGTCAGCATTTCCAACTAGTTTGTACTTGTAAATTCATATGTACCACCATTATCTCTAAAAATGGAAAACATGTAAATACAAGGGATAAATGTAAGCCTGTATGTGAATGTGCAAGCACATACACAAATACTCCATTTACCCCAAATAATGACTACAGGTGACAGATTTTTCACTAATACATAGAAATATTTAACATTTTTTTAGCATTATTAGAACATTAAGGTCAAGTTTTGTTGCTTACTGTAAGGTAGCCCTGATATCGTACCAAATATACAAGCTATCTTAATTTAATTTGAAACCCAGAAACCAGGATTGCTTCATGCTTCAATGGTAATAACACACCAGCTTCTCTGAGTACCTGTGGCTAGTAAACATTTGGATTATTTAATGAAATAATCCAAGTGTATAAATTTGTCCTCCGGTAAATCATCATCTCTAAGCATCAGTTTAATTCCCTTTGTAAAGTGAGGAAGCTGGATTAAATAGCCATTTGATCTCACTGAATCTGTTTCAAAAGTACAGAGACTTTCTCCACTTACACTTCCCACTTAAAATTAATAAATTGCATTGCCATGCATAAAGCTACAGTCCGATTAGAAGCACCCCAGCTCTGTTCTCCACTGGCAACACCTTATTTATCCTTTCCTTTAACCTAACGACTATTATCAAGAGTTGAGGCATTCAATCATGTACTACCTGGATCACTGCCTTTTTTAAATACTGTTCTTCCAAATTTTAATCTTCCTCTATTTAAATATACCCTCTATATTATTACCAGTTGGTTTTCTAAAATTCACACCATTCTTTTCCCTGCTCAAAGTCTTTACCAGGTAAACAACGAAACATCATCAAAATATAAAGTCCTTAGTATGGCAAAAACCTCTTCAAGATCTGACCCCAATCTTTCTAGTCTCATTTTTCACCATTTCAGTGCTTAACTTCTATTGCTGCCAGTTTCCAAGCAACTATCCAACTGATGGCCTTTGGCTCCCTAACTGCCACTTCCTTTATCTGTTTTCTGAAGGAGAGAGGGCACTGCCCAGCCCCGGATAATGATTCCTCAGGTAATACCTAATCACTCCTGAACACAGAGGTCAGAGCATTACCTCTCTGCAGCAGCTGCCAGCCAGAGTTACTCCTTTTTGTGTCTCATCAGAACTTTTGTGCTAATCTTCTCTCTGCTATATGATGAGGGAGAACATTTCACACCCCTTCTCTTATACTCAGTTTAAATATAAAATGTGGGCAAAAGCTCCCACTCTGTAGTTTGTGAGCATTAAATGAGAATATCTGTAAGTCACCTGATACATCAACAAATACATAAAATGAAGATAAAGTTCCTCAGGTTAACCAAGAAAAGGATGGGAGTTGGTAATGATTTTGACCACCTGGCTCAGTCTTTCCACTATAAGACTATCTTTCTAAATACTAGCAGATACCACATGGAATTTACTTATTTAATAAGACTTTTCCATTGGAATGTGAAGTCCTTGAATACACTGAGCATGTATTTGTATTCCAATACATGACTTTGTATTCCAAACTCTCATTTGGTGTACTAACTTTAATTGACACTGTGATGTCAAGATTGACATACGAGTGACAAATAACTGAGACATTTCATCCTCTATTAGGTGGTTTCTATTAACAACAAATGAAGATTTCTGGCATCTGGACATTAGCAACCCCAAGCACATCAATCTTCCTGTCCCTGACTTCCTTCATCTACTCAGAATTTGTTGTGGGCTTGAAATAAGACAATGCTTTTAAGTTTGAATTAAGACGATGCTTATAAACTTCTTGTAAGGTACCCAAGAATTAAGAGTAATAATCTCTCTACTCTTTTTTTAAATTAAAGGAACCACATCTAAGTTAAGTGACAGCTCACTAATGACACTTTCAGAACAAGTGTATCCACCTTGTCATTTGGTAGGTGGAGAAAGAAGCTGGACAGTATCCTTGTCCAAGGAAAGAGTAAGTTGGGACAAACTGCCATCTCCTCTTATAAGTGAGTGGTGAACTTCTTCAGGGAAGAAAGAGACTATGACTTATGTCCTCGCTATAATTAAAGTAGCTAGCGTAAAGCTGTAACAAGTATTAAGTTTTCCATGAAATGCCTAAAGGCTTTCTGCTTGGGAACTTCTGGGAATACAAGCTTAGCAACTATTGTAGAGGAGCATTTGGGCATTGTGGTTGCTTTTGAGTCTATAATAAAAGGCAGGCATCCTTTCCTCCAAAATATGCTCAGAACTGCAACAGTTGGCACATGGACTTCACACATTCATCATGAGGGCATGAAGTAGAGGTGTTTGGCATGTTATCATAACACAGGTAAACGCCTCATTCAGACAAGAGCTTGGGTGCTCATTCTATGACTACTGACACTGCCATCTGTCCTCTGTCCATGCTGGCTTTCCCTCTTTTCAGGCTGTAGATGTAAGCATTTCTTTTGCAGATTTTGTGACTTATTTCAAACTTTCCCAAGAGGCCCCACACTATCAGATGCATCTGCAGTCACACAAAATAACAAACAACCTTAACAACGTGATGGCAGGTGAGGGAGGCCTGAGGCCAGACACCACTCCAAGTACATACATGAAGCTACCGGAAGAAAACCCATCTCTGCAGAAACCTCCAATCAGGAAAACCTAGAGTGTGTGCAGTAGCATCCTGAAGGTTTAGGAGAATCAAGTAGGGGGGACCAAATGGCCACTTTAATTCAACAGATTAAAAAATTAAGGTGTAAAGTTGGACAACAATTAAAAATGAAAAAAAATCTCAATCAGGAGCCCAGGGAAAGGAGAGCAAACTAATGCCTCCCAAGGGTCAAAGACCTCCAAGAACCAAGCCAGCACATTTCTTCGAAAGAGATCAAGAAAGAGGCCTCTGAGGACGGGAGGGGCTCCAGACCCCGGGGTCATACTTGGGGGGCCCGCCCCCGGATCTCCCGGGCGGCGCGTGCGGGGGCCACATGGCCCCCGGGCCCGTGCATCCTCCGAACCCCGGGAGACCTGGGCTGGTGACGGGGACCCCCGGCCCGCGCGCCCCGTGGGCCGCCTCCCAACCCTCGAGCCCAGGTTCGGGGCGACAGCCCCTTCCGAAAGCTCAGCCGCGACCCCACGGCCCCCCGATCTTACCATAGTGAGGCCGGCGGAGCCCCAGCCACATCACCCTTCCGGGCCCGGGGCGGAAAAGGCGTGCTCGCCGCCTGCCGGCCTCGCTCCCCCCGGCGCTCCGATTGGGCCTCGCGGGGCGCCGCCTCCGCAGCCGCGCGACGCGGGCGGCGGGATTGGCTTCCCTCCGCCGGGAGGGGGCGGGAGCTGCTGACGTCACGCGCCCCCGCGGGAGGCGACGGCACTCTGATTGGCCGCGGGGCGCCGGCCTGGGGGAGCGGGCCTTTCGGAGGGGACCGGAAGTCGGGTCACTGAGAGGTAGGTTTCGGAAGCCGGCGCTTGCCTCCTTGAGTAACAGTAATTGGAGTCTTGCCGCCCCCCCCATTTTTTTTTTTTGCTTGTTTCTCCCCCTCCCCTTTTAATTTTTTAAAATTTTAATTGTTCCCTCCTTAGTGCGTGGGCATTTCCCGACTAGGGTCCCCTTGAATGTGTCAGCTACTGGGCCCCCTGGTCAGTTTCTCCCTCTGCACCCGGGCGGTCCTTTGGGTGACACACCCTCTTTGGAAGGCTCTGTTATGGTCTTGGATGGAGAGGACCCTGGAACCGGCGGGAGGGTTGTGTTGAGTAGGCTGTGGGGTCATTTCTCTAACACTGGCCTCCTCTCTCTACCCACCCCCGGCTTTTTGTAAACAGTCAGTAGGTTTGCATCTGGGGCTGACATGTTGGGCCCTTTGGGATCACAGGCAACTAACTGTCTGTGGGAAGGGATGGAGAGCACCTGCCCTTTCCCGAGTTCAGTAGCCCGTTATGCTCTCTAGAGGAAGTGATCCAACGGCAAGACGAATCATGCCAACTTTCTCTTTTAATTAGTATTATTTAGCGTCCTCTAATTTTAATAATCCCAATAGCAGAGGCTATATTTTCCCCCATTTTTTTTTAATATTCGCATACCCTAGATAAACAGGCGCGTTGACTTATTCAGTTTGCATAGTTTTTGGAGTTATTTGAGTTTATTCCTTTACCCCCTTAAATGAATCAGAAAATTAGGACAACTCGTTGGCTCCAGATGTATAGTTTATTTTTTCCTCGGACTGCAGAGTTCTTTCCAGAATGTTATTTTTTACATTCTTATTAACTCAGTAGATAGAGGAAAAAATGGGAAAGAAACGAATAAGGAGTTGATTTATTAGTTTTTGGCCAAACTATGAGATCTTTAGCTATATTTGGCCCAACTATGAGATCCTTCTATATTTAGGGCAGCATGGTGATTAAGACATTAGATTTTTGTTATGTGATTATATTGTTTGCTACCACATTCAGTTTTAAAAAAAAATGTAATTAACTTTCCAATCTACTGAATTGTCAAGAGTTGGTCAAATGTACAATTTTATCAAGTTTTTACTGAGCTTTATTAATGGGAAAATGAGAGTGCAGCAGAGAAATAAAGATGGCCTGTTTCTTGGAGAAATGTAATGATCGTGGGAAAGAGGGGAGTAAGAAATGTGTAAAAAAGCGTACAGTAACCTCTTTTATAAGGAGCCAAGCCATTTATACCTTATTAAGTCTTGCCATTCAAGGTAAACAAACTTGGCTTAGTTATAGCAGTTATGTTGTGCAACTCATCAAGCTTGGCTTCTAAAGTAGTAAAGGTGTTGAGATTTCATAACTGTTTTTGCTTTCGTGTGAAGATCGTCTTGATCTATATGAACATTTAAGGGAGATACTTCTGTGTGAAGCTGTGCTTCAAGCTACCTGCAAAGAGCTCTAGGAAGCTGAAGTTGTTCGAGATCACACTGTATTTGTGAATTACAATTAATTTTAGACCATGGGCACTTACGTACTTCAGCTTCAAAAGAATAAAGAACAGTATTAGCCAGATAAACTTTTTCACTGAGGAACACAAATGGCAATAAATGAAGCTAAACATATGTGTATAATGTGGTGTTTTTTTTTTTTTTAATGTAACACAGCAAACAAAATTAATCTGACCTGTGGTGAGAGGTGGGAAGTTAGTAAGTAGTTGAGCTACATGGTCGTTAAGCACATAAATCCCCAACTTTTGGTTTTTACTGCCAATGAACTATTTCAAGTACTGTCTTACATTGCTATTTCAAAAATCTCTTTTCTGGCAGCTCTGCTATGAATTCTCATTTCTTACTAAATCAGCTTAGATCCTTTACTTACTAGAAATAAAATCTGACTGTGTCATTCCTTTGTTCAGAAACCTTTGTCACTCATGCATCTAGAAGAGTATTTTCAATTTTGGTTTCATGGGTTTCCTAAAATTTTATGTAAAAATAGTGCGTATTTATATTTTTCTGTGGAGAGAATTTAAAGTCCTCTCCAGTGTTATGAGACTTAAATGAGTTCATAAAGTAAATCATCCTGTCAAGAATTTGGCATTAATAAGCACACAATACGCATTGCCTATTGTGTCTAGCTTTCTCTATCACTAAATTAAAAATTCCTTAAAGGGAGGGATAATGATGTAGAGCTGATTGACTTGCATATTAGGCACTCAAAAGGTTTTTTAAATAAATTGGTATTGCTTTTATAACATCAGACCATTTTGTCCCCCTTTTCTCTCTTAATTTTGTATCTAGTATTGAAGCTTTCCTTTTATAACTTCTCATTTTCTTTCATTTGCTGATATTCACATATATTAAATGGTTTTATTTAACTTTGTTTTCTTTGATCATCAAGTAGCCACCATAGTTTGAGGTTGAGGTTCTTCATGTTCTAGTATTTGTTTTTGTCCTTTACCTTCTCTTTTTTTCTCTTTTCCCATGGTAGAGTAAGACCCATAAAAGTTTTGTTTGGCTTGCATGTTATTTGTTGTTACCTTAAGAAATGCTTCTCTTAACCTTTCTCCACTTCCAACCCTGTTGATTTCTGAAAAATCCTTAGTTTTCTATACTCTAAATCCCAAACTTTTTTCTATTCTTTCTTGTATAGGGGAAAAAAATAATGTTCCTTCCTATACTTACAAAGTTCTGGCTGGACTAATAAGTAAATATAAGGTACATTAACAGGAGAAAATAACCAGGTTTATTACATATTACTTACAGAAGTGTCATAGAAAATGTGACAAGAGGACAAATTGGGTAGTTAAGGCTCATATGCTATTTTGAGCCTAGGATAAGGGATATGTGGTTTAGGCCTATATACAAAAGGGAAGCAAACTTAGAAAAGCAAATGTTTTGTAAATGTTTCCTGGGTCATCTTTTAACAGTGCAGAGAGAACTTTGGTCAAATGAGCCTTGGTAGGTTCCTCCTTATCATATACTAGTTACTAGCTACACTAATAAAAGAGAAACACACAAATTCACTGTACCTCCACTACGACCACAGGCCACGTTCACCAGCCAATCACGAATGAATATGCAAATAAACTCAACCAGGATGGCGGTTAATTTGCATATCCAGGCACAGAGTGAAGACTGAAGACAGCATAGAAGGAAGCCAAGCGCTGCAGAAGGGAGTGGAGTGGCAGAGAAGGAAGGGAAGCAGGCAGGGCAGTGAAGACAGCCACAGGAAGCCCTATTCTTTCAGGAATCTTCCTACAACAGGCCTCTAGTTAAACCATAATTGTCTATGCTAATAGTTCTCTTCCTGAAGCAGGACCTTTGTTTAAATTCCTTTAAGCTGTTGGCGGAAGGTTAAAGATTTTTCCTGGTTATTTAACTAGCTTTAAATAATCAATATCCCAGTAAGCATATTTTGGGATTATTTCAAAATGACAATTGCTCCCACATACCTGCAAAATGCTTTTTTTTAGCATTACCAGTGATCTCTAGGTGTGATTATTTTCATTCGTTATCATTTGAACTGTAAGCAACTTTTGACACAATTGATCATTCTTTTTTTGATGATATATTTTCTTCACTTGATTTCCTGGACTTCACACTCTTGATTTTTCTTTTACTTATTGGTTGTTCCTTCTCAGTCTTCCTTCAGTTAGTCCTGGTCTCTTATTATTGGCTACTTTATGAGAATAGACTGTAGAGAGGCAAGGTGCATTCTTTGGTTCTCTTTTCCTCTGTCTATATTCCCTCTTAATAATATCAAGTCTTTTTACTCTCATTTTTTAAAAATTAATATATGTGTACATACCTTTCCAAACCTCACCCCACCCCCACTCCCATACGTGCCCTCCCTCCCCAGTTTTTTTCATCCATTGCTTATGCTTATATGCATGCATGCAAGCCCTTCAGTTGATCTCTTATCTCCCCCATATCTCCCTACCCTCCCTGCTGTAATTATCAAGTCTTAATGACTTTAAATACCATCTGTATCCTGAAGACTATCAAGTTCATATTCTTTGTCCCCTCTCTTTCTGAACTCCAGACTCACATATCCAGCTTTCTACCTCTACATCTCCACTTGTTTACTTCAATATATTCAAACTGAAGTGTCAGAATTTTCCATCTGAACTCTTTTACCCCTAACCCTGCCCCATTCTTTCTCCTTTCAGCTGATGACACTGTATAGCCAATTGCTAAGAGTTAAATATTTGGAGTCATTCTCTACTCTCACATTCCATCCAGTCCATCAGCAAATCCTTTTGATTCTTTCTATAAAATATATCTAGAATTTGACTGCTTTCTACTATTTCTACTGTTAATATTCTGATTATCTCTTGCTTAGGTGTCTGCTGTTAGCCATTATCATTTCTTGTTTGGGTTGCAGTAATAATGTTCTATCTGGTCTCCCTGCATTCTTTAATCCTTGCCTCTCTACAGTCTATTCTCATAAAGTAGCCAGAGTGATACTTTTAAATGTAAGTAAAAAATTATATTAAAATGTAAGATTCTAAATGCAATATGTTATCCTAGATTGGGCCCTAGAGTAGACAAAAAAATATTAGTGGAAAAACTGTTAAAATCTGAGCAGTTTGAGTCCACCTAAGAGTAGTGCACCTATGTTGGTTTCTTTGTTTTGATAATTGCACCATGCAATTTATAATAAGGTGTTAATTTTAGAGGAAACTGTATGAAGGGTATATGGGAATTCTGTATTTGCAACTTTTCAGTAAATTCAGAATTGTTCTCTAATAAAAAGTTTATTAAAAGCAAATGTCACATTGCTTTTTTGCTTAAAAACATTTCATGTCTTCTCATTTGACAAGACTCTACATGATCTGATTCTCCATTACCTCTCTTACTTTATTCCTTCGTATTCTCTGCCCCCTCACTCTGTTCCAGCCATACTGGCTGCCTTGTTTCCTAAATATGCTAGGCCCATTTCCACCTTAGGGCCTTGGTACTGGCTGCTTCATCTACTAGGACTGCTTCTTCCCAGACATCCACACAACCAATTCCTTCACCTCCTTTATGTATGTGTTCAGACGTCACCTTTTCAATAAAGTCTGCTTTAATTTCCTAATTAAAATTGTAGTTTCCTCTACCCTGTTTTATCTTCGCCTTTTACTATAGTACTTACCACCACATTCTAATACTTATTAGGTATAATTTTAATTGTTCGTCTGCTCCTAATAAAATGTGAACTTCAGAAAGGCAAGAATTTTTATCTCATTCAATTATGCAGTTTTCTAAAAATACTTTTGGGAATACACAATATGTTTTGGTTAAATAATTGAACTTGACTGGGTATTTGAATTTGTAAACCTTGATTTACAATCCGTCCGAAACGTTGAATTATTTATCGTTTCCATTTATCATGCTATTTCTTGCCTCCAAGCCTTTGCTCCTGTGGATTCTTCTTCCTGGAATGCCTTTCATTATCTTTTTCCTTCCACCCCTAAATCATTTTTTTTTTTACACTTTAAGATTCATATCTTAAAAGATGTAACTCAAGGAATCTTTCCTGCAGCGTCAGCCTGCTCATGTGCAGCTTTCCAGAGGAGCTCTCACCCTGCCTCTGCACTTGTGAGGCCTGTAATACTCATCTTTGTGTGCTTCCGTGTCCCTGGAGAGCTGAGAATGTGGGATATCCCATTCTCATCTTTGGGATATCCAAGCCTGGGTACATAGGTAGTCAATAAACATTTTAATGTATTGGCCTGACTAGAGTCACAGCTTCGTAGCAGTCAAGTTTTGATTTCAAGCTTGGTCTCTTGAGTATAAAATCAATGCTGCATTTGCTACAGTCTGTTTCCTGGAGGAAAGGTGACCATCTTTAAAACAATAGAAGGATGGGCAATTTGTTCCCTGTCATTGGTGGAGCTGAAAATGATTAGGCTTGAGATTAAGTAATCAAAACCAAATACAGCTTGGAGGACACTCCTGAATTTGTGACTGGTTTCTTTGAGCTTTACTCACCATGCAGAAGTGACCAAACTTGAAATAAGCACAGAGCTTAATCTGTTTTTTCGTTGAGAGGATGCTTTTAGCTTTATAATTTTATCAAACAGTTAATGAGAATTTTATTGGATAAAGAAAGAACTTGCTCATTTGGAACAGAAACAAGTGCTGCTAAGAAATAAGATGCAGCCATTGTTGAAGAGACTCAAAGTCCTTACTTGATAGTCCTAAAAACAGTCCCAGAAGGTCATAAATTAGGGGTATTGCAACTGCACCTGTCATTGTTTCAACATTGATAGGTTTTATTTAGCAATTCAATCAGTTAAGCACATAATGTTATGTTTATATTGTGAAGAATGGATGGAAAATTCATTTGAGGTCAGATATTCTGTTAGAAGCTATACACTATTTGTTTCTATAAACACATTGATAAACGTGAAAAGACAAATTTGCTTAGAATTTCATTAAAGCTTTTAATCTATTTTCATTATATTAAAGATGGAAGAGAAGACAGTTTTAAAATTTTAATTGGTTGAATCTCTCTTTTAGAGAGAAATTTCCAACGTTTTGAGTTAAGAGGTTAAGTTTTAAGGAGAAAACACTAGACTTATTAATTAGTGACTTTTAAAACCTGGAAAACTTCTTTTATTTTTTTGGTATGTAACCAAGACTTGAACTTGTGCTTTGAATAGAGATATGATATTCTTCTGGAATTATTAGGGCCTTGTTCAAAATATTCAAGTGTTTATTATATAGCAACTAGAGGCCCAGTGCATGAATTCATGCATGAGTGGGGTCCCAATGGGTGGTCTGTAGAGACCTGGTCAAAATCTGCAGTCCAAGGCCACCTGCAGCTCCTGCTTGCCACTCCCACTCATCCTTGCCCCACTGTGTCTGCCGCAGCTTGTCCCCAGTGAGTCCCGATAGGGAGAGGCTCGCACTGCCATAGCAGCACTCGCCAGACATGTGCCCTCCCAAGGGGAATGGCCTGCAGAGCTCTCTAAAATCTCCTGAGAGGTCCCAGATTGTGAGAGGCACAGGCCAGGCTGAGGGACGCCACGGGTACATGATGGAGTCAGGGAGAGACTGCTGGAGGGCTCCAGGGCATGTCTGCCCATCTCACTCAGTCCCAATTGGCCTGATCCCCGCAGCAAGCTAACCTACTGGTCAAAGCACTGCCCCCTATTGGTCAGTGCACGTCATAGCGAGCATTTGAGCAGTCTTAGCATAGCATTAGCATATTACACTTTGATTGGTTGTTGGTTGTTCTGTCAATAGGTCTATTTGCATATTACCCTTTTATTATATAGGATGAGAAAGTTGTCCAATGTTTTGAAAATGTCATATGTTTTAAATTTGATGAGAGTGTAAGCATAGTAAGTTTAAAATGTAAAATTTCCTGTTTATTGTTGAATACAGTGTTTCCCAAAGTGTATGGTGCATATATACCACTGATGGAATATGCACAGTCACTTACTTGCAGTTGTTTTGTAGGTAGCATGAGATAATTAAGATTAAGAAATTTAAATAATTTGCTGAAGTCCACACAACATTTGCATCATCTTATTTTATATGTCCCTGAACTAATTATTGTAATTTAGTTTATTTTACTACTTTTGTCCTTTAACATTTATATTTGCTTCATAAGTGAGTGATCTATCTTTACTATATATTTACCTTTTTATAGTGAAATTTTTACTTTTGTATGCTTTCTTGTCTTAATTTGTGTCATTTTTTTCTTGTAAGGTTGGTTTAGTGGTGATGTACACTCTTAGCTTTTGCTTATTTGAAGAACTTTAAATCTCTTCAACTCTTAATGATAAACTTGCAGAATTAATTCTTTGTTTACTGCAAGTTTATCATTAAGCTAGAGAATTAATTCTTTGTTGGAAGTTTTTTTCTTTCAGCACTTGAATATGTTATGCCACTCAATTCTGACCTGTGGAGTTTCAGCTGAAAAATCTGCTGATAGCCTTAGGAAGTTTCCTTTGTATGCAACAAGTTGTTTTTCTCTTGCTGCTTTTAAGATTCTCATATAGTATATACTAGAGGCCCGCCCGGTGTGCAAAAATTCGTGCACTGGGGGGGGGGGTGTCTCAGCCCAGCCTGCAACCTTTCACAGTCCAGAAGCCCTCAGGGGATATCCACCTGCCGGGAGCAGGCCTAAGCTGGCAGTCAGACATCCCTCTGGCATCCTGGAAGCCCCCGGGGAATGTCTGACTGACAGCTTAGGCCCACTCCTATGGGGAACGGGTCTAAGCCGCAGTCGGACATCCTTAGCACTGCGGAGGATGTGGGAGAGGCTCCCACCACTGCTGCTGCACTTGCAGCTGTCAGCCTGGCTAGTGGTTGAGCAGAGTTCCCCCTTTGGAAGTTCACTGACCACCACCAGAGGGCAGCTCCTGTGTTGTCCATCTGCCTCCTGGTGGTCAGTGTGTGGCATAGTGACCGGTTGTTCTGCTGTTTGGGTCAACGTGCATCCTACCCTTTTATTATATAGGATATGGTTTGACACTATTCATGGTTTCAGGCGTCCAAGAGGAGAGGTTCCCCATAGGTAAGGGGGGTTTAAACCTGACCCACATATCTCCTGGAGGCATTAGGATTTTTACCCTTGCTTTAAATGTACAAGGCTTGTTTTAAATTTTAGGAAGTTCAGAGTTTCAGTTCAGTTTAGAAATATATAATCCAAGCAGACTTAGAATTAAATCTTTGCTTCTATCTTGGAACCTCCTCCCAATAGAGTTGTTCAAAATATATTCAGAGATGTGGTTGAAATTGCAGCATAGGAACTATGTAATTATTCATCCAATTAGGAATGTAATCTGCATGCACTGTTTATTACTACTATTATTTCAACCATGTAAAATTGCCATTCTTTGTGGGTTAAAAATTGTTAAATACTGACAATTTCATATGGTTCTCAAATATTTTTGTATGGATGAATTAGGTAGGATTAACTTTCATTTGTACCCCAGTATTACCATTCATTTCCTTGTTTGCCATTAGAAAATAGGCAGATAAATGGATGCAGTTTTAAATAAATGGTGGGTTTGTGAATGAAAAAAAGTACAGTGCAAGTCTTGTTCCTTTTCCACACAACTGCCTTTAGTTCAATTTCAGTTCTGAGCAGCATATTTTCTTCATGTAGAAAAGATTATATATATAAGCATAACTATGGTGTTTCATAAGAATATCCTAACTTTTCTGAAAGTAAAATCTGAGAGAGGTGTCAAGATTTTGAGGCTTAAGAAATCATAAATACTGAATTCTTAATGAGAAAAGACTGTTGCTTAATAATGCTATATTTCAGGTACTGTGGTATCTCTAGTTCTGTTAAGTGTCATTCTCACATGAAACTGCAATTAGAACTGAAGTGTTCTTGTGAAAGTTTCTAAAGTGGTAAGTATACCCATTCATCTGCCCTCGTTATTTGTAATCAAGAGTGTCCTTTTGATGAATATAAACAAGTCACAGTCTCGGAACTTTTGGTCCAATTTTAAGGGCATTTGGAAACCTATACATTAGATTTAATGTGGGAAATTTATTCAGGCTATTTTATTGTTTTTAAATACTTCCATAAGTAAGAGAAAAGAAAGAAGAGGAAGTTAAACTTAAATGACTCACTGAAACTAATGCTTATTAATGGCATTTGTAAAAAGATTTAGCAGAGGAAATGAACAGTAAATATGATATTTGAAATGGCAGCAGCTGGCATTCCACAGCTATGAGAGATAATTGAGAATGGAGTATGACCTAATTTTTAGACTTATTTTATATTTCTAATATTTTATTTGTGAAGCACCATATAGTTAACATAATGCCTTCTGTGCACATCAGCTGTATAGTATGAGTTTTGAATAAGATTATGCCCACAGACTTAACTATATTTTACTCTTACTTAAGGTAAATCAACCATTCTAATTTGCTTGGGGTTAGGAGGTTTCCTATCCCTATAGGAATATAGGACTTTCAATATTAAAATCAATAAAATTTCAGCTAAACCTGGGAAGATGGTCACTTTGTTTTCATTTTCAAACTTGATAGAATGGAGATAATCCTACCATGATTAGAAAGTGACTATTTCATATTCCTATAAATACTTTACCCTTAAAATTTAGAAAATTCTAATTTGAAAAAATTACTTCAGGAAAGCATTTCTTTTAAATAAGGTTAGCGTGATATTTTTGTTTTAATTGCTTTGGAAATATAAAGGTAAATTGGTTTTATTGTCATTTTTCAAAACAAAACTTTAATATTAGATAACATCAACCAGCAAGTTGACATGCTATAAATAATGAAAATGCTAGCAATAATTAATTAAAATATTGCAATATGAGAATTTTGACAAGATATATACAAATAGTCAATGCTTTACAAAATATTAAATAGGGAAATAGTCCTTCACATTTAATTTTCCTGAATTATTGTATGATGTTTGCCTTATCACAAGTAAATAGCTCAATATTTGTTGTCTAAACCTTTTTTTTTTTTTTAAATCTAACAACTAGAGGTCCAGTGCACGAAATTCATGAACTCAGGGGTTCCCTCAGCCCAGCCTGCACCCTCTTGTAGTTTGGGAGCCCTTGGGGGATGTCCAACTGATGGCTTAGGCCAGCTTCCCAAAGGAGCAAGCCTAAGCTGTCAGTTGGACATCCTTAGTACTGCCATGGAGGCGGGAGAGGCTCCTGCCACCTGCTGCACACGCCAGCCATAAGCTCAGAGCTTTTGGCTGTGCAGTGCTCCCGCTGTAGGAGTTCACTGACCACTAGGGGGCAGCTCCTACATTGAGCGTCTGCCCCCTGGTGGTCATTGTGCATCATAGCGGTCGGCTGTTCTGCAGTTCAGTGAATTTGCATATTAGCTTTTTATTATATAGGATTATATATATATATGGTCCTACCTTTGAAGTTTTAAAATGTGATGGAGTTAAAAAAATTTATCAGCACACTTTTGATTTACAATTTATCTTTCTTTCTTTCTTTTTGTTAATCCTCAACCAAGCATATATTCCCATTGATTCTTAGAGAGAGAATGGAAGGGTGGGAGGAGACAGAAACGTTGCTGTGAGAGAGACACATCCATTGCTTGTCTCCCACAAGACCCAATAGGACCTGGGCTAGAGCCTGCAACCGAGATTCCTACCCTGGACTGGAATCGAACCCTTCAGTCTGGGGGCCTATGCTCTATCCACTGAGCAAAACTGGCTGGGCTCTTCTTCTCCTTGAACAAAAACATAAGGTCAAACAAAATAATGTGATCAGTAATCTAATTACAGACTACTAACAGCATGCGCTCTGTGCTAATCTTTATTCCGAACTCACTTTAGGTATCAGCCTACTTTTCTCAACAAGGGGGCACTTAAGTTTAATTGCTTCATTAGAAACATGCATTTAGCCCTTTCTGATCTGTAAGTACAACTCCTTGGCATAGCTGCAGAAGCTTGGACACCTGCAGCCCAAGCAGCTTGAAAAGAAACCACAACCTACTATACAGGAAACTGAAAGAGGCTCAAGTTCCAAATGGTGTTATCAATGAGACAGTGTTGTCACTAACTTGAGCTGACCTAAGAGAGTTGGCTTCTGCACTGCTCCTTATCAGCATCCAAAAGGGCATACAAAATTCTTTGTAAACTAATTTAAAAAGTGTCTTGTTTATTCAGAGGCAACTGTGAATGGTGTTTGTTCAGAGTGTAGATCACATCAATTGCATACCAGCCAACAACTTATTTCTCTTCTAAGAGAGCAGCCAAGTATCGAAGACACAAAGTACTAAAGATAAGCCTCTCAATTCTCAACTGTTCTGAGCCTCAATAAAGCTACTGATGTACAAATTGGGGTGGGACCTAACTGTTTCCACCTGCAGGCTCGTGTTAGATCCTTGGCTCTGGCTGGGAGAGGTACTGATACTAGGCTAGACTGACCTTTAGTACCCCTGGAAAACAGAATCTGGGCTTTCTTATGGCCTAATCAATCAGTCCCTTTGAGAAGGATCGCACCACTTTTCTTCAAGTAGTCTTCGGGCAAAAAAAAAACAAAACACCCCAAAACCCCTATGATTGACTATTTTTATTTACATGCCTTGTGAAAGCAAAGAGGTGGTTGATGTGTTCATACTGAATCGTACAAGCTAATCCAAGTCAATCTTTTTTTTTTCCTTTCTGTTGTTAGGTATTTTGTATTTGTTACTTAATGAGAGGATGTCCTCAGTAAGTAAGTAAAACAATGAAGTACTTTATTTATTAGGAAATAGTGTTTTATTAGGAAATTAGGATTCAGTTTATAAAGAAAACATTTCTGAGGCTTCTTGCACAAAATACTTGTAGAAAACTGAGCTATCACATATGGCTATCAATATATTAAGTGCTTAAACTCAGCTCACATGTGGCATCCATGGTTTCAAATCTTGAGTTTACTAAAATAATAGAATCTTTGAAATGATATTAATTTGTTTTTGTGATGAGTACCTAGAGTTAATCAGAAAATTGGAAAATATTTGAAACATTAATAATTCAAAGCTGTTGCTAAAACTAATCTAATTTTTAAATATCTTTTTAAGATTATTGGCAAAGCCCTTTGTGTAATTGTGAGTAGGATGAGTTACTGATGGACATTTGGAATATTGGATTTTAAGTTAATTTATCTCTATAATTTAAAATTTGTCACTTGTTTCAAATATGGTAAAAAAAATAGCAGTGAAACCAACTGCTGTTTTAGTGTAGAAATTCTGAGTACTGTGTATTCCTTTCACAAAGTTACATTCATTGCTCGCAATAGCCGTGGTTCATGAGGCACATTTAAGAATAAATAATTTGTGTGTGTGTGTGTGTGTATGTGTGTATGTGTGTGTGTTTGTATATAAATTTTGTAGAGGCAAAATGTGGCCTTCATAAGTAGTTAATATTAGCCTCCTTTCCCCCATTAGAATTGTGTAAGCTTCTATGTGTCTTTTTCAATGATTGGCTTAAAAAAACAGGCACACACATTTTCCAGTACTTTTCAAATTTAAGGATTATGGAGGATGTGAGTAATTCACTGCATGTTAAGTGTATTAACTAATTGATCTAAAAGCATCATTCCCAAATGGGTAATGCACTTCAGAGTTAAGCACATATAGGCAACAATGGCCTCAATGTAGGAAAATTTTGGACTAAATGAAATATTTAAAAATTATTATATATATTTTTAGTGATTCTGATGTTAGTCTTACAAATTTACATATGTTTGAAATGTCAGCATGCTTAATTGAGGTGACTGAAGTATGGATATTTTATAATTTTGCTTTTTACTGGGAAGAATAATATTTTTCTGAATAAAGTTTAGGAAGAAATTAGAATTATATCTTATTCATCAATTTGGAGATATTATGGGCTCTCAATTTTAGATATTTTTCTCTTTATTATGAAACTTTCTCAACTTCCTTGTATATCTTTAACATTCTACAATTAAGCACCTTTTCCACTTCCAAAAGACAGAGATCTGTAGTAAGCTAGTGTTGTTTTGTGAGGAGTTAGCAAAGTGAGTTGTTTTTATTTTTATATTCATTGTTAATTAGAAAAATATGCTTTATTTATAAGAACATAATAGTTTTAAATTGAAAAAGGAAAGTAGAAGTTCTGATGTAAAACTTTGCTCTTATTAAAATGTAGTCAATGTAGTTAATGAAATGACAATAATTTATTTTTGGATTTTTGTAGCATGCAATATTTATTGGTCATAAAAATTCGAAGCAAATTTACATTCTTCCCCCCAAATAAAAGGTTATGGAATATCCTTTTATCTTATTTAGGATCATCTAGTAAGAGATTCATGCTATGTAATTAAAGGATAATTCTCTTTAGTTTTCTATCTTTGAAGTTTGTGCTTTGTTCCTGGATTTGACTTTTTATCATGTTTATTCTTTGCATATTTGTAATTTTTAGGGAATTTCTCTAGTTTTGCTTTTTTGCTTCTACAGCTTATACATCCGATGAAGTGACATAGTCAAAGGATATTCTAGTATTAGAAAAATATGATTATTTCCTTTGAACTAAATAATAGATGTCTGGTAAGTTTGAGGTCAGCTGGGCAAGGTTCTAGAGTGAATTACCAAAAGAATGGTTTTTTCATACAAAAAACAGCAACAAACAAACAAACAAACAAAAAACCACCAAACTGAGAGTGAATCACTATAAAAAGTCCCAAGTCTTAATTTATTCTGCTTTTAAAAACAGAGTATTGCTAGACTTGTGGAGTAGGTAGTTTTTACAAAGGACTCTTCCTGAATCCTTGTGATTTAACTGGAGATAACAGCAGTATACCTACTGAGTAGTGATTAATGTCTATGAGAGGCTTGTTTCTAATTGTAAGCCACTGGATGTCTATGCTCAAGCTTGTCCTGATAAAACTTTACATAAGTTATTTTAATATAGGAGGGAAGTTTATCAAATTTCTAAATGGCAAGATCAGGAAGATATTAATATGTTGGATCACAGTAACAGAATTGTTATTCAATGTAAACTTGATAAGCCAAATATCATATATATATAAAAGGCTAATATGCAGTGTCCTCTTGGAAGTTTGACCAGGAGTTCAATCGCTTGCTATGATGCACGCTGACCACCAGGGGGCGGCGCAGAATGAAGGAAGGCACTGGCCAGTAGCTGGAAGGTCCTGATTGACCCTGGTCACTGGCCAGGCCTTGGGACCCTACCTGTGCACAAAATTCATGCACTGGGCCTCTAGTAAAATATAAAATTGCACCCCTGCAGAAGCAAAAAAACAATATTGAACCTTATACACATATTCAGTCACATGATAGAAGACAAAGGACATTCAGCAGTGCAGTCAGGGAAGGATAGTCTTTAATAAATAGTACTGGATCAATTTGATATCCATGTGAAAAAAATATATTTTGACCCCTCCTGGACACAATGCACAGAATCAATTGCAGATCTAAATGTGAGAGATAAAATTATAAAGCTTTGAGATAGCCATAGAAGAACATCTTAGTGCTCAAATAGTTCTTAAGCAGAACACAAAAAGTATTTCCATAAATATTTTGGTAAATTGTAACTTCATTAAAATTAAGAACATTTTATGCAAATATACCAAAGGTACTTGCAGAGTTGAAGATGTTCGTGGTACATCCTATATAATAAAAGCCTAATATGCAGTTTGTCCCCTGGGACGGTTGTTTGGCTGGGAGTTTGGATGCTCGCTATGATATGCATCAACCACTGGGAATGGTGTGGAATATGGCAGGCGCTGGTGATGTGGTGCTGGCAGTTGGTGGCAGTGAAGGTGCTGCCGGCGCAGAAGGGTCCCGATGAGAGCAGGACTGCAGCAGGATGGTGGAGCAGGAGAGCGGGCAGCACTAGGCCAAGGCAGTTGCAAGCGGGGCCCTATGGTGGCGACCAGTGGCAGGGGTAGGTTGCGGGGCTGCTGCCTGGCTCCCAGACACTGAGGGAGCGGGTGGGGGTCCCGACCCTGATCAATCATCCCGCATGGTGGTAAAGCAGGTGAGGGGATGGCACCAGACCATGGTGGGATGCCAGGCAGGGCTGCAGGGTTGTGGAGCTGTAAGGCTGGTGGCACAAGCAGGGACTGCAAGCCTGGGGGTGCAAGCTGGGGCCAGATCCCCCCCAGGCTCCACCGAGGGACCCCACCTGTGCACGAATTTGTGCATCAGGCCTCTAGGATATTTATAAAAGAATTAATACCCACAATAAAAAGAACAAATAAAGAAAAAACAAGAACATCAATAAAAAAAAGACAACTGAACAGATACTGCACAAAACATGACATTCAGATGCCCAATAAATATATGAAAAGTACACAACATTATTTCTCATTCGGGAATTATAATTAAAACCATAATATACTGCACACATATTAAAATGGCTAAAATTAAAAATATGAGAAATGTTTGCAAGGATGTCAAGCTAGCTCTCATATAACAAGTATATATTGGTACAAACCTTTTAGAAAAATTTTGGCTGTATAGTACTAAAACTGACCATATGTATATATGCTGTAGGTATTTTCTAGAATGTTTATGGCAGCACTATTTGTGATAGTCAAAACCTGGAATGTATTCAAATGTCTATCACTAGTAGAATGGATCAACAAATTATACTATACATAATGGAATAGTATACATGATCTTCATACAACTCTTAAGAAATATGCATAAATTTCTCAAATATGATTTTTGAGTAAAAGAAGCCAGACAGAAAATAAAATATGCCATGTGTTTATAATAAAAGTGTGATATACTAATTAGAATGGATATCCTTCTGGACAAAGCTGGGGCTGTGAGGGAAGCCCATGCCCCAGGTGCCTGCTGGCGGCCAGAGGCAGGGAAGCCCCAGTCCTGGGTGCCAGAGGGAAGCTGGTGCTGGCAGCGGGGGAAACTTGCTGTAAGAGTTTCTTGCTGTAAGTGAACGCCTACTCTTGCACAAATTTCATGCACATGGCCTCTAGTCTTCTACACTAATAAAAGAGAAACATGCAAGTTGACCATCTCTTTGCTATAACCACCAGCCAATCAGGAGCAAGTATGCAAATTAATCTAACAAAGAAGGTGGTTAATTTGCATATGCAGGCATGGAGCGAAGACTGAAGATGGCATAGAAGGAAGCCACGTACTGCAGAAGGGAGCGAGGTGGCGGAAAATGGAACAAGGCAGCAGAGAGGGTAGGGAGCAAGGCAGTGGAGAAGGGAGCAAAGCCCTCTGGCAGGTTTTGTTTCCTTCTCTACTTGGCTCTGGCTGTAGGAAGCACTATTTTTTCAGGAATAGGCCCGAGGAAGACCTTTTCTTGCAGGAATCTTCCTGAAATGGGCCTCCATTTTATATATGCCTAATTGACCAAACAACTGAACAACCAGAATGACTGGTCAGTTGCTATGATATGCACTGACCACCATGGGGCAGATGCTTATTGCAGGAGCTATCCCCTGGTGGTCAGTGTGCTTCCACAGTGGGAGCACTGCTCAGCTGACTGACCTAGCCTGGCGACCCACCAGCCTAGTGGTAGCCACTCACTCTATCATTAGTCCTACAGGCCCAATCTCTGGAGAATGGGGCAGGTACTGACAAACCAGAACCTTGGGCACCATCCTGACAGTGCCTCTGGCCTCCTGGAAGTTGACCTTGGGCATCACAGCTGCTTGCCCTCCCTAGATGCTCCTCAATGAGGAAAGGATATAAAACAGCTACCAGATGGCTTCCAACAACCAGTTCAAATGTCAGTGGGATGGATCTGGATCCCGGGCCAGCAAGGGCGTTCCACTGCTCTCTGGGAGGGCTGATTGCGTCCAGTTTCCCCACCCTCGGGACCCCACTCATGCACTAATTTGTGCACCGAGCCTCTAGTATTTACATAAAAATACAAAAATACTCAAGTTCTAATATCATGTGGAAGTGTGAAGAGTGGTTATTTGGGGACGTGAAGGGAGGTATTGTGAGAATTAGTTCTTAGGTGGTAAGTTTTTTTTTTTTTTAAATATACTTTTATTTATTTCAGAGAGGAAGGAAGAGGTAAAGAGAGAAACATCAATGATAAGAGAGAGTCATTGATTGGTTGCCTTCTGCATGACCTCACAGGGGATCGAGCCCACAACTCAGGCATGTGCCCTTGATCGGAATTGAACCTAGGAACCTTCAGTTCCCAGGCTGATGCTCTATCTACAGAGCCAAACCGGGTAGAGCAGATAGTAATGTTCTTGATTTAGGTATTGCTTACATGGATTTGCTCAACATTATATTCATAAAGTTGTATTTTTATATGTGTACTTTTCCCTGTATATAATACTTAAAACTTCATAAACACACAAAAATTGTTTATTGGTTTTAAGCTGAAATACTTCCATATAACACATCTCTGTTAAAAGGTATTCCTGTCTCAGGGAACCAAGTGAGTCACTGAGTTTGGTAACTTCTTTCCTGGAGAAGGCATGACTGACTTGGTACTACCAACTTTTGGATTTTAAGATTTTCTTTTCTTAGTCTTTGTTCTTACTGCCTTTTTAAAAATTTATTTCAAATAGTCTTTCTCAGACAGAGAAAGAGGCTATTGGATCTTGTAGAAAATTTACTCTTCATATTGGAGATAGTAATTTTTATTTAGCTTCACAATTTGGGCAAATCATTCACCATTAATGGGCCTCCGCTTTTCATATCTATAAAAGTAGTGAATCAGTATTGAACAGAACTGATTCATTGAGTTTAGTGGTTGGCTAACTATTACAGTTTTTAAAAAAAACTTATTTTCCTATTTCTATAGCTGAGTTACCAGTACAGAAAGCATTGCTGTTTGATAGTCATAATTTCTTGCTAAAATATTAACTTTATTCTTATATGATAGGTGACCAGAAATGGAGAAAAAAGTAATCAGAATCTGCCTTGCTTCTGAACCTGATATAATTCATTTTCTACAAGTCAGTTGGGAAAAAACACTTGGATCTGGCTTTGTTGTTACACTTACTGATGGCCAGTCAGCATGGACCGGGACAGGTAATATAAGAAGTAAAATTTCAGTAACCATCTGTTTTTCAGTTGTCAGTGATACTTCAAATTAAATTGAGTTGTTTTTTTAAAATAAATCTTTATTACTCAGATTATTACAATTGTTTCTCCTTTTTCTCTCCAAAAGCTCCCTACCACCCAGTTCCCTTCCCACGCTCTGCTCTTACCTCCTTTCCCCCCAAATGTCTTCAGCCATTGGTTATACGATTTCAATCCAGTCTCTCACTGCTTCCCCACCCCCTTATCCTCCTGATAATTATCAGTCCACTCCCCTTCTTTGCCCCTGATTCTACTATATTCACCACTTTATTCTGTTCCTCAGATTTTTTTTCCTTCTCTTTTCCTTTTTTCCGTATATGAATTTCAAGTGGGACACTCTCTCTCATTTGTTTTTGTAGGGAAATACAACAGAGTGTTCTGTAGCTAATGGCTGCAGACTGTCCAAATGTCTCAGGACCACATGAATAGAATCCACTCCTCCTCCGGTTCACACTGTCCCCTCCCCCCGGGTTCCCCTGCTTCCCCAGGGCACACGGCTCACCCGGGGCATACGGCCCCCTAGGGCACACTTAATGAATATTTTTTCAAAGAAAGGAAGGATGCCTGGTTAGGAAAAAAACGAAAGTGACCCATTCATTTTAGAGTTAGCAGATTATGGAAAATCCAGTTTCATATTTCATGTTGTCATTGATATTAAATGAAGTGCATTTCTAATGTGTATTTTGCAGCTAAAGGAATTTAATGTCACAAAAGTTAGATATCAAACTTCTGGATTACTTGGTAGATTGGCTTCCTGTACTAAACAAAGTTTCAAACAGAAAATTTTCCAGTGTATTTGGTCACTTCCTATTCAAAGATATCTGATAAAGTTTTAAATCTCACATATGTTTTATACTTTTATTATTCATTTCTATTTTCTTGCTTAAATTTCAGGAACAAAATATAAAAACCAAATAATATAACACTGTTTCCATGTTTAAGGCTTATTATATAAATATAATTTGGTTAACAGATAGACAATATGATTGAGAGCATTGAAACAATTAAATAATTGAAACATAAAAATGGATTTCCTTCCTATACCTCATCCTGCTTTTTGTACAACTTTTTGATTGCTGCAACCTTCAATTTGAATAATTTTTTTCTCTTTTCATTTGAGTGAAATTAAAAGGATGTGGGGTTCTTTTTAATCTCCCACACACTATACTCACTGATTTCTTTTTCATTAGCAATGTTTTATGAATGTTTTGGGGGTCTAATTATCTTGTGGTCTATCATCACTTCTCTATTATAGGGGGTAATATCACAGGGTTAAGTCACAAAGTGGGCTAATGATCGATGGCTGTTATGTGACTTTTATAAGAGTTATAGTCAGCAGTAAAAAACGTATGTCACCCATTAGTTTAAATTTCATTGAAGAGTAAATTAAATTGTAGTGATTCTTTTATTATCCTAATTATATCCACTTATTCCTGTCCTAAACATTAATATTTGGTGACATATATGGAGATTATGGGGCAGGGCTCAGTGGAAAATAATTTTTAATGAATGAGGTAGTAAAGTGGGGCCATTTTAGTTCCTTATACATAAGAATCCAAAGGAAAGAATTTTCTTTCCTTACTTACATTTTCACCTACCCATACACAATGAGAAAGTGATACCTTCCTGGCTCCTACCTGTCTGAAAAAATTTCCATATCCTTGCTGAACTTTATTATTCCCGTGGCTTTTAATCCTGGTCACTGAAGCTTTTGGAGTATTGAATGCTTATTACAGCTGTGCTCTTTCCAGACGGTCTTAGCACAACATTCTAAACTGGTAGCTATGCTGTTTTTTTTTTTTAAGACTGAAGTTCTAAATAGGCAGTCAAAATTTCACATCTGTTGTTACAGGACATGTTCAAGTAAAATTAAAAAAAAAAAAGCTGGTCCCTTTTTATTAAGCAGTTTTTGAAAGGATGAGTGTACTAGTTCCTAGAAAGATAAAACTGACGAACAAAATAGAAACAGGCATGGTTACACAGAACAGACTGACAGCTGTCAGAGGCAAGGGGTTTGTTGGGAAGCTAGATGAAAGAAGGTGAAAGGATTAAGCATGAAAGCATATATGTATTTGTATATGTATAACACATAGACACAGGCAAAAGTGTATAGTGATAGCCAGAAAGAAAGGGGAGGTGAGAATAGGTAGAGGTGGACAAAGCAGGAATAAATGGGGAACAAGCTCTTGTCTGGTGTTGCTCAGTGGTTAGAGGATCTGCCCAAGCAATGAAGGGTTGTGGGTTTGATTCTATGTGGAAGGCAGCCAATCCATATGTCTCTCACGTCATGTTTCTCTCCCTCCCTCCCTCCCTCCCTCTTCCTTTTTCTCTTCTTCCCCCTCCCTTCCTCCCTCCCTCCTACTCTCTCTAAAAATCAATGGGGAAAAAATATCCTCAGGTGAAGATTAATAGGAAAAATAAATGGGGAACAAAGGAGACTTTGCTTTGGGTGATGGGTATACACTGTAGTGTGCAGATGATATTTTGTTGAGTTACCGTATTTGCCGGCGTATAAGACACTTTTTTGGCCCTGAAAAATACCGTATTTGTTGGTGTATAAGAGACTGGGCGTATAAGACGACCCCCTAACATTTCCACTCAAAATACAGAGTTTGTTATATACTCGCCGTATAAGACTACCCCCCACTTGGAGGCATATTTTTCAGGGCCAAAAACTCGTCTTATATGCTGGCAAATACGGTATATATTTGAAATATATGGGGTTTTGTGAACTAGTGTCATTCCAATAAGTTCAGTTAAGAAAAAGAAAGATGATTTTCTTTCATATGTTTTTTTTCTTCTTTAAAATGAAATATTCCATAATAATCAATGCAGCATTCACAGATGGGGTAACATAAGAGGATATCTAAGATGTTATTATCTGAATCTACACTCTATAGATTGGCATTTTTGTCTCTCTTTAACTGTTGTATCCCTGGTGCCTAGAATAGTGACTGGCACATACTAGAAGTTCATGAAGTGTTTTTAAGTAAATGAATCAATAAATTCTACTAAATATTTTCAGATAGTTTTCATTTGAATGAAGTTTAGAAGACTTTTAACTATGTTTTGTCAATGAGAATATTTTTATTTACTTTTGTGTTTTATAAGTTTGTCAATAGCTGCATTAAAGCTGACTTCTAGAGATTTTTATTTCCCTGTCAATTAATTGCAATTCTTTAAAATTATTTAATCACAAAATATGAAATTACTAGGAGCCCAATTGCACACTCATTCCAAACAAATGTAGATTAAACTTTGTAATTTAAAAAGCAGATAGATACAAGATATATGGCAGCATTTGAATGTAAGAAAGAGAAATCCCCAGGTACCATGTATGAGGAGATAGCTGAAAACCAGAGTGGTTAATGGCAACAAAAGCTTGACTATATGGGTTCATTGAATATCTGAACTACATATGTCTAGATGTCTGTGATTGTAATATTTGAGTGTTATATGATCTTAAGACTGCAGACCTCTTAAGGAATTAGAGCTGAGCTCTTTATATGAAGAAAGAAATTTGGAAATGTTATCATGTTAATGAAATCATCTTGAAAAAACAACAAAAAACCCACTCAAACTACACTCTAGTTGGGGATGCAGTACAGAATCAGTCAAGAGATAAAAATGAATAACCCAACAAAAATAAGAACCTGAAGCCTGTGTTATGTTTGGGTGGGAGGGTTTAAATTTGAATTATTTGTCTCACATGTAGAAACCAAGTTAAGAAATTAATTTTCAAAATTGGTCCAGAACAGTGACATCCATAGGGACTGACTCCAAGGCAGGCAAACCAGCAGTCTTATTTAGCACCACCTGTACTGCCCAGAGCTCTGGATGCTCTGGCTATAGGAGAGCCATGCTGAAACATGGCCATGCAGGAAAGTAGAAAAGCATAATGAGAATATGTAAGCAGATAGAAGAAAGGGAATTTGTACCCAAGAAATATGCATAAAGACTGATATGAAAGACATTTAAGTATTTTTGAAGACTTCAAATATTTAAAAGGAAGGTGTGACTGAAACCAGATTATGACAAAGAAACAGAGTATATATAATTGAAAATATATTTATTGAAGTAAATATCCCTATGGATGAATAAAACCTGAGTTTTAAAAATACGTAGGTGAGAAAACTGGAAGCCAGGTCTATAATATAGTGTCTGCCTTAGAGGAGACCCTCTATAATTATTAGTTCCCTTCCCTTCCCTTCCTCATCACCTCACCTTTTCTGTTGTTGGCACATCTATAGTAATAAAAGCATAATCTGCTAATTAGACCAAATGTCCTTCTGGATGTCCTTCCATCAGGACAAAGCCTGCAGTGGACAGGAGCTCAGGGAGGGGTGGCAGAAGCCCTGGTTGTGGCGGCAGGTGGGGACCTGGACCAAGGCCCATGCATGAATTTCATGCATCGGACCTCTAGTACTGAGATAAGAAGAATGAACTCCACTTTTACTTTAATTTGACTCTGCCTATGTGAGTGAGAAATAAATAGACTGCTGACTAATCTCTTTAATAATAGAAAGGGGTAGTAAAATACTGAGCTTATAAAGATTATAGGGAATTATTTCTCTTGCTATGGCCTTGGAGCAGGTACATAAGATAGTAGTTTCTATGGTATTTTACAAGGCATGCATTTCAAATGAGAAGAGAAATAAGGCAAGGAATCTAATACTTTCAGACAAGATTTGAAACTAAATTCAGTCATCAAAAATTATGAGTTTAGTTATAAGGTATAATTTGACTTAAAAATGTATGGTGTGGGGTTTTATTTTACTCTTTGTTTAAATTTCTGCTACATAAGTGATAAATTAGTAGCAATAAGTAAATGAATATGTTCATATGTTTAGAAATTTATTTCAAAACTTTTTATTAATGTTTCCATAGTTTCTGAATCAGCGATTTCCCAAGAAGCTGATGACATGGCAATGGAAAAGGAGAAATATGTTGATGAACTGAAAAAAGCATTGGTGTCAGGAGCAGGACCAGCAGATGCATACAAGTTTAATTTTTCTAAAGAATCGTGTCATTTTTCCTTTGAGAAAAACCTGAAAGATGTTTCTGTAAGTAATACTTTATAAAATGTGTTAAAATGTCAGACCACATCTGAGGAATTATTGAAGTAATTAGCATATTATTTTCTGAATACCTCAGAAATAAAAATTTGAAAAGTATGTGGTTTCTAAGTTGGAAGAATGCTTCGAAGTTACAGTCAATGCTTTATCTTAATGAATTATGAAAAGTAATTACTGGAACATGTGTTTAGTTTTTAAAGCTTTAAGCAAATATTTTAGAGATAATTACATGAAGGAGCAGTTCTGAAAAGTGAGGTCAGAAGGTTTAGACAATTGAGACAAGGTCTATTGAAATACATTTGGGAAAATACTGATTTTAAGAAAGAAAATAATATATCTTTGAATATTTAATAATTATGACTTTTCTATTATCAGGATATATTTGTAATTATAAAATGGTATAATTAAGTGTAGTAGAATTTATAATTAGGAATTAAGATGTCTTATTTATATTCTAAAACTTAGAAATATTAAAATAGAAATAATTCAACCCCAGCTTTCCAAAGCTTACATGCTTTACAGACAAGGATATCTATTGCTTGTCCTGCTCAGTTCCTATACCTCAGATCAAGACCAGTGATTTATTAATCAAAAGTTTTATGCTTACTGTTTGTATATTTTACCCAAGTTTAAGGCATAATTGGAGATTAAATTATCTGCATTTGGCCATAGATTTACCAATCAGAAATGAGCTCTGTAATAGAAGAAAAAGAGGGCCATCTTTATCACATTAAGTTTAAAGACAGTTACTGACAATTTGTCCTAGAACTAAGTTGGTTTAAAAAATATTTTTAAAACTCTTCAACTCAGAGAGGAATTTCATCAATTAGAGAAACATTTGAAGCAAAATATTGAGTCATTTCTTTCCAATCATTTTCTACCATATAGAAAATAATACAGAGACACTGGCATCAGTGTTGCTTCTATTTAAAAGATATATACTTTGAAAATTAGCTGCCAATGTATGTAAGTTCCAATAAGTTAAGTACTTAAAATGGTAATTTAAAATAAGTTAAATAAGAAGGTTTAGATTGCCCATACAGTGTTCTTTCCTATACAATTCAATGACTATCTATACTGTATAATTATTTACATACACACACACACACACACACACACACACACACACACACACTAGAGGCCCAGTGCACAGATATCGTGCACTAGGAGGGGTGTCCCTCAGCCCAGTTTGCACCCTCTCCAATCTGGGTCTCCTTGGGGGATGTCTGATTGCTGGTTTAGGCTCGATCAATGTGGGATCGGGCTTAAACCAGCCGTCAGACTTCCATCTCACATGCCAGGACTGCTGGCTCCCAACTGCTTGCCTGCGTGCCTGCCTGCCTGATCACCTCTAACCACTTATGCCTGCCAGCCTGATTATCCCTAACTGCTCCCCTGCCAGCCTTATCTCACCCCCAACTGCCCTCACCTGCAAGCCTGTCCCCTCCAACTGCCCTCTTCTGCCAACCTGATGTCCCCCAACTGCCTTTCCCTGTAGGCCTGGTCCCCCCCCCCCCCAAGCTGCCCTCCCCTGTGGGCCTGGTTGCCTCCAACTTCCCTTCCATGCTGGCCTGATCTCGCCCCCAACGGCCCTTCCCTGCTGGCCTGATTTTGTCCCCAACTGCCCTCCTCTGCTGGCCTAATCTTGCCCCCCATATGCCCTTCCCTCCTGACCTGACTGCCCCTAACTGCCTCTGCCTGCCTGATCACCCCTAACTGCCCTCCTCTGCCGGCCTGATCTTACCCCAACTGCCCTCCTCTGCCGGACAATTTGGTTCTAATTGGTTGGTTTCTATGCCAGACAGTCTCAAAAGCTCCACTCTTAGGCAGCCATTATCTCCTCACAGTGACCCAGATTTGGCTCTCGGTTTCTATGCCAGTCAGCATCAAAAGCTTCACCTCCTAAGCAGCCATTGGCTCCTCACAGTTGACCCAGATTTGGTTCTGATTGGTCAGTTTCTATGCCAGTCAGCATGTCTGGGCCTATCAACGGGGCCTGATCAGTAGCACCGGTGGAGGCCTGGAGAGAAAGTGAGACGCAAGTGCTGATTAACAGCTGCCACAGAGGCTGTGGATCAGACCCTGCTTCTCTCTTCATCCCTCTCTCTGGGACTGATTCACAGCCCCATCAGCAGTCAGTGCTGGGTCATCATGCCTGCAGCCATAACAAGCTGTAGGACTGACTTCTGGTTGGTCGAGCCTGCTGTCATTGTGGATGTGATGAACCCAGGGTTTTTATATATTAGGATACACACACACACACACACACACACACACACACACTATAGTATTGTTGATGGTATCCTCTAATATTTTGAAGTAAATTATTGTCAAATTGGGAGTAATGCCATTTCTCATTCAACATTCCCATTCAGTTTGTAGGAAGTAAATAACGTTATTTTATGCAGCCCATTTCTAGATTTCATGTGTTTTGTGTATACTAACATGAAACAAATTCCATATTTGTGAGGTACCTTTGAAAAATCTGAAAGGCTTTTGGTATCTTTGACATGGTGAAAAGTGGGGTTTGGTACATTGGGCATGGATGGAGAACTTGCCATGCTTGGCTGTACATCTGGTTTTGTTGCTTCTGTGAAGAAAGAACTTCAAGTCCTCATGACTCATATCTTTTTCAATTGGCCTGGCATGTGTCAGCATCAGAAATGGTGAGAGTAATCCAGAAAGATACCACCCTGAAACTAACCAACACTTTCAGAGCCAAAGCCTTTTAACCCCTACCTTTTCAACAGGTTCCGTAAGTAACAGAAGCAGAATAAGAGAGTCCCAGTAACTGAGAAGTGTATGGTTTTCTGAAGGATATGTCTTAAATCACTCCATTGTAGTTTAGATAGCAGCCTCCTTATTTATTCATTTATTAACTTGCTTCGGGGAAAGAGAAAGGCTATTCTCAGAGACAAGGAGGAGTTTATTCATGGCTTGGCTTACTTGATAGATATTTTTGGATATTTGAATGAGGTAAAACTTTCAGTTCACAGTTCTGCAGTCAACCTAATGGATACAGATGAAAATCTCAAGTCCATTTGGACACACTGCCCTGGGAATCTTCCAGTGCTTCAGGATGTGTTTCTGCAAATTGAATTTCAGAGTTATAGTATCTCATAAATTCATCTGCTGGCAAAAATTTGCAGACAATTGGAAACATAGCAGAATACTTTTTAAGGTTAATTATACTTTGGTGACCTAAAAGTTTAAATGGAGTTTGTAATCCTTTCCTTGGTGAGACAGACATCTGATTACTGCCAAATATGACCTCCTACACTTAGAAGAAAAGAGAAGAAAGAATGTAGATTCCAAAAGGTTGCAGTGAATTCTGATGTTTGTTGACATAAATTTACTCTTTCATGGCTAAATATATTCCATGAGTTCCAAGTATATTTGCTACCAGGGCCATAATTCTAGGAGTCCAGGTTTATAAGCATTTGTTGCCATAATTCAAGAAGATTTATGCGTCTAATTTTGTGTTGGTAATCACTACACAATATAAGCATTTTGAATATACAAAGTCATACAATACAGTTGAAATTTATATTTGTATCAAATTTTCTTTTTTTAATCTTAAAAAAATAGAATAGCTATTGATTTTTATATTAAAAACTGATTTTTAAAAAATATTACCTGTGTTTTATCAGAGTGAAAGAATTGTCAATTTACAAAGCAGCAAAATATTAATTTTATTGATGAAAGTGGAGAAAGGACAGAAAAGAGAGTAACATCTTTGTGAGAGAGATATCCATTGGTTGCCTCTTGTATGTGCCCTTCTGGTACATGGGAGGATGTTTATCCAACCAAATCATACCAGCCAGGATAGCAATTAAATGTTTTAAACATATAATGTATATGTTGATGTTTATATACATTTTGGGAAGTAGTGAGTAGGTGCATAGTTCTCATGAGATTGCTTTTGAACTCAACACACCCAATATTTCATTTATGCTCTAATTGGCTTTTCTTTGTAGATAATATAGATGCTTTTATTTTAGCTTAATTCCCATTTGGATAAATGTTGAATGACCTGCTAGACACTTAACTATTTTTCCCGTACAGTACAAACCTTTGGGACTATCATCGGTGCTCTTTAGTTGGCAATAGATTGTGCTAGATGAAAGCATACTCTAGTGCTCTCATTGGGAGCTCATTATCTCTTCTGTATAAGTCCTCTCACACACTCTGGAGACTATTCATGGTCTTTGTGTCATTGTTTTTTCTCTGCCTTTCATAATTCATACTGATTTTACAGTAGTATATGCTTTGTTATGCAAATATTACAACTTAATATCTTCCTCTTCTTCTTCTTCTTCTTTTTTTTTTTTTTTTGCTTTCTTAGCTTGCTTGTTTCTTTAGAAAAAAAAATCATTCATGAACTACAAAGAAAAAAAGACCTAATTATTTTTTATAAGAATAGCCTTGGGCTCATCATTCAGCTTGCTCACATCTCTGTTTTCTCATCTATAAAATTTCAAAGTGATTTCTTAGATTTCGTTTAGGTCATTGAAAATGCTGTAGTTTTTATTTCTAAAAATTGCCCCAATGAAGGAAAACCAGGCGATTCGAAGGAAAATTAACTATGACAAATAAATCCACACGCACTCGTGCACACATACTGCATAAACTCATACACGAGAACTGACTACAGGTCTCTATTAGAATTCTGGTAAAGTCTTTTTGTATCTCCTTTCCTTTCGTCTCCCTTACCCCCACCATCAAATGTTGGAGGTTTAGGCTGAAAATTTTATGATGTGAATTTCATGGAGGTTTGTTGTTCTCTGATGTAAAAGTCCAAATTGGCAGTCCTGGATTAATATGATGGCTTTATGATGCTGGAGCCTCGGCTTCTTTAATCATTTTTAGCAGGTAGTTTTTATCTCATGGTCCAGGTGGCTGCTCTAGGCTTCACTGTTCTGTTCACCGTTCAGGCAGCAGGACCAAGTAAAAGAGAAAATAAAGAGCCATATACCCTTTCTTTTAGGTTTTTTCCCCCTAAAGTTGCATGCATTACTTTTGCTCACATCTTATTGTCCATAACTAAATCACATGGCTTCAGGGAAGTCTGTGAAATTTGATTTCAACTATGTTCTATGCCCAGAAATTTCCATTATTGTATATAGAGTGGAAGGTAGATTTTGAGGGACACCTAGCAGTTTTTGCATGTTAACATTAGGTAAGATTGAAACATCATTCAGAAAGGTTTACTTTAGTTATTACAAGGATATTCCCCTAGTATTTTTTTTATTACAAATCTATGTTTCAGTGATATCTTAGTTTAAAAAATATTCCACATATAGGCTAACTGTAATCACTATATAACTTATTTTAAAAGTGGAAAATGCATTCTAAGTTCAAACATCTTCCCTACATTTATTTAACTTACATTACTCATATATATAAATGAGGTAAAATAAATTAGCCAAAAGCAGCTAAAGTTATTTTTAAAAACAGCAGTCCAAAATCCTATATTATTGCCATGTGTCCCTGTGGTTAGGGGACTTTAAATTTAAATGGCGATTTCCAGATGAAATATCAGAATTGGAGCATTTATTATGGTTCTCTGCCAAATACTTTGTCAAAAATAATAATGACTTTCAGGTTTGTGGGAGTATGGGTTGCAAATGTGTTGTTTGAATGCCTAAAAAAGAAGTTTTAGTATTCTTTATTTCTATGGTAAAAGTATTTGTATACATCTGCCATGTTTGTATTAAACACTTTATAATTTCCTGACCTTTTTTGAATGTGGGAAGTAAATTAGTAGTGTAAGTGATGCAGAAATCCTGCTCCAAGTATGTATTTCCTAGTTAAGCCATAGAAAGGACTCAAATTATGGCTTTAAAAATTATTTTTTACTTAAACTATTTGGCTTTGAGAACATATCTCAAATATTCTGGATAGTCTTGTACTGAAAAAATAATGCTGTTTTAATCTCTTTTGTGATAAAAATTGAATTGGACATTTCGTTTACTTCTGTAAGGTCCTTGTAATTCTGTAAGTATATTTTACGCTAGAGGCCCGGTACACGGATTCATGCTTGGGTGGGGTCCTGACAGCCTTCAGATCCGGCTGGGCAGGCCAGGGGAAGGAGACAAGGGAGGTTGGCCAGCCGGCCCCACCCCCTATCCAGTGATGAACTCCTGTAGCTTCTTCTTGTCTGTGAAGCTCTTTATCTGGCCTTCAGTTCTAAATGAGCTTTGCCTGGTAGAGAAGGGTGTGGCAAGAAATATTCAAAGTGATGAAGAGCAAGGACCTGCAGCCAGGGTGACCTTCCTTTTGAAAGGACACAGCTGCTCTGGGGGCTGAGGGCTCAGTCTCTGTGAAACCCGGGTCAGTCTTTGCATTGGGCGAGTGGAATCGCTGAGGCCTATTTGAGAGTCGCCAGGGCTGGGAGTGTGATCTCAGAACAGTTAAAAACATGTTTGTCAAAGGCTGTTATGGGTTCTCTCTCTACAAAAACCCCGCACATGTCTGTGCTACACAAACAGGGTTGCCTTAACACTAAAGCCTCCATCTGCAAGCCCAACCGCCGCCAGGAGCTGGCGGGGTGGAAAGTGGCTGCGTAGATGAGGCCGGTGCCAGGCGACCTGGCAGGTGTCAGCGGCTCCCCTGACAGAGCCCCGGCGCAGGGAGATGGGCTCTGACATCACCGCTGCACCGAGGATTTGACAGCAGCAGCAGCAGGGCTTCAGAGCTTGTTGCTATTTTGTTTTATTTTTATCTCCATTTCCCTTTAAACCTCTCCAGTTGTGTGCATTTGAGAGAGGAGCAGCCCTTGGCAGAGAGCATGCCTTCGCTCTGGGTTCACATGCAGCCAGACAGAGTCCTGCTTAGAAACCATGTAGGTCTTGCATTATTTGCGCTATTTCCGACGAAGAGCGTTTTAGAGTCTGGCACGTAAATAGGTTTCCTGCTTATCCACGAGGGCAGGAGTGCAGCCACAGGCACAGCCATAGTTCGGTACTTCACTCACTCACAGGCCTCCGTGCAAGGGCGGCGATGCCGGTGCTTCGCACACAGGGGGCCGGGGAGCAGAGTCAGGCAGCAGATGCAGAACACGGCCATTGAGGCCCTGCTTTTCCCAGACCTTCTGTCTCTGTCCCCATCTTCCTGCTTCTTCCTCTTGAGGCGGATCCCGGTGTCTGCAAGACGTGATGTTTATTACACACTGTTTCTCTGTGTAGGTGATCAGCATGGGGTTCCTGAATCAGCTTCCTTCGGCATTGTGGTGGTGGCTGGGGGGAAAGCATGAAGGTGCGAACACAACCCGTGTGGACTCTCTCTAAGCTCCTTCTGTATACTTTCTATATACCTGGTGGGCATCTCCTCTCAGAAGGGTGCCGGCACCTCATTCGCATGCTCCCTGTATCTGTGACCAGCAGGTATGGGGGCTAATTGGGGGCGGGGATCGCAAGGGGGAGGGTTGCAGGAGGTTGGGGGAGCTGATGGGGCCAGATCAGGCTGGTTTTCTGCCACAGTGTCTGTCAGCTACTGGTCGTTCTGGTCATTCTGATTGTGTTGCCCTAATGCTCACTGGGCTTTTATTTATATACTAGAGGCCCCTTGCATGAATTTGTGCATGGTTGGGGTCTGGCCAGGCCGGCCCCAATTGGGGTGGGGCGGCCAGGCCTGTAGGGAGGAGGAGATGATGGGAGGTTGTCCAGCCTTGCCTGTCCCAATCGGGGCCCAGTCAGTGCCAGGCCAGCTGCAGGGAGGGGCTACAGGCCGATGTGGGTGGTGGGGGCTGATTGGAGGTGGGGCCAGCCATGGGGAGGGGCTGTCGGTAGTGGACTGGCCAGCCCCATCCCTGAATGGGGTCCAGCACACCTATCGGGGGCCAGCAGCCTGGGGTCAGGCCATGTGTGGTTGGCCAGTTGACCCTGTCCCTGATAGGAGTGGGGGTGGGGGGGCTGATTGGGGGTGGAGCTGGCTGGGGAAGGAGCTGCAGGTTGATTGGGGTGGTGAGAGCTCATCAGGGGTGGGACTGGGTAGGAGGAGGGGCTTCAGAAGAATGGCCATTCCCACCCCTATTCAGGTAGGGGGGGGGCAATCAGGGTTGGGACTGGCCTGGGGGGCGGGCTGCAAGCTAACCAGGGTGGTGGGGCCCTTCAGAGGTGGGGCTAGCAGGGGGGAGGGGCTATAGGAGGTTGGTCTGCCAGCCCTGCCCCCTATTGGGTTGGGGAGGCAATCAGGGATGGGGCCATCCAGGGGAATGGGGCAGGCCAATTGGGGGGGGGCATCCACGGGGAAGGGCTGTGGGAGTTGGCCAGCCGGCCAGTTCGCTGACCACAGTGGGTCATAGCAACCAGTCGTTCTGGTCTTTACAGTGTTCCAGTTGCTGGCTTTTTATATACATAGTAGATACTGTTCTATGGAGAGTGCTTATTTTTGTTGAAGTGTAGAAATGCCTTATCCTTCAAGAAGTTTTCACTTTAGCTTCTCCTTTTTTTCAAAATGTTCTTGTCTTTCTTGGTATTCTTATAGGTTTTCTATATTTTCAATTCCCTTTAAATCTAATACTTGGGACCTTGTAATTGTCATATTTCACTCTTTTACTGTGTTTAACATTGGAAATGACTACTATGTGCCTTATGTTATGCTACATACAACCTTGATGATTTTCTAAACTAGATCCTGTTATCATCTCAGAATTATGGACGAAAATTACTATTACAGAAGAAACTAACACTCAGTAGTATATATAACTTATCCAAATCCAAATAGCTAGTGAGTGGCAGGGCTGGGGTTGAACACAGGTGATGTGACTTCAAAGCATATGGGCTAACTGCTGAGCTATATATAATGTCTCTTAATTTTGTATGTAGTTCATGTGCTCAAATTTATATTGAATTAATTTACTAAAGTTCTATGGCATTACAATATGCCATTTGTAAGATTGGGAGGGTCTTGGCTAAAGGAGCAGCAGTAAAAGGAAAGAGTCCTAGGAAGACAAATTGCACATCTCATGCAGTCAGGTACACTGAGCTGTATTGGCCAAGTTTGTAAGGCTCTTTGAAGGTTTGTCAGGGTAAGCCTCCTTGTATTTCAAGAAACAATCCTGAATTCTGATTACATTGGCAAAAGAAACCCATTCTGTACATGGCTCCTGGTTAAATGACATCCCAGAGACACCCATTTCCTTTGTATGTTGTTTCACAATTATTATTCAGAGATCCATCTTTGATCTCATTTTTATTCTAAGTGGTAAATATTAGACATTATTATAATTTCTTTAAGATAAATTACTTGTTTAAATAGTTTTCAGAAATCCTTGAGTAGTATAAATGTTTTTCATTGGGTTTGTCGAATTGGTATTCAATGGTAATGATAGTTTCTATTATATCAGCTGATCTTTCCTACTTGATGGCACTTAAATATAGAGATTTGAATAGTTATCAGTAACAGAATACTTTGTAATGAAAAGTGATAAACTTTTTTTGCATATTACTCTCTGGGCTCTTTATAACCCTATGGAACAGGTATAATTATTTGGTAGAATGATTCAAAGATTAAGTGATTTGTTAAAATCCTCTTCTACTGCTGTTTTTATATTAGGGCAATCAGTTTTGTTTTGTTTTTAAAAAAATATATTTTATTGATATTTTACAGAGAGGAAGGGAGAGAGATAGAGAGTTAGAAACGTCAATGAGAGAGAAACATCGACCAGCTGCCTCTTGCACACACCCTACACCAGGGATGTGCCTGCAACCAATGTACATGCCCTTGACCGGAATCGAACCCGGGACCCTTCAGTCTGCAGACTGACGCTCTACCACTGAGCCAAACCGGTTTTGGTACAATCAGTTTTATTAGTGTTGTTTTTTAAACAATCATTATACTAAAAATACTTCAGAATTGTAAAGTCTGTTGTACTAATAAATGAAATGAAAATAAAGAAATATAAAACCACTAAGTTACTTAATTTTAAAGGTATTCACTACTTTATATCACAAGTTCATCCAACTTGATTAAGTTATCCTCTTAGTTAAAAAAGACTGCTAACCCTGGATGGTTTTGCTTAGTAGTTAGAGCATCTGTCTGCAGACTTAAGGATTGCTGGTTGGATTCCCTATCAAGGGCAAGTACCTGGGTTGCAGGCTTGATCCCCATGCCTGTCTAGCGTTGGAGTGCACGATGGAGGCAACACATTGATGTGTCTCATTGAGGTCCCTCCCTCCTCCTCCTCTCTCCTTCCCTCCACTCTCTCTTAAAAAAAAAAAAAATCGAGGGAAAAAATATCCTGGGTTGAGGATTGACAACAAAAAAGTGCTGAAAATAAAACTTTTAATATTATATTGTGGGGTTGATATTTTACTTTTTTTCCCTTCTTATTCCTTCTTTTGACCCATATGTTCATCTGGTATCATTTCCCTTCAGCCTAAAGAAGCCTCTCTAATATTCCTTATAGTGTAAGGCATTTTTTGTTTGTTTGTTTGTTTGTTTGTTTGTAATGAATTCTCTTAGTTTTATTTTTTCTGAAATTTTCTTTATTTTGCCTCAATCTTGAAGAATCTATTTGTTTTCAGGGGGAGGGGGACAAAGGAATCTGGATTGACATTTTTTGTTATTTTAGGAATTTCAATATGTTAAATTCTTTTTTAAAATCTTTGTTATTTCTGATGAGAATTTAGTGTTCCTATAGTTTATAACTCTCTTGTATGTAATATTTTCTCTTATCTGCTTTTAATATTTTGTCTTTATCTTTGTTTTTCAAAAACTTGGCCATAATATAATATGCCTATGAGTTTAATTTAAAAATACCTTTTTTTTTGGTAAGAGTTCCTGAGTTTCTTGAATTTGTAAATTTACGCCTTTCATTAAAATTGGGAAGTTCTTGTTTATTATTTCTCAAATATAGGAATATATATTCTTATTCTTTTTCTTCCTTCTTAGATTTCACTTAAAGATTCCTGAGGCTCTCTTCATTTTAAAAATTCCTTTTCTCTGTTGTTCAGATTAGATTATTTATATTGATATTCAAGTTTATTGTCTCTTTTTTCATCTCAATCCAGAGATTTTGAAAAATTTACTAATTTTTTATTTCCAATATTTCCATTTGGTTCTTTATAACTTTTATTTTTCCAATGAGTTGTTCTATCTTTTCATTTATTATGATATTTTACTTTAAATCCTTGATTATAGTTATATTAGCTGATTTAAAATGTTTGCTCATTTCAACATCTGGATAAAATATGCCCCTCTCCAATGATATATGGGATATAGCTTTGATGTGCTTTTGTTTTTTCCATTTCTTGAGAAATTTCAGATGTTGTCCTGGACATTGTGAATGATATATTATAGAAAGTGGATTCTCTTAGACACATTTGAAGAATATTGATTTTTTTTGATGTGTTTGTTTTTTAAGTCAGTTAACTTGGCTATCTCCCAACCTCAAATTCTGTTTCTCAGCTGGTGGTAAATAACAGGTCAGTTCTTTTAACCTGAAGAAGGTTGCTTGGAGTCTGACTCTCACATACTTGGTTTGGGAATTAATAAGAGATTTGAATAGTTTATCCAAATTAGAATTTCCCTTCTCTGGATCTCTCCTTTCCAGGTTAAAAGCCATAAAAATTGAAATCTTATTCAGTGTGATTCCCTTGTTTTCAGATTCATCCTACTTTTAAAAATTTTTGTGTGTTTTCATGTATTTTAAAAAGTAATTTGTTTAGAGTTTGTAACTTCATCTGTGTGATCATATCCTAAGAGAGCTTGTCTGATCAAGACTTGAAGCAGAGATCTGTACTTAGCTTTTAAGCTCTTCAATCCCTTATGATCTCATGGCTTTTTTTTTATTTCAACAAAAGTATGTTTATATTTCTGATCTTTTTGTTTGTTCGGAAACTGTGCTCTGGCCTAATTCTTTAAATTCAGTCTTTCTGATGTCCTAGTTTGTGCCTTGTCTAATTAAACTCATGCCTATATTTGAATAGTAGAACATTTCCAGGGAAAGTGAATACCAGTATTGAGGTGTTGACACTCAAAAGAGTTTTATGAAATGAAACTAAGCAAAGGGCCAGTTAGGCTGAACCTCAGGAAAAAGTATCTAATGGTGAGATTTGTGAGACTAAACAGTCTGGCAAGGGGACTTTCACTGAGCTATGTCAAACTGAATTGGAAAAGTCAGAGGAAAAACAGGTAATAAGTCCAGGTCATGTGCTGGCAGATGGCAGTTTGCATGATCTCATGGTTATCTTTCTCAGTGTGGTCATTGCTAATGAAAGCCCTTCAGGTTGTACATTATTAATATGAATTTCTGAATTGGATTGGCAAAATGGACTTCTTTAAAAAGCTTACAATTGATCATGAAAATTCTCCTGGAAAGGAAAAGAAATAGTGTATTTATTTTTATATGGCTTGTCATAAAATTCCATGATAGGCCTTGAATTGTCTTGTTTATCACTGCATTCCCAATATCCAGGATACTGCCTGGCACATAAAAGGCATTTAATAAGTACTCGTATTCCTTATACTTTTATTACACTTTTCTAAATAACAGTACACTATCAAATGGATGTCAGTTATTGAAAATGATAAGACTGATGTTTTCCATTATTTATCTTATTCTCTTCTTTTTCCCTTTTCTTCTAAGTCCAGAATCCTATGTTTAGGTGTACTATGTCATTTGGGCTATTTGGGGGGGGGGGAGAGGGGAGTATATAAATATTAACTGTGAAATATACTGCAGGAGAATATAATATCAAAGTTATCTGCTGGAATGAAGAATATTATTTAGATTGGTTAATGGTACCAGATTTGAAGTCTAATAGTTCTGACTCTGAATTCTGGTTACATATTATATTTATTTGTAACTTTTGAAAACGTTCCTAACTTCTCTGATTTAACACTTTTAAAAAAGTGTGGATAAGTTAATACCTATTTCAAATAGTAATGTGAATTTAAAATGAGATTAATATATAAAATTGTTTAGCATCATCCCAGATACACAGTAGACACTCAATAAACGATAGCTATTATTTTATGACTAGAGGCCTGGTGCACGACACTCGTGCACTGGAGAGGGGGTATCCCTCAGCCTGACCTGCACTTGCCAGCTGTGAGCATGGCTCCTGGCTGAGTGATGCTCCCCCTATGGAAGTACACACTGACCACCAGGGGTAGCTCCTGCATTGAGTGTCTGCCCCCTGATGTCAGTTTGTGTCATAGCGACAGGTCATTCTGCCTATTAGTGTTTTATTATATAGGATGGCTATTCTAATTATTTTAATCTTTGTACTTTTTTTCTTTCTTGCTTTCTTCATGATTTATATTTTAACATTGGACCAACTAATTGCTCTGTGACCTAGAGCCTTTTTTGGCTTAACTTTTGATCCTTAGTTAAATTGTTTATGACTTGAATAATTGAATTAACTTGGAATTTCTCCCTTGTAAAATCTCTGATTGGTGGGAACTTCTTAGAGCGTTGTTCTTCAGTGCATACTGGGGCTGCTTGCATGGTTCACTGAAAGTCCTCCAGTAATAGTATGAATCTGTGAGCCAGATTTAACACTGCCTACCTGTTCATAGCCTCAGTCTTCAACTTTCAATAAATGAGAATGTAAAATTAGCCCTTAGAGGTATGTTTATGTAACTTCACATTTTTAAAAATACTCATTGAGTGCTCACTTTATATAATGTATTGTGTGAAGTATTTCCTTTAGGTCTGTGAAGAGTGAAGGTATCAGTGAGTGAATGGATTTTCCTGGAAGAGGTAGCTTAATTAGGACATTCAGTATGATAACAATTATTATTATTATTATTATTATTAATAAAGAAATTTTTATCAGATATACTCCAAATAAAGAGATATGCTTTTTAACAGAATACCTATGCTGCAAAAATTTCAGTTCCAACCAGCAAAAAAAATATTTATATTTTATTTTTGCAATATTATAAAGTTAATAGTCCTATCCAAAATAAGGACTTCATTAAGTCAGAATATGGAAACACAATATACAGAGTATTTTGTATTCAATTATCTGATCACATCACTTATATGTTTTTATTGCCATATCATCCTATATAATAAAAGCCTAATATGCTAAGTGTCCGGTCATTCGTTCAACCAATCAAAGCCTAATATGCTAATGATATGCTAAGTTCGCTCAACTGCTCGCTATGACGTGCACTGACCACCAGGGGTAGACAGTCAATTGGTCAACCAGTCGCTATGACATGTACTGGGCCTCTAGTATATAATAAAAGGCTAATATGTAAATCAACTGAATGGCGGAACAACTGGTTGCTATGACGCGCACTGACCATCTGAGGGCAGATGGTCAATGCAGGAGCTTCCCCCTGGTAGTTAGTGCCCTTCCACAGAGGGTGTGCCACTCAGCCAGAAGCCAGGTTCATGGCTGGCTAACGCAGCAGCTGTGGCAGGAGCCTCTCCTGCCTCCGTGGCAGCGCTAAGGATGTCTGACTGACAGCTTACACCCGCTCCCTGTGGGGAGGGGGCCTAAGCCATCAGTTGGACATCCCCCAAGGGCTCCTGGACTGCAAGGGCACAGGTTATGCTCAGGGACACCTCCCTACCTAGAATATGAATTTTGTGCACCGGACTTCTAGTATATTTATATTTTCATTTCCTATTGCTTTATGTATCTAGCAGATATTTCCATCAGTTTACTAATGGTTCTTTTTATGCATCTTGAAATGTGAGAGTCTTCTTTCTACAGAGTGAATGGGTTTTCCTTACCCAAATCTAAGCTTGATCTAACATTAGGACCTAGTACCTTCTTTTACTTTCATTTTGGCTATTACAGATAATAATAACCTGGGAATTATATATTTAACATTTTTCTTGTTAGTTTCCATTTTCTTACATGTCAAATGAACCAACTCCCCAGTGGTTGCATCCTCTCAAAATTCTATTGCTAACTTGTCCCTTTAGTAGTAATTGCAGCATAGCGGCTGCTCCATAGCATGGGTGACCTTGTGGCCACCCAGGAATCAAAGATTCCTCATCACTTGACGTTTCATTATTTTTCTTACCAAACCACATGGTTCGGTTCTGTGAGCCAGATTTGTTCTGGCTAATCCCACTGATTGAATGAAGTTCCTGGACTGAATTCCAACATGAAGGTTGGGGGTGGGGATTGCGCACACACAAACAGGCAATTCTCTAACCCCAGCAAAGTGTCTAAGAATTCAACTCTATTCTGACACTTTCTTCCCAGCGATAGAATCAGATTCCATAGGTTAAGCATTCAGTACTGTAAGACTCCCCAACACACACACTTCAGGCACCAGTCATGAGTCCCAGCTCTTCCCTGCTGTTCTAGCCAACTGGCTATAGATTGGAGGTGCCAACTATCACTCCAACTCATAATGCAAATGGAAAGTTCAGGCTGTTATCTGGACTTATGACCAACTGGCTATAAATCAGAGGTTTCTACAACCCACTCCCTGGGTTTGATTAATTTGCTAGAATGGTTTACAGAACTCTGAGAAACGTTACCTACAAGTTAATTATTAAGGGATTCAAATCAACAGCTAGATGAAGAGATACATAGGAGGAAGTCTTGAACAAAGGAACTTTTGTCCTCTGTGGAACCTGGGGCCCAGAAAGGTGTCCCCTGGGAGTGTTCTGGTTCCTGAATGTCGAAGCTTTCTAGAAAAAGGGCCAATGAGCTGTCCTCCTGGGTTTTATATGGAGGCTTGGTTACATAGTCATGATTGACTAAGTCAGTGATTTTCAACCAGTGGGCCACAGTACACTGGTGTGCTGCAAGAACTTTTAAAACATGCAATACCTGACTATTTAGTCAGGGGCACTGACCTATTTTCTCATAGATTGCCATATAAAAACATGACAACAGCCAACACAACAATAGCTGTCCCGTGTGAATGAATTAAAATATTACTTTTTTTTATCACATTGCCAAAAATATATATATTCTTTGGTGTGCTGTAGAATTTTAGTATTTACTTTATGTGTGCCATGATATGGAAAGGTTGAAAATCACTGGACTCAGTCATGGCCATTGGCAGTTAAATTCAACTTTCTGTCCTTTTGTCTTCCTTGGAGATCTGGGGTGAGAGTTCAGAAACCTCTAATCCTATGGTTGGTTCTGGCTATCTGTCTCAACCCTTCTGTCAGGTCTGAAAGTCACCTAAATTAACATAACACATGACATCTTTATCACTCTCAACACTTACAAATCCCTATGGTTTGGGAAGCTGTGAGCCAGGAATTGTGGAAGAAGACGAGCTATATATAGTAAATGTTTTACGTTGTGTTCTGCTGTTCATGGAGTTTACATTGAGTTCCCATTCTTTTCAGTTAGTTGCCTGTAGCTTGCATTCTTTATTTTTTTAAAATATATTTTATTGATTTTCCACAGAGAGGAAAGGAGAGGGATAGATAGCTAGAAACGTCGATGAGAGAGAAACATCGACCAGCTGCCTCCAGCACACCCCCCACCAGGGATGTGCCCGCAACCAAGGTACATGCCCTTGACTAGAATCGAACCTGGGACCTTTCAGTCCGCAGGCCGACGCTCTATCCACTGAGCCAAACCAGTTTTGGCGTGTAGCTTGCATTCTTTAAATGACTGAATTATGTTGAAGTATGTTGGATTAACTTACTACTAGTCCACAGTATTTTCAGTGATACAGGAAGTATATGTAATGGATATGTCATTACATGTTGGACTTTGTTACGTGTTATACTTTAATAGCAGCATAATGGTTAAAGGCGTCCTTAAAACAAAATGAATAATTCATTCAAAACAACAAACTCCAACTATTTCTAACATTCTTAATTATAGTGATTGCTCTCCATTTAGTCTTTTGAAGCAGTGATCAAAGAAGCTGCCTTTCTGGGTGACTCGATATTTTGAAATATTCACTCCCAACCAAGGTAATATTTCATCTGAGGAGATGCTGCTGTAAGAACCGATTTATAAACACACTGATATGCTAACTCACTAAGCTGCTTTCTGGCTGGTTGTAAGTATTCAATAAGGGGTCACTTTTTTAGGGTTTGAGTAATGAGCACAGAAGGTGTTGTTTATTTCCATTAAAATAACAGCTTGTTTGGTATATTGTGCTAACCCAGCTGCAAGGCTAAAAATGCGCCACCCACGGAGAGGCCAGTGAGTACTTACTGAGGCGTGGCTACCGAAGCTGCTGCCATCTAGCCAAATAGCACTGCTGACTCTGTGACTTTGTGCTTGATCTGAGTTACATAGGTTAGAAAGAAACGAATCTTTCCCAGTATATGAGCTGCTAAGATTTTATATTAAGAAATAAAAATAATAAAATCAGGAAGAATCTTTGATATAAATTTAAAATCTGTTAATTAAATTGAACCTTAAATGGTAGCTAAATTATAATATTTTCTTTAATTTTAGTATGGCAAACATCTTATTTTAAATACTATCCAAATAACTTTCTGTATAAAGCTATTATTTTTAAATAAAATATTTGTATTATCTGTCTCCATGTTTTGCCACTACAGTGAAATTTCTGAGAATGTTAAAAAAAAAGCAGCTATCACTCTGATATCAATTTTATTGAGTATTCTTGAATAATGCATGTCCATAGCAGTCTATCATATGGAGTTAAGTGTTTTACTTTACAAAGGAAGCCTCTTGGTGTTAAAAGCTTCCTAAGCAGAATTTGTTAGATCAAGGTTTGAATGATAATATAACTGTGTGGTCTAATATATAATGTTTGGATAGCAGAGGTCACTTGGAGTTCAGAATGTTTCCCAGGTACTTTAACTGACTGTTCAATTAAGGGAAAAAAGCCTGTTTAAAGATGAAGTTATACTGATACAGAAAACATGGGAAGACTTATGTGAGGGTTCAACATAAATACACACACACACACACACACACACACACACCCTTGCATTGATAGTATATGAACAATAAGAAAGATTGTTGGGCTTGTGTGCTATAAATTTATTCCAAAAATATATCCTAACTTTTTGCCAATTTATTTGCTGGCCTGTCACACAGCTGTAAATTAGTGCAGAATACTTCTAGGATTTATTATGGCTAGAATTTTTGCCTCCATGATAAAGATAAATATAATTATTCAGGAATTCTGTATTTGTATAATTCATAGTCTGGTGAAGAGGATTTTTTTATATTGAAGTATGTGTCTTATTATAAATTGTGCTTGTGTGTTTTTTAATATAGCAAGTTTTAAAAAATATATTTATTTAAAATAAAAGCAAAATTCCTACATAACCATTCTCCTATAAACATAAGTATATAGCACTTCTTTTTTTTCTTTTTCTAAATATATTTTATTGATTTTTTACAGAGAGGAAGAGAGAGGGATAGAGAGTTAAAAACATCCATGAGAGAGAATCATTAATCAGCTGCCTCTTGGCAAACCCCCTACTGGGGATGTGCCCACAACCAAGGTACATGCCCTTGACCAGAATCAAACCTGGGATCCTTCAGTCCACAGGCTGATGCTGTATCCACTGAGCCAAACTGGTTTCGGCAGTATATAGCACTTTTTAAGTGTTTTATTTGCCTATGGCCCTCAATAAAGAGAGTGGTAGATTAAGTGAAAATGAGTTAGTGTAAATTGTGGTGGATTATTTTACAATTATAGTGGAGGGCTAAATATTAAGAGTCATTGCTTAAGGTAAAGGTTGAAAGTAAAATTATCCTTGAAAGTCCTTTAAACGCCAATAAGTATAATATGCATGACACTACCAATAAGTTCAGTACAAGCAGTTTTTCCTGTAGTGATTAGTGATAAAAGACATTGCTATCCTTTTCACTAACCACTGCGGTTAAAAAAAAAAAAAAAAGAAAGAAAGAAAGAAAGAAAGAAAGAAAGAAAGAAAGAAAGAAAAAAAAAAGTCACCCTTAATTTAGGTGTTATATTGTACCAAAAATATTTGTATGTATACTTTTTGTAAGCCTATAGAATTTACATTGCTTATGTTAAGTATGTATATGACGTAACATAACTTACTGCTTGTGGTGATCGCCTAAGGTAAGGGTTAATAAAATATTGCCAATATGTAATGAGCATGGGCTTTGGGGATAGATTTCTCCTGATTCAAATCCAGCCCTTTCACTCCATGTGTGGCATAGGGCATTTTATTAAACCTCTCTGCCTCAGCCTACTTGTCATGGGAACAGTAATATTTTTCTGATAGCGTGTAAATTGGCCTAGTAAAAGTTGCCTTCAGCTATATTTCTGTTTTCCTTTTCTATCTCACCATGAATGTAGCTACAATATAGAAAGCAATTAGAATTACATTGCTTATTTAAAATACATGTAATTTATAAATACTTAGTAAAATTATATTTTAATAATTTTCAAAAGCTTTCTGATAAAAATGAAACTTTTTTCGTGTGGCATATGAGGCCCTTTATGATCTATCTGTTTTTCTCCTATTATCCTTGTCTACTTCCACCAAGAAATTACTTTTGCTTGTGCTACTAGTTCTCTCACTATCCTTATCCCAGCTAACTCCTAGTACTTTGACACTTAGTTCAGTTATCAACACACGCCCCTTGGTTTCTCAAGCCATACATTTCCTTAGCACCTTCTTTGTTGACATAGGTATTGCTGTCATTTAACCTACCTCTCTCAAATGCTATGCTTTACTATATTAGAGGTCATGGGCCATGTATGCATAGTAATTAGCATAAATGCATGAGATCATTGATCAATGTTTGGTTCAATTAAAATGTGGTATTTTTGAAAAAATAGAGAAATGTTTATATGAGCGTTGCCATGTTCTCTGGGATAGTTTTTGAGACTCCCAGTTTTCATTTGCACACTAAACTTTGAATACTTTCATGGGCAGCTAAGTTTCTAATAGCATCATGTTTCGATATTATAAACTAAAAGTATTTGCTTTTTGACGAGTAGTAGTTTCTCATGCACAAAACAGCAGGCTTAAAAATATGGTAAACGCTTTACTCAGAAGATTAATCACTCTTCTGATTCTATCACTGTCAGGAGGAAAAATAATCATCAATGGATCTTTGTCAGAAAACCTAGACGTGTTGTAAGAAATGGGTGGAGCTGTAATGAACTCACCAGGCATTGCATGGGAGCAAATGGCAGCGCTGTAAACAGGAGACAGCCATTCCATCCTTGATAGACCCAGGGGAGTGGTTTGCTTGTAGATTTGAGAGTTATTTTGGGAAAAACATATTTTTTGGAGATTTGTTTTTCTAATACAGTAGCATTAGGCCAGGGGTTGACAAACTATATTTGTGGGCCAAATTCTACCTGCCTCATTTTTGTAAATAAAGTTTTATTGGAACACAGCCGCACTCATTGGTTTGCATATTGTCTTTGGCTGTTTTTATGCTAGATGCTCAGAAATGAATCATTGTGGCAGACAACTATAAGGTCCTCAAAGCCTAAAATATTTACAGTTTGACTCTTAACAGAAAAAGTTTGCAGACCCTTGTATTAGGTGCTTTGCCAATTTTATCATTTGGCAATTGTACAACAAGAAATTCATATCTGCATAGCCTAACAAGGAAAGTAAACTCCTGTAGAGGCAGTTTAGTAAATAAAGCTAACTTTGGTTTTTATTAAATCGATTAAAGTATAATTTCAAAAAATTATAAAATCATAACATTATAATTATTAAGTGAACCCACATAAGGTTTTATTTAATTCATTAAAATTAATATTTACACTAAACAAGACAGTATGGTATTGGTAGAGTATAGACACAGATCAATAGAACAGAATTGAGAAACATTGAAATAGACTCACTTGAATATATTCAATTTATGTTTTCAAGAAATTATTTTACTTTAATTAATTGAGTATTATAGTCAAAGTAGGTAAAAGTTCCGAGGCAGCGAGGGATTGTTCAACTGTGTGTCAAGGAACCAGGGAATGTCTCAGTGACAAGCCTAACAATATGGTTCTGCTCCAATTTGCTTACGATTTATGCCAGTCTAAAATTATGTGACAGATTTTTTAGTTGCTTGTGATTCTCCTTGGGGAAGATGATAAAAGTGTCTAAATTTTAGAAAGTAAAACATAAGGAAACACCTTTGGGATATTTTTGGGATCTAGGTATAGGTAAAAAGTTCTTAGATTTGGCACCAAAAGCAAAAAAATTGATAAAATGTATTTCAAAAAATTAAAAACTTTTGTTAAAATTAACAAGACCCTGTGAAGAGGATGAAAGAATAAGCTATCCACTGGAGAAAATATTTGCAAACCATATATCCAACAAAGGATTAATGTCCAAAGTATATTAAAAAAAAAAAAACACCTCTCAAGATGCAATAGTAAAAATATCAAATAACTCATTTAGAAAAATGGGCAAAAGATATGAACAACAGGCCTTTTACTGAAGAAAATATATACGTGGCATATAAGCACACGAAACAATATTCAGCTATTAAAGAAGTGCAAGTTAAAATACAATGACATATCACTATACTATCAAAATGACAAAAAAATAGTAACAGTGACAAATGCTGGTGTGAATGATAAACAGTATTACACATGCGTTGCTGGTGGGAATGTAAGTAGTCACACTCACTCTTGAAAAACAATTTGGCTAGTTCTTATGAGACTAAACATACACTTAACGAAGTAGCAATCAGAAAGATGAAAACTTATGTTCACACAAAAACTATTTAATAATGTTTATAGCCGCTTTATATTTAGTATCCCCAAACTGGAAACAATCCATATGCCCTTTAACTTGTGAATGGTTGAGCAAACTGTGGTACATTTAAATTGAATACTAACCACTAAAAGCAAATGAACTATTTATACATACAGATTGGATGACTCTCAAGGGAGCTGTGTGGAGTGAAAAAAGCCAATCCCAAGTTGATTCCATTTATATCGCAAAATCCTTGAAATGACAAAATTACAGAGATGGAGAACAGATTCGTGGTTGCCAGGGGTTTGGAACAAAGAATCATGAGGAATTCTTGTGGTAATAGAGCTATGGTAATGGAATGTGTTCTTCCTGTGGAGATGGATACAATATATATGAACTACAATTACAGTAGACCTTAATACACTCAAAAATGAATATAGGAAAAACGGGGTAAATCTGGTTAAGATGGATAGATTGTAACAGTGTTGATTTTTGGATTGTGAGGTTGCACTGTAGTTTTGCAAGATGTCACCATATGGGAAACTGGGTAAAGTGTACCCAGGATCGCTTTCTTTGTACTATTTCTGCAATTGCATGCAAATCCACAATTGTCTCAACATTAAACATTTAATAATTAAAAAAGAGCATGGATCTTTCCAGAGCATTCTTTTATATTTAATTTTCATTTACTTACTTAAACAGTATGTAAAATAAATGTATTTATAGTCCTGTGACAATTGTACCTACATGTGCAGTTAAATATTCTTAGGCCTTAAATTAGCAAGGGGAAAATCTCGTAGTCCCTTAAAAAAAAAAATCCTGATATAAAACAAGTGTGGATATACCTTTTTTTAAAATTTGAATAATCAGAAGTCAATATTGAACTATCATTAATAGCATTGGAATTAACATTTTCAATATTTTGTACTTTGGTAACAGCTATTTCAATATAGGACTATTGTTTCCGTTTTCAAAAATTTCTAAAAATGTTAGTTGTGAATTAGAATGTTTAGGTTTAAAAAAGAATAAATGTAGGCCATTCTTACGGAATTATAAGTATTTCTACCAACACTGGCTGACCACAGCTCCACTTTGGAGTACTCCCATTTTCCTATTTTAGCTCTTTTTTCCTTTGGCTTTACGTAGGCAATAAAAACTGTAACACTCATGTCTTTTTTACATATTAATTTTACTCAGTTAAATACTTCCTGGAAATTGGAAGTTTAAAGTTAGAAGAGTAAATAAAACTAGATAGTATAACTGACAAGTCAGTTGTGAATGAAATATGTTCAGTGCAAAAGAACTATTAATTATTTAATTTTGAAATGGTTAGAAGGGCCAATTGTGAAAAACATAACATTTCTTTTGGAAATGAGGTCTTCATTCATTATTTACTTACAGATATCTTCTTCAGGGAATGTAACCTATCTTTCTAGTGCTTTGAATGACAAGCAGTTGAAATTTTAAGAAATTCAACAAGCAATTCTCCTGTGAATTCTAGACTGGTCCCTATGATATTTTCTCAAGTGCTTTGTCCGGGCTAGTTCTCAGCGTAAGTGATAGGGCTTTCATTGCATTCCTGGGAAGATTCATCATTTAACAGACTTCATTTTAAGGAAAAGTTTGGTATGTTGTGATTTATGTAGTTTTTATGGTCATAACCTGCACACCAACTTAATTTTTCCTTTATTCATATTTTTCTTTGTCTCCACTGCTATATTTATTCTTATTTTAAGGTGATTTATTCTTTGTATAGGAAGCAAAAAGCCTTTTATGTAATGATCCACATAGTATATGTGAGTCTTAGAGATAGATTTTGAGTCTCCAGAAGATCTAAATGCTAGTAATAGTAATTTCTATTGCGTATTACATTTATTTATTTATTTATTTATTTATTTATTTATTTATTTATTTATTTATATTGGGGTGACATTGTTTAATAAAATTATCTAGGTTTTAAGTGTGCAGTTCAATAATACATCATCCGTATATTGAATTGTGTGTTTACCACCCAAAATCAAATCTCTTTCTGTCACTATATATTTGATCCCCTTTATCTTTTACTACCTTCCTCTCCCCCCTCCCTCTGATAACCACCATATGTTGTCTGTGTTTATGAGCTTTTATTTGTCTTGTTTGATTATTTTCAGTTTTACATCCCACAGATGGTTCTTCACTTTTTCTATCTCACTTATTTTGCTTAGCATATTAGGTGTTCTCAAGATCCATCCATATTGTCACAAATGGCAATATTTCATATTTTTTATGGCTGAGTAGTATTCCATTGTATATATGTAACATATCTTCCTTGTCTAACCTTCTATTGAAGGATACTTTAGTTCTTTGGATGTATTGGTAACCATGAATAATGCTGAAATGAACATAGAGACACAGATATCTGTATGATTATAGGTTTTCAAATTTTTCAGGTAGATATCCAGGAGCCGGGTCATATGGTAACTCTCCTCTTAATTTTTTGATAAACCTCCATAGTGGCTGTAGCAGTTTTCATTCCCCCCAAAATATATGAAGTACTCACACATTCAGCAACAAAAATACAATCTAAATAAAAAATGGGCAGAGGACCTGAACAGGCACTTCTTTTATTGCTCTTAAATTACACTTAAAATGTTTTTCATAAGTCTTTTTTTTTAGCTATTTAATAAAGTAAGAGGGTTTTTAAAAAAATATTTGGAACAACTTCTACTTAGGAATACTCATCCTTCTTTATTTTGATGCACAGAACACAAATCTAGATGAGAAGGGGATTACAGCAAGATTATGAGAGGTTTATCAGACATACATAATGCTGTTTAATTTTGAGTTATATTACGAAATTATATCATTACTGTAGTATGCAATTATGTAATTATGAGTTTGTGTCAGTGTCATCTGAAACAAATTAACAAATATGATTACAATTGTATTTTTGCTTGTAACAAATTACATGTCATATAGTTGAGTAAGTAATAGTTATATAATAGACACTTTAGTCCTAGTTACTACATATGTCTTCACTTTATGTGCTTTGTGTAAGAGCTCATTTCTGGCTGAGTTTTGTGCTCTTATTTTTGTTTCCTTTTCCTTCATTTTTCTAAACCTTGTGGGTTTTTTATAATATAGATATAAGAATTTTTTAAAAAAACACTAGCTGTATTAGTCTAGTATGTGTTAGTATTACTAATAGGCTTTAGGGTAATTGGAAAAACAATAAAACTAAATGATAAAATAAAAATTTTCTGTGAAGACTAACACCTAAAGCCCATAACTCTCAGTATATCCTTGGTAGTTAAGAATTTTACATTATTGTGCTGTCCAAATTTGTGACATAATTTTTTTGCTAGGCACAGATTTAAGTCCTGGATATGACAAAAGATCTTCTGTGGGAGTTAAGACACTTAACACAGAGAGAAAAACTAATAAATTGATATCTCAAAACAACTCCTTTTTTGTTATCTACTGTGTTATATGCAAATACTATTATGAAGTAATAAAACTATTTCTTTGTGAAAATAGTTATCTACAAGAAAACAAAAATATGTCAGGGATGACCTAGCATTAAGAAACAGCATGTGAAATATAAAAACTTTAAAAATTAAGCAAATGGAGCACTACCCTGTGAATGACATTTATTAACTAAAAATGTAGTTATTTTTTACAAGGTGATAGTTTTCCTTCAGCATTAAAATATCAAAATATTCTACATGATATAATTTAAAGATGTATACACTACCACCTCAATGAAGATACAAAATCTTAACATGTGTCCCCATCTAGTTCATCCTCATTCCCTGTAGGTAACCACTCTCTGGTTTCTCTCATGATAAACTAGTTTGGCCTCCCCCAGTATTAATATCCCCAACCAGAGCAGTATTTTTGTTACAACTGATGAACCTACATTGACACATCATTATTACCTAAAGTCTATCATTATGTTAGGATTCAGTCTCGGTATTGTACATTCTGTGGTTTTGGACAAATGTATACTGTCATATACCCAACAATTATGGTTTCATATAGAGGATGTTCCCTGCTCTAAAAATCCCCTGTGCTCTGCCTGCTTACACCTTTCCTGTGCCCAGCTCCTGGCAACCACTGATCTTTTTACTGTCTTTATAG